>JAVIAB010000051.1:69943048-71153048 GCA_032433765.1 Megaustenia siamemsis | reverse complement strand
TATGTCATGTCTCAAAGTTTCAGCCCCCCAATGAGACTTAGACATTCTGCCTGGAAGTTCCAGCCCCTGATGGGACCTAGGCATTATGTCAAAGAGCTTCATCCCCAGATATAACCTAGACATCCTGCCTAACAATTTCAGCCCCAGATTGGACCTAAACATCATGTCTCGAAGTGTTAGCCCCAGATATGACTTAGACATCATGTTGTCTCGAAGTGTCAGCCCCAGATATGACTTGGACATCATGTCTCGAAGTGTTAGCCCCCGATATGACTTAGACATCATGTCTCGAAGTGTTAGCCCCAGATATGACTTAGACATCGTGTCTCGAAGTGTTAGCCCCAGATATGAATTAGACATCATGTCTCGAAGTGTTAGCCCCAGATATGAATTAGCCATCCTGTCTCGAAGTGTCAACCCCAGATATGAATTATACATCCTGTCTCGAAGTGTCAGCCCCAGATATGAATTAGACATCATGTCTCGAAGTGTCAACCCCAGATATGACTTAGATATCCTGCCTCGAAGTTATAACCCCAGATGGGACCTAGATATCCTGCCTCGAAGTTATAACCCCAGATGGGACCTAGATATCCGTCCTCGAAGTATCAACCCCCGATGGGACCTAGATATCATGCCTCGAGGCTTTAACCCCAGATGGGACCTAGATACCCTGCCTCGAGGTTTTAACCCCAGATAGGACCTAGATATCCTGCCTCGAAGTTTAGGTCTCAGATAGGGCCTATGCATGATAGTGATGAGTGGCATTTTGAAACGACTGAATTCCGATGTGGCCTCCTATATATCCGTGCCGTCATCACTAGCCATCAACATTTACTCTTCTATCTCGACGGTCAACTATTTTTGCTTCTTTTCAGACACCAGCTCTTTACATCTGGGAATCCTCCAGTCTATCTTTTAATTCGACAGATCAACCATGTCTTTAACAATTTTTTCTACAACTCCTACGACCATATGGTGAAATTACTAGCCCAGTGCATTATCTCTTCTCCTCCCATCCCGCCGTGTCCCTCTGACCCAAGTTTGGTGGCTTGCATACCCACTGATCGTACTCTGTTCGATGAAGAAAGATCCGTCCTCAGGGAAGGTCGGAAGTGTGCCTCGTTCCGCCATACCGGTGACCACAAAGAAGTCCTGCAAGACAAACATTCCTATTTCCGGAAATTGCGCCTCAATGCTTCATTTCCACCCCTATCCCCAGTTATCCTCCCTCACTCTCCCTTGGATAAGAAATTCTCCATTTTCCTGACCTCCAATCCACATCGTATATTTATATCTCTGCAGCCTGGAATGATATTTTTGCGCCCACAGAGATAACATCGTTCTAATCTCTTCCTGGATGAATCTCTGACCCTCGCGCCTTTGTCGTTAATGCGATCCAGATGACAACTTTCTCTATGTCGTTCAGCTTATATTGGACTTCTTTCGCTGCCATCATTAGCCTGAATCTGACCTCCAATCTGTCCTCTAGGTATCCATATTACACGAACTCAATAACTTACCCAAAACGACTCGCCTTCCTTCTAAGAGAACGTTTTACTCCCTTACACTAATCAACTCTCAGTCTGGCTCCAATCGAGATCTTGAAACGACACTTATCCTCCAGCCTCATCGTGTCACTCGCTATCTATTTTCTGAGCCACCCTCACCCCCTCCCCCTCTCTGGTGGCTTTAAGCGTGACAGGAATCTGTGGGACATTTTGATTAGGATCCGTCGGTGCAACTCTTTCCAGGGACTCAGGGGTACGGCCCCCTGCGACAGATCATGTAGTACGTGTTAGATTGTGCTACAAACGAGTCAAGTCATCTTCCGGACTGGCTCATTTGAGATTTGGGAAGGTCTAACATGCGAATCTAGAAATCTTAAATAGACTATTATCTGTCAGCGCTGTCATAAGATATATATTGGCCAAATAGGAAGGAGTTTAGGAGATCATCATCATCAAGTACCGGGCCTGCTGGCTTAGGTGATCATGTCTCTCCACAACTTTCGATCTAGGCAGCTCTTTATCATTTCTGTTGTTGACCTTCCGCCAAGCCATTCTCGTAAACTGTCTGTTATTTTTTCTCTTTGCTTCCCTCTATCTCTTCGTCCCACACTTTTTCCAGTTGTTACAATATATTCCAGTAGTTCTCTTCTCATTACATGGCCAAAAAATGATGATTGTTTCTTCCTAACATTGGAAATGAGCTCTCTTTTTGCTTTGATCTCTCTCAGAACATCTTCATTACTCTTCTTAGCTGTCCATGGTACTCTCAACATTCTTCTGTAAAACCACATTTCTACAGACTCCAGTGATTTTCTTGTCTGTTGTCCTATTGTTCATGATTCGCATCCATATGTTAAGACTGGCTGTAGGTAACATTTAAGAACACTTTTACTTGTTTCTATTGTCAAAAATGGATTGCATAGTATCTTCCTCATTTTTATGAAAAATACTTCCTGCCTCAAAACATCAGAATATAGTAGAAGAGGAAGTCGAAGGGAAAGATTGATCGGTGGAATAAGTTACAAATGGATGATACAAAACATGTCAATTTAACCAGCGTCCCTAACCGCATGAGAATTAAACTGCAGATAACAAGGAAGTAATCAAGATTAGAAACAATACAACAGCTTGACACTAGATCATATTGTACATTCCTCCTTTCTCTTGCAACGCCTCAAGGAAACCTCAGTTGGATAAAAGAAAGAAGTTATCGGAGTCATTTGGTTTCCACCAAAATTAGACACTTCATAAAAGTGTCATTGGATTCGTATCGCTCATGCCCGGATGTTAGTGCCGGGATAACACACACACACGCACGCGCGCACACACACACGCACGCACACGCACACACACACTCACGCACACACACACACACTCACTCACACACACACACACACACTCACACACATTAAATAGTCCAGCTTCGCTATAAGCAGTTTAAGGAAATATACAACTATATAAACAAGAAATCAAACATAAGTCATAGACGTGTTATTAATCTTTCTTGATATTCAAGCAATTTCTCACAGACATTACTTATATTCATGTCATTACCCACAGGTATTACTTATAATCACGTCATTACCCACAGACATTACTTATATTCACGTCATTACCCAGAGACATTACTTATAATCACGTCATTACAGACATTACTTACGTTCACGTTTATCAAAGACAAATTGTGAGCCTAGACAGGGATAACAAGAAAATAATCTGTTATATTCGCTGACTATCATCTATACCGTACTGTACAAAATGAGCAATGAAGAGTCCAACTATCGGTGTCAGTAATCCAAGCAGAATTAAACATAATAAATCGTACCACATGTACGTGTTGAATTATTCACATAAACCGTTGTACTTTTATGCTGGACAGGATTTAAATCTGAGACTGCTCGAGCAATCTCCAATCACGCACTAAAGAGTACTTAGATTGTTATTTAGTTAGATAGCTAAAGAGTTTTTTTAATGCTGATTGGGTTATTTAGTTAGATAGCTAATTAGTTTAGTTTTTTATGCTGATTGAGTTATTTAGTTAGAAAGCTAATTAGTTTTTTTATGCTGATTGAGTTATTTAGTTAGATTTGCTAATTAGTTTTTTATGCTGATTGAGTTATTTAGTTAGATTTGCTAATTAGTTTTTTATGCTGATTGAGTTATTTAGTTAGATAGCTAATTCGTTTTTTTTAAATGATGATTGAGTTATTTAGTTAGATAGCTAATTAGTTTAGTTTTTTTTTATGCTGATTGAGTTTTTTAGTTAGATAGCTAATTAGTTTTTGTATGATGATTGAGTTATTTCGTTAGGTAGCTAATTAGTTTAGTTTTTTATGCTAATTAAGTTATTTAGTTAGATAGCTAATTAGTTTAGTTTTTTATGCTGATTGAGTTATTTAGTTAGATAGCTAATTAGTTTTTTATGTTGATTGAGTTATTTAGTTAGATAGCTAATTAGCTTTTTTATGCTGATTGAGTTATTTAGTTAGATAGTTAATTAATTTAGTTTTTGTATGCTGATTGAGTTATTAAGATAGATAGCTAATTAGTTTTGTTTATGCTGATTGAGCTATTTAGTTAGATAGCTAATTAGTTTAGTTGTTTATGCTGATTGAGTTATTGGTTAGATAGCTAATTAGTTTTTTTTATGCTGATTGAGTTATTTAGTTAGATAGCTAATTAGTTTAGTTTTTTTATGCTGATTGAGTTATTTATTTAGAAAGCTAAATAGTTTAGTTTTTTAATGCTGATTGAGTTATTTAGATAAATAGCTAATTAGTTTTTTATGCTGATTGATTTATTTAGCTAGATAGTTATTTAGTTTTTTATGCTGATTGAGTTATTTAGTTAGTTAAGTTGCTGGTAGCAAAATTGAGTATTGTTTTTGTTATTTCTTCAGTTAATAAGTAGTTAGATATGGGAACTTGATGAGGATGACGTCATGGGACGCACCAAAATGGCAGCTTATTTATATTCGAGCTATGGACTAAGCAATGTTTTGGCAGATTTTTAAAAATGTTTTCAGGGGTTTGAACATAAATGTTTGTTCACAGTTCGTTAACCTTCGCTGTAGATAAAGTCGTTAATTCGAATGCTTTCAGACGTTTGTGACCTTGGTAACTAAGGACCTAACTTGTGCAAACGGATGGCATTGGCAAGGATCATTTTGAATCTATGAAGTGGGCTCATTTTTTGTTTAACTCAAAAGCATATGTGCTTTTTAACCAAACACCTTTTTTGGGGGACTTTCTCAAGTCTGCCTTCTAACTTTTATACTCCTGTCCTTTGACCTAATAACCTTACTCCCTGCCTCTCTTCGTCCACTCGTGACAGATCTCCGAGCCAAACCCTGGAATTTCCCAGAGCGGGGTCATTTGGTCAAGTTCGCATCCGTTCCTAGTAACTCGATCTTCGTGTCTTCCTCTCTGGCTAAACTTCTACTTCCCTGCTAACTATTCTTTCTCCAGATAAAAATGACATCCAGCACTGCTCCACTCCTCTCCGAACTCCAAGTGACCCTCCACAACCATCTGACACTGTGTGATTAGCCTTTAGTTTATGAGTTCTACATTCCTTACCGACAGCTCAAGGTCATTCCCAGTTTACAACATTTTGGTCAGTCACAGCGATTTATTTCTCAACATGGTTTCTTAGTCATCCCTATGCTAAATTTGTCTAGTCCTGTTTTGTCTCATGTCCTCGTTTTATTATGATCTAACTATGTATGTGTCATCATTCACGGTTACAAAGGCACCCTTCAGCGCCGGTTATTGTGGTTCACTTCAGCAACACATGACTCGGCGGCTGAGGGAATAACATCATTGGCACGAACAACAGTGTTGCCGCAAGACTGTTAAGACGGTAAACTCCAAGGGTAGCCAGAACGAGAGGCTCTGTTCAAGCTTTCAGATTATTTTTGTTGCAATTATCTCCTCCAGCAAATGCTTATCCTGTTCCATATGGTGATTATACGATAGCCCCGAATCTTCGTGTGGTTCTTGTCTAGCTTTGGCAGAGTTATAACTATACAATTGCTCCTCCTTTATTTCAGCTGTTTCAATGTTTTGTTGATATTGTAGACGTTTACCTGTCAATATGGTGGATAGGTGGCAAGAACAATTGAGGCTCAGTTTGAAAAATGTTTCTTGTTGCGTTTTCCACATATTCCAAGTCCGGCTTGCCACTGGAGCTACTGAGTTTGGTGCTCTATGTACTCCGCGAGCTG
Source organism: Megaustenia siamemsis (assembly GCA_032433765.1). NCBI lineage: Eukaryota > Metazoa > Mollusca > Gastropoda > Stylommatophora > Ariophantidae > Megaustenia > Megaustenia siamemsis. The sequence goes on along the minus strand of JAVIAB010000051.1, from coordinate 71,147,312 downwards.
TGTGTTTCATCTGGATTGTGTTTCGATTTTTCGATTGCTTACGATGAATTATGATATCGTATTACAGGGAACAGATGGCTGTGTTAACTTTCTGTTTGGTTTTGTCGTAGATCTTTTGGCGGCTGAGTCTGCTATGAAGGTGATTGTAGCTACCTTTCTTTGTTTGGTAGATGAGATAATTCGAGTGAATGCACTGGCACGGGCGATTGAACAATTATGGATTTTAATTTGTTTGCAGTGATACCGGGGCCTTCCATCAGCATAATCATAAACGGTTCCTCCAATTCTTCATCAGCTCAAAGATTCGTCCCTGAAACGAATAACATCGGGACCTGAATCAATGTTTTTGGTGGCAGTCTAAAGCAGCATTGCTCTCATCCATTCCTACAATATCGTTTTTCCACTCTTTGATGGGCTCTGTACAATTTAGAGATAATTATATATCCTGATATATATATATATATATATATATATATATATATATATATATATCCTGATAAGATATTTAGATATCCTGATATATATATTTATATGATGGCTATGTAAATAAATACAATTAATTAAAAAAGACATTGCTTAATAGTCTCATCATCATTTTCCGGAACGAAGGTTGGCTACCATGGAGCGCCATTCCATGCTGTTTCCTGCTTTGATGGTGCAGATTTTTATATGTTAACTTGTCCATCTTTTGATGTTACTCGTCCATGTTAGTCTTGATCTGCCTCTGCCTCTTTTACCCTATATCTTTCCTTCCAATATTACTTTTATTAGGCTGTTGTATCTTTTAACATGCCCCAAAAATTGCATTTGTCTTATTCTAAGTGTGTTTAGTAGCTCTCTTTTAATTTTTAGTTGTTTTAAAACTTCATCGTTTGTTTCCTTTTCTTTCCATCCAATTCTATTTATTCTTCTATAGATACACATTTAAAAGGCTTCAATTTTCTGTTCTGTTTTCTGGTCTAATGTCCATGTGTTTCTGCACCATACAGCAAAAGTGAGAAGATACAAGAAGTATCATTTTGGTATTCTTAGTTTTAGCCCCGGTGTTATTTGTTTTGATAGTCTGTTGTTTATTATTTATCATAACAGCTAATTAATGTAAAGTTTATAAGTATCTAGAATAGCAAAATGTTACATCTTCTCAATATTCCTATATGGTGCAGAAACAAGGACATTAGACAAGAAAACAGAACAGAGAATTGAAGCCTTTGAAATGTGGATATAAAGAAGAATAGGAAGAATTGAGTGGAAAGATAAGAAAACACACGATTAAGTCTTTAAAAAACTAAAAATGAAAAGAGAACTACTAAATACAAGATAAATGCGATTTTGGGGCTATGTTTAAGAATCAACAGCCTACTAAAAGTAATCTTGGAAGGGAAAATACAACTTAAAAGAGGCAGAGGCAGGCCAAGACTAACATTGACATTAAAAGATGGACAAATCAGCATATGAAAACCTGCACCATCAAAGCAAGACACTATGCATAATAGCGCTTCATTGTAGCCAACCTTTGTTGCGAGATGGCACTCGATGATGATGATATAACTATCCATTTCTGTCTCTCAGTCATCAAATAAAGTAATTTTCAATATTTCTCTAAAAGTAGGTATTGATTGCTGTCACGTGATGTTTGCGAGACCAGGCTACCGGCTTTGTTATCTCAGATATCGAACACTCACGAAGCGTCTGGGCATCAATATGTGACTGTCTAGTTTAAATCCTAAATATTACACCAAAACTGTTCTTAATGTCTTCGGACATCTCGAGTAATACAATTTACGATAATAAATCAATAAAATTAAAGTATAGAAGCCTCCTTCAGTCATAGTTGACTATGGTTTTTGCAGCGCTCCCAGAAAATGTTATTTTTTTCTTTTCTTTCGCCATGTTATCTAATTTTATTTGAATATGTCTGCTTCGTGCATGAGTTGGGGTTTAAGAGTGTGTTTCTAAAGATTGCGATCTGTAGCTATATCTTCCAAGCTGCAAGGTTTATGTTGAGAGTCTTCATGTCACATCTAAAAACGTCTACACACGTCTAAAAGTCGGAGTTTATTTTTCGCGGCCTCCCCCCCCCCTCCCCTTCCCCGCAGGTTTTTTTTTGCCATCTGCTAGTTGTTCATAAAGTATAACTTTGGTATGCGTCCATCTTTCATACGGTATAACCCAGCATAATCTACATTGTTTGAGCTGAGTATGGAGGCCTATGAGGTGCGTGAGAGGACCCACATATCTGTCACTTTGTCCTTTGACGGGATAACAAGAATATGGCGCTCACAACGAGTATGGAATGCATAAAGAGTATAGTTAAAAATTATAGTAGTAAAGTATAGTTGAACAATGTATTGCTTGCTAAATTGTGGTCTGAATTATGGCTATTCAGGAAAGATATGTTTTTTAAAATACTTGGTGAGATATATAAAAATATGTTAAAAGATCTTGAGTGGTTACATATATATCAAAAATAAATTTGTATTGCAATTATATGTTGATAACTTGTATGGTAGCTGTCACAAAGTGAATATTAATGTGAGACCTCGTATGGTTATATCTGACTGCACTTCACCTTTATTCCACTCAGAATATAACCACACCCACAGATATAGTGTTTCTGTCCTTCCATAACGACAACGGGACAGTCTTATTATAATTTTTTAATGTCCTTCCTTACGTGAAAGTCCAATTATTTGTGAAGAAATGCCGAACCACCAACATGGTCTTCAACATGAGAGTAGTTTCAATAACATTATAGATAAGGTGACCATATTTTTGAAATCCCATTCCGGGACGGAATAATTTTACTTCAATTTTCCACCAATAAAATTACATTTCTTCTTGCTGTCATTTTCAAGTGAATAATACATACATTTAAAAACATCTAATAATATAGACCTACAATACGCTATCAGGATAATCAGGAGATTTAAAAAAAAAACAGTGATACTCACTTAAATTGAAGGTGAAACAGAGATATGAGAGATGCTGTACTTTTCAGATGAGTGAATTTTCTGTAAAATGTCCTTCTTTGTATGCAGCATCTTATAAAATTCGACACATGTTCCCTCATAGTTCACTTTGGTGATCAACATGTCTTTTAAAGTTTCAACACCTAGTTGTGTTTTATCATTTGTCCACAAACTGTTCATCAGAGAAAACACTCGTTCTGTTGCAGCATTTGTTCCAGGTAGACACAAAAAGAACTCTGCCAACTTCAGAATATGTGAAACGGGCACATGATTGTTTCTGACGTGGGAAGCTAGTTCAACCCAACGCTGCCCTGGTAATGTTTTATTAAGACTCCACTCACTAATTTTTTGTGAAGTAACGAACTGTTTCATGTAGACATATTCGTCATACATTTCATTTTCTGGAAAGTCGACTGGAGGCACTGTTTGACTCACTAATGATGAAGACTTCTCAATATCTTCCCAATTTGATGTTCTGTTCAGCATTACCCAGCTGTAAGACTCTAGGTTTTGAAAATTATTTGCAGCCCATTTCTTCAAATAACTTAAAGCTGTTTCATAAAATGAAGAAACACTGGCGTTAAACTTTTTCACATCATCACGTGGAAATCCTTCCATTTCCAGCTTTTTAAGGATTATCTGAACTCTTGATGGCAAGAAGCCGTCTTCCAGCTTGGACTCCAAGATAGCTTTCAACCTATTGATGTTGTCAATGACTTCAAATACAGTGACCATCTGTCCCTCTACTTTCTGCACTGCTTCGTGGAAAGAGGATGCCTGACTGTGAACCAAAATAAGCCATGCCTCAGACAGTGGGTTTTCAAAGAATTCCTGTATAAAAACTGGGCATCTGTCTTGAGGATTGAAAATATGATTTTAGAGGCAGGAACATGTAAAGAACCCTTTCAACAGCAGGCAAGAGCGCAAGCCACCTAGTTTGTGCATAACCTAAAATCATCTGGAAGTCTGTGTCGACAAACTGACAAAACTCCTTGAGACTTTCAACTCTAACTGTGTATGATTTGAAGTACAGATACATTTTTGCAATAGTCATTTCAACATCAACAGGCAATACGTCTGCAGCTGCTCGAACAGTGTTGTGGAAAATATGGCAAGCACACCCAACACCTATCAAACTATGTCCAAGGTTTTCTTTCAGTTTTGTGAAAACATTGTTCTGTCCTTTTCTTTCAGCGCCCCCAAAAGTAGAATTTGTGTTGTCTGCACATAATCCAACTACTTTCAGTTCTAAACCATTTTCAGTTAGACAGTCAATAAGAAAACTACTTACTATATCAGATGTTCACCCGGCAATGACTTCAACTCTAATATTTTAACTTTCAGTCCCTTATTGCGATCAAAGTATCTGACAAGCAATAGGAAAAATCTTAATTTCTTTGTGGTTGGAGGCATCTGTCAGTATGGAGATAAATGTTACGTTTTCTAGGTCACATCTCAACTCGTTTAGAGCATGGGGTGTGAACACATTCCGAATAATAGCTTCTGTTTTCGTACGTGCACAATCAAATTTTGGTTCTAAAATTACCTGAAGCAATTTTGATGTGCAGTCCATAGATCTAAACGTGTGATTGTGCATCACTGTATGATATGCAAAAGCACCTTCTGTAGCAGCTAACTGTTCTTCTTTGTCACCAACCTGTTCAGCTCGATAAAAATTTGTCAACGACGAGGTTGATGCAGCAGTAGCGACGGCTCTCTTATGTTTATCACTATTTATGTGGCTCTTAATATCACCACGTCCACTATGGTTAATAGTAAACCCGGATGAACATATATTACATCTTACAGTGAAGTCTGATGACGATGTAGACTTTTTTATAAAAGGGTATTCCTTTTTGTAAATCTTGATTAAAACTACAATTACGCTTCGGTGCCATTTTTTGCGAAAGTGAAAGTGAAAGTTAATAACACAACGAATATATACGAGATTTAAAACTAGGAGCGCATTCTACTGTTTTGATATTAAACAAAATTGTCTACACAGCAACGGAATAATATTTTTTTAAATTGAAGAAATGTACGCCGTATACCAAAATGGCAAAATTGGTAAACGTTTGTGTCCCAAATTATTTTTTATCAAATCCGTGACAAAAGCTAAAAAATATGCCAAAATCGGGACAAAACCGGTACGGCAGCTAATCCGGGACAAAGGTTAAAAAAATGTCAAATTACGGGACTGTCCCGGACAATCCGGGACGAATGGTCACCTTAACCTCGTATGGTTATATCTGACTACACTTCACCTTTATTCCACTCAGAATATAACCACACCCACAGATATAGTGTTTCTGTCCTTCCAAAACGACAACTGGACAGTCTTATTATAATTGTTTAATGTCCTTCCTTACGTGAAAGTCCAATTATTTGTGAAGAAATGCCGAATCAATAACATGGTCTTCAACATGAGAGTAGTTTCAATTACATTATAGATATAGAGAATTACTTAACGCTATTAGTTAATAGTAAAATGTTCTGATATATTTTAGTAGAATATATTTATAGTAAAAAATGTCAAATAATATGTAATTTTACATGTTTATTCTACAGATTTTCGTTAAGTCTGTTCAATTACTATCGCGTCGATAATGTTATCATAAATACATAATGATTGACAGTGTAAAATGGAGCAAAGAAACAATATTTTTTCACTTAAAAAAGAAACCTTGTTAAGTCATTCAGTTTTATTTAAGTCAGTTAGTGTAATATGACGCTATAATAACGTAAAAAAAAGAAGTTTATATGTGATTATAAACCGTGTGTACATGCATTTTGTATTGTTAAAAAGAAAAGAATAGATGACTCGTTGACAAGATACTTTATTTTTGAACAAAATAACATATAGTTTATTTGTCATATTTTCTTAACAATTTGATAAACATAATTGTGCTGCTAATATTGTTAGCAATTTATAGCATGAAAGTAGAATACAGATGCAATATTACAGCTTTTAAAATTAACACAAGAAAAACAATCTGTGATTGAAGTTCATGAATAAATTACACAAACAACAAATTTTACGATTTCTTCACGACCACTACAGTAATACGATCTGTCTGGTCTTGCTTTGAAATCTTTATCTCCAACATTTCCTACAAGGACAAGAAGCCAAGAAAGGCATTGTCCACTACATCAATGAAGTCTAAAGGCTAATGACTAGCGTTCGCGTTGCTTGTGAATTGTCGTTTGTCATTTGACTTCCAAGACATTTAAATTACTCAACTTGTTTTAATTGCTTTGCCGTCTATCGTTATGTTGAGCTTCTGTTCCTCCCTTTCTGTTTTAATGACTGGTATTGATTTTCATTGTGTATTGGGGGCCTTTTCTGTTAAGTCGATTGAAGTTAGACACTAAATTAAAGTATGTAAGGTTTGTTTTAAATGTTGTTATTGATATCTTTTAGAGCACAACATCATAGCTTAAAATGATCGAAAGAATTGTTTGTTTCAGTTGAAGAGAGAATAATTTATGAATATCCCTTCTCTTTATCTGTATTTATTTGTTTGTTTTTAAAAGGCGGAGGAACTGAGCAAGGGCCTTTAGTTAATAACTGCCAAAAGAAAGGTAGCTGAACTATCCCCTAAGTTGATCATTTGATATACTAATTATTACAAAAGAAAGCGATGAACGTTATTGCAAAATGATTTCTCTTTAAATATTTGATAGCAAATGCATTTTTATTGGAGTCTATATGGAAGATAAGAGATAAAAAGCAGAATAGCTCAAGCCAAAATAGCATTTCAGAAAATGAAAAATATCTTATGCAACAAATCTATGTCAATAGAGGTGAGAAAGAGGGTCCATCGGTGCTATATAGAAACAATTCTGACTCATGAAAGCGAATCATGGGCAGTAGAACAAACAGATGAAAAGACAATTAGAGGCCACAAAGATGATGGGATTTCTCAGAAGAATGTTAAAAGTTCCCTGACCAGCTAAAATGAGCAATGAGGAAATTCTCAAAGAGGGCAATACAAAAATGGAACTGCTAACAAACTTGAGAAAAGAAACAATGAACATTTTTCTGGCACATCATGAGAAGAGGAAAGTTGAAATGCTTGGTTACAACCGGCAAAATAGAAGGGAAAAGAGATCGTGGACGACAAAGAGATAAAATGCTGGCTAGCTTGGAGTCATTGCATGGAAAAAAAACAAAAATAGAACTGATACGATGCACGGTAGATAGAAGATTGTGGAAGAACATGATCGCCTTCGCCAACCGGTATGACACATGAAGATAATGATGATAATGATGATGATGATGATGATATGGAGGATCTCGCTGGACTTTGGCTATTGATTATGTACAGATACATATTTGAACTTGATCATACTGACGGGAATTATGAAATTAAAATCTATAAAATGAAATGTACAGAACCAGTAGCCTGTTTGGCAACCTGGACCTGACCACATAAATGGGAAAACATGAAAGAGCCACTGTCACCTGTCACGTGTGTCGGGAAAGGCAAATAAAGGAGGTTGAGGCGAAGGTCTTTGTCCAGTGCTATGGAGGTCGTGCATCTGGGTGAATGTCATCTTTAGTGCTTTCGCTACAGTGTAGTGGGCGTGGTTCACACTGAGAACATCTTGGGGAGCAGGTCTGATCATTATGGCGTTGTTGTCCATCATGCAATGATGATATGTCCACTAAACTAAAATAAACCGATGTAAACCACAAGTAGACATGGTTTTATATCACGATCGTGCTGAACAGAAAAAAAACAAGAATAGTTTGTTTAATATATTTTATCTTTTCAATGTTATGTGTAATATGTTCATTGTTTACATTCTTTTGTTTAATTATTGTAATATATTTACAAATACACTCAGTTCTTCAATTTCGTTAATGAATTTTTTTTTTAAATTGAGAAAAACTTCACCGCCTGTAGCGTGATTCAAACGCCGGGACCTTTCTAACCAGAGGCCGACATCTTACCCCCAGACCACCCAATCGCGCAAGGTCTACAGAGACAGATTAATAGATCTTTGAAGAAAAATGTACAACATTTTAGCTTACAAGGTTTCAAGCAAAAACAGTCACATTTTGTTGTGTAGGGCCGTGTTTCTCCACCGTATTTCTAATTGCTCCGGTTGGGGGAGATTGGGAGAGGGGGTGGGGGCACATACAATTTCAAGGGCGCCACGGGTAAAAACCGCATAAGTCGTCCTCTTCTCTTCAGCCATATCTAAGGTGTGTCAACGAATGTCCACGGTGTGTCAACGAATGTCCAATGTGTGTCAACGAATGTCCAATGTGTGTCAACGAATGTCCAATGTGTGTCAACGAATGTCCAAGGTGTGTTAACGAATGTCCAATGTGTGTCAACGAATGTCCAAGGAGTAGAGAACAGACTTACAAGTTTGCCAATCAGAGAATTAAAGAAGGAAAATAAAGTTTAGACGAAGCTTTTGTTAGCCCTTTCGCAGTTGCTGTGTTTACTTTCTGAACATCATAAAAATCTGTTGTGACATCTAGATTAGCGAGTAAATGCAAAAAGGTATATGGTAGTACATTTTGTAAACAGAAAATGAAAGGATAATATTTTGTTTATTAACTTAATGTCTTTATAAAATGACTTTAAAATATATATATACTGAGTATCATGGCTATCTGCGCAAAGAAATATCCAAAATACTCTGTCGTGTTTCCTGGCTAAAGGTTTATCTCGGCACCAGACAAAATCCATGTGCTTAATTTGTTACGTTACACTTTTCTTGAAAGCAATAGACCATTTAAAGTGCGTCTAGAAACATTCGGGAACGTCTTATAAAGACAAAAAAAGAAGAGAGATTAGCCACTGGAATATTTCAACGTGTTGTGTTGTGAAATAATTTTGAAGCTAGACAGACCTAATGTGAAAAAAAATGTTTTTTCAGAAAACTACATATTTTACTGACAAAGCTTTAATCGCTTCTTACGGATCATCCCAATTGATAGCCAAAGATAGAAAACCATGCACAAAGATAAGGGTATCCTATATTTATTTTCAGCAAAGTTTAAAGTTTTTTTTTTTCAACGAAAAAACAAAGGGGCCACAGTTGAAAAAAGATGAAGAACACTGGTGCATGATAAATGTAAAGTACGAAACTTGAATCGCTGTCTTAGCACGCGAGTTTTCACCCATAATGTGCTCGGCTTCCTATCCAGAATTGTTCAAAGATCTCTGGATAGTGTCATTTCAAGCATCGAAACTCACGATGCGAGTCGGCATTTCTCACTTTCCTAGAATAGTACTCTGACACCCATTTCTGCCAGCGGCTGGGTCGACCGCAGGGATATATATTTTTTTTCCAACTAGGAGTACAGCTCACACTGCTTGTAAAAAAAAATAACATTGCAATGAAAGTGTCTGAAAAGAAGATTAACGGATATTTGATAAGCTTTTCTAGACTGCACATTTAAAAGTAATAATAAATATTAAATATTTTTTTTTGTAAATAAAAGCTTACCGGAACTCTATCATCTCAGCCCTTGAAAAGGAAATGGTAACATACCAGTACTCTGTAGCACTGTTTGTTTTATTTTTATCAGCAGCGAAAACATAAGAATGTAAATTTGCTTTAATTATAGTTTTCATTTAACGATTATTCGATGTTTCTCTGGGGCAACTTGGCATATTAATATTTAGCTACAATACCCTATGAAGTTCTGATAATGATTAAGCTGTAGTACATATACACCATAATGGTTATGGTGGTGCACTTTCTTGTTCTCTTGTTGGCAGCAAGATAATTATAGCATGATAACAAATACTACACATTATTGTAGCAACCAGTGAACAAAATTTAAAAAATAATAACATTACAGGGAAAGTGTCTGAAAAGAAGATTAACGGATTTCTCTTTTACATAATTTGGTAACAGTTAAAATGAAATAGCGACAACATAGCTCCCATCTTGAAATGTATTTAACAATTTTAACAAACATCCAAATAAGATCAACATACATAAACAAAGAAAATTCTTAAGACCTACAATTAAATATCACAGTTGAGGGAATACATCTGGAGACAGTCCAGAGTTACAACTACCTGGGACATACTATAACCAATGATGGAAAATGCAAAACTGAAATAAACAAAAGAATAGGTATGGCAAAAAGTAATTTTAATGCCATGAAAAATATACTAACAACAAAACAAATATCAACAGGGCTGAAACTAAGAATGGCAAAATGTTACATCTTCTCAATATTCCTGTATGGTGCAGAAACATGGACATTAGACAAGAAAACAGAACAGAAAATTGAAACCTTTGAAATGTGGATTTATAGAAGAATAGGTAGAATTGGATGGAAACAAAAGATAACAAACGATAAAGTTTTAAAACAACTGAAAATAAAAAGAGAACTACTAAATACAATTAAGACAAGACAAATGAAATTTTTGGGGCATGTTAAAAAACACAACAGCCTACTGAAAGTAATATTGGAAGGAAAAATACAAGGTAAAAGAGGCAAAGGCAGACCAAGACTAACATGGGCGAGTAACATCAAAAGATGGTCAAGTCAATCTATGACAGCCTGCACCATCAAAGCAAGAAACAGAGTAGAATGGCGATCCATGGTAGCCAACCTTCGTTGCGGAGAAGGCACGCGATGATGATGATGACTAAAACAAACAGACGAAGCTAGAACAGAGATCCTACAGAATATTAGTAGTGACATATTACACAGAGATGGAAGACAACACAGACACTATAAATGAAGCCTAGAACATTGAGAACAAAGGTTTACAATGTTTGCTATGTTGAATTTGAAAAGTTCTAAATTCAGATAAAATCATACATGAAATGGCAAACCAAAGATATGTCACAGTCTCTATCATGAAGGGAGATTGACATATTAATCACATAGACAGATTAAACCAAAATAGAAGCAACACCAGAAATTAAACTGAGAAATGGAGATAATGAAATAAATGTTAAGAACGCTAACCGCTATGAGTCAACATTCATTATCACCATTCATTTTTCAATGGGGATGACGATGCTACGCATGAAGACGTCTTCAGGATTTTCTTCCAACCTTCATGATTAAGAGCTGCTTTCTGAGATGTGACGAAGTTTGATTTCTTACCACCGGTTTCTCTGTCTGTCGTGTCTTTTATAACTTGGAACTTCTTTCCTTCCTCGTTTCACTTTCAACATCGAGGAGAGATATAATCTTATTGGGTTATTGGGTTATTTGCGGGTCATCATCATTGCACTCCGAACACGTCCATAGGTGCTCAGATCCCCTCCTCAGCAACTCCCTCAGTGTCCAGCGACTGACGACTCTAGTTCTTTGTTGGTTGATAAGTCTCATATTTCTGGCTGTGCCCATCTTAACTCCCATCTCTTTCATCCGAAGAAGTGACGTGGATCTGTGTTTGTCGAAGTCCTGTGCTCTTCCCACATCTCAAAGGGCATTGATGATCACAGCCCGATCCATTGGTTGCCCGTCCTCAACGACAGCGCAGCTAGCCAACACAGATATAATGTGTGGTCTTTTGCTCATCTGTTCGCCTCTGCTGCTGTTGTGTTATCTAATGTTTCTAACATTCCATCAATCCAACTTTTTCGTGGTCGACACCTGGGTCTATAACGTTTATTGGAAGTTCGTTGTGCTGTGTTTTGATCTTTCTGCTTTGTCACGTGACAAAACCATTGTATCTGTTGTTTATTTATATATTCTATGGCGGGGATTGTTCCTAGCATTTTTCTCAGTTCTTCATTTCTGATCTTATCTCACAGGCTGTTTCCTGTCATTTGTCTAATGCATTTAATCTAAGTAGAGGTTATTCTAACCTGGTATTGATTCCTGAAAATGGTTTAAGCACAAAGGCTATAGACCGTTTAATTTTCGTTTTTTTTACCGTTAGAAGTAGTTACATCTTTAATTGGTTCTCTAGATTGTTGGATTTTGGCATGCACTTCCTTATTTTTGTTGTGATCTACGTACGATATACGCAAGATTTTGATATACCATCTCATTTTCAGCGTCTATATTCTTTCAAAATCACTTGGGAGATTTCATGTTTCTCATGTGCTTAGAAATATAGATGCAAATACTGTTTATATTAACATTGATCTTTATTCTTAGGGAATTGATTTTGCTTTTCCATAACGTTTAATGTGGTCAGGGCACTGTCGCTGCATTTGTAATTCTAATTTGTACTTCTAACATAGTTTAGATATTTTAATTGGTTGACTATTTGAAATGCTTCATAGTTTATTGTGGTTTCTCTTTAAATATCCCAGACCCTATTTATCATCAGTTTAGTTTTGTCAGGATTGGTCTCCTTTCTGTTTGTACGTAATGTATTATCTATCTCCTCGATTAAATGTTTTAGCTCTGATACACTACTTACTTGCAATGCTAACCCATCTACATCCTCAGCAAACTATTGTTAGTAATCGCTTTGCCTAGAATGGTAGCGCTGCCAAGGTGTTCATTGTTAATAATCGTTTTGCCTAGAATGTTAGCGCTGCCAAGGTGTTCATCCAGGATAAAATTCTTGTAAGAAATACCATTTTCTTTACCATTAGCCAACATCCCTATTTGCTAAATTTATGGTATTTGAAAGTAGAAAAATCAGTAGAGCTGAGTTATTTTTGGCTTTTAAAAATACACAAAATATGCAATTACTATCACTATAGCGTCTCGGACGAAGGGCAATGATTTGCAACATCATTATCCTTATTTAGATGAACAAAAAATGAACATGGTAATGATGAAGCATATACCTCACAATAGCTTTAACGTCTTTATTAGGCACCATGCTTGTTGATTTATCTGATGGTGTATTTCTACTTTTCTATCATCATGTGTCCAAAATTGTTTTTCTTTTAAAAGAAAGTTTGCACTATCAAAACCAACAATTACACAAAACGGTGACTCTTCTGAGTACTGCTGCCAAGATCTAAATACATTACTGCGACTCTTGTTTGTAAATCTGCTCCACTTCCTTTCACTCTAGATTATTTTATATCAGTTTGACTGCATGACTGACTCTTGTATATTTACTGACCGACTCCTACTTGACAACCCTAGTAACATGTTATTTAGATTATGTTAAAAGCATTACCGCCTAAAACAACTACGGTCACGTATTAATTTGCTATTAAATCCAGAAATAAAGACACGTTGTGCATGTGGTACATGCTTGTAAACGGAAAGATTATTCTATAAAAAATAAATTCAAATTGCATAAAGGGAAGTAATACATTATAATTTCTAGGCAAAAATAATTTGATAAAATTATTACGTGCCTTGATAGAATAGTGCAGCATGTTGTTAGAATAATTTCACTTGTAGAATGACATGCTGGCAGTAAACTTGTGTTACATCTCCCATAGTGACAATTTGTGTAAGTAGCCCCTGTCTTACTACAGCCATGATTACTATTTTAATAAGCGACTTTACATGCAGGGAGTAATTTTCTCCGCAGTCTAGATATCTAATTATATCTCATAAAAGTTGTCAAAGTATAATGTATGGAAACTCAAGGAAGAAGAAAACTAAAGTTATTCGAGGTCAGATAGATTATCTAATTACCGATACATCGTTTTCTATTTATTTCAGAAGGTCAGGGCGCAAATTTAGCTGGGGGCCCTCATGCGCCGGACTAGGTACGAGGTATTTTAATCGTGACAATCTAGCTTTAACCTCACATTTATGAGACTTTGTTTTACGGGCTCTAGAGCTTGTTCGTTTAGATTTAACCACCGTGGAAGGTGAATTTAGTCCAAAACATTGGTGCAGCTTTTAGCATGTTTCCTTTATTAACACTCTTTTATTAACATTCCTTTATTAAATTACTTGACCACTCTGCCCTGAAATCTGATACGATGATTACAAAATGTTTTAAGAGAAGGTCGAAATGTGTCTTTCTATATTTCACTAGCGATGCTTGTTTAATTCAAGAAGAAAGTGTATAATTCACAGACGAATGTTTAAAGAAAAGCAAACATAACTTTAAATAAAACACAATATATCGATAAAATAACCCCAAAAATCCGCGTTTTAGCAAATCAGTTTATATTGTTTTGTTTTTCATTGCGTACCGGGCGGATCTATAGGCGCTTTGATATCCCCCCCTCCCTAGATAAAATTTGAAGAGAATCCTGGTCCAGTTGCACGAATTCCGTGACACAATCGGAAATCCGCAGTGTGGGTTGGTTTCTAGTGATAATTGTTACTCGAGCAGCGGCCATATTTATGACCTACTCTTTTCAGTTTTAACTGTCAATGGTTCTTTAACGTGTGCGCCGTGCACACAGGACCTGCTGTTTATTGCCGTTATTCGAGAGTGCTAGACATCGTCTCTCACTACACCAAGAGATTAGGTGAGGGTAACGTCTTATAGAGACCACGGATTAAGTTTCCTTATTTTTACAAATTTATAACCACTTCTGGTGGGCTTTTTAAACCCGGAACTTTCCATTCCTGTCCTCTGACGGCGACGTCGTATCTCTATAATACCCAGCCACCCCCGCCCATTGTCCCTGAATCCATAAGTGCTCCGATTTTCCCCTCGAACTATGAAGAAACTCCGAGGAAAACCATAATCCCTACGAACTCCACATCACGGCAGGGAACAAACTATATGTGTGGGCAGGTTTTTGCCAAATATTTTGTCCGGGACAATTGTCCTTTTTTTGGATAACTTTTCAATTTCCAATTGCCAAGAGGCTCTTTAACGTGCAAGACTGCACACGGCATCTTCTGTTTTTGTCCGTTAACTGAGGGACATCGCGTTTCAGTGCACAAAGACCAGGGAGATTACCGCCGAGAAGATGCCGGGGATTCAATTCTTTTTTAACAAAATTCCCACCGCCTGCTGTAGGATTTGATCCCGAGACCGTCCTGACCAGAGGCCAACGTGCTACCTCTAGACCACCCATCGCATCAGTATGCAAACAAAGGACAAGTAATTATATTGTCCCTTTTCACTTTCTGTAATACTTGCATCAGGAGTAGATTTGTGGGTTTTAATGGCGCCTTTCAATTCATGTTATTTTCCTATTTCAGATATGTTTTATTATTAACTTGTCGCCATCAAAAGTTTTGCTGCATAGTACCAGGTATTTTACAGTTGTTAAAAGTATTAGTCTCAAAGTAGAAAATCTAAAGAAAAAAAATGTATGTATATAAATTATATAGTATAGTGTGTAATAAAGAGTGAGTACATCTTGCCCCTAGGAGTATAGTCAATATGATGTTAGTGCCCCCAACTTTTGTATCATTATGTTGAAGTAATGAGGTCAAAACTCTCTACTGCGGAAATGAAAGCTACTTAAGACTATCATTTTCACACTTATGTGTTGTTTCTTCTCTCTGTTGACGTCTTCATGTTATTTATTAAATGGAATAGATAGTGTTCAACGTTCTGAAAATACTATTATAATGAAAAACACATTTTTACAAATATTTTTACAACATTATTTCCGGAGTTATGTCATTTGTTAAAAGATAATGAAGAACAAATGCAGTAAGATCGAATACTAATTGTGAAATTAGCTGCACTTGATAGCAAAACTGTGCCAGCCATTATATTTCGCGAACAACAAAACTTTAGTATATGTGAAGCTCATTCTCACCAAAACAATATTCGTGCGCGTTTGACCACCATTTTTCAAAATAAAATTATTCAAATATTCAAAATATAGAACATGTGAACCTCACTGTCACCAAAACAAAATTAGATTAGATGAAACTCATTATCCCTATGAAACACAATTTAAGTACATGTAACCTCATTGTCACCAAAACAAAATTTGACCAAGTTCGAACCTCATTTCTCACTTGACATATGTTTTTCATTTTGAAAAAAAAAGTTAATTATATAACTATCTTACCTTGATCTGTTCGGGATTTCAGGAAAATCCATAGGTCATGATTTAGGCTAAAAACATTTTGTTTAGGGTGGTTAACTTTTAGCTCATTATAAGATTCAATTTGTAACATGTGGAAATAATTTTTTAGGTACGTCCTGTAAGCAATTACACGCATGTTTGTCACTTATCCAGCTACAGATCTTTATGCAGTCAGAATCGATGATTCCAAACGTCGTTTTATTCAACCATTTATGATGAATTAATAACAATTAAGACTTCCAGGTTAATAATAATGGCCGTTATCAATAAATGTTGAGTTTAGAAAGTGACAAACACATATCTCAATGAATCTCTAAAATATGGAA
Source organism: Megaustenia siamemsis (assembly GCA_032433765.1). Lineage (NCBI taxonomy): Eukaryota > Metazoa > Mollusca > Gastropoda > Stylommatophora > Ariophantidae > Megaustenia > Megaustenia siamemsis. The sequence goes on along the minus strand of JAVIAB010000051.1, from coordinate 71,131,138 downwards.
CAATTTACTATTGTATATGCCAATTTCTTATCTGTTAAAATTGTGAAAGATTCCAACAAAGATTTACACAAAAGAAGGTTAGTTCTTACCGATGAGGAGAGAACGATATTTGAATCCATCTTCTTCGTGACGTGTTGTGGTTTGATTAGTATATTTGGAATTGTTGCAAATATTATTAATATTGTTATATTTTACAAGCAAGGGTTTAGTAATACTGTAAACATTGCATTCTTTGGTCTCGCAATCTCTGACTTTTGTTGTTTATTCTTTTTGGTGTGGGCATCGATTTGTTTGAACCCACTTCTTCCAGTATATGGAGTTCCGTGGGTAACTGAAGATGTCATGTACGTCACTGCAGCCTGGCCACATATTTGGTTTTGTCGAACTACGAGCTACATCACCGTCTACATCACAGGTGAAAGGTGCCTGTCTATTGTTTTTCCACTGAAAATTAAACAAATTGTGACCAAGTCAAGAACCACGGCGATTATCTGCATAATCTATTTAGTTAACTTGATGACTATTATTCCGGAACTTACAACTACCTACCTCGGATGGAGATTCATCCCTGAGAAGAACAAGACTATGCTTTCTATCAACTTTACCAAGAGCAGAAAAAGCGTTGAGGGCATATCTTTTGTTATTCATTCCATAGTTAGCATGGCGTCTTTCTTTGGCGTCACCTTCTTTACATTTGTTCTTGCTATCAAACTACGACAGAGCTCACAAGTAAGAAAAGAAATAACATTAGGTCACAATGAGAAAGGATCCATGTCTGCTAAGGATAATAAGGCTATAAAGATGATAGTATTGATAGCCTGTGTTCTGATTGCTTGTTATATACCAGGTGCGATGATAGCTATGACAGCCTTCGTTGTTGGACCAGAGTTCAACATTAGTGGTAAATACATCAACATTTGTGCATCAGTTTGGGGGATTGCTTGCTCCTTTCAATCGATTAACTCCAGTGTCAACATTTTCCTGTACTACAAGATGAGTTCAAAATACAAGCAGACTTTTGATAGTCTCTTCAAACTTTTTGACAAGGCGTGAAAAGATGTTTACTTTAAGCCTTCAAGAAACACAATATAATTCTAGAGAATTCTCAGATTGTTAGACTTGGGAGTGTAACGTGTAATGGTTTAAGGTACAACGTTTGTTATACAGAACATAGCAAATGTAAAGAACTGTCTTCGTAGAGTAGACTGCTTACGTCCCCAGCATATGGTCTTATGCTTCCGATTTTAGAAAGAATAAAATAGCAAAATTATTTGTTTGTTAAATAAATACATGTATGTTGTTGGATATTATGTGTTATTTTACATATCTAGAATATGCATTCACTGATACCAGACATTATATTCGTAGCTTCCCTGCATTATTTTTGTATCAAGGAATATTCAGCAGAGGTGAAGCCAGTTCTTTCTTAACACAGATGTGGCCAGGGGGAAAGCTTCTGGAAACATAAGTATATATGGGTTTGTCTAAGTCTGTCAGGACGTTCGTCACTTTCAATGGCTCGATGCGTGTATATCAAAAGTAGCAGAAAACTAGCCTGCAAAGTTAGGATAGAAACACACTTTTGAGAATGAAATCTTCACAATCAGAATTTGATGAAGTAAATGAGTACTCTCTCTCTCTCTCTCTGCGTTCAGGACTCAATCAGAGTAAGGATTCCAGACTCTCATATGAAGTCAGCTGTCAGGCTAAGTGTGTTGATCGCCCCCACAGACAAAACATCACAATTAGAGTCTGTCAGATCCACTCTGACTGAACACCCGTTAATACGTTGCACTGTGTTCTGCGCCAGTGGCCCAGTGCATCCGATTTCAGCCAGCATTTTTTCAGGTTTGCTTTCCTTAGCCTTTGATTGTCCCCAATCTTCCTGCAAGGCAGCAGTTGATCTTTTCTATCGGGGGATTCTGCCCTTAGATGGTCGGCCTTCCCAGGTTTACGAGCACCATCTGCCCGAGTCACTAGAGGTCACTAACACAGACATGCGACTTGTAATATGAGGAAACTGCAACAAGGAACACATTTCATGCATAGCCTTCATTTGTTCCCGCCGCCTATCCCCATATACCGGTAAGTCACGTCCTCTTGAAAATGATGATCATCGTAGCACTTGATGATGTTAGGCCATCGTTGATGACTCCAATTCCGAACATATAGACACACAGTCAGTCGTCAAATTATTCTTGTTGCACATCAAACAGCAGACCGTAAGATTTGCGCACGGCCGGTTTAGGGAACCAATACGATGACGTAGGACACAATGTCGCCAAACTCATAATCTCGATACCTTTAGACTTATGTCTGATTACTCAAGTGTAAACAGTCTACGACGAACAAAACACGAAGCAACTTCCCCAAAGAGACAAAACTGCGACTGACGAAGTAGTTTACATTAATGTGTAACGTGGAAATAACTTGCGTCAAAGAATCCCAATAACGGTCTTGAACAGCACTAATGTGACGTAAAGCACAGATCTAGTCTAGACGGAGGAATGTCTCACTCACAACACTTGATTCGTCAAAAAACGGACTGTTGTCGACCTACGACCTCGCCTTAGCGACACAGATGTATCAAGCATATCATCATTTTGACTTTTACGCAGAAAAGTGCAATGAAGATCCGAAATTAATCAGACCTTGGGTGCATTTTCTGCAGCGATCGAGAGGACGTGGACCCAAATGAGTACCAACGATTTTCGTTTCTTAAATAGAAGACATTCTCTGATGTAGTGCTTTGACTTATCACAGTCTGCTCCGTAACCAGACCGATATGGTCCGATATCTTACACTACAAAATAAAGTGTCATTGTTACTTGAAGAAATACTAACTTGTATTTGTCTCTATCTGGAAATCAGGACATCCCTCTCTAATTGTTACTAATGATAATTTCTGCTTTCCTACTTACTGAAGTATTTTTTCCTGTTTGTGGTAATAATATCCCCCATTTATTACTTATCCTCTTTCGAACAATTTGTCTCATACTTTACTCCGTCTGTAAGCAACAGCGTCTTAATTGTCTTAAAGATGTAAATCAACATTTCTGTTATTTTACAAATCGCAATTCATTTACTGTGGGAGATACTAACAACATACGGAGTAAGCTCACATTAAACCCCATTCAATTAAAAAGTCTCTACATCAACAGCTTCTGCTTAGTTACCACAACAGTATGCTACACAGACAACTGCGAAGTAAGAAATAGAGTAATATCCCCTTGCCACCTCTTTTCATCCTTCCTCCGTGGACCCATTCTCGTTTTTCTCTTTGTCTGGTTCAATTTTAGCCTTCGCGATCCTACCTGCCTTATTGACTATTTATCACGTGGCCAACATACAAATAGTTTCTGGCCATGTCTCTTCCATGCACTCGAGCCCCTCGAATCTTTTACCTTACATCGCCATTTTGTGATGAGTGTATGTTTTGAATGTTTGTTATTGTAATAATATCTGAAGCATAAGTTCACCTTTCTGTAAAAGTCTGAAAGAAACTGCTCTGAAAGACAGGATCTGCTTGAAGATAGTTATTGCTGATTTACCTTAGTATAATACGGATTTATATTACAACTATTGGCCAATAGATCATGGAATGCAACGACATTTAATGAAACTGAGATAAAAGAAAAATTAAGAACAAAAGTATCACTTAAATGAAATATAACCTGTTCGTAACTTCTATTAATATCTCCAAGTAAATGAAGTCCTGGACAAATTAGTGTCTCTAGAACCAAATATAAACACAATAACATAATCTTTTAATGAACGGGAACTCTCGTGGCATCACGATCATTACTGATTATACGGACGTGTGTGTTGATGTTTCTTAGAATAGAACGGTCTTCTTTGACTCTGTTCAACTGAAGCAATATTTGGAGTCAGTGGCGTTGTGATGGCACTGTTCTTCACTGACTAAATACGACGTCATGAAGCGATCTGATCTAGACCGTCAGAGTCACCTTTACTTTAGAAAAGTGTATATTTACACACATACATACAGAGCAGTCACCACTTATCATACCCTAACTGAAACCTCAACAAAGAAAATAGAATTTACCTTAATTGAAATATTTGTAAATGCCTCACAAAAATACTGAATATGGCATGAAGAAACAGAATGTGAAATTGAAATAAAAATAATGTTGATGGTAGCGTAAAGGCTTGTTTATATAAAGAAGTAATATCAAGAAAATGATTTAAACGTGTAACATGATCACTTCTTAAAGAGCACTTCCCACCTCCCACCGCCGGCGCCCAATCCCAATTAGAGCTCCAACACTCGAAAGATGGGGAAACAATAGATAACATGCAACTACAGAATTAAAGTACTATTGAAATAATAGATATCAAGTGAGCAACAAGCATGATTCAGTCCATGCAACAGCGACAGGGACACTCAATTTTAGGCAAAAATAACGAAGGGAAATAAAGTGCAGGTCTATTTAAAACTGCACCAAGAGCTATGGGGGGGGGGGGGGGGGGGGCAGAAGCGCCTGCGACATGCAGTCACAGTTGCAGGATCGGCTCACCATCAGCTGACCATGACCTATCAGTTCTACCTCCTCGTGGTCTCCCCTGGTAACAGTCTGTGTCAAAACAGGCTGGCTAACGGAAGCTATGATAGGCGTGTTCCCTGTAGTTGTCACTGTTACTGACATAGAAGACCCAGTATTGCAGTACCTCTGGGCTGGATTAGTAGTTTCCCAGCATAGACTGGGATAGACGAACTCCATCTTCTGCAGTAAGAGCCGGGAATGTTTAGAAAACCATTGCGATACGCCACATCAATGAGTCAAAGGGCACACTGCCCGTATCAACTTGTGGCATTACATCAACTCTTCTCAACACTAAGCGTTATCGCCGGTTCTATCGAGTTTGTGCACTCTGCTTAAACCTTCCAACGTGATCTTGAAAGTGAGTCTAACATTGTCTCCTCCAATTTAATAATGATGGCTCTATTTATAATATAAAAAAAGTGCAAGGCAAGAGTAAAATGTATGTCCAGTGACATATTTTTAGATTTGTAGGTAATGTAGTTTCACTCTACACCCAGAGATTCCGTTCGAAACGAATGGACTGATAAAGATTACAAGAAACTGAGGTAACAAGTAATGAAAAGGCACCCTACTGAGACGGTTATCGAGGTTGACTACAGCAACACATGACTCGGCGACTTAGGGAAACATCACTGGTACCTCTCTCTCTCTGCGTTCAGGACACAATCAGAGTAGGATTTTAGACTCCCACATGAAGTCAGCTGTCAGGTTAAATGTGTTGATCGCCCCCACAGACAGAACATCACAATTAGAGTCCGCCAGATCCACTCTGATTGAACACCCGTTAAAACGTTGCACTGTGTTCTGCGCCAATGGCCCAGTGCATCCGATTTCAGCCAGCATTTTATTCAGTTTTGCTTTCCCTAGACTTTGATTGTCCCCAATCTTCCTGCAAGGCAGCAGATTGTCTTTTCTGTAGGGGGATTCTGCCCTTAGATGGTCGGCCCTCCCAGGTTTACGAGCACCATCTGCCCGAGTCACTAGAGGTGACTAACACAGACATGCACACACAAATATGTCAGATGTGACTAACACAGACACGCACGCACAAAGATGTGAGATGTGACTAACACAGACATGCACACACAAAGATGTGAGATGTGACTAACACAGACATGTACACACAAAGATATGAGATGTGACTAACACAGACATGCACACACAAAGATGTGAGATGTGACTAACACAGACATGCACACATCGATACGATGCATGACTAACACTGACACACATCAAGATATATGACACATGACTAACATAAACGTGCACATAAAGATATGAGATATAACTGAAACAGTCATGCACACACAAAGATATGACACATGCCTAACATAGACATGGACACAAAGATAAGAGATATGACTAACAAAGATAGGCACACACAAAGATATGAGATGGGTCTAACATAGCTATGTACGCACAAGGATATGAGGTGTGACAAACACAGACATGCACACACAAAGATATGAGATATGACTAACATACAAATTCACACAAAGATATGAGATATCACTAACCCAGACATGCACACACAAAGATATGACATATGACTAACACTGGTACACACTAAGATATGAAATATGACTAAACACATACACACATAAAAATATGAGGCATGATTAACACGGACACACCAAGATATGAGATATGACTAGCATGACTAGCATGACTAACATGACACACACCAAAATATGAGCCATAGCCAGCACACACAAGCTAAGATATGAGCCATGGCTAGCACAGAAACACAACAAGATTTGAGCCATGGCTTCACTAAAAAACACCAAGAAATGAACCATGTCTAGCACAGAAACACATTAAAGTGACCATATGCTTGGGCTTGTTGTAGTCGGCAGACTCTTCTGAACGTGGGAATCACAGGTTTCGTTAAACAGTTGTCCGGAGATTTGAGAGTGCAGTCTGACCCATAGAACGTTCTCTTGCATGTATAGATTCCCGATTGACTGTTCACAGGTGTCGTTGAAACAGTTGTCCGGACATTTGAAAGTACATATGATGTCACAGCCATCAGAACACATCTGTTCGCACTGTAGCCCAAAATTACCATCGGGACAAGTGTCATTACAGGTATAGCCAAGATGTTTACATTGTAGACATTTTCATGATTTTTCCTCAAATAAAGGACAGACACTGAGACAAGACCCGGAACAGTCGTGTCCATAGATCCCATGTGAACAGTTGCCGTGACAAGTACCGATGATGACATTGCAGCCTTTACTACACCCACTACACATTGCACAAAACGACCAAGAATGCTCGTCCAGACAAAAGGTGTCTGTAAATCACTGGTATGAGCGGCAGTATTGACTCAAGACTGTCTGTTAGGACTGGAACATCCAAGGGTAGCCAGAACGAAAGGCTATGTTCAAGCTTTCAGGTTATTTTTGTTGCAATTATCTTCTCCACCAGCTGCCTATCCTGTTCCCCATGGTGATTCTGTCTGGTTGACAACCATGAGTCTTCGTGTGGTCCTTGTCTGGCTTAGACAGAGTTACAACTGTACAACTGCTCCCCCATTATTTCAGCGGTCTCAATGTTTTATTGATATTGTAGACGTTATCGGTCAATATGGCGGATAGGTGGCAAGAACAATTGAGGCTCAGTCTGAAAATTTCAACTTGCTGAGTTTGGTGCTATGTGCATTTCGTGAGTTGTGTGTTTCATCCGGATTGTGTTTCGATATTCCGATTGCTTACGATGATTTTTGATAGCGTATGACAGGGAACAGATGGCTGTGTTAACTTTATGTGTGGTTTCGCCTTATTTCATTTGGTATATGCTGCGACTGATATGATGGTGACGCAGCTAACATTCTTTGTTTCAGAGATGCGATGTTAATTCATATGATTTCACTGACACGGGCGGTTGAGCAATTATTGATTTTAATTCGTTTGCAGTGATACAGGGGCCTTCTATAACCATAACCATAACCGGTTCCTCCAATTCTTCATTAGCTCAAACATTCGTCCCCGAAGCGAATAAAATCAGGACCTGGATCAATGTTTTTGGTGGTCGTCTAAAGCAGCATTGCTCTCATCCATTCCTACATTATCGTTTTCCACTCTTTGATGGGCTCTGTACAATTTAGAGATAATTTGCATGTACTATTGTTAAACCAAACTTCAGTAACTTTTCATTACACACCCTCACATAGAACTCTATCCTTTTCTTGTAAAATTTAATGTTCAAATGCGGCATGTGAACTTCTGAACCAACCTGGTTCATCATAGAGCTGAACTTTGTCTGGAGACAAAACATAATCAATGAATATTATTATAGAAGAAAACTTATGAATTGATAGATCGGCGAATAATTTAAGTTGAAGATGTATTTTTACAAGACTCGTAAAGAAAATGACAAATAATGAACAACAGAAAAAACAAACAGACGGTCCGAAGCAGGATCGAACCCATACCCCGCGACACAGCGTCTTGCCACGAGAACTTGGTTCGTTTACGAGAACTGGAACCTTCAGATGATTGACATCTTAACACCTCTCTGTTCTGATGTCATAAATAGACTCCTTGACATCTCTATGTTCTAATGTCATAAATCAGCTCCTTGACATCGCTATGTTCTGATGTCATAAATCGGCTCCTTGACATCTCTATGTTCTGATGTCATAAATCTGCTCCTTGACATCTCTATGTTCTAATGTCATAAATCAGCTCCTTGACATCTCTATGTTCAGATGTCACAAATCAGCTCCTTGACATCTCTATGTTCTGATGTCATAAATCAGCTCCTTGACATCTCTATGTTCTAATGTCATAAATCAGCTCCTTGACATCTTTATGTTCTGATGTCATAAATCAGCTCCTTGACATCTCTATGTTCAGATGTCATAAATCGGCTCCTTGACACCTCTATATTCTGATGTCATAATTTTTCTCATTGACACCTCTATGTTCTAATGTCATGAATCGGGTCCTTGATACCTCTGTGTTATGCTCTAATAGTTATAGATAATGCTCTCAGTCTGGAACACAGCTTACGCATATTTATCATCACCATCATCATCATCATCATCATCAGGGCCGTCATTGTCATCATTATTATAACCATTATCAAGTAGCTTGTCCAGTCTTGGATAACTTTTCTACAGGATTAATCATGGCTCATATCTTGGTGTGTGTCATGTTAGTCATATCTAATATCTTGGTGTGTCCGTGTTTATCATGTCTCATATCTTTATGTGTGTCTGTGTTTAGTCATATCTCATATCTTAGTGTGTATCTGTGTTAGTCATGTGTCATATCTTTGTGTGTACATGTCTGGGTTAATGATATCTCATATCTGTGTGTGCATGTTTATGTTAGTAATATCTCATATCTTTGTGTGTGCATGTCTGGGTTTGTCACATCTCATATCCTTGTGTGTGCATGGCTATGTTAGTCATATCTCATATCTTTGTGTGCATGTCTATGTTAGGCATGTGCCATATCTTTGTGTGTGCAAGTCTATGTCAGTCCTATCTCATATCTTTGTGTGCATGTATATGTTAGTCATGTGTCATATCATTGTGTGTGCATATCTATGTCAGGCATATGTAACATCTTTGTGTGCAATTCTATGTTAGTCATGTGTCATATCTTTGTGTGTGCATGTCTATGTTAGTCACATCTCATATCTTGATGTGTGTCAGTGTTAGTCATGCCTCGTATCGCTGTGTGCATGTCTGTGTTAGTCACATATCATATCTTTGTGTGTGCATGTCTGTGTTAGTCACCTCTAGTGACTCGGGCAGATGGTGCTCGTAAACTAGGAGAGCGGACCATCTAAGGGCAGAATCCCCCCACAGAAAAGACAATCTGCTGCCTTGCAGGAAGATCAGGGACAATCAAAGGCTAAGGAAAGCAAACTTGAATAAAATGCTGGCTGAAATCGGATGCACTGGGCCACTGGCGCAGAACCTGACAGCTGACTTCATGTGAGAGTCTGGAATCCTACTCTGATTGAGTCCTGATCGCAGAGAGAGAGAGAGAGAGAGAGAGAGAGAGAGAGAGAGAGAGAGAGAAAGGGAGAGAGAGATTGAGAGAGAGAGAAAGAGAGACAGAGAAAGAGAGAGTGAGAGATTAATTGCAGCTTCCACTACCCCTTGGAGTTTTCTGTTGTCTTTCTCACTCAATCAGTGTAGTCTTGATATCGTCCATTATCTTCTACAGCGCGTGTTCTACTTACTTCTTCCTGGAACTATAGCTCCATCTATGGATCTTTACAAATGACGTGTACCATCTTCCTTATCATTACCTCCCTGTTGGAACATTGTTTTTAAGACAGATGCTTGAAGTGTTCTATGATCTACGGGAAATGTCCAGCATCTGCAGCAACCACCATCAGCTCGTCAATGATATCCTGTACCAACCCTACGGTTGTTTTCGGTATTTTGTTTCACGGGACTGAAATATGACAGTTATTTTTTTTTCAACAGACACACTCACAAACACACACAAACACACAAATGACTTGTCCACATATTGTAAGTATGTACTGTGGGTTGTAGTATTATTTATTAAAAAAAAAAAGTATAGACATGATTTAATTGTAAGATTTTGAAAAAAAGTATCTGTGGTAATTTTGTAACTCGGTTGCATGAATAAGCACGAAAAAGCTTACTTGATATACAATACTTAAAATAATAATTTGTATTCATAGAATTAAGGGGAAAGCGTGGCTCGTGATTTATTGAATTAAGTGTAAAAATCCTTATACATATATATATATATATATATATATAACATTGTTGTTTAATGTGATGGTTATGCATATAAATACAATTAATCAAAAATGCTTTGCTTAATAGTCTATTTTTTTATTATTTATCATGTAAACTAATTTATGTAAAGTTATAAGTATCTATTTCCTTCTCTCACTCAGTTTTCAATAAAATAATTTCCAATATCTCACTAAAAGTCGGTATTGATTGCTGCCACGGGATGTTTGCGAGACCCGGCAACCGGCTTTGTTATCTCGGATATCGAACACTTACGAAGCGTCTGGGCATCAATATGTGAATGCCTAGATTAAATCCTAAATATTATAGTAAACTATTCATAACGTCTTCGAGCATCTGAAGTAATTCCATTTAAAATCATCAATGAATACAGTTGAACAAACATATAGTATAGTAGCAACCATCAGTCATAGTTGGGTATGGATTTTGCATTTGCATCGCTCTTAGTATATGTATTTTGTGTACTTTTCTTTCGCCGTGTTGTATTTTTTTTTGTCTTTGAATATGTCTGCTTTTTGCTTGAGTTGGAGCTCTAGAGCGTGTATCCAAAGATTGCGTTCTGCAGCTATTTCTTACCAGGCGGCAAGGTTTATGTTCAGAGTCTTCATGTCACGTCTACATACGTCTATAAATCGAAGTTTTAGTCGCCCCCTAGATCCTTTGCTAGCTCTATTGAAATACAATTAAGACAAGACAAATGAAATTTTTGGAGCATGTTAAAAGACACAACAGCCTACTGAAAGTAATATTGGAAGGAAAAATACAAGGTAAAAGAGGCAGAGGCAGACCAAGACTAACATGGACGAGTAACATCAAAAGATGGACTAGTCAATCTATGACAGCCTGCACCATCAAAGCAAGAAACAGAGTAGAATGGCGATCCATGGTAGCCAACCTTCGTTGCGGAGAAGGCACTCGATGATGATGATGAGCTCTTTTGCCATCTCTTAATTGTCCATAAAGTATATCTTCTGGTATGCGACCATCATTCAGACGGTGTACGTGGCATGCCATCATAACCTACGTTGTTTGAGCAGCGTGTAGATGTTCGGTAGGCTTTTACGATGCGAGAGAGTACCTCCGTGTTTGTCACCTTGTCCTTCGAGGTGATACCAAGAAGACGGCGATGACAACGCGTATGGAATGTATAGAAAGTATAGCTAAAAATGTATAGTAGTAACTATAGAGGAACAATTTATTGGTTGCAATATTGTGGTCAGAAATATAACTTTTCAGCAAATATATTTGTTGGGGTTAAAATACTGAGTAAAATATATCAAATATATTTGTTGGGGGTAAAATACTGAGTAAAATATATCAAATATATTTGTTGGGGTTAAAATACTGAGTAAAATATATCAAATATATTTGTTGGGGGTAAAATACTGAGTAAAATATATCAAATATATTTGTTGGGGTTAAAATACTGAGTAAAATATATCAAATATATTTGTTGGGGGTAAAATACTGAGTAAAATATATCAAAGATATTTTAAAAGATTTTCAGTGGCTCATCATTATCATCATTGAATGACGACTCCGCATCGAAGGTTGGCTACCATAGAGCCGCTTTCTGTCTCTTGCTTTGATGGTGCAGGCTATCATAGTAAAACAAAAAAGTGAAGTGCTCCGTCACGCCAAGTGGCGTATATGGAATATGGTGTTAGTGACCTGAATTTTTTATAGATCTTCGGAACATGATTTTTGGGGTAATGTGGTCGGTACTGCACACGCGCCGCTTTACTTTCCCAGAAAAATTCAGGTAACATCTAATGCTGGGTAAACTCGGAAGCCGTCGATCAGAATCCTGCCCGTCCTCTTGTCTTTTGTAGCCCAGTTCACTAACCACTGAGCTATCGCGACTAGGTTATCATATGTTTACTTCTAAATATTTTGATGTTACTTGTACATGCTAGTCTTGTTCTGATTCTCTCTCTTTTCCCTTGTATTTGCCCTTCCAAGGTTACTTTTAGTATGCGTCTGTGTCTTTTAACATGCCCCACAAATCTCTTTTTTTTTTTTTTAAATTGTGTTTAGTAGTTCTCTTTTCATTTGCAAATTCTTTTAAGACTTAGTAATTTTGTTTTTCTTTCTTTCCATCCAATTCTTCCTATTTTTCAATAAATCCACCTTTCAAAGGATTTAATTTTCTGTTCTGTTTTCTCGTCTAATGTCCATGTTTTTTCACCACACAGGAATGCTGAGAAGATATAACATTTCGCTGGTCTTAATTTTAGCGCTTGTGTTATGTCATTTGATTGTTAGTATACTTTTTCGTGGCATGAACAATTCTTTTAGCCATTACTATTCAATGGTTACATTTAAAAAAAAATGTTTGTATTGCAATTATTTGTTGATAACTTGTTTGTTATCTGTCACAAAGTGAGTATTAATGTGAGGCCTCGTAGGGTTATATCTGACTACACTTCACCTTTATTCCACTCAGAAGATAACCACACCCACAGACATGTTTCTGTCTTTCCAAAACGACAACGAGACAGTCTTATTATTATAGTTGGTTAATATCCTTGAAATACCTCAACTAGATATAAAATCTTACATATATCTGTGTAGTAATATAGATAAAGAGGGGGAAACAGAAAATGATACCAAAATAAGGATATCAAAAGCAAGAGGAGCATTTGTTGTACTGGGAAACATAACATATAGAAGTAAAAAGAAATTAGGTTAAATAAAAAAATAAAAATGTTCAACTCCAATTTTATGTCAGTCCTATTATATGGCTGTGAAACATGGAGAACAACAAAATTGACAATCATGAAGATATAGACTTTCATTAGTGGATACTTACGCAGAATAAAAGGATGGAAATGGCAGGTCAAAATCAATGATTTAGAATTATGGAAATGTACCAGTCAAATACCATTGGATAAAGAGATACAATGAAGACGATGGCGCTGGATAGGACAGACACTGCGGAAGCCAACTGAGAGTAATACATAACAGGCCCTTTTTTGGAATCCCCACGGGAAAAGACAAAGAGGAAGACCAAAGAATTCTTCGACAGATGGAAGCAGAGATGAAGATGATGGGGAAGACATGGAATGATCTTTAAAAAATGGCAAGAAACTGAACGTCTTGGAAAGTGTTTGTTGAAGGCCTATACTCCACAGGGAGCTGAAAGGTAGAAGAAGAAGAAGAATGTCCTTGTTTACGTGAAAAGGAAACGTCCAATTATTTGTGAAGAAATGCCAAATTAATAACATGGTCTTCAACATGAGAGTAGTTTCAATTACATTACGGATGTAAATAATACTTAACGCTAATAGTAAATTGTAAAATGTTCTGATATATCTGAGTAGAATATATGTATAGTAATAGATGTCAAATAATATGTAATTTTACATGTTTATTCTACAGATTTTCATTATGTCGGTTTAATTACTATCGCGTCGATAATGTTATCATAATTAGGTAAATATTGGAAGTGAAAAGTGGAACAAAGAAACGGAAATTATAAAAAAGACACCTTGTTGAGTCATTCAATTTTATTTAAAAGGCAGTTAGTTTAGTGTTACAGCACACTCAAATAACGTAAATAAAAATACAAGAACCCAAACAGTATACCTGATTACAAAACGTGTGTGTATGAATTTATTATAACAAAGAGTAGAAAACTCGTTGACAAACATATTTTATTTTTTAACAAAATATCATATAATCATTTGTCCTTTAGAGATAAAAAAAACAGTTAAAATGATTATGTTGATAGCCAGTATTCTCATTGCCTGCTATATCCCTGGAGCTATGTGCTCCATGACAATTTTCGTTGTTTGGCAAGAGTTTATGATACAAGGAAAGTACATCATCATTTGTTCATCTGTCTGGGAGATCGCCTTTTTTTCAGTCCATAAATTCCAGCGTCAACATATTACGCTACTGCAGGAATAGTTCTAAATATCGACAAACATTCGACGAACTCTTTAAAGTGATCAGAAATGATCGAAATTAAAACATGAAACACGCGACAATAGAAGATGTGACCACAGTACGGTCAGCAATGACCACAGTACGGTCAGCAATGACCACAGTACGGTCAGCAATGACCACAGTACGGTCAGCAATGACCACATATCACGACATGCTTGACATAGATCTCCGCGTTAAGACTATATTTTCTGTCTCAAAATGTCGTTTTGGCAAACGTACTTTACAGTAGCAGTAAAACCAACTATGGTGATCATTAATTGCTTCTTTATAATCAATGCCTGACATTCAGCGATGTTAACAGACCAATAAAAGTGTATACAATCCACTCCACATTATTACGACAATATTCTCTTTGTTTTGAGATTTAGAGTGAATTAATTACACCAACCCTTATTATATATATATGTCATCATTATCATATATATATATATATATATATATATATATATATATATATATATATATATAAATATATATATATATATATTGTTGAGGACGGTCATCCAATGGATCGGGCGAACATAATCAATGCCCTACGGGAAGTGGGAAGGACACAGGACTTCGACAACCATGAGTCCACCACGTAACTCCTTTAGATGAAGAAAGAGATGGGAGTTAAGATGGGCACAGCCAGAAACGAAAAACTTAGTGGGCGTGTAAGAAGACTTTTCAACCAACACAGAACTGGAGTCGTCAGTCGCTGGACACTGCGGTACTTGCTGAGGAGGGGATCTGAGCATCTATGGACGTGTTCGGAGTGGAATGACGATGACACGTTATAATTCAATAACTCAATCATCATTATCAAGGGCCATTCCGGTTTGCGCAGTCGATCATGTATTCGACATTTCCCTGACCACAGTTCATCATATCAATTCTGATGTTAACTGTTTACGGTGCTATGACACCAGACTATCTATAGCTTGTTTCATAACTCGTGCCCAACTTTTAAAATGGATAGCTTTTTAACCGCTTGTTGTAAGTTGTTCAAAATTTGCATGTAAAGTTATAATGATTAGAACCCAACAGGGAATTAATTTCATTAAAAAACATTTGGTTATTATTGTTGCTTATTTGATTTATATAAACTTATAACGACCCATTGATGTAGTCAAAACTTAATGTTTACAATATTTTAAGTTAAAAATAGCGAGTAAAAATCCATACACGGTAAAATTGATGTGTTTGCAGGCATTTACCGTGTTTTTTTTACACAATTAGACACTTGTAAAAAACACGAGAAATTGTGTGTTCCATTTCCGTTCATTCATAGGTGGAGAGGTGGCGAAGTGAAATTCGCAAAATGTTGGGTATGAATGAAACTGTTACAATAAGAAAATTAAAAGTATCGCTGAAAAAGAACAACAGTATTGAAATATCAAAGTCTACATTATGGAGGAATGTGAGAGCTGCAGGCTTTACATTCAGAAAGTATTCCAATGGACGAAACATCATCTGTGAGAAGCCACATATAGTAGTCATGAGAAGCAAGTACTTACGTGAAGTAAAAGAGGTGCGCAAGCAAGGTTATGATATTGTGTACTTGGATGAAACATGGATCAATGCTCACCACACTAACCAAAGGGAATGGCAGTCATCAGATAGAAAGATTAAGAGATTAATACCTAGCAGCAAAGGACAGCGCTTGATAATTGCTCATGCAGGTAGTCGACAACATGGACTAATACAGAATGCAGAGCTCATTTTTCTTTCAAAATCCATAGACAATCGGGATTATCACTCTCAGATGAATGGTCACATATTTAGACATTGGATTGAAAATTCTGTTCTCCCATCACTAGATCGACCATCTTGCCTAATAATGGGCAGCATACCACAACATTGTTGCACTTGAAGATAAAGTCCCGACGTCGTCCAGTACAAAAGATGCTATTAAGATATGGCTCACAAAGGAGCACATACAATTTAATAACATGTACTTAAAACCTGAATTACTATCTCTAGTAAAGCAAAAACAAAGGACAAAGATTTTTCAAATAAATAAGATTATCCAAGAGCACGGTCATATAAGTTTGAGGCTGCCAC
This sequence comes from Megaustenia siamemsis, assembly GCA_032433765.1. Classification (NCBI taxonomy): domain Eukaryota; kingdom Metazoa; phylum Mollusca; class Gastropoda; order Stylommatophora; family Ariophantidae; genus Megaustenia; species Megaustenia siamemsis. The sequence continues at coordinate 71,114,821 of JAVIAB010000051.1, read as the reverse complement.
CTTACCATGCTCATTTAAATCCAATAGAACTAATCTGGGCAAAATTAAAAGGACAAGTGGCAGATGAAAATACAACATTCAAAATATGCGATGTAAAGACTCTTGCTAATCTCGCTTTATTAAATATAGACAAAAGATTATTGGGCTAAATGTGAAGACCACGTCTTAAAACAGGAAGAGGAATATTGGAAAAATGATGGTTTGTGGAATGTTCAACCCCAAACAGTTATTAATCTTTTAGACTCGTCTGATTCAGAATGAAAGTATATAGCCCCCACAATGTTGGCCCCTATATTACCTTAAATTAGTTCAACAAACGGTCCTTATCAGGACCACACAACTATGAAAATTGGACATACAGGTATACCTTGATATTATCGTCCGTCCTCGAACTGAGAAGACAATAATTCTCCTGGTGTTTTGTCTTATTAGGTTATTTCCCCATTACGGCCACGCCTTTACCTAGTGAAAATTAATCATAGACCAGCAACTACGGTAATTTCTATTATTTAGGGGTTCACAATTTACAATTTTGACAAACATCAAAGAAATTCGCCGATTTAAGAAAACTGCAGCTGCAAGATATTTGTTAAATATACATTTAAAGGGTCTTTTGCATTCTAATAACATTTGGAAAATTTCAACAGTTTTTAACAAACGGTTACTGAGTAATAGCGTTTTGAAGTTGGGCACGTGATTTGAAACGAGCTATAGTATTGTCTCTATTTGTCGTCCGTGACCTCTCTTTCCCTGTTTTTTTGCCGTTGTTAACCAAGTGTTCCAACCTTCCTCTTCTCATGATGGGCCTGAAAAATGGCGATTGTTTCTTTCTGATGCTTCTTAGTAGCTCCCTTTTCATGTGACCTCTTTCAGAATCTCTTCGTTGATCTCATTAGCTGTCTAGGGAACTCTGGTGTAACGTACAACCCCTCAAGGTTTGGTGACAGCTTTACAAAAAGGGAACACAGCAAAATACTGACGTTTCGTCCTAAATGCTGCCTTCTTCAGAGAACAAGAACAACACAAACGGACAATGGAATAAAGATACTCTACTACATATAAAATGTGTGGATCAGGTAAAAAAGGAGAAATAAAAAGATAGATAAGAGATGAAATTATACAATGAAAGGGAGAGGCAGTACATATAGGAGTATACAAATTGATACTATGTAACAATTAGTAAGCTAAACTAAGTTTGTAGGAGCTGATCAAATCTGTCAGGACCACTCACTTTCTCTTTCCTGTCTTATTTTAATCACCTCTCTTTTCTCTCACCTTAACTGTGTCGTTGTTGTTATGACACAGTGATGTCTGCATTCAGCATTCACAATCTTTCACTGACATTTACAGCTGAGCAAGAAAATTTAACAATTTTCATTTCTTTCATGTTGTACTTCCACTTCCTCCTGTGCCTTGCTTTTTTTCTCTATTGAGAGCAATTATATGTTAACAGGCCTTAATGAACAGACACTTAATTAACCTCAGTAAGTGAAAAATAATTATGTTTTTGGAAATAGTATGCAGCAACAACTGCATGTAGTTTTATATATGACGTATGGAAGACTCGCATAGGAATGACCGCCGTGAAAGAGATTGGAGCCTCATCACGTACTATTTCAGAGAAAGGCATGGAACAGATTTCTAACTTATGTCGGAGGAAAGATCTAAAAATAAGTACATGAAATGTGAGGACTCTTTATCAAGAAGGAAAATGATCAAATCTTATTCTAGAAGCACATGGACTAAACATACAATTCTGTGATGAAAACAAGCTGATAATATGTAACACCTACTTTAATCAATGGAAAAGGAAACTATACACATGAAAAAGCCCTGGAGATAAGAAGAGGCATCAAACAGACTACATAATAATAAAAGGTAGGTTTCGTAACAGCATCAAGATAGCCAAAACTTACCGAGGAGATAAAATAAGATTAGTTATTACCGATGAGGAGAGAACGATATTTGAATCCATCTTTTTCGTGACGTGTTGTGGTTTAATTAGTATATTTGGAATTACTGCCAACATTATCAACATTCTTATATTTTATAAGCTAGGGTTTAGTAATACTGTAAACATTGCATTCTTTGGTCTTGCAATCTTTGACCTTTATTGTTTATTCTTTTTGGTGGGGGCATCGATTTGTTTGAACCCACTTCTTTCAGTGTATGGAGTTCTGTGGGTAACTGAAGATGTCATGTACGTCACTGCAGGTTGGCCACATATTTGGTTTTGTCGAACTACGAGCTACATCACCGTCTACATCACAGGTGAAAGGTGCCTGTCTATTGTTTTTCCACTGAAAGTTAAACAAATTGTGACCAAGTCAAGAACCACGGCAATTATCTGCATTATCTATTTAGTTAACTTGATGACTATTATTCCGGAATGTGCAACTACCTACCTCAGATGGAGATTCACCCCTGAGAAGAACAGGACTATGTTTTCTATCAACTTTACCAAGAACATAAAAAGCGTTGAGGGCGTATCTTTTATTATTCATTCCATGATTTCTTTGGTGTCATTTTCTTTACATGTGTCCTTGTTATCAAATTACGACAGAGCTCACAAGTAAGAAAAGAGATAACATTAGGTCACAATGAGAAAGGATCAATGTCTGACAGGGATAATAAGGCTATAAAGGTGATAGTATTGATAGCCTGTGTTCTGATTGCTTGTTATATACCAGGTGCGATGATAGCTATGACAACCTTCGTTGTTAGACCAGAGTTCAACATTCATGGCAAATACGTGAACATTTGTTCATCAGTTTGGGGGATCGCTTGCGCCTTTCAATCCATCAACTCCAGTGTCAACATTTTCCTGTACTACAAGATGAGTTCAAAATACAAGCAGACATCTGATAGTCTCTTCAGAAGATCTGATAGGGCGTTAAAAATTGATTACTTTAAGAAGTCAAGAAACATAATATCCTCTAGATTATTCTCAGATTGTAAGACGTACGTTGTATCGTGTAATGTTTTAAGGTACAATGTTTGTTAACTGCAGACCATAGCAACTGTAAAGAACGATCCTTGTAAAGTCGACAGCTTAAGTTTCCAACATATGGTCTTACGTTATTCTTCTTTAAATAAATAAATGTATATTATTTGATATTATATGCTATTTTACATATTTAGAATATCCATGATACTATAACTTGCATTCGTAGCTTGCCTGCATTACTATTTTATCAAAGAATGTCCATCAGAGATAAAGCCAGTTCTTTCGTAACACACAGGAGACCAAGAACAAGCTTCTGAAACAAAAGTAGAGAAGGGTGTGTCTACGTGTACCAGGACGCTGTTCACTTTCAATTGTTTAACGCGTATACATCAAAAGTAGCAACAAACTAGTCTGCAATGTTAGGATAGAAAGACACTTTCGAGAATGAAGTCGTCACAATCATAATTTGATGAGTTAAATGAGCAGCAACAATTTTCTCTTCAAGTATAGAATGCATCCTTCGATGTAGAGCTTTGGCATATCAGATGCTGCTACCTAAACAGACCGATATGGTCTTCTGTCTTTCAGAACGAAATAAACTGTTATCGTCACTCGTAGAAATGCTAGCTTTAATTTGTCCATGTCTGGAAATCAGGACATGCCCATCTAATTGTTACTAATTATAATTTCTGTTTTCCTATTTACTGAAGCTATGTTTTCTTGTTTCTGGTAAACTTATCGCACATTAATTATTTATGCTATTTCGGGAAACAAAATGTGCTCATACTTTACTGCGCCTGCAAGCAACATAAGTTTTTTTTTTAGATGGAAATAAAACCAACAATGTATCTAACTTTACAAATCGTAATTAATTTATTTTTGGAGATAATAACAACATCCTGATTAAGCCAACATCTAACACCAACCATACAAATCAAAAACAAAAAAAAAAGAAAACATCAACAGCTTCTGTACAGTTATAACACCAGCGTGTTACACAGACCACTGCAAAGTTTGAAATAGAGTAAACACCCTCTTTGCCCCATCCATTCATCCATCTTCCGTGTACCCTTTCTCATTTTTCACTTTGTTGGGCTCACTTTTATACCTCGAAATCCTACCTGCCCTATTGAGAATTTATCATGTGACCAACATGCACATAGATACTGGCCACTCTTCTTTTTTCCAGCCACCCGAGTCCCCCCGAATCTATTACCTCACATCGTCATTTTGGGTTGAGTACTTGCCTTTCGTGTTTGTTCTTCTATTAATATTTGAAGCATAAGTTCACCTGCTTTCTGTAAAAGTTTAAGAGAAACTGCTCTTAAAGACAAGATCTTGGAGGCAGTTATTGCTGATTTACTTTAATATATTAAAGTTAAAGTACACCCGTCACGCCAAGTGGCGTATAGGGAATATGGTGTTAGTGACCATACATATCACAGACCTTCAGCGCATGATTTTTGGGGTAATGTGGTCGGTATTACGCCCATGCCGCTATACTTTCCCAGAAAAAATCCGTTACCCACTTAAGGCTGGGTGAACCCGGAAGCCGTCGGTTGGAATCGAACCCTACCTCTTGTCCATTGTAGTCCAGTTCACTAACCACTAAGCACTTTAATATATACGGATTTATATCACAACTATTGGCCAACTGATCATGGAATGCAACGACATTTGATGAAGCTGAGATAAAAGAAAAATTGAGAACAAAAATATTACTTAAATGAAATATAACCTGTTCGTAGCGTCTGTTAATATCTCCAAGTAAATGAAATCCTGGACAAACTAGTATCTCAAGAACGAAATCTAAACACAATAACATTATCTTTTAATGCATGGGAAATCTTGTTGTGGCATCACGATTATTACTGATTATACAAACTTGTGTGCTGATGTTTCTCACGATAGAACTGTCTTCTTTGACTCAGTTCAACTAAAGCAATATTTGGAGTCAGTGGTGTTGTGATGGCATTGTTCTACATTGACTAAATACGACGTCATGTGTGACCTGATCTAGACCTTGAGAGTGACCTTTACTTTAGAAAAGGTATATTCACACAAATACATACGCAGCAGTCTCCACTACTCATACCCTAACTGAAACCTCATCAAAGAAAAAAAAGAAATGACTATAACGGAAATAATTGTAAATGCCTCACACAAAAATACTGAGTATGGCACGAAGAAGCAGAATGTGAAATTTAAATAAAAATAATGTTTGTGGTAGCATAAAGGGTTAAGGCAAAAAAAAAAATGCGAAGCTGCAGTAAAGCTGAATGTGAGGAAAAATCTAAAAAAAATAGAACAAAAGTATGTAAGAAGCTTTACGTGATAAATGGACGACACAGACTAAACGACGTTTCGGCCCAACAGGCCTTCAGCAGGAACAGACAAAAAAACACACACACACACAAAACTAATAACGAAACAACCAAAACAAAAACAATCGAAATGTGTTAAAGAAAACAAAATTGTCTATCCTGTGTGTAAATCGAGGTCAAAACGAAAAGGAAATAGCAACCAAGTGCGTCTGTCGTGAAAAACTTGGTTCCTATTTCCTTTTCGTTTTGACCTCGGTTTACACACAGGATGGACAATTTTGGGAGCCGCGATAGCTCAGAGGTTAGTGAACTGGACTACCACGGACAAAGTGTAGGGTTCGATCCCAACCGACGGCTTCCGGGTTTACCCTGCCTTAAATGGGTACCGGATTTTTTTCTGGGAAAGTAAAGCAGCACGGGCGTAATACCGATCACATTACCCAAAATATCATGTGCTGAAGGTCTGTAAAATATAGGGTCACTAACACCATATTTCCCTATACGCCACTTGGCGTGACGGGGGTACTTTACTTTACTTTACTTTTATAGACAATTTTGTTTTCTTTAAACACATTTCGATTGTTTTTGTTTTGGTTGTTTCGTTATTAGTTGTGTGTGTGTGTGTGTTTTTTGTTTGTTCCTGCTGAAGGCCTATTGGGCCGAAACGTAGTTTATTCTGTGTCGTCCACTTATCACGTAAAGCTTCTTACATACCATTTTTTTCTATTTTTTTAATGTTTCCTGGTAGCATAAAGGCTTGTTTATATAAAGAAGGAATGTCAAGAAAATAGTTTTAAAATACAACATGATCACTACTTAACAACATTTCCCAGCTCCCACCACTGGCGCTCAATCCCATTTAGAGCACCAAAACTCGAAAGATAGGGAATATTAAAATGAGTTTGAAAGCAAGGACTATTGAAATAACATATATCAGGTGAGCACGGAGTAATTAGTGGGGTGTACCAAGCATGAATCAGTCCATGTTGCAGCGATTCGAACCCTCAAGTTTAGGCAAACAAGTAATGTTCAGTTAAGGTCTTTCTAAAGCTGTACCAAGAGCTATAACCGATGGAAACAAGTTTGTGCACTCTGCTTAAACCTTTCAACGTGATCTGGAAAGTTAAGTGACACTCTAACATTGTCTCCTCCAGTTCTATAATGATGGTTCCTAATTTATATTTTAATGCCATAAATCGGCCTCCCTGACTCTTTTATGTTCTAATGGCATAAATCGGCCTATCTGGCTCCCCTATGTTCTGTCAGAAATCGGCCTCCCTGACCCCTCTATGTTCTAATATCATAAATCAGCCTCCCTGACTCCTCTATGTTCTAATGTCATAAAGCGGCCTATCTGACTCCTCTATGTTCTAATGTCATAAAGCGGCCTGCCTGCTTCCTCTATGTTCTAATGTCATAAATCGGCCTATCTGACTCCTCTATGTTCTAATGTCATGAATCGGCCTACATGGCCCCTCTATGCTATAATGCCATAAATCGACCTCCTGACTTCTCTATGTTCTAATGTCATAAAGCGGCCTATCTGGCTCCTCAATATTATAATGTCATAAATCGGCCTACCTGGCTCCTCTATGTTCTAATTTCATAAAGCGGCCTGCCTGGCTACTCTATGTTCTAATGTCATAAAGTGGCCTTTCTGGCTCCTCTATTTTCTAATAGTTATAAATCGACTCATTAACTCCTCTATGTTCTAATGTTTTAAATCGACCTACATGATTCCTCTAAATACTAATAGGTATAAATCGACTCATTGACTCATCTATATTCTAATGTCGTAAATCGGCTCCTCGACTCTTATTTTTTAATGTCGTAAATCGGCTCCCTGACTTCTCTATGTTCTAATGTCTTAAATCGCGATTCCTTGACTTCTCTATGTTATAATGTCATTAATCGACTACTATACTCCTCTATATATACTAATGTCATAAAGCGGCTTATTGACTCTTGTATTATTTAATGACGATTTTTCAGCCTCTTGACACTTCTACGTTCTAATCTAAGACAGTCGTGTATGACCTTGTATGGATTGTAGATTTAATGAGAAGTATTGTGCACACGTTTAGTTATCTTATGCTGAATATAGTGTGAGCCTTCAGGTTCAATGTAGGTGGTCGACGGTGGTAGGAGAACCCACTTACCATAGAGTGTCAAGAAACTAAAGTGTCAAAAAACCTGCTCAACAGGGTCAGCTTCTGATGATCAGATTGTCCTCTGCTGCGAAATTCTGTATAAAGAGTTTCCTATTACTTTAGGGTTATGTTTTTCTCCTTGAAACTTCTGTGTTTTTATGTGATAATTCGGTTTCTTTAATTTTATATGTTATAATATCAAAATTCAAGTCCGTGACGCTTGTATCTTCTAATGGCATATTTCAGCTCCATGACTCTTATATGTTCTAATATCAAAATTCAAGTCCGTGACGCTTGTATCTTCTAATGGCATATTTCAGCTCCATGACTCTTATATGTTCTAATATAAAAATTCAAGTCCGTGACGCTTGTATCTTCTAATGGCATATTTCAGCTCCATGACTCTTCTATGTTCTAATAACATAATTCAAGTCCGTGATGCTTGTATCTTCTAATGGCATATTTTAGCTCCATGACTCTTATATGTTCTAATATCAAAATTCAAGTCCGTGACGCTTGTATCTTCTAATTGCATATTTCAGCTCCATGACTCTTCTATGTTCTAATAACACAATTCAAGTCCGTGACGCTTGTATCTTCTAATGGCATATTTTAGCTCAATGACTCTTATAATGGAATATGGTCAAAGGCTCATTGAATTCTCTATGTTCTAATGACCCATTTTGGTTCCATGACTCTTCTTTGCACTGCCGTCCATTTTAAATTTCACTACATTGATTTTTCTACAATCTGTTACCAAGTTTACAGTTAACATTCCTGGTAGAAAATTTGTTACATTTCTTTTCAAATAACCATTGAACACAATGGTCGCTTCAAGCTTCACTAATTTTTTGATGAAAAGAAAACGTGGACAGAATTAAGGAGAAATAATATCTTGACAAATAGAGTTTTATAAAATCCACATATATGAAAGGGGGTTATAAACTATAATTTCATCGCCAACATAATTTCATGTAATTATAACATGTCTTGCTTGACCCAGCGAAGCGTCATACATTATTACGACAATCTCTATGGTGGGATGACATGTCGTGAAACGTCACTAATAACATTTCTTGCAACTACCCCATATTTAATTTGAAGATATGATTACTATATTAACTATTTAACTACTTTTTTTCTTGGTGATATTTTATATACGGTAAATACATCTAATAATGCTTAATAGGTGACGAAATATGTTTCAGTCTTTCAAAAGTTAAATTCATCGTCTCAATACCAATACGTAACACATATATCAAAATGATATTAATACATACATTTAAACATATATTTTTATAATGATTGTAATGCTTTTTTATTAACAAATTATATATATATATATATATATATATATATATATATATATATATATATATATATATATATACACACACACAGTAATTTACTATGTATTCATGAAAGATGAAATTAGTGGTTTTAAATGAGTTGCTATGAATTATATTTTTTCCCTAAATATACCTCATCTGTTTTTTAACTTTGTGCTGTTAAATCTGCTGTGGTATAAACCTTTGAATTCCATTGCCGATTTTTTTTTTTTTAACTGAGAGGTTTAAGTGTGAACAAAATGCATCATTTACGTACAACGTAATATACGCTTTATTTGTAAAATAAAATATTAAACAATGCACAATATTGTCACGATGAAAAGTACATATGTTTGCTAGTCTCATATGACAATTGGATTCACAAATTGTAGCAAGGTCCAATAGTAATTTGTGAGATGAGTAATTCATTCCATATGTTTGCTTACAAAGGTGTGTCATACATTACGCATTCATGTGAAATTCAAGTTACATAAGTATAGATGATCTCTTTAGCATATAAGAGACAAAGAAAAAAAAATCGATACTTATGAGTAGATTAACATGAACGCTTAGAGATACGTTTTCTGTCTTTCAGAAAGATCAGAAATAATTATATGAACACTAAGCTTTTCTTGCTTGATGTTAGGATTTCGGTTTTCTACTATTATGATTGATTTATCAAAAATAAAATCGAAGCCACTTCTTGAGATATCATTTTAAATATACTCTCACCAGCCAGAGATTGACATTTTCCCAACTGCATATCTAAATACGGCTATTATTAATAATTCGAAAAAATGACTCATCAAGAAATAAAGTTTAAATTTAAAAAAAGATCTTGAGCTTGAAGAAAGGAAAGTCCATAATTTAAATCTTAATGAATATTTCAGTTATGGAAACAATTACTCTAAAAGAAAACATTTTTTCGTTGCATGAAATTGTGAAAGATTCGAACGAATATTTGGACAAAAGAAGATTAGTTCTAACTGATGAGGAGAGAACGATATTTGAATCCATCTTCTTCGTGACGTGTTGTGGTTTAATTAGTATATTTGGAATTGTTGCAAATATTATTAATATTGTTATATTTTATAAACAAGGATTTAGTAATACTGTAAACATTGCATTCTTTGGTCTCGCAATCTCTGACTTTTGTTGTTTATTCTTTTTGGTGTGGGCATCGATTTGTTTGAACCCACTTCTTCCAGTGCATGGAGTTCCGTGGGTAACTGAAGATGTCATGTACGTCACTGCAGCCTGGCCACACACCTGGTTTTGTCGAACTACGAGCTACATCACCGTCTACATCACAGGTGAAAGGTGCCTGTCGATTGTTTTTCCACTGAAAGTTAAACAAATTGTGACCAAGTCAAGAACCACGGCGATTATCTGCATAATCTATTTAGTTAACTTGATGACTATTATTCCGGAACTTATAACTACCTACCTCGGATGGAGATTCATCCCTGAGAAGAACAAGACTATGCTTTCTATCAACTTTACCAAGAGCAGAAAAAGCGTCGAGGGCGTATCTTTTATTATTCATTCCATAGTTAGCATGGCGTCTTTCTTTGGCGTCACCTTCTTTACATTTGTTCTTGCTATCAAACTACGACAAAACTCACAAGTAAGGAAAGAAATAACATTAGGTCATAATGAGAAAGGATCCATGTCTGCCCGGGACAATAAGACAGTAAAGATGATAGTATTGATAGCCTGTGTTCTAATTGCTTGTTATATACCAGGTGCGATGATCGCTATGACAGTTTTCGTTGTTGGACCAGAGTTCAACATTCATGGCAAATACATCAACATTTGTGCATCAGTTTGGGGGATCGCTTGCTCCTTTCAATCCATTAACTCCAGTGTCAACATTTTCTTGTACTACAAGATGAGTTCAAAATACAAGCAGACTTTTGATAGTCTCTTTAAAAGATTTGACAAGGCGTGAAATGATGTTTACTTTAAGCCTTCAAGAAAAACAATATCCTCTTGATAATTCTCAGATTGTTAGACTTGGAATTGTATTGTTTATGGTTTAAAAGAGCACAATTTGTTAGATGAAGAGCAAAGTAAAAAGATCTAGCAATTTTTATTCAGTAGAAAGTTTACCTTCACATATGCATTTTTCCTTATGCTTTCAATTTTAGAAAGTATCAAATTCTGTTGTTTCTTCCGTAGATCAATTTCAATTAATTGATATTATGTTTTATTTTATTTTCTTATTTTTAAAAATATTCAATCACTGGTGTTACTAGTAATTATGTCCCTAACTTACACGTGTTTAGATTGTCCCATGCAACGTCCATCAGAAATCAACATTGTTTTTTTTCATACATGATGCCATAGTCTTTCCGAAAACAAAATTAGTAAAGGATGTTTCTTCTTCTTCTGCGATCATGACTCTTTCAGACAAGGATTCCGGACTTTCTGACAAAGGCAGCTGTCTGTTTAAGTGATTCGGTTACCCCGTATAGTTTCTCTTCCAGGGGGGCAGTTTCAAAACCTATCTTAACTTTTGTCATTTTCACCAGTTCTATTAAACTTTTATACATCAAAAGTAACATCAAACTAACCTCATGATCATGGTGAAAACCTTTATGAATGAAATCTTCACAATTAGAATTAAATTTTTAGATTTTGAATTAAATGAATACCAGAGATTTTCTCATGTACAATAAAAAGAATTGATCGATGTAGTAATTTGACATAGTAGGTGCTGCTCATTAAACTGACACATGGTATCCAAAGTCGAACAATACAAAGGCATGTCTTTCTAGTCGAATTTAATCTCGCTCATAATGTCAAAAATATATACAAAAGAAACACCATACACAGGAGAAACGTATAGAAATATGAATAGTAATTTAAAATGTGTCACCATATGTGAAATATATAAAGCCAGAAATGTATAGAGAAATGTATGACAGAACAAACGGCAATTCAACAGTCGCAAAAGAAAACCATCGATACTTTTCTAGTTGACCAGATACATAATATGTATATATATATATATATATATATATATACTGAGGGTGCAGCCACAAAAACATTACTAGCAAAGCTGGATTTGAAATTTTAGTAAAATTCCAGTTTAAACAGTAGAAGAACCATATGACACGTGTATAAAGTCTGCAACAATTATGAAGCAGGAATAATAGTCATAGAAACATCAGTGTACCATTCGGATGCAGTTTTTAGTACCGCACATTCAAAGAAAGGAAACACAGTCATCTCTACTTATTGCACATCGGGCTCTGCAGACTCTGGGCTGTAACATAAACAAACGAAAACTCATACATCTCACTATAGTTATAGATAACCTATGATAAGATACAATGTTAATGTTGCACTGGATTCCAGGATACTCCATTACACCAGGAACTGATTAGGCAGATAGATTATCTCAGAGAGATCCAGAGAATATTTTCCACCGCCATCTCATTAAATACAGCCAAATCATAAACTCAGACAGCGGAGAAGTGTAGCTGAATCGATTGGCTATGAGAATTCCTATGAGAACAGGGAGAGGTCATTTTAAATACATGTCGAGGCCAAAAATCCATGCCATCATTAACAACCTAAAGAGAAGGGACCAACTAGCATATTTAGACTGAGAACCAGTCATGCACCACTGAAGAACCACACCAATATAATACAAAGAATCCATACTCGTGCGTGTGTGCTTTGAGAACATCCACATGAAACAGTAGAACTTGATATTTGTTACTGTTTAATGTTCAGGAGTATCACATCCTCAAAGTCCTGTCCGTACACAGATATAAACGAGTGTGGCTTGTAAACGAGTGTAGAGCAATCGTGAAAAAAAACTATTTGGAGTAGAGGTAGGATAGCATGTTATGACATGAATAAATTGAATTAAGGAAACACATAAATTGCAACGATGTTATTTTTTTTATTCAAGACAGGTATAAAAGAAATCAATGGTGTATATTTAATTATGATTTTATATTCAAAGATCATAAACGACATTTGACAGAACATATGCGCTTTGGTATGTACTAAAGCGTGTCAACGTAAATATTAATTAATGATAGCTACTGACAAACCTCAGGGAGCCGCGATAGCTCAGTGGTTAGTGAACAAGACTACAAAGGACAAGGGGTAAGGTTCGATCCCAACCGACGGTCTCCGGGTTCACCCAGCCTTAAATGGGTACCTGATTTTTTTGGGGAAAGTAAAGCAGCACGGGCGTAATACCGATCACATTACCCAAAATATCATGTGCTGAAGGTCTGTAAAATATAGGGTCACTAACACCATATTTCCCTATACGCCACTTGGCGTGACTGGGGTACTTTACTTTTTTACTGATAAACCACTACCTTTAGATTTGGACTAATAAATACTATAAACACATGTAATGTAAATTATAAACTAATGCTAGCTTCTGACAAACTTTTACCTTCAGAACTGGAGAATTTGAAAAATATTCAAAACATTCAGCTGAAATAAGAAAATAATTAATGTTGGCTACAGACTGACCTTTACTTTTAGACATTCACACTTATACACTATTAAAACATTTAATTTAAATGACAAACTAATGCTTATCAAAAAGCTTAATGTTTGACAAATGTTTACCCTACGATCTGGAATACGACAAGGAAGCTTACAGCTCCCCTTTTCTTCATTGTATACAATTGTCATATATCCTGTCACTAGTAAAACAATACAGCATTTCATTTGTTTTCTTTAGTCTATTTCAAATTACTTTAAAAAAAATATCTCTCTATATATGTAGTATATTTGATAAAACATCTTTAAAAGAATTGAAAACTGCTAGAATAAAAATTTAGATATGAGAAGGAGTATCTTGGTCTACGCCCTATGGGCCGGCTACGGCTCGAAAGGTCAATATATATATATATATATATATATATATATATAGCATTGTTTTAACTATGTGAATGTTTCAATCACACAATATTTACTGCAATTAATGCAATCAAATGATTTGTGTTTACATCGATCATAACTATCCTAGCTTTTTTTCTTTTACTACACCATTGTTGAAAAAAAAAACGTGTTCAGTAGATCAAGAGTAGATTATAAAAATAGAGATTAATGGAATATGATAAAAATAGAGATTAATGGAATATGATAAACAATGACAAGCATAAGAGCAAGAGAGGCCAAACAGAAAACTAAGAACAGACAACCTCATTGAAAGACAAATGGAGAAGGAAAGAAGAGGAAGGATAGTCAGCTACATTTGTTTTGGTTACAAAGGCCGGTGCAATGATTGTTATAAAAATTGTTCTTTGTTGCATGATAAATCAATAATAAAATTTGTGATGACTCCATATTTGTTAGTTATTCTTTTGAATTCACGTATTTATTGGCAGCGATAGTTTTTAATTCTATTCATTGTTTCCATGTAAGTACAACTATTGCTTTGGAAAGGTTTGCAATTTTGTTGCTTTATATTTCTGCAAACATGTTACATTTCATGAAGGTGGTCAATCAAACTAAAGGTGGAAACATGTTACATTTCATGAAGGTGGTCATCAAACTAAAGGTGGAAACATGTTACATTTCATGAATGTAGTCATCAAACTAATGGTGGAAACATGTATAAAGAACAAGACATTCGATGTAAAGGCAATACAAACGTTGAGACAGCTAACTCCTATAATTCAGCGGAAGACAGTACATATAACCACAAAAAAACATCTCACACTGAGTGTGTTCATTCCCATCTTATGTTATCAGTGCCAAACATGGACACTCACGAATATGCATAAACGGAAGCTAGGTATTATAGCGATACGATGTTTTAGAAAGGCGCTGGTAGTGAGCAGAAGGGACAGAATCAGAATTGATGTCGTAAAAGAGAAATTGGGCACTGAATCAATAATGGACGATATTGCAGAAACAACAATGAAATGATTTGCTCATCTGGAAAGAATGGTAAAAGATTCGATAGCACACAAAACATATTATTAAAGGAGATGGAAGTGCGGCACACCCAGACTATGATGGACTGACTAGATCAAAAAACGCTAAAACGGCATCAAATGATAATGATTAAAGCTGGTAGGACAAGAACTAGAACTTTGTATCTCCTTTTACACCCGAAGGGTTATATAAAAAAAAGTGGAGAGAGAGAGAGAGAGAGAGAGAGAGAGAGAGAGAGAGAGAGAGAGAGAGAGTTATAATACTAAACGATTTAACTTGAAACATTTAAAATAAAATGCAAAGTTAGCGAACTGAATAGGATCTGTGAACATTTAACCGGGAACTGTACATGCAAGGAAACATTCTACGGGTCAGACTGCACTCTCAAATCTCCGGACAATTGTTTGAACGAAACATGTGAACAGTTAATCGGGGATACTACAACAAACCCAAGCATATGGATACCTTAATGTGTTTCTGTGCTGGACATGGTTCATTTCTTGGTGTTTTTCCGTGAAGCCATTACTCATATCTTGATGTGTTTCTGTGCTAGTCATGGCTCATATCTCGATATGTTTCTGTGCTAGCCATGGCTCATATCTTAGCTTGTGTGTGTGTGCTGGCCATGGCTCATATCTTGGTGTGTGTCATGTTAGTCATATCTCATATCTTGGTGTGTCCGTGTTAATCATGTCTCATATCTTTATGTGTGTATGTGTTTAGTCATATCTCATATCTTAGTGTGTATCTGTGTTAGTCATGTGTCATATTTTTGTGTGTGCATGTTTGGGTTAGATATCTCATATCTTTGTGTGCATGTTTATGTTAGTCATATAACATATCTTTGTGTGTGCATATCTGTGTATGTCACATCGCATATCCTTGTGTGTGCATATCTATGTTAGTCACATCTCATATCTTTGTGTGTGCATGTCTATGTTAATCATATCTCATATCTTTGTGTGCATGTTTATGTTAGTCATGTGTCATATATCTTGATGTGTGTCAGTGTTAGTCATGCCTCGTATCGCTGTGTGCATGTCTGTGTTGGTCACATCTCCTATCGTTGTGTGTGCATGTCTGTGTTAGTCACCTCTAGTGACTCGGGCAGATGGTGCTCGTAAACCTGGGAGGGCCGACCATCTAAGGGCAGAATCCCCCTACAGAAAATATCATCTGCTGCCTTGCAGGAAGATTGGGGACAATCAAAGGCTAAGGAATGCAAACCTGAATAAAATGCTGGCTGAAATCGGATGCACTGGGCCACTGGCGCAGAACACAGTGCAACGTTTTAACGGGTGTTCAATCAGAGTGGATCTGGCAGACTCTAATTGTGATGTTCTGCCTGTGGGGGCGATCAACACACTTAACCCGACAGCTGACATCATGTGAGAGTCTGGAATCCTACTCTGATAGAGTCCAGATCACAGAGAAAGAGAGAGAGAAAGAGAGAGAGAGAGAATATTTATTTTCAACTCGAGCGATTTATAATCGCTAGCTGATGGAAACATTTTTCCCTGCATCTTGTATCACTGATGTACACTATAACGGATCTCTCACGTTCAAAATGAGCAGAGTATGAACTCAATGCAAATAAATAACAAGATATATGGTGTAGAATACGAAACATTTCAAACACGGCAAAATGTCCATCGTTTGTATATTACAATTAGTCATTATTTTATAATTGCCAGAGTTACTCGCTGGTGATACGGGTTGCAGTGCACTGTGCTGATATCTTTGTATTTATTCGGAAAACCAAGGGAGTTGTGCTGTCTGCTCGAGTGAAATAATGAGCAGCATATGCAAAGACAAAAATAAAAATGCAAATGCACCAACAATCAAGGTAGGAATATTTAAAAAAAAAACAGAAATTAAGGCGTTCCGTCACGCCATATGGTGTATAGGGAATATGGTGTTAGTGACCATAATTTTTACACACCTTCGGCACATGATTTTTAGGGTAATGTGGTGGTATTACGTCCGTGCCGCTTTACGTTCTCAAAAAAAAAAATCAGGTACTCATTTAAGGGTGGGTGAACCAGGAGGATCAGAATTGAACCCGACCTCTTGTCCTTTGTTGTCAAATTCACTAGCCACTGAACTATAGCGGCTCCCAGGAATTAGATTTTAAGTTAGGGACAAACTAAATAGAGAATGATCAAGAAAAAGTGAATGCAAAAATAATAGACAAACTGAGATCGATTGCTGTTGTTGCTGGGCATCTCTCACAGAACAGAGAAACCGTCAGAGAAGATCTCATAGGAGAAACATTTCAATAGAAGGTTAATCTATACGTTGATGAAATGATGAGTCAAATTTTTTACCACATCCATCTGTGCATTTTTTAAAAAGAAACTTAATTCTTTCACATTCCCTGCTGATTATTCATCTTCAGAAACGACAGTTGAAATTACATTTAGTATTAAACTAGGAAACAGTCTTCCTATTTGGAGCGTTGAAAAAGTCATCACCTCACTGGGCTGTTGGAAATAATCATTATCCTACTGGGCAGTTCGAAATAATCACGATCACATCCCGCTAGGCAGTTGGATGTAGTCAACATCAAACTGGGCAGGCTAACATAGTACTACTACTGAGAACTTGAAAATAATCAGCCCATCTGAACTTTGGGAAAAGCTATCATCCTATTGGAACTTTTGGATAAAATCATCATCCCACTAAACGCTGGAAAACGTCATCATCCCATGAACATTGGTAAAAAGTCAATATTCAACTGGAACGTTGGAAAAAAGTCATAAATTCACTGGAACGTTGGAAAAAGGTCATAATTTTAATGGAACGTTGGAAAAAATGAAGATCCCACTGGAACGTTGGAAAAAAGTCATAATTTCACTGGAACGTTGGAAAAAGGTCATAATTTCAATGGAACGTTGGAAAAAATGAAGATCCCACTGGAACGTTGGAAAAAGGTCATAATTTCAATGGAACGTTGGAAAAAATGAAGATCCCACTGGAACGTTGGAAAAAGGTCATAATTTCAATGGAACGTTGGAAAAAATCAAGATACCACTGTAACGTTGGAAGAAAATCGTCATTCCACTGGAACGTTGGAAAAAATCAAGATACCACTGTAACGTTGGAAGAAAATCGTCATTCCACTGGAATGTTGGAGAAAGTCAGCATTCCACAGGGCAGTATACAAATCATAATCATCATTCTATTAGGCAGTTTAAGATAAACACAATTTTAATTGCCACTTTTAATCATAGATCCCACTGGGCAGTTCAAAATAATCATCATTTCACTGGGCAGTTGAAATTAATGTACTAGGCAGTATTAGTCCTTTCATAACATTGCTCTCTCTCTCTCTCTCTTTCTCTCTCTCTCTCTTTCTCTCTCTCTCTCTCTCTCTCTCTCTCTCTCTCTCTTGTACTGCTGGATTCTGAGTGATGAGCAAAGTTTGTACATTTTCTTTGATCGTTACGTACCATAATCCAAATTACACGGAGGTGTTTCTCAAGACAGAACTTCAGCATTTTTAACTGCAACATTTATCAGTCTAATTGGTATGGTCTGACTTTACTGATAGATCTGTAGCATTACTACCTTCGGATTATGTTTCCATTCAATACACCCAGCTGTAGATACTGGGGAAAAATAAAAGAGGAATATTTGTCTATTTGAGGCTGTTACCAAACATGCAGGCTCAAAAGTAACCAATTAATGTGTAGTTTTCAAACATTTCTTTAGCAAGAAGCTTGTTTTGACAGGCTTATTGTCACAAACTAAGATTGTTATGGAGGAGGGGAACTGTTGGTTGTATTAAAATGAATGCCTGGTATTCATCACCATCTAGTGCCATCTCCGCAACGAAGGTTGGCTACCATGGAGCACCATTCTGCTCTGTCTCTTGCTTTGATGGTGCAGGTTGTCATAGGCTGGGCGTCCATCTTTTGATGTTACTCGTCCATGTTAGTATTGGTCTGCCTCTGTCTCTTTTACCTTGTATTTTCCCCCTCCAGGATTACTTTTAGTAGGCTTTTGTGTCTTTTAATATGGCCCCAAAATCGCATTTGTCTTGTTTGAATTGTGTTTAGTAGGTCTCTTTTCATTTTTAGTTGTTTTAAGACTCCATCGTGTGTTTTGTTTTCCTTTCATACAATTCTACCTATTCTTCTATATATTCACATTTCAAAGGCTTCAATTCTCTGTTCTGTTTTCTTGTCTAACGTCCATTTTCTGCACCATATAGGAATGTTGAGAAAACATAATATTTTGCTATTCTTAGTTGATTAGATTAGATTTCTTAGATTCTCTGATGTTATTTGTTTTGATGTTAGTATGTTCTTCATGACATTAAAATTACTTTTTGCCATTCCTATTCTTTTGTTTATTACAGTTGTACATTTTCCATCACTGGTTATAGTATGTCCAAGTTAGTTATAGTTCTGAACTGTCTCCAGGTCTATTCCTTCAATTTTGATGCCTAGTATTAATCGATGAAGATTAGAAGGATTTTAATCAAGAGTTAGAAATCAATCATATTATGGTATAAACATGTGATTTCAGTCCAGACACAATCTTACACGATCATTGATAATCGTCTTTTGTGACATGGACATATGATATTGAATTATCTCCCTGAAGACATGCGATTCTTTGAGACTAGTTTAACATCCTTTGTGAATGTGACAATAATCTGAAAACTTTCGTCTGCGCCAACACACATTACCAAATGTTATACAAATATTTTTTTTCCTTTTAATAATTTACACGTAACACTACATTGTAAACTGATTTACGATTGTCCGACTTGTCAAAATGTTAATTGAATCCTCATTTCTATCTATCTATTGATCTTTTGAGCATTAGCCGGCCCATAGGGCGTAGACCAAGAAACTCCTTCTCTTATTTAAATTTTTAATCTAGCAGTTTTTAATTCTTTTAAAGATATTTTATCAAATTTCGCCGTTTGTCTCTGTTCTGTGCAAGCAGCTCTATCTTATTGAGGTAGCCGATTCCTTCTGCTCTTGGAAGCAGAACAATAGAACAATATTCTCTCATCAATGTTCTTCTCAGTGTCTCTCTGGGTCTTCCTCTTACCTGTTGTTTCCCACATGAGGGCTTGCTTTGTTATTCGGTTATTATCTCTTCTCATCACATGTCCAACATATGACCATCGTCTTTTCTTTATTACTGAAGATATTAGTGGTTGATTGGCGATTTCTCTAATTTCCTCGTTTGTTTTGAATTCGTTCCACGATATACCAAGTATTTTCCTTAGACATTTATTTTCGAATGCGTTCAACTTTATTTCTATCTCTCTTGTTGTTTTCCAGCTTTCACACGCATACGTAAAGGTTGCTAGTACATCGCGAATCCCCATTTATTACACATTTATATCGCCATGCTGTCATATTAATCCCTACTGATATTTACAATGCTGCTTGTACAGAATTGTTTCCAATGTACTTACACCGAAACTATGTTAATTCCGTCAGTGTGTTGCCACCCGTATTGTTTTCATCATCAGGATATTTGTTATCTACATAACGTTGCTCTCATCACAGCCCGCCTGAAAGAATCTTTCATTTGTTAGTTTAGTTAGAGCTCCCACATCCTTTATTGTCATGTTAATGTCTCTTTAATGACTTGAAACCATATTTTTCTTATTCTCTCCTTCTCTCTTCTTCCGGGAATCATGACTTCCAACACTTCTTCTTTCCAGCTCACTTCTTTTAACGTGCATAATCTTTAAATTTCCTATGATGTTGTTTATAAGGCAAGATTTTTGTAAAAATAATTATCCATTGTAATATGTCTTCACTATTCATTTTCATTATCCAATATATCTTAATGATTCATATGCAGTTGTGTATGTTTCAAATGAACTAATTGTCTTCTTTGTTGTTTGAGATTGCCCATGATTCACAACCATATCTTGTTCTCGGAAATATTAAAGTTATCAGTAATTTTAATTTTATTGTCTTGTTGGCATTATGCTACATGCTCTTTATACAGTTAAGTTTTGTATTGCTATTGCTAAATCTTCTTTTGATATTTCTGGCAATCTCCATTGTTAGTTATTACAGATCTCAGATATTCTTGGGTTGTTACAATTTCAAGTTCTTCACTGTTGGTGATTTTGAGTTGGTTTTTTTGTTTTGTGGGTGGATATTACCTTAGCTTGTCTACTTTAGTCGCTTTTGCACAGTTTGGGAGGAGGACTGTGCCATCTGTATTTTTGAGTTCTGGTATAGTGTTGCTATTTATTTCGTGAAACGATCGAACTTCCCAAAATTATCATTTTCTTTATTTGTATCCTATTTATACTTCATTATACTGTCTGATATGTCTCACAATGTTCTCAGCATAAATACTAATTAGTTAGGGAGAGAGGGTGCATCCCTAACTCCCACTGTTGTACTTTACACAAATCTGATGTTTAACCTTCTATACTGATTGCTACTTTTTATTTTTGATATAGTGATCCCTTAAGTTGTGTTAGGTGTGCTGGAAAGACCATGTCTATTGTGATGTGCCATAGACTTTTTTTCTGTTTAAATTATGTTTGCAGTCAAAGACATTGTTGTAATCTAGGAAGCATGTATACAGTTCTACGTTATACTCACTAAAATTCTCAAGATTGTCAACATATAGACATGGATGCCTATCATCATGTGCCATACCGGTTGGCGTAGGCGAAATGTCCTTCCACAATCTTCTATCTACAGTGCATCGTATCAGTTCTGTTGTTGACTGTTTTCCATGCCTTGATAATAAGCTATCCAGTATTTTATCTGTTTGTCGTCCGCGATCTTTCTTTCCTTTTATTTTGCCACTTGTAACCAAGTATTCCAACTTTCCTCTTCTCATGCCCCAAAAATGTTGATTGTTTATTTCTGATGTTTTTTAGGAGTTCCCGTTTTGTGTTGGCCTCTGAGAATTTCTCAATTTCTTCAACATTCCTCTGAGAAATCCCATCTCTGTGGCCTCTATGTCTAAAACCTTTGTAAAATTACCCGTTACATGACGTTCGTTTTCTAATTTCCATCCTAGCCACTTTCATTACGATCTTTAAGAGTACCTTACTGGCATGGATTATTAGAGCAATCCTTCGGTAGTTGGCACTCGACTTTAGATTTTATTTCTTTATTATGGGGATCGATGCTGATCTTTCCAGGCTTTTTGGACAAGTTTAACTTGTTTAGGTCTTCATGCTCAGAGAGTGATAAATACGGACTTTGGTCTTCCTTGTATTGTATTATATTATATTATATTATATTATATTATATTATATTATATTATATTATATTATATTATATTATATTATATTATATTATATTATATTATATTATATTATTATATTATATTACATTACATTACATTACATTACATTACATTACATTACATTATATTATTATATTATATTATATTATATTATATTATATTATATTATATTATATTATATTATATTATATTATATTATATTATATTATATTATATTATATTATATTACAGGACAGCCCATCTTATCACCACTTTACTTCATACCACACCACACCACTTCACAATACATAATATTAAATTATACTATCTTGTGTTATGTCATGTTATGTTATGGCATTGTTAACTCACAGAGGGCGAGCCCATACGTTCTCTGATATTCGACTTGAAGTATCGAGAATCTCCGAGAAGAATCCTGACCAACAAGCACAGACCCGTTGCGCGGGAAACACTATATCATTTTTACGCAAAAAATGTTGTAAATATCATAGAGAGGATATATCATATCAATAAGAATAGCGAGGCTATTGAGATCATATTTTCTGGCTAATTATCAACACATAATTCCCAACATAAAATCCTCATAACTGTAATTTGTTATTTTCCGTGTTTAAAAATGTGCGATTGACATAAAGCGCATAATATTTAGAATGTTGAGATTGCTGAGCAAAATTGTTATAAAATTCAAAATTTATTGTAATTTAGAAATAAGAGGGAACAATTTTATTTTCTGTGAAAGCGCCCAGGGAAAATGATGGTGTACTCGCGGTGCCAATTACAATTAAAGAAACATCTTTTTCCATTGCGACTATTTCGTAGTCCAATGGTCAAAATAGAAAGTGTGAAGTTTTAAAATGATCAATTAGGCTGGAATATATCGACGTTTCTTGTTTCGCCTATTTGATACAATAATACCCATATAAACTTGGGGGGTGGGGGAGGGGCTGCCATTGTTTTGCCTTAGGCTATTTTGTTCACAAGTGCGAAACTGAAGTGTCATAGGGCAAATTACTCGCACATAAAATTTATAAGAAATAATATGCTTGATAGCATTTATGTACAATTTTAATGTTACTTTAAAGTTATGAATTTTAATATTTTAAATATTTTGTTATTATTGTTTTTTTTTTCAAAAATAGGAAGGGGTTTTTTTGTTGAGTGGAATTGCAGTTGGTTTGGTCCAGCACTATTTATTCATGACATGTTTCTAACATCGGGAGCCGCGATAGCTCAGTGGTTAGTGAACTGGACTACAAAGGACAACGGGTAGGGTTCGATCCCAACCGACGACTTCCAGGTTCAACCAGCCTTTAATGGGTACCGGATTTTTTTCTGGGAAAGTGAAGCGGCACGGGCGTAATACCGACCACATTACACTAAAAATCATGTGCCGAAGGTCTGTAAAATGTGTGGTCACTAACACCATATTCCCTATACGCCACTTGGCGTGACGGGGGTACTTTACATATTTTTATGTTTCTAAGATCATTGTTACCGCTTTGATAACTACCTTTTTATCCAGGTGAGAAATACATTTCCTGGTCTAACACGTTGAGCAGAAATCGAACCTGACAATGCGCTGATTGTAACAATAATATAATAATATAACAATAACATTAATAATATTACTAATATAATAATATTCATATAAATAAAGTACGTATGTTGACAGTATGTAAAGATGTTGCTTTGGTTAAACATATATGTAATACAATGGAAACTTTATACATAAACTGCGTGCCAGCGGAGAATACTTCCTTGTTGTAAGAGAAGATAACATGTCGGTTGTATTAACGTTTCCGAGTAGTGATATAGAGGTATAAAGTATCAGATTCGATATGTTGCTATTATGCGCACACCATTTACATCAATAGAAGGAGTCGAAGAAAGAATAAGTAGATGAAAGCAGAGAGTAAAAATACAGACACTGTAAAAGTGTTCGTTGGTTAAAAGTTAACAACTGAATTGATAAACACATCTAGAGATAAAAAAAAATGTGGAGAGACATGATAGACTACCTCAACGGACGTTATACTTGATGATCATGATTGTGATACGCGATTCAATATTTCCTGGCTAGATTATTTTATGCCAGTAGCTTCTGTAAAATCCAGTTGCATTTTATTTGGGGATAAAATCAATGATTGAACTCAAACAAAACAAGCACAATAAAAGAATCCTAATAAAATATCCGTGCTGAATTGTGAAAAGTGATGATTATAGAAGGAAAAAACGTAATTGTGAAAAGTGATGATTATAGAAGGAAAAAACGTAATTGTGAAAAGTGATGATTAAAGAAGGAAAAAACGTAATTGTGAAATGTGATGATTATAGAAGGAAAAAAAACGTAATTGTAAAAAGTAATGAACATAGAAAGGAAAAAAAACATAATTGTGAAATGAACAAATGAAGGATGCAGTAAAATAACAAGCTAAAAGATGAGATGCAGTGTATTAGATATAGTCTAACAATATAAAACTATATTATGTACACATTAACAAGACACTAGAACATAATCAAAGACGCATATTAAAAAGTTTAACATTAGACATTTATTAAATAGAAAGGATCTGTAATATGTACAAAAGACCATAAAACAAAGAAATGATGAGCCACTACAGTTTGACATATGTCATAAATGACGAAACTGTGAATGATTATAGAACCTTGGATTATACTGGAAAAAATGGAGACCAACAGCTCACCAACTTTATAATATAACATCAGCAACCAAAGCAAAGATGACGGCAATATTGTCTGTAGAGAACTAGAACAGGAATGTTTTTAGCCTTTTATCACAGTGGACAAAATCACAAGGTCGAGATGATATAGATTTGGATTTACAAAGGTTTCCAAGAAGTAGAAACACGCGTCACGCCAAGTGGCGTATAGGGAATATGGTGTTAGTGACCATACATTTTACAGACCTTCAGCACATGATTTTCGGGGTAATGTGATCGGTATTACGCCCGTACCGCTTTACTTTCCCAGAAAAAATCCAGTACCCATTTAAGGCTGGGTGAACCCGGAAGTCGTCGGTTGGGATCGAGCCCTACCCCTTGTCCTTTGTAGTCCAGTTCACTAACGACTGAGCTATCGCGGCTCCCAAGAAGTAGATGAAACAGCCTAATTTAATCGTATATTCATTCTGATGTGAATCAACATAAACACGTCGCCAAGATTGGAATAACACAATTAGTGTGTCATTTGCAAGAAAATGAGTAGAAAAAGTGATAGATGAAGATCGTTATGAAAAGGTGAACACAGTTGAAACGAAATGTATGCTACGAACATCTCGTTTTCGTAGATGACCAGACAACTGTGGGAGAAAACATAAAATAAACTAAAAACATTTTTAAAAGACTTGGAACATTGAATGGGTCAAAATAACGATTAGTAAAAGCAAGCTATTACTACAGCAAGATGAGAAACGAAAGTATACAAATTTATCGTGAAAAAAGCTATGACAATTTAAATAATTGTTTTTTCAAATATTTGGATTTATTTATTCCTATCCTATCCTATTTATTCATAAAATGATACAATTCAAGTAGAATTGCGGAGTCGAACCACGCTCGCGAACAATGGGTATATTACAGAATAAACATTTAGAAACGTTTACAAAAAGAACACTATTACTTCTTCCACTCAAAAGTTTGCCATTAATACCAAATAATGATTGTACAAGTGAAAGGAAACTAAAATAATAAGGATGAGATACTTCAGATAAATGTTGAAGATATAGAATCAGTGATGGCGATACTAATGAAATAGTTGGTGTTACACCAGTGACTGATACAAGAATAGGGACGTCCACTTGTCTTGTACATACAACACGAGTAGAAAAATGTGACAACTGCTGTGACGACAAGAACAGATAAGGGAACAAGAAACCGAGGAAGGCAACGTGAGAGGTTTAAAACATGGCACATAACGAAATAAAGAGTGGAATAGATAGCAATGACATTAGGCAGACATGATCGCTAACTCCGTTAGTCATAGCATTAGATGAGGATTATATGAGAAAGTAATAGTGGAGAATATACTAGAGACCTTGAGATTATGTTACTTGATTTTCAGCTTTATTATGACGTCAACAGAAATTTGTATTTATTTGTTCAACCCCGGAGCACAATTGGCGACTTAAATAAGTTTAGGTAAAAGAGTTAAAATGAAAAAAGTGTTTTCCATAAACATTTAAAAACTAGAACATATGAAAGGTAAGTAGCGGAACAAATACGGGTGTTGTAAATAAAATTAAAATTTCCGAACTAATGTGAAAGCATTGATGGATTCGTATTGAGCGAAATAGAGAAGTAGCAAACATTTTGTTTATGATTTATGTACCTAATATTGAGCTTGAGACTTATGTGAGATCTGCGAGAAATATATTTAGTTAACAAAGTCATAAAAATATTATCAATAAAGACAGTGATTGTTAGTTTTTTTGAATCAGACTTTATTACTAGATAGAAAAGTTTAGCTCGGTGAATAGTAGACCGACATAGGTGTGTAGAGAACTCATATGCCTGAATGGCTGTGAGATATCTTTAGAATTAAAATTGTATTCCGTTGTAAGTTTTGACAGTTAGTGATGTGTTTAAATATATGCTAACGAACTCTACCTCATGCCAAGTAGAAAGTAGTCAGCGAGTGAAGTTTAATAGATTGGTCCACAGTACTTGCATTCCCCATCAGCGTAATAATAACACCGGCTATCGACTAGATCACGTGGGGTCTTAAATCAGTCACGCATTAACTGTAATGCACCAAAACAATACCAGTAGGAAGGACCGTGTACTACGATAAGTGCTATCATCTTCAAATTATGCGTTAGTTATGACCACAGGAGATTGTCGTCATCCTTAAACTGCATCCTGAGAATTTCTCGAAAATAAACAAATACATTATTCCACTACACAGATAATTCAGTAAGGAGAAGCTGCAATTAAGTAACATGATACTGATGTTTGCTTAGCATAATACAACTGTTGTAATTTTGTAGTAATTCTGTATTTCCCAGCTTGATTAAATTAGTTTGGAACATTCATTTGCTTATCTTGTCTTTGACTATTCTTGTCTTATCCCGTTGCTAATTAATATTCACACGTGTTCTACAATTTGGCCAAAGTCTTCGTAGTTAGTTGTTTGACAATGATTTCCAAGTTCAACAATATTTATTTAGTTCGCTGTACTGTCATTTTCTTCGTCAGAATGCTTACACCACTAAATAAATGTTAATGGTGGATTTTGCCTTCACCTTTTCTCTATTCTAGCCCCATTTGACTCTGAGTGTTTTGTAAACTAATTTAATAAATGTACCTTGCTTATCTGTTCAAACAAAGGCAACTCTGATATATATTTCCCTCAGTTAGTTTTGCAATTGCACATGGGCATTGTGCTACATAGGTTAGCCGGAGTGTATGTATCAATTTATTATCTGCAAGAAGATTGTAGCTTTTCTAGCCGAATATGTTTATGGTAGCCGTTGCTATTGCCAGCAAGATAGAGATCAGAGTTATCCATAACCGCCTAAAGTTTACCTTCAACAGATCCATCTAACTAAAAGTCCACCTTCAACAGATCCAGATATCTAAAAGTCCACCTAGAACAGATCCAAATATCTAAAAGTCCAACTTAAACAAATCCAATTATCTAACAGTCCACCTTGAACAGATCCAAACTGTGGATACCTAAAATCCACATTGAATAGATCCAAATACCTAAAGGTCCACCTTAAACAAATCCAAATATCTAAAAGTCCACCTTGAACAGATCAATCTTCCTAAACGTTTAGGGAAGAGACACATAACTGCAGTTTTCCCTGCTTACCAGCGTTCCCACAACGCCTTAAACATATCTTATATATATTCAACAACCTGAAAGTCAATCTTGAACGTATCCAACTACATAAAAGTCTATCTTGAACGTATCCAACTACATACAAGTCTATCTTGAACGTATCCAACAACACACAAGTCTATCTTGAATGTACCCAACTACATAAAAGTCTATCTTGAACGTATCCAACTACATAAAAGTCTATCTTGAACGTATCCAACTACATAAAAGTATATCTTGAACGTATCCAACTACATACAAGTCTATCTTGAACGTATCCAACAACATACAAGTCTATCTTGAACGTATCCAACTACATAAAAGTCTATCTTGAACGTATCCAACAACATACAAGTCTATCTTGAACGTATCCAACTACATAAAAGTCTATCTTGAACGTATCCAACTACATAAAAGTCTATCTTGAACGTATCCAACTACATAAAAGTCTATCTTGAACGTATCCAACTACATAAAAGTCTATCTTGAACGTATCCAACTACATAAAAGTCTATCTTGAACGTATCCAACTACATAAAAGTCTATCTTGAACGTATCCAACTACATAAAAGTCTATCTTGAACGTATCCAACAACATAAAAGTCTATCTTGAACGTATCCAACAACATAAAAGTCTATCTTGAACGTATCCAACAACATACAAGTCTATCTTGAACGTATCCAACAACATAAAAGTCTATCTTGAACGTATCCAACTACATAAAAGTCTATCTTGAACGTATCCAACAACATACAAGTCTATCTTGAACGTATCAAACAACCAAAAGGTCTGTCTTCAACTTATTCAATAACCAAAAAGTCTCTCTTTTGATCGTATCCAACAAACGAAAAGTCTTTCTTGAACGTATCCAACAAACGAAAAGTCTCTCTTGAACGTATCCAACAAACGAAAAGTCTCTCTTGAACGTATCCAACAAACGAAAAGTCTCTCTTGAACATATCCAACAAACGAAAAGTCTCTCTTGAACGTATCCAACAAACGAAAAGTCTATTTTGAACGTATCCAATAAACGAAAAGTCTCTCTTGAACGTATCCAACAAACGAAAAGTCTCTCATGAACGTATCCAACAAACGAAAAGTCTCTCTTGAACGTATCAAACAAACGATAAATCTATCTTGAACGTATCCAACAAACGAAAAGTCTATCTTGAACGTATCCAACAAACGAAAAGTCTATCTTGAACGTATCCAACAAACGAAAAGTCTATCTTGAACGTATCCAACTACATAAAAGTCTATCTTGAACGTATCCAACAACATACAAGTCTATCTTGAACGTATCCAACAACCAAAAGGTCTGTCTTCAACTTATTCAATAACCAAAAAGTCTCTCTTTTGATCGTATCCAACAAACGAAAAGTCTTTCTTGTCTTGAACGTATCCAACAAACGAAAAGTCTCTCTTGAACGTATCCAACAAACGAAAAGTCTCTCTTGAACGTATCCAACAAACGAAAAGTCTCTCTTGAACGTATCCAACAAACGAAAAGTCTCTCTTGAACGTATCCAACAAACGAAAAGTCTCTCTTGAACGTATCCAACAAACGAAAAGTCTCTCTTGAACGTATCCAACAAACGAAAAGTCTATTTTGAACGTATCCAATAAACGAAAAGTCTCTCTTGAACGTATCCAACAAACGAAAAGTCTCTCATGAACGTATCCAACAAACGAAAAGTCTCTCTTGAACGTATCAAACAAACGATAAATCTATCTTGAACGTATCCAACAAACGAAAAGTCTATCTTGAACGTATCCAACAAACGAAAAGTCTATCTTGAACGTATCCAACAAACGAAAAGTCTATCTTGAACGTATCCAACTACATAAAAGTCTATCTTGAACGTATCCAACAACATACAAGTCTATCTTGAACGTATCCAACAACCAAAAGGTCTGTCTTCAACTTATTCAATAACCAAAAAGTCTCTCTTTTGATCGTATCCAACAAACGAAAAGTCTTTCTTGTCTTGAACGTATCCAACAAACGAAAAGTCTCTCTTGAACGTATCCAACAAACGAAAAGTCTCTCTTGAACGTATCCAACAAACGAAAAGTCTCTCTTGAACGTATCCAACAAACGAAAAGTCTCTCTTGAACGTATCCAACAAACGAAAAGTCTATTTTGAACGTATCCAATAAACGAAAAGTCTCTCTTGAACGTATCCAACAAACGAAAAGTCTCTCATCAACGTATCCAACAAACGAAAAGTCTCTCTTGAACGTATCAAACAAACGATAAATCTATCTTGAACGTATCCAACAAACGAAAAGTCTATCTTGAACGTATCCAACAAACGAAAAGTCTATCTTGAACAGATCGAACTACTTAAAGTTCACGTTGACCGAAATCAATAACCCTCCAAGTGGACATGACTCTGTAGCAAGCCGTGAAACAGTGAGCTGAAGTTTTTGGCTTGACACCTCTATGATTAAAAAAAAAAAATAAAGAGTAAAGAGCGGCAAACGAATCAACGCCCAAATATTCCTGTGCCTTTGTCATCTCTATCTGTGTGTTGTCAGGTCCTGCAGCTTGTGCCCTGTTTCATTGGTTATAGAGATGTTTCCAATTTAGATTTTACAGTTGCTTTCTTTTCCCTTCCGTCATGAAATAAATATGTTTTGTTAGTAGGTCATTATTTAAAAAAAAGACCCAGTTAGGAAAGTGAGATCGTTAACATAAATGTATAGCGTCGTTTGTTTAGTCCACGTGACACAAAAAGTAAAGGATAATTTTAAACACGATGTGAGGTCTACTTTCGTGTAAAAGGCTATGATCCGATAGATAAAGATCTGCCTCACATCTGTTTGCCGATTATATTTTAACAGTCGTGTTAATTTTCTCAGCTGTAAATCACAACGTTAATATACGTCTGTTGAGCTGCATTAAAATTGATCACGAGAGACTCTATTACTTAATTTTTGACAACATTGTTGTTACTGTGTGATTATTTGACACCATAAAAGGTTACATGTCTCAAATTTAGAAATATCTGTTTTAACTATTAAGGAACTAAAATGTAAACAGAATAGCAACATCAAAGTTAGTCAATTAATATTACTGTTCAGTGTCCAATACAAGAAAATATAAATCTCTGGAATGTGTGAAATGGAATTTCCTTAGGTCATATTCATAAATAAAGACAACATGTTTTCCTATTACATTATAGTTTTAACGGTTTAAATAATACCTGAATTAGTTTTGAGTTAAATAACCATTATTGTTCAACTAATATAATATTTATTCAAAGTCCTTATATGTGTTGCAGAATTCATCTAAAGTAATGAAGGATAATCGATCACAAAATGGCCCACCGTATTGTTCAAACTTAGAGGTGTGGAATCGTATATCAAAATGAGTACATTGACAACTACAACTGGTAAAGTCATCATGGAGTACAAAGACATTTTAACTGAAGATGAGAAACTTATATTCGTATCAATATTTTACGTGGCGTTAAGTGGTTTAATTGGATCGTTAGGAATTGTTGCCAACATTATCAATATTATTATATTTTACAAACAAGGGTTTGCAAATACTGTAAACATCTCCTTCATTGGGCTAGCAATATCTGATTTGTGTTGCTTAATTTTTGTTGTCTGGGCATCGATTTGCATGAACCCTCTTCTCCCCGTTGTTGGTGTTCCCTGGGTTGGTCTTGAAGTTATGTACTTCTCAGCGGGATGGCCACACCTTTGTTTTTGTCGAATCACCAGCTACATCACCGTGTACATCACAGGAGAAAGATGTCTGTCTATTGTATTACCACTGAAGGTAAAACAAATTGTATCGAGAGCAAAAACTTCAACAGTTATATGTCTCATCTATTTTATGAACCTGATGTCAGCCGTTCCTGAATGGGTCACTTCTTATCTTGGGTGGAGGTACGTTCCTGAACACAACAAGACCCTTCTGACTGTATTTTTTACCAGTAGCAGAAAGAAGATAGAAGGGATATGCTTCATTGTTCACTCGATTATAAGCATGGCTGGTTTTTTTGGTGTTGTTGTTTTTACAATAGTTCTTGTTATTAAAATATGGCAGAACTCTCATCAGCGGAATCAGCTAACAACAAAAGACTATCAGAAAGGGTCCATGTCTACCAAAGACAAAAAGGCGGTAAAGTTGATTGTGTTGATAGCCACTATTCTAATCGTCTGTTATATACCTGGAGCTATTTCTGGCTTGACTGTTTTTGTTGTTGGACCTGAGTTTGGCTTAAAGGGCAGGTATGCCAACATTAGCACATCAATTTGGGGGATAGCATTTTTCTTTCAATCCATTAACTCCAGCATCAACATTGTTCTCTACTACAAAATGAGCTCCAAATACAAGCAAACTTTCAACGATTTCTTGTCACGATCTATAAACTAGTAAATAGAAAAAATTAATATTACTTGGTTTAAGAGTGTTTTATTTAGGTGTCTACTTTAGTCACCTATGCATTTATTATCTTTCAGAAAATGGAAGCTGGTGATTATTCTCTGGTTTTGGTAAACGACCAGTGGGTAAAAACATCACCTTGTTTGAAGTACACAAGGGGGTGAGGTAGGGAAACGTCCTTTCTCCATACCTGTCAACATCTAAGCTGAGAACATCGTGAGAAATGTCAGAAACGGTGACAAATTTGTTATAATACATAATATGCACGTTGTTATGCCTCTAACCATCAGCATATGTGTGGGTAAGGTGGTCAGTACAATATCTGCACCATCATTATTTGAAAAATATGGCAGACTTAAAGATGAGTGAATATGTTTACTTATCAAATGGAACTGAACCCAACATCTTTTCCTTGGTAGACCGGTAGATAGACTTCATCATGATGTAGGTTATCGTGTCTCTCCACAACTTTCTATCTCCTTATC
This sequence comes from Megaustenia siamemsis, assembly GCA_032433765.1. Taxonomy (NCBI): domain Eukaryota; kingdom Metazoa; phylum Mollusca; class Gastropoda; order Stylommatophora; family Ariophantidae; genus Megaustenia; species Megaustenia siamemsis. The sequence goes on along the minus strand of JAVIAB010000051.1, from coordinate 71,082,170 downwards.
AATTCTATTTTTAATTCCTATCAAGCCACTCTCTTTAAACTTAGTGGACGTGTATGAAGACTAATCTACCAATACAGAACTGGAGTTGTCAGACGCTGGACACTGCGAGACTTGCTAAGGAGAGGATCTAATCACCTATGGACATGTTCGGAGTGCAATGATGATGACCCTCAAATAACTCTCTTTAAAGCGTCTTGTATCTTTTCTCTCTGCTTTCTTCTGTCACTTTTTTCCTCACTCTTTTTCTGATGTCACAATATATTTCTAAGATGGTCAAAAATTGTGATCCTCTGATGTTAAAAATTAAATTAAATTTTGCTCTGATCAATTTTTAAATGTCTCGTTACTCTTCAGCAATCTCAGCATTCTTCTATATAACTACATTTGTGTGGCTTCCAAGAATTCGCATCTGTTGTCTAATTATCTATGATTCACATCTATATTCTATATGTCAAGACTGGCTCCACTTAACACTAAATAACCTTTTGTCGTATTTCCATTTACAAAAAAAAACTGGGCTACATAAATATATTTTTCATTTTCTGGGATAGATTCTTTGCTAAACTAATGTGCAGCTCACCTCTATTGTATGTTTACCATCTGAAGTTATTACCATTCCAGGTATTTGAATTCACTGACCTATTTTAATACGGTCCAATTTACGTGCATGTTGGAGATATATTTTTCTTTGTTGCAACAGTTTTTTCTATCTTTTTTTGCTGTTGAGATTAAAGCTTTTTTTTGTACTCTCCATCATCATCATCATGTGCCATACCTGTTGGCGTAGTCAATCATGTCCTTCCACAATCTTCTATCTACAGTATATCATATAAGTTCTGTTGACTGTTTTCCATGCCATGACACCAACTATCCAGTATTTTCTCTCTTTGTCGTCCATGATCTCTCTTTCCATTTATTTTGCCAGTTGTAACCAAGTATTCTAACTTTCCTCTTCTCATGATATGCCCGAAAAATATGATGATTCATCACTATAATGTAAATCATTTTCTGTAGTTTATTTTAAATCTTAATAATTAATTCTGTCATTACCACACCTAAAGTTGTTGATGTCATTTATATTGAGTCTATATGCAAGTGATTAGTGAACTGCTGAGAACAAGATCGATCCCAATTAATGACTTCTAGGTTCACCCAGCCTTAAATAGTCCCCTAAATTTTTTCTGCGAAGGAAAGCAGACACAGGTCTAATAATGACCACACGACCCAACAAAAATGTGTCAATGGTAAACAAATATTGTCACTAACACCATCATCTCTATATAGTTTTAGTTATTTGAAGGCCCTGGTATTACTCCAAATGAATGAAAATTCATAATTGCTCAACCGCCCATGCCAGTGGAATCATCTAAATTAACAGCTCATCGAATATCCAAACAAAGAAAGGCAGCTGCAGTCACCATCATAGCAAACACAACACAAATAAAACGATACAAGGCATATCAGCACAGAAAGTGGACGCAGCTGAACTGTCCTTTATCATATGATATCATCATGCATTGTAAGCAATCTGAATATAGAAACACTATCCGGATGAAACACACAGCCTACGGTGTGCACAGAGCACAAAACTCAGTAGCTCCTGCAACAAACCAGACTTGAAATATGAGGAAACTGCAACACGGAACACTTTTCAGACAGTACCTCAACGATTCCTGTTGCCTATCCGCCATATTGACCGGAAGTCCATATTTTCTATATGCCATAAGTTAGTGATGAAGGTTCTTTCTTTCTTTTTACTTTTCTGCAACACGCAAAAACTCACACCGCACAACATACCTTTGTAAAGTGGTTGATAAGAGCCTCACGATTCATGCTGGCCTTGAAATAAAACGGGTTCACAACTAAAACAGCCTTGACTCCTGCTTCAGCCATTTTCTGAGACATACAATTTGTTTCCCTTCTGGCTGATATAAAAGAAAAGTCTCATCAAAATGTGCCACACAACAAAGATCAATTCCTACCTCAAACATTTTCTCCTCATCAAAATGTGCCACACAACAAAGATCAATTCCTACCTCAAACATTTTCTCCTCATCAAAATGTGCCACACAACAAAGATCAATTCCTACCTCAAACATTTTCTCCTCATCAAAATGTGCCACACAACAAAGATCAATTCCTACCTCAAACATTTTCTCCTCATCAAAATGTGCCACACAACAAAGATCAATTCCTACCTCAAACATTTTCTCCTCATCAAAATGTGCCACACAACAAAGATCAATTCCTACCTCAAACATTTTCTCCTCATCAAAATGTGCCACACAACAAAGATCAATTCCTACCTCAAACATTTTCTCCTCATCAAAATGTGCCACACAACAAAGATCAATTCCTACCTCAAACATTTTCTCCTCATCAAAATGTGCCACACAACAAAGATCAATTCCTACCTCAAACATTTTCTCCTCATCAAAATGTGCCACACAACAAAGATCAATTCCTACCTCAAACATTTTCTCCTCATCAAAATGTGCCACACAACAAAGATCAATTCCTACCTCAAACATTTTCTCCTCATCAAAATGTGCCACACAACAAAGATCAATTCCTACCTCAAACATTTTCTCCTCATCAAAATGTGCCACACAACAAAGATCAATTCCTACCTCAAACATTTTCTTTCCACTTTTTCAGGGTCAATAGCAGTCATTTTCATTAAGTTACCTTATGATTTCTGCACTATTCACTTTCGAATAGTTAGTTATAGTTAGTCGAAGGCCCAGGCATCAGTCCATACTGATAAAAATCCATAACTGCTCAACCGTCCTGTCTACTTCTATATCTTGGTCGTTCCATCTTGTTGTTATAAACTATTGATGTTGGTGCTGGGTCTAAATTATTAAACTGAACAAAAACAATTTTAAAATAAACTTTCAAATTTGTTACATCTACCCCTAAGGTCTGTTGATCTTTTAAAAGACAAGACCTCAGAAATCATTCAATTTTTCTTGTATGTTGCCACAACAGTAGACCAATACATGTCACTGAGAGGTTCCAGCTTGCCATCCATCAATGCGGAAACGGAAGGTTAGGGGGTAGGGTAAAGTAGGGGGAGGGAGGGTTAGGTGGTAATGTAGGGTAAAGTAGGGAGATGGACAATTATGGGTTAAGGTAGGGTATAGTAGGGGGAGGGAGGGTTAGGGGGTAAGGTAGGGTAAAGTAGGGAGATGGACAATTAGGGGTTAAGGTAGGGTATAGTAGGGGGAGGGAGGGTTAGGGGGTAAGGTAGGGTAAAGTAGGGAGATGGACAATTAGGGGTTAAGGTAGGGTATAGTAGGGGGAGGGATGGTTAGGGGGTAATGTAGGGTAAAGTAGGGAGATGGACAATTAGGGGTTAAGGTAGGGTATAGTAGGGGGAGGGAGGGTTAGGGAGTAAGGTAGGGTAAAGTAGGGAGATGGACAATTAGGGGTTAAGGTAGGGTATAGTAGGGGGAGGGAGGGTTAGGGGGTAAGGTAGGGTAAAGTAGGGAGATGGACAATTAGGGGTTAAGGTAGGGTATAGTAGGGGGAGGGAGGGTTAGAGGGTAATGTAGGGTAAAGTAGGGAGATGGACAATTAGGGGTTAAGGTAGGGTATAGTAGGGGGAGGGAGGGTTAGGGGGTAAGGTAGGGTAAAGTAGGGAGATGGACAATTAGGGGTTAAGGTAGGGTATAGTAGGGGGAGGGAGGGTTAGGGGGTAAGATAGGGTAAAGTAGGGAGATGGACAATTAGGGGTTAAGGTAGGGTATAGTAGGGGGAGGGAGGGTTAGGGGGTAAGGTAGGGTAAAGTAGGGAGATGGACAATTAGGGGTTAAGGTAGGGTATAGTAGGGGGAGGGAGGGTTAGGGGGTAAGGTAGGGTAGAGTAGGATGAGGGAGGTTAGAGGGATAAGGTATAGCAGAGGGTAGGTAGGGTTAGGGGGTAAAATAGGGAAGAGAAGAAGGGAGGGAGGGTTGTGAGATACGGTAGTGTAGTGTAGTTGGAGGGAGGGTTACGGGGTAAGGTGTATCGGGGGAATGGAGGGTTAGGTGTTAAGGTAGAGTAGGGGGAAGGAGGTTTAGTGGGTAAGGTAGGGTAGGGGGAGGGGAATTAGAAGGTAAGGTAAAGTAGGGGGAAGGAGGTTTAGGGGGTAAAATAGATTAGTGGGAGGGAAGGCGGTAAGGTACGGTAGAGTAGGGAGAGGGATGAATAGGGGTAAGGTAGGGTAGAGCTGGAGGAGGAAGGGCAAGGGGGTTAGGTAGAGCATGGCGGAGGGAACGTTAGGGGTTAAGGTTGGGTAGAGTAAGGGGGGAGGGGAAATTAGGGGGTAAGGTAGCGTAGGGGAGGAATTGTTAGAGGGTAAGGTAGGGTAGACTATTGCGAAGGGAGGGTTATGGTAAGGAAGGTTTAGGAAGTATGGTTGGGTAGGGGAAGGTGAGTTTGGCAGTAACGTAGGGTAGGGGGAGGGAGGGATGGTTAGGGGGTTAGGTAGGGTAGATTGTTGGGAAGGGAGGGTTATGGTAAGGAAGTTTTAGGGAGTAAGGTATGGTAGGGGGAGGACGGTTAGTGGGCAAAGTAGGGTAGGTGGTAGGGTGGGTTAAGCAGTAAGGTAGAGTAGGGTAGGTGGTAGGGTGGGTTAAGCAGTAAGGTAGAGTAGGCGGGAAGCAGGGTTAGGGGTAGGGTAGGTGGAAGGGAGGGTTACGGGGGAAGGTAGGTTATGGGGAGGGAGGGCTAGAGGGTATGGTAGGGTAGGGGAAGAGAGGGTTAGGGGGTAAGGTAGTGTAGAGTGTAGGGGAGGGATGGTTAGGACCTGTCTCTTTGTTCAGTAACAACTCCTTACATTGGTGTCCTAAAGACTGGTTGGCTGCAGAGCTAAGTCCACAGGGCAGGCCTCAGTCACCGCTGTAGCGAAGCTAATAAATATACTGATATATTTATTATATATTACCGCTGATACTTCGAGACAATGGTATAAAATGTACAAAGCGGACCTCCTAGAATGCTTCTAATACCAAAACTAAAGGAACGTTTTTACGTTGTTGTTGACTTAATGAAACGTGAGCAGGGTGCACTTTTGTTCAGAGTTAGTCTGGTTTAAGACTATGTTGGGAAACTACTAATCCAGCTCAAAGTATTGCACTACTAGGTCTTCTATATCAGTAAGAGCTACCACAACAGGGAACATGGCGATCCTAGTTTCTGTTAACCAACCTGTTTTGACGCAAATTATTATCTGAAAGAACCGGCGAAGAGGTAGAACTGCTAGTTCCCAAGCAGTTGATAGAACGCCGACACTGGTATTGCGACGGCAGGACGAAGGCGCTTAACCAACTATTTTATGAAGCCCAGTTAGTTTCTATAGTCTGGCTGTCTAGTAGCAACTTGTTATTTTTCATTGGTCGGTGACTTTGATTAATTTTTTTTTACATATCTAGAGAAGTCTGGAGGGTCTCTTATTTTCAGACAGGTAGCCGTGTACTTAGATGTCCCCACCATACAGGTAGTCATATACTCAGATGTCCCCCCCCCATACAGGCAGCCATATATTCAGATATATCCCGCCATACAGGCAGCCATATAATCAGGTGTCCCCCGCCATACAAGCAGGTTTATACTCAGGTGTTACTTGTCATACAGTCAGCCATACACTCAGTTGCGCCTCACAATACAGGAAGGCATATACTCAGATGTCTTCCACCATACAAGCAGAAAATATACTCAGGTGTCCCCCACCATGGAGGCTGTTGTGTCTTTTAACATGCCCCAAAAATTTCATTTTGTTTGAATTGTGTTTAGTAGTTTTCTTTTCATTTTTATTTGTTTTAAAACGTCATCGTTTGTTTTCTTTTCTATGCATCCAAATTCTTCCTACACTTTTAAAAATCCACATTTCAAAGGCTTCAATTTTATGTTTTCTTTTCTTGTCTAATGTCCATGTTTCAGCGCCATATAGGAATATTGAGAAGATGTAACATTTTGCTATTCTTAGTTTTAGCCCTGGTGTTATTTGTTTTGATGTTAGTATATTTTTCATGGCATTGAAATTACTTTTTGCCATACCTATTCTTTTATTTATTTCAGTTCTACATTTTCCATCACTGGTTATGGTATGTCCCAGGTAGTTGTAGTACTGAACTGTCTCTAGATCTGAACTGTCTCTAGATGTATTCCTTCCACTTTGATATTTAATTGTAGGTCTTGAGCATTTTCTTTGTTTATGAACATAGTTTTAGTCTTTTTGATAGTCATATCTTGTCCATATTTTTTGCTTGTCGTGTTTTTTACATTAAGTAATTGTTGTAGATCTTTAGGATTTTCTGCTAGTAGAACAGTATCATCAGCATATCCTAGGTTATTGATTATCTTCCCATTAATGTTTCTTCCCATTAGGTTCAGGTATCTCTATGATGTTTTTAAAGATTTGCTCAGTGTATAAATTGAACAAGCTTGGTGATAGGATGCATCTTCGTCTTCCTCCTCTATTTATATAAATGTGTGTAGAGATCTCTTAGTTATATTTTAATATTGCTGTTTGCTCGCAGGACAAATTACATATCAGTCGTATGTCTGTGTCATTCAGATTTATATCTTTTAGGCAGTCTATAAGTTGATTATGGTGTATTCTATCAAATGCTTTGGTGTAGTCTATGAAGCAGGCATATATTGGTTTGTTTACTTCTATGTACTTTTCAATCAATGTCCTCATGCTGAATATGGCAGTTTTTGTCCCACTGTTTTTTCCTGAATCCGAATTGCTGCTCATCTAATTCAGTATTAATTTTATTCTGAATCCTTCCTTGTATAACTTTTAGGAAAATTTTGGTTACCTGGTTCATTAGGCTTATTGTTCTAAAATCACTGCATTCAACTGCACCATTCTTTTTAGGCAATGCAATGAAAGATGATGTTTTTAGTTCATTTGGTATGTATCCTGTATGGTATATGTCATTGCATATGTCTGTGATCACTTCAATGCCGAAATCTTCTAGTACCTGTATCATCTCTATCTGTATATTGTCAGGTCCAGCTACTTTTCCCTTTTTCATTGTTTTTATAGCTTTTTCTACTTCAGATTTTGGGATTTTATAGCTGGATGTAAATTTTATAAATGGTTTTTTGTCCCTTTCGTTATGAAATAATTCTGTTATGTATTCCTGCCACCTATCGATTATATCTTTGTTGTCTATTAGCATTCTTCCCTCTTTGTTTGCAATACATCCGCTTCCTGCAGATTTTTGTCTTTATTATTAATTCTTTTTATTTCTGTGTGCATTCCTCTTAAATGTTGTTTACTTTCCATAGTTTTGACTTCTAGAAATCTTAGGTTGAGCCAGTCTTCTTTTGCCTTTTTGCACATTTTTCGTATTTCATTATCAATTTCCTTGTATCTGGCAGTGTTCTTCGCTTGTCTTCTCTCTTCCATTTTTTCTAAAATGTTGTCAGTTATCCATTTTTGTTTTTTGTTGCTTTCCTTTTTGGGTAAGGTGATGCAGGATTCTTGTATGCTGTTTTTTATGCATTGCCATTCGGTTGCTACTTTTTCTTCAGGATGTTCTCTTCTGTACTGCTCAATCCCTTCTTCTAGCAGCTTCTGATATGTGTTCTTTACTTGTACAGTATAAGTTTCTTTCACATCTTTGTGATTTAATGCTGTTATATCTATTGGTCTTGCTGAATTAGTATTTTGTTTCTTTCTCTTTAATTTGATTTTCATTTTAATCATTACAGGATTGTGATCTGAATTAATATCTGCTCCTGGATAGGTTTTGGCTTTCTTGACGCTGTTCCGGAATCTGTCTTTTATCATTATATAATTTATTTGATTCCTCTTTCTATCTCCAGGGCTTTTCCATGTGTATAATTTCCTTTTCTCTTGCTCAAAGTAGGTGTTACATATTATCAGTCTGTTTTCTTCACAAAATTGAATTAATCTTTCTCCTCTGTTATTTCTTTTTCCTAAACCATTATTTCCTATAATGGTCTTAAGTCTGCCTTTTCCTACTTTTGCGTTCATGTCACCAATTACAATCAAGATGTCTGAAGATTTCATTTGCTTCATAACTGTAGATCTTCATAGTATGCTTCTATTTGTTCATCTGTATAGTCTTGAGTAGGTGCGTATGTCTGTAATTATGCAAATGTACCAGTCATATACCAGTGGATAAAGAGATACAGCGAATACGATGGCGCTGGATAGGACACACACTAAGGAAGCCAACTGAGAGTACTACAAAACAGGCCCTTTTTTGGAATCGCAGGGGAAAAGACAAAGAGGAAGATCAAGGAATTCTTGGAGAAGACAGATAGAAGCAGAGATGAAGATGATGGGGAAGACATGGATTGATCTTAAAAGAATGGCAAAAAACAGAACGACTTGGAAAGTGTTTGTTGAAGACCTATGTTCCACTGGGAGCTGAAAAGGTAGAAGAGGAGAAGATAGGCCAACAGTAGAGCAAATCACACCACATTATATCTCCCCTCGGCGCTGTATGTGAAATGAGGAAGCAAAGAAAAAGAAATTAACCAATAAAACTAAAAAAACGGGATGATGTGATCCACTGTAAGTAAGGTTGTTATTTATTACTTTTACATTTTCCATTACAGCACTTCGAACAAGCCCTTATTTAATATACTCTGTTTAAGTCTTTTCCGGCAGTAAATAAATCAAAAATATTAACTTTGAATTATAGTAAATCATAGAATGTTGTCATATGTACTCAGTTTACCTGACCGTGTATAGCATGCAACAATGAACATCTTTTGTGAGTGTATTCGTATGTTACACTTCGTACTGTACACTGATGAGTGAAGATGATTCAGTGGTTAGATACACCTTATCGAAAACTTAACTTTACCTTCATACACTGTCCAAAACTGAAAAAGAAATATATTTCTGTAAAACCTTCACATGATTGTAGTCAAATCTGAAAGTAAATCTTTCTATTGAATGTGTTCAAACTTGGCAGTAAAACCTTCTCTTGAATATTGTCAAATGGAGAGCAAAAACCTCATCTTAATATGTCATATTTCTCTTTTGTTATACTGTGGTACTTTTTGTTAGGACCATCACCACGGCACTTTTGTCATATCCAGAGGTGGTACGGTCTTCACCTCGAAATACTGAGTACCCCAAGCAGAGTCCTGACTCGGTCGCACACACGATCTTCGCAGCACGGCTTGGTATCGGTCAATCAGTGTGGTTAAGTCTACGAGTGAATTCTTCATCTGAATGTGGTTAAGTCTACGAGTGAATTCTTCATCTGAATGTGGTTAAGTCTACGAGTGAATTCTTCATCTGAATGTGGTTAAGTCTACGAGTGAATTCTTCATCTGAATGTGGTTAAGTCTACGAGTGAATTCTTCATCTGAATGTGGTTAAGTCTATGAGTCAACTCTTCATCTGAAAATGTTAAAAAAACAAACAAGTGAATCCATCACATGAATTCGGTGACACATACTAGAGAATCATCACTTGAATGTAACCATGCGTTCAGTGAATAATTTCTATTTTAATTACTGCCCCCAATTCTTCGTTCCATTCTACATCTCAGTGAGTTGACAGAATTGTCATATAATTACTTATTCTTGAAGTTCAATATCAAGCAAAATATAAAAAAGAGAAGTTGTAAGGGGACACCCGGATTTGAATCGGGCGTCGAGCTTCGATCCAATGCCCTACCAATGTTGTACCATGAGGTTACCATGTAGACACAGTTATTCATATCCTGGTTCAATCTTAAGACAGTTATGTCAACCTTTAGTTGAGCCAGAGTGTAATGTAAGGAAGATATATATATACATTTACGCACATATATTTATATTTAAAATATACGCAGTTATATGAACATATAGTCAACACGTTTAAGGTAGAAGCATTGCCTTACTTGTCCACCATTTACACTCGAATTACTTGACCTTCTATAATGCAGTATTTTAAGCAACATAAAATGGCCGCTGCCTAGTAACAATTGTTAGCAATAACCATCCAGGACGGGGTTTCCAGGCCCAAAGTGTTTTCTCTAGATTCTTGAGCGGAATATCGGAGCACCTATTGGTTCGTCCGGTGTGCAGTGATGATGATCTTAACAACAATAAAGTAATCTGTCCATATTGCTTGTCTCCCTTGATGTCAGTGAGTCAGTGGGTTGACAGAAATGTCACAAAATATGTTTTTCTTGAAGTTCCATATTAAAGACAAAGAGAACAGTTTTAAAGGGTCGCCCAGACTTGATTCGGGAACTTGACGAACTGCAATCGAAACATCTACCACTGAGCTATACATCCATGATATTAAGAGTTTAATATCAGCTTGATAGCCAACCTTCGATGCAGAGACGGCACTCAATGATGATGATCAGCTTAAACATTTTTATCAAAAGAAAAAAAAAAAACGATTTAGTCAAGTTTATGGCTTACCGTAAGGTGTGTATAATCTCATGAACTTAGATAGCACCTAGACCTAGTAGTTCAATGCAAGTTCCAGTTTTAGTTAGGTCATCAAAACATTTTCCAAGTCGCCCACTTTGATTCCATTCTCATTAGATCGCTTCATGTCTTCTCCATCTCAGTTAACACATGTCTTCCCCATCTCAGTTAACACATGTCTTCCCCATCTCAGTTAACACATGTCTTCCCCATCTCAGTTAACACATGTCTTCTCCATCTCAGTTAACACATGTCTTCCTCACCTCTGTAAACACATCCCCTCTACAAGTTTATTTTTGGCCTGCCATTTTGACCCTTCTCCCGTAGATTGTTGATAAAAAAAGTGTCTGTGGAGTTAAATCCTGAGCAGTTTGTATTCTATCCAGATCCACCAGCTTTGTCGAATATTTGACCACTGGTATCTGTTTGGTGCTTTCCCTATTTCTTCACCCTTTAAATGGGCCTGGATCCATTGTGTCGCTAGTTTACGGCAATATCTCCGCCTTTCTGACTGACACATGAGTTTTCAGCATAGATAAGGAGGATTGTTTAACAATTTTGGGCCGGAGAGCTGCTATCTTACTTATTTATTTTGAATTTTCACTGCCATTGTATTTTTAAGGCGTGCGAGTGCACACGAGACCTCCTGTTTTTCGAGAGGAATAGACATCGATCTCGCTACCAAGACTCTGACCAGAGAGGGCTAGACATCGATCTCGCTACCAAGACTCTGACCAGAGAGGGCTAGACATCGATCTCGCTACCAAGACTCTGACCAGAGAGGGCTAGACATCGATCTCACTACCAAGACTCTGACCAGAGAGGGCTAGACATCGATCTCGCTACCAAGACTCTGACCAGAGAGGGCTAGACATCGATCTCGCTACCAAGACTCTGACCAGAGAGGGCTAGACATCGATCTCGCTACCAAGACTCTGACCAGAGAGGGCTAGACATCGATCTCGCTACCAAGACTCTGACCAGAGAGGGCTAGACATCGATCTCGCTACTAAGACTCTGACCAGAGAGGGCTAGACATCGATCTCGCTACCAAGACTCTGACCATAGAGGGCTAGACATCGATCTTACTACTAAGACTCTGACCAGAGAGGGCTAGACATCGATCTCACTACCAAGACTCTGACTAGAGAGGGCTAGACATCGATCTCGCTACCAAGACTCTGACCAGAGAGGGCTAGACATCGATCTCACTACCAAGACTCTGACCAGAGAGGGCTAGACATCGATCTCACTACCAAGACTCTGACCAGAGAGGGCTAGACATCGATCTCACTACCAAGACTCTGACCAGAGAGGGCTAGACATCGATCTCACTACCAAGACTCTGACCAGAGAGGGCTAGACATCGATCTCACTACCAAGACTCTGACCAGAGAGGGCTAGACATCGATCTCGCTACCAAGACTCTGACCAGAGAGGGCTAGACATCGATCTCACTACCAAGACTCTGACCAGAGAGGGCTAGACATCGATCTCACTACCAAGACTCTGACCAGAGAGGGCTAGACATCGATCTCACTACCAAGACTCTGACCAGAGAGGGCTAGACATCGATCTCACTACCAAGACTCTGACCAGAGAGGGCTAGACATCGATCTCACTACCAAGACTCTGACCAGAGAGGGTAAAGCTACGAAGAAACCAGGGATTCCATTTTTTAAAAATTCCCACCATCTACCATGGGTATCGAACCCAGGACCCTCATGTCCAGAGACCAACGTCTTACCTCGGGACCACTCATTCTCCCATCACGAACTCAATGTTTGCCCTTTATATTTTTTTATTCTACAGAAGCATCTAAAAGATGAATATCTGGTACTTCGTAAATATCTTTAACTGCTCTCTATGTTTTACAGCGATACAATAACACTGATTTATCATATGAGTTCTTATTTGCTGGTTATTACATATTGGAGCATCCATGTGTAATGAATAATTCCAAGTAAGGACGCAATTTTTCTCCATTTTGGAGAATGTGTTAGAGTAAAGATTTGATTTTGAAAGTATGTACCCACTGAACTACTTGCAGCAGTCATCATAAGATAGCACATTTGCAGAATGTTGCATTCACCACAGCCTGTGTTTGACATAATTTCTGTTTCATAGCCGGATTTTCCACTTCTTTTGTTGTCATGTTCAACGTCTCGTTATGGTTTATCTTGGTATGCCCCTGATGCCTCTCCCAGGAACCTTACCTTGCATTATTGTTCTTCCCAACCCGCTGTGTCTTTTGACGAGGCCATAGTATTTCCGTTTCCTCTGTAGAATGGTGTTTATAGCCGAGTTCGGAGCCATATACTCAGATGTCGCCCGCTGCATGGTCTAAGGGCAAAATGTCGACATCAGGATAAGAAGGTCACTGGTTCGATTCCCACCACAGTCAGTAGTAAAATTTATTTAAAGATATAAAAAAAATGCAATCTGGTTCTTTGTAGCATTACCCTCCCCTGATCTCTAGAGATAGAAATCCGATGTCTAGCCCTCATGGATAACAACGTAAACTGAGACCTAGTGTACATCCTGCGCACGTTAAAGAACCAACATAAAAAGATTAGGCCGAAATGGTCGATGCCCAAGGAAAATAAATAGGAAAAAAATATATCGAAAGAAACGGTAAATTTTAGATGATAAATAAAATGAGAGTACCTCTGAAAAAATAAATATCTGCCTACATGGAGGGGGACACCTGAGTATATATCTGCCTGTATGGTGGGAGGCACCTGGGTATAAGGCTGTCTGTATTGCAGGGGACACCTGAGTATATATCTGTGTGTGTGGCGGGGAACACCTGAGTATTTGACTGCCTGTATGGTGGGGACACATGAGTTATTGAGTTATTAACGGGTTATCATGATTGTACTCCGAACATATCTAAAGGTGCTCAGATCCCCTCCTCAGCAAGTCTCGAAGTGTCCAGCGACTGACGACTCCAGTTCTGTGTTGGTTGATTAGTCTTCTTACACGCCCACTAAGTTTCTCGTTTCTGGCTGTGCCCATCTTAACTCCCATCTCTTTCATCCGAAGGAGTGACGTGGACTCATGGTTATCGAAGTCTTGTGTCCTTCCAACTTCCCGGAGAGCATTGATGATGTCCACCCGATCCATTGGTTCACCGTCCACAACAATAGCACAGCTAGCCATCCTGTCCGCACTTTCATTATCCATGTACTCCAGCATGTCCTGCGACGTTGACAAAGGTGACCTTACGTATTTTTGACTTCTGCATTGACTCTAACCATTCCCAAGGTACAGGTCTCGTCTCCACTTTTCATATCATTCTCATCGAATCATTCAGTATACAGGCGTGGGTGTAGTCTTATGACTCTAGCCGGGTGATTAGCTTGGTCACTGCCATGGAAAAGCATGGAAAATAAAAACTTACCACTACACAGCCAGACTATAGAAAATAACTGGTCTTTGTAAAATAGATGGTTAAGCGTGTCCGACCTGCCGACGCAATAACATTGTCGGCGTACTATCAACTGTCAGGTACCTAGCAGTTCTATCTCTTCGTCGGTTTTCTGGGATAATACCTTGCATCAAAACAGGCTGGTTAACAGAAGCTACGATAGCCATGTACCCTGTTGTGGTGGCTCTTACTGACATAGAAGACCTAATATTGCAGTACCTGTAGGCTGGATTAGTAGTTTTTCCACATGGGGAACTAGACGAACCCAAACTTGTCCAATGTTGTTGTTGGCTGATTGCCACGAGTTGATGCGAGCATGTTGCCCTTTGACTCATAAGATGTGGCGGGTCGTAATGGCTTTTTGGACATTCCCGGCTCTTACTAGAGAGGTTGACGTTCGTCTGTCCCAGGCTATTCTAGGAAACTACTAGTCCAGCCCAGAGGTACTGCAATACTGGGTCCTCTATATCAGTAACAGTCGCCACTACAGGAAACACGTCGATCCTAGCTTCTGTTAGCCAGTCTGGTTTGACGCAGACTGTTTCCAGGGGAGACCACGAGGAGGTAGAACTTCTAGGTCTTGGTCAGCTGATGGTGCGCCGAACCTGCTATTGCGACCGCAAGTCGCAGGCGCTTCTGCTCACCCTATACTTATCTAGTAAAATTGAGAGAATGTCAAGAAAGCTATTACGACCAGCCACATCAATGAGCAAAAGTGCAAATTGCTCTCTTGCATTAAGTCAACAACCACTACAGCGTAAAAACGATTATTTAGTTTTAGTAGGAGTGTTCTCTAGGCCACCAATGTAAGGAGCTGTTACAGGACAAAGAGCCAGGACTTGACATGACAAACAAGACGGAGAAGATAAACTGACGTGACTGGAAATATTGAAAGGTGTGGGAGGGTATAGTAGGGGAGGGGAGATAGATAAGGTAGAAGGAAAGATTAGGGGGAGGGAGGTATAGAAGGCAAGGTAGGGTAAAGTTGCAGAAGGAGGGGATTAGGGAAGAGTTAGGGTTAGATAGTAGGGAGGATTAGGGCTAAGGTAGGTTAGAGTAGGAGGAAAGGTGGGTTATGGGAGAGAGGATGGTTAGGAGGTGGGTTAGGAGGTAAGGATGGGTAGAGTAGGAGAAAGGGTGGATTATGTGAGAGGGAGGGTTAGTGGAGAAGGTAGGGTAGAGTAGGTAGGGTAGAGTAGGAGGAGGAGAAGTTATGGGAGAGGGAGGATTAGGGGTAAGGTAAAGTAGAGTAGGAGGAATGGAGGATTAGGGCTAAGGTAGGTTAGAGTAGGAGTAAAGGTGGGTTATGTGAGAGGGAGGGTTAGTGGAGAAGATAGGGTAGAGTAGGAGGAGGAGAAGTTATGGGAGAGGGAGGATTTGGGCTAAGGTAGGGTAGAGTAGGTGGAAGGGAGGGTTGGGAGGTAAGGTTGTGTAGAGTAAGGGGGAGGGAGGGTTAGGATGTAAGGTAGTATAGGGGGAATGGTGGATTAGGGGTCACGGTAGGGTAGAGTAGTGGGTGGGTGAGTTAGGGGGTAAGGTAGAGTAGGGGTGAAGGAGGGTTAGGAAGTAAGGTAGAGTAGGACTAAAGGAGGGATAGCGGGTAAGGTAGAGTACGGGGAAAGGAGGATTAGTGGGTTAGGTAGATTAGTGGAAAGGACGGTTAAGGGGTATGGTAGGGTAGGTGAAGGGAGGGTTAGTGTCTAATGTAGGGTAGAGTATTGGGAAGGGAGTGTTAGGGGTAAGGGAGGTTTAGGGAGTAAGGTAGGGTTGATTAGGGGGTGGGAGGGTTGTGTGGTAAGTAGGGTTGGTGAAGGAATGGTTAGGGGGTAAGGTATGGTTGGAGGAGGGAGGGTTTGGGGGTATGGTAGAGTTGAGTAGGGGGAGAGAGGGTTGGTTGGTAATGTAGGGTAAGGGGAGGGAAGGTTATGTAAGCTAGGAAGGGGAGGGAGGGTAGGTTGGTTGGTAAGGTAGGGTAATGGGGAGGGAGGATTACGGGGTAAGATAGAGTAGGAGGAGGGAGGAGTAGCGTGTAAAGTAGAGTAGGGGGATGGAGGGTTAGGGGGTAAGGTAGGGTAAAGTAGGGAAGGGAGGGTTAGTGGGTAAGGTAGGGTAAAGTAGGGGGAGGGAGGGTTAGGGGGTAAGGTAGTGTTGTGGGAACGGAGGGTTAGGGTAGAGTGTAGGGGAGGGATGGTTAGGACCTGTCTCTTTGTCCAGTAACAACTCCTTACATTGGTGTCCTAAAGTCTGGTTGGCTGCAGAGCTAAGTCCACAGGGCAGGCCTCAGTCACCGCCGTAGCGAAGCTAATAAATATAATTATATATTTATTATATATTACCGCTGATACTTCGAGACAGTGGTATAAAGTGTACAAAGCGGACCTCCTAGAATGCTTCCAATACCAAAATTAAAGGAACGATTTTACGTTGTTGTTGACTTAATGCCACGAGAGCAGGGTGCATTTTTGCTCAGAGTTAGTCTGGTTTAAGACTATGTTGGGAAACTACTAATCCAGCCTCGAGGTACTGCACTAGTAGGTGTTTTATATCAGTAAGAGCTACCACAACAGGGAACATGGCGATCCTAGTTTCTGTTAACCAGCCTGTTTTGACGTAAAGTATTACCTGAGAGAACCGACGAAGAGGTAGAACTGCTAGTTCCCTGGCAGTTGATAGAACACCGACACTGGTATTGCAACGGCAGGACGAAGGCGCTTAACCAACTATTTTATGAAGCCCAGTTAGTTTCCATAGTCTGGCTGTGTAGTAGTAACTTGTTATTTTTCATTGGTCGGTGACCTTGATTAATTTTTTTTTACATATCTATTGATGACTGGAGGGACTCTTATTTTCAGACAGGTAGCCGTGTACTTAGATGTCCCCACCATACAGGAAGCCATATACTCAGATTCCCCCCCCCCCATACAGGCTGCCATATACTCAGATATCTTCCCCCCCCCTCTCCATACAGGCTGCCATATACTCAGATATCTCCCCCCCCTCCCCATACATGCTGCCATATACTCAAATATCCCCCGCTATACAGGCAGCCATATACTCAGATGTCCCCAGCAGTACAGGAAGACATATACTCAGATGTAGCCCGCAATACAGGAAGACATATACTCTGATGTCCCCAGCAGTACAGGAAGACATATACTCAGATGTACCCCGCAATACAGGAAGACATATACTCAGATGTACCCCGCAATACAGGAAGACATATACTCAGATGTCCCCCGCAATACAGGAAGATATATACTCAGATGTCCCCCGCCATACAGGCAGACATATACTCAGATGTTCCCCGCCATACAAGCAGGGGTACCTGAATTCGGTGACACATACGAGAGAATCATCACTTGAATGTAACCAAGGGTTCTGTGAATAATTTCTATTTTAATTACTGACCCCAATTCTTCGTTCCATTCAACATCTCAGTGAGTTAACAGAATTGTCATATAATTACTTATTCTTGAAGTTCAATATCGAGCAAAATATAAAAAAAGAGAAGTTGTAAGAGGACACCCGGATTTTAATCGGGAATCGAGCTTCGATCCAATGCCCTACCAATGTTGTACCATGAGGTTACCATGTAGACACAGTTATTAATATCCTGGTTCAATCTTAAGACAGTTATGTCAACCTTTAGTTGAGCCAGAGTGTAATGTAAGGAAGATATATATATACATTTACGCACATATATTTATATTTAAAATATACGCAGTTATATGAGCATATAGTCAACACGTTTAAGGCAGAAGCATTGTCTTACTTGTCCACCATTTACACTCGAATTACTTGACCTTCTATAATGCAGTATTTTAAGCAACATAAAATGGCCGCTGCCTAGTAAAAATTGTTAGCAATAACCATCCAGGACGTGGTTTCCAGGCGCTAAGGGTTTTCTCTAGATTCTTGAGCGGAATATCGGAGCATCTATGGGTTCGTCCGGTGTGCAGTGATGATGATCTTAACAACAATAAAGTAATCTGTCCATATTGCTTGTCTCCCTTGATGTCAGTGAGTCAGTGGGTTGACAGATATGTCACAAAATGTGTTTTTCTTGACGTTCCATATTAAAGACAAAGAGAACAGTTTTAAAGGATCGCTCAGACTTGATTCGGGAACTTGACGAACTGCAATCGAAACATCTACCACTGAGCTATACTTCCATGATATTAAGAGTTCAATATCAGCTTGATAGCCAACCTTCGATGCGGAGACGGCACTCAATGATGATGATCAGCTTAAACATTTTTATCAAAAGACAAAAAAAACTGTTTAGTCAAGTTTATGTCTTACTACAAGGTGTGTATAATCTCATGAACTTAGATAGCGTCTAGACCTAGTAGTTCAATGCAAGATCCAGTTTTAGTTAGGTCATAAAAACATTTTCCAAGTCGCCCAATTTGATTCCATTCTCATTAGATCGCTTCATGTCTTCCCAATCTCAGTTAACACAATCTTCCCCATCTCAGTTAACACATGTTTTCCCCATCTCTGTTAACACATGTCTTCCCCAACTCTGTTAACAAATGTCTTCCCCATATCAGCTAACACATGTCTTTCTCATCTCTGTTAACACGTCTTCCTCATCTCAGTTAACACATGTCTTCCCCATCTCAGTTAACACATGTCTTCCCCATCTCAGTTAACACATGTCTTCCCCATCTCAGTTAACACATGTCTTCCCCATCTCAGTTAACACATGTCTTCCCCATCTCAGTTAACACAGGCCTTCCTCATCTCAGTTAACACATGCCTTCCTCACCTCTGTTAACACATGTCTTCCTCACCTCTGTTAACACATGTCTTCCTCACCTCTGTTAACACATGTCTTCATTACATATGTTAACATAAGTCTTCCTCACCTCTCTTAACACATGTCTTCATTACATATGTTAACACATATCTTCCTCACCTCTGTTAACACATGTCTTCCTCACCTCTGTTAACACATGTCTTCCTCACCTCTATTAACACATCTCCTCTACAAGTTTATTTTAGGCCTGTCCTTTTTAACCTTCTCCCGTAGATTGTTGATAAAAATGTGTATTTGGAGTTTAAACCTCAGCAGTTTGTATTCTATCCAGATCCAAAAGGTTTGTCGAATATTTGACCACTGGTATCTGTCTAGTACCTTCCCTATTTCTTCTTCCTAACGTTCACCCCTTAAATGGGCCTCGATCCATTGTGTCGCTAGTTTACGGCAATATCTCCGCCATTCTGACTGACATTTCAGTTTTCATCATAGATAAGGAGGTTTGTATAACAATTTTGGGCCGGAGAGCTGCTATCTTACTTTCCTATTTTGAATTTTCAACTGAAATGGGTTTTTTAAGGCGTGCGAGTGCACACGAAACCTCCTGTTTTTCGAGAGGGCTAGACATCCATCTCACTACCAAGACTCTCACCAGAGAGGACTTGTCATCGATCTCACTACCAAGACTCTGACCAGAGAGGGTTAGACATCGATCTCACTACCAAGACTCTGACCAGAGAGGGTTAGACATCGATCTCACTACCAAGACTCTGACCAGAGAGGGTTAGACATCGATCTCACTACCAAGACTCTGACCAGAGAGGGCTAGACATCGATCTCACTACCAAGACTCTGACCAGAGAGGGTTAGACATCGATCTCACTACCAAGACTCTGACCAGAGAGGGTTAGACATCGATCTCACTATCAAGACTCTGACCAGAGAGGGTTAGACATCGATCTCACTACCAAGACTCTGACCAGAGAGGGTAAAGCTACGAAGAAATCAGGGATTCATTTTTTTTTTATTTTAATCCCAGCTTCTGCCATGGGTATCGAACCCAGGACCCTCATGTCCAGAGACCGACCTCTTACCTACGGACCACCCACTCTCCCATCACGAACTCAATGTTTGCAATTTAGATTTTTTTATTCTACAGAAACATCTTAAAGATGAATATCTGGTACTTCGTAAATATTTTTAACTGTTCTCTATGTTTTACAGCCATACAGTAACACTGATGTATCATCTGAGTTCTTATTTGCTGGTTATTACATATTGGAGCATCCATGTGTAATGAATAATTCCAAGTAAGGACGCAAATTTTTCTCCATTTTGGAGAATGTGTTAGAGTAAAGATTTGATTTTGAAAGTATGTACCCACTGAACTACTTGCAGCAGTCATCATCAGATAGCACATTTGCAGAATGTTGCATTCACCACAGCCTGTGTTTGACATACTTTCTGTCTCATAGCCGGATTTCCCACTTCTTTTGTTGTCATGTTCAACGTCTCGTTATGGTTTATCTTGGTATGCCCCTAATGCCTCTCCCAGGAACCTTACCTTGCATTATTGTTCTTCCCAACCCGCTGTGTCTTTTGACGAGGCCATAGTATTTTCGTTTCCTCTGTAGAATGGTGTTTATAGCTGAGTTCGGAGCCATATACTCAGATGTCGCCCGCTGCATGGTCTAAGGGCAAAATGTCGACATCAGGATAAGAAGGTCACTGGTTCGATTCCCACCACAGTCAGTAGTAAAATTTATTTAAAGATATAACAAAATGCAATCTGGTTCTTTGTAGCATTACCCTCCCCTGATCTCTAGAGATAGAAATCCGATGTCTAGCCCTCATGGATAACGGCGTAAAACTGAGGCCTAGTGTACACTCTGCGCACGTTAAAGAACCAACATAAAAAGATTAGGCCGAAATGGTCAATGCCCAAGGAAAATAAATAGGAAAAAATCTATCGAAAGCAACGGTAAAACTTTAGATGATAAATAAAATGAGAGTATCTCAGAAAAATGGAATATCTGCCTACATGGAGGGGGACACCAGATTTTATATCTGCCAGTATGATGGGAGGCACCTGGGTATAAGGCTGTCTGTATGGCAGGGGACACCTGAGTATATATATGTGTGTGTAGAGGGGAACACCTGAGTATTTGACTGCCTGTATGGTGGGGACATCTGTGTATATGACTGCCTGTATGTTGGGGGACACATGAGTTATTGAGTTATTAACGGGTTATCATCATTTTACTCCGAACATATCCATAGGTGCTCAGATCCCCTCCTCAGCAAGTCTCGAAGTGTCCAGCGACTGACGACTCCAGTTCTGTGTTGGTTGATTAGTCTTCTTACACGCCCACTAAGTTTCTCGTTTCTGGCTGTGCCCATCTTAACTCCAATCTCTTTCATCCGAAGGAGTGACGTGGACTCATGGTTATCGAAGTCCTGTGTCCTTCCAACTTCCCGGAGAGCATTGATGATGTCCGCCCGATCCATTGGTTGACCGTCCACAACAATAGCGCAGCTAGCCAACCTGTCCGCCCTTTCATTATCCATGTACTCTAGCATGTCCTGCGACGTTGACAATGGTGACCTTACGTATTTTTGACTTCTGCAATGATTCTACCCATTCCCAAGGTACAGGTCCCGCCTCCACTTTTGATTGGCTTGGTGACTGCCATGGAAAAGCATGGAAAATAAAAACTTACCACTACACAGCCAGACTATATAAAATAACTGGTCTTAGTAAAATGGATGGTTAAGCACGTCCGACCTGCCAGCGCAATAACATGGTCGGCGTACTATCAACTGTCAGGTCCCTAGCAGTTCTATCTCTTCGTCGGTTTTCTGGGATAATACCTTGCATCAAAACAGGCTGGTTAACAGAAGCTACGATAGCCATGTTCCCTGTAGTGGCGACTGTTACTGATATAGAAGACCTAATATTGCATTACCTCTAGGCTGGATTAGTAGTTTTCCCACATAGCCGGGAACTAGACGAACCCAAACTTGTCCAGTTGTTGTTGTTGACTGATTGCCACGAGTTGATGCGAGCATGTTGCCCTTTGACTCATAAGATGTGGCTGGTCGTAAAGGCTTTTTTGACATTCCCGGCTCTTACTGGAGAGGTTGGCGTTCGTTTGTCCCAGGCTATTCTGGGAAACTACTAGTCCAGCCCAGAGGTACTGCAATACTGGGTCCTCTATATCAGCAACAGTCGCCACTACAGGGAACACGTCGATCCTAGCTTCTGTTAGCCAGTCTGGTTTGACGCAGACTGTTTCCAGGGGAGACCACGAGGAGGTAGAACTGCTAGGTCTTGGTCAGATGATGGTGCGCCGAACCTGCTATTGCGACCGCAATTCGCAGGCGCTTCTGCTCACCCTATACTTATCTAGTAAAATTGAGAGAATGTCAAGAAAGCTCTTACGACCAGCCACATCAATGAGCAAAAGTGCAAATTGCTCTCTTGCATTAAGTCAACAACCACAACAACGTAAAACCGATTATTTAGTTTTAGTAGGAGTGTTCTCTAGGCCACCAATGTAAGGAGCTGTTACAGGACAAACAAGACGGAGAAGATAAACTGACGTGACTGGAAATATTGAAAGGTGTGGGAGGGTATAGTAGGGGAGGGGAGATAGATAAGGTAGAAGGAAAGATTAGGGGGAGGGAGGTATAGAAGGCAAGGTCGGGTAAAGTAGTAGGAAGGAGGGCGGTTAGGGACGAGGTAGGTTAGATAGTAGGGAGGATTACGTGTAAGGTAGGTTAGAGTAGGAGGAAAGGTTGGTTATGTGAGAGAGGATGTTTAGGAGGTGGGTTAGGAGGTAAGGATGGGTAGAGTAGGAGAAAGGTTGGATTATGTGAGAGGGAGGGTTAGTGGAGAAGGTAGGGTAGAGTAGGAGGAGGAGAAGTTATGGGAGAGGGAGGATTAGGGGTAAGGTAGAGTAGAGTAGGAGGAATGGAGGATTAGGTGGTATAAGAAGGTGGAGTAGTAGTAAAGGGGATGGGGTAGAGGGTAAGGAAGGGTAGAGTAGGTGGAAGGGAGGGTTGGGAGGTAAGGTTGTGTAGAGTAAGGGGGAGGGAGGGTTAGGATGTAAGGTAGTATAGGGGGAATGGTGGATTAGGGGTTGCGGTAGGATAGAGTAGGGGGAGGGTGAGTTAGGGGGTAAGGTAGAGTAGGGGTGAAGGAGGGTTAGGAAGTAAGGTAGAGTAGTACTAAAGGATAGTTAGCGGGCAAGGTAGAGTATGGTGAAAGGAGGGTTATGGGGTAAGATAGATTAGTGGGAAGGACGGTTAAGGGGTAAGGTAGAGTAGTTGTAGGGAGGGTTAGTAGCTAAGGTAGGGTAGAGTATTGGGAAGGGAGTGTTAGTGGTAAGGGAGGTTTAGGGAGTAAGGTAGGGTAGAGGGTTGTGTGTTAAGGTAGGGTAGGTGAAGGAAGGGTTAGGGGGTAAGGTATGGTTGGGGGAGGGAGTGTTTGGGTGTATGGTAGAGTAGAGTAGGGGAAGGGAGGATTGGTTGGTAAGGGGAGGGAAGGTTAGGGTAAGCTAGGAAGGGGAGGGAGGGTAGGTTGGTTGGTAAGATAGGGTAATGGGGAGGGTGGATTACGGGGTAAGGTAGAGTAGTGGGAGGGAGGAGTAGCGTGTAAAGTAGAGTAGGGGGAGGGAGGGTTAGGGGGTAAGATAATGTTGTGGGAATGGAGGGTTAGGGGGTAAGTTAGGGTAAAGTAGGGAAAGGGAGGTTAAGGGATAAAGTATAGCAGAGGGGAGGTAGAGTTAGTGGGTAAAGTAAGGTAGAGAAGAGGGGAGGGAGGGTTGTGAGATAATGTAGTGTAGAGTAGGGGGAGGGAGAGTTACGGGTAAGTACGGTAGAGTAGAGGAGAGGGATGGTTAGGGAGTGGAGTGGTTAGGGGTAATGTAGGGTAGAGTAGGGAGAGGGATGGTTAGGGAGGGATAGTTAAGGGTAATGTAGGGTAGAGTAGGGAGAGGGATGGTTAGGGAGGGATGGTTAGGGGTAATGTAGGGTAAAGTAGGGAGAGGGATGGTTAGGGAGGGATGGTTAGGGGTAATGTAGGGTAGAGTAGGGAGAGGGATAGTTGGGGAGGAATGGTTAGGAGTAATGTAGGGTAGAGTAGGGAGAGGGATGGTTAGGTCCCGTCTCCTTTTCCAGTAACAACTCCTTACATTGGTGTCCTAAAGACTGGTTGGCTGCAGAGCAAAGTCCACAGGGCAGGCCTCAGTCACCGCCGTAGCGAAGCTAATAAATATAACAACTCCTTACATTGGTGTCCTAAAGACTGGTTGGCTGCAGAGCTAAGTCCACAGGGCAGGCCTCAGTCACTGCTGTAGCGAAGCTAATAAATATAATGATATATTTATTATATATTACCGCTGATACTTCGAGACAATGGTATAAAGTGTACAAAGCGGACCTCCTAGAATGCTTCCAATTTCAAAATTAAAGGAACGTTTTTACGTTTTTGTTGACTTAATGCCACAAGAGCAGGGTGCACTTTTGCTCAGAGTTACTCTGGTTTAAGACTATGTTGGGAAACTACTAATCCAGCCTCGATGTATTGCACTACTAGGTATTCTATATCAGTAAGAGCTACCACAACAGGGAACATGGCGATCCTAGTTTCTGTTAACCAACCTGTTTTGACGCAAAGTATTATCTGAAAGAACCGACGAAGAGGTAGAACTGCTAGTTCCCAAGCAGTTGGTAGAACGCCGACACTGGTATTGCGACGGCAGGTCGGTGGCGCCTAACCAACTATTTTATGAAGCCCAGTTAGTTTCTATGGTCTGGCTGTTTAGTAGCAACTTGTTATTTTTCATTGGTCGGTGACTTTGATTAATTTTTTTTACATATCTAGAGAAGTCTGGAGGGACTCTTATTTTCAGACAGGTAGCCATGTACTTAGATGTCCCCACCATACAGGAAGTCATATACTCAGATGTCCCCCCCCCCCCACAGGCTGTCATATACTCAGATAACCCCCCTCCCCCACACAGGCTGCCATATACTCAGATATCCCCCGCCATACAGGCAGCCATATACTGAGATATCCCCCGCCATACAGACTGCCATATACTCAGATATCCCCCCCCCACACAGGCTGCCATATACTCAGATATCCCCCCCCCACACAGGGTGCCGTATACTCAGATATCCCTCGCCATACAGGCAGCCATATACTCAGATATACCCATCCCCATACAGGCAGCCATATATTCAGATATATCCCGCCATACAGGCAGCCATATAATCAGATGTCCCCCGCCATACAAGCAGGTTTATACTCAGGTGTTCCCTGTCATACAGTGAGCTATACACTCAGTTGCGCCTCACAATACAGGAAGTCATATACTCAGATGTCTTCCACCATGCAAGCAGAAAATACCCAGGTGCCCCCACCATGGAGGCAGATATTCTTTATTACAGAAGTACTATCATTTTTGTTATCATCGAAAATATTACTGTTTCTTTCGGTAGATTGTTTCCCTAATTCTTTTCCTTATGCAGTAACCATTTTTCGCCTAATCTTTTTATGTTGGTTCTTTAACGTGCGCATCAAGCACGTGGGACCTCCGTTTTACGCCGTTATGCAAGAGGGCTAGACATCGGATCTCAATCTCCAGAGAGCAGGGAAGAAAACAAAGCTGTAAAGCCACGAAGAAATTAGATTCTATCTTCTTTTATTCTTTAAATAAATTTTACTACTGACTGTGGTGGGAATCGAACCAGTGACCTTCTTGCACAGAGGTTGATATCTTTCCTGTAGACCATCCAGCGGGGGACATCTGATTATATTGCTCCAAACTCGGCTGTAAACACAGTTCTACAGAGGAAACGAAAATACTATGGTCACGTCAAAAAGACACAGCGGGTTGGGAAGAACAATAATGCAAGGCACTGTTCCTGTAAGAGGCATCAGATTCATACCAAGATAAAGGCGGTCGATAATCATTAACCTAAGATGTGCTGATGATACTGTACTACTAGCAGAAAATCCTAAAGATCTACAACAATTACTTAATGAAATAAACATGACAAGCAAAATATATTGACAAGATATGAATATCATAAAGACTAAAACTATGATCATAAACAAAGAAAATTCTCAATACCTACAAATAAATATTAAAGTTGAAAGAATACATATGGAGACAGTTCAGAGCTACAACTACCTGGGACATATTATAACCAGTGATGGAAAACGTATATGTAAAACTGAAATAAACAAAAGAATAGGTATGGCAAAAAGTAATTTTAATGCCATGAGAAATATACTAACATCAACACAAATAACACCAGGACTAAAACTAAGAATAGCAAAATGTTACATCTTCTCAATATTCCTATATGGCGCTGAAACATGGACATTAGACAAGAAAAGAAAACATAAAATTGAAGCCTTTGAAATGTGGATTTTTAAAAGAGTAGGAAGAATTTGGATGTCTAGAAAAGAAAACAAACGATGACGTTTTAAAACAAATAAAAATGAAAAGATAACTACTAAACACAATTCAAACAAAATGAAATTTTTGGGGCATGTTAAAAGACACAACAGCCTAAAAAAAAGTAATTTTGGAAGGGAAAATACAAAGTAAAAGAGGTAGAGACAGACCAAGAATAACATGTACGAGTAACATCAAAAGATGGACAAGTCAACCTATGACAATCTGCACCATGAAAGCAAGAAACAGAGTGGAACGGCACTCCATGGTAGCCAAAGTTCGATGCGGAGACGGCATTCAATGATGATGCTGGGGGATATCTGAGTACACGGCTACCTGTCTTAAAATAAGACAAAGGTGATATTCATGCAGAATTCAGTCCCTCCAGACTTCATTAGATATGTAAAAAAAATTACTCAATGTCACCGACCAATGAAAAATAACAAGTTACCACTAGACAGCCACACTGGAAACTAATTGGGCTTCGCAAAATAGTTGGTTAAGCGCTAAGTATTATCTGAGAGAATCGATGAAGAGGTAGAACTGCTAGGTCCCAGGCAGTTGATAGAACGCCGACACTGGTATTATGACGGCAGGTCGGAGGCGCTTAACCAACTATTTTATGAAGCCCAGTTAGTTTCTATAGTCTGGCTTTCTAGTAGCAGCTTGTTATTTTTCATTGGTCGGTGACTTTGATTAAATTTTGTTACATACACTCAGATATCACTCTCCTCCCCTCACCCCCCATACAGGCTGCCATATACTCAGATATCCCGACACCATACAGGCTGCCATATACTCAATTATACCCACCCCCATACAGGCAGCCGTATATTCAGATATACCCCGCCATACAGGCACCCATATACTCAGGTGTCCCCCGCCACACAAGCAGGTTTGTACTCAGGTGCTCCCTGTCATACAGTCAGTTGTGCCTCACCATACAGGCAGCAACAAACTCATATATCTTCCACCATACAAGCAGAAAATACTCAGGTGTCCCCCACCATGGAGGCAGATATTCTTTATTTCAGAAGTACTCTCATTTTTGTTATCATCGAAAATATTACTGTTTCTTTCGGTAGATTTTTTCCCTATTTCTTTTCCTTATGCAGTAACCATTTTTCGCCTTATCTTTTTATGTTGGTTCTTTAACGTACGCATCAGGCACGCGGGACCTCCGTTTTACGCCGTTATGGAAGAGGGCTAGACATCGGATTTCAATCTCCAGAGAGCAGGGAAGAAAACAAAGCTGTAAAGCCACGAAGAAATTAGATTCTATCTTTTTTTATTCTTTAAATAAATTTTACTACTGACTGTGGTGGGAATCGAACCAGTGACCTTCTTGTACAGAAGTCGATATCTTGCCTATAGACCAGACCATCCAACGGGTAACATTTGAGTATTTGGCTCTAAATTCGGCTGTAAACACCATTCTACAGAGGAAACGAAAATACTATCAACATCATCATCATGTGCCATACCGGTTGGCGTAGGTGATCATGTCCCTCCACAATCTTCTATCTACAGTGCATCGTATCAGTTCTGTTGTTGACTGTTTTCCATGCCATGAAACCAAGATATCCAGTATTTTCTCTCTTTGTCGCCCGCGATCTCTCTTTCCTTTTATTTTGCCAGTTGTAACACAGTATTCCAACTTTCCTCTTCTCAAGATGTGCCCGAAAAATGTTGATTGCTTCTTTCTGATGTTTTTTTAGAGCTCCCTTTTTGTGTTGGCCTATTTGAGAACTTCCTCATTGGTCTTATTAGCTATCCAGGGAACTTTCAACATTCTTCTGAGAAATCCCATCTCTGTGGCCTCCAATCATCTTTTCATTTGTTTGTACACTGTCCATGATTCTCTTCCATAGGTCAGAATTGGTTCTATATAGCACCGATGAATTCTCTTTCACATTTTTATTGACATAGATTTGTTGCATAAGATATTTTAAACCTTCTGAAATGCTATTTTGGCCTGAGCTATTCTGCTTTTTATTTCTGTGGTGCATCTCCCATCTGATGTTATTGAAAATACTATGGCCACGTCAAAAGACACAGCGGGTTGGGAAGAACAATATTGCAAGGCACGGTTCCTGTAAGAGGCATCAAGGGCATGCCAAGATAACGTCATAAAGAGACGTTGAACATGACAACAAAAGAAGTGGGAAATCCGGCTATGAGACAGAAATTCTGTCAAACACAGGATGTAGTGAATGCAACGTTCTGCAAATGTGCTATCTTATGATGACTGCTGCAATTAGTTCAGTGGGTACATACTTTCAAAACTAAGTCTTTACCATAACACATTCTCCTAAATGGAGGAAAATTTGCGTCCTTACTTGGAACTCAGTTAAATCAGTGATATTGTTGTTGCTGTAAAACATAGAGAAAAGTGACAAATATTCACGAAGTACCAGAAAAACATCTTTTAGTTGCTTCTGTAGAATTATGTCCCAGACTGTAGAGTCTTGGTAGTGAGATCGATGTCTAGCCCTCTCTGGTCAGAGTCTTGGTAGTGAGATCGATGTCTAGCCCTGTCTGGTCAGAGTCTTGGTAGTGAGATCGATGTCTAGCCCTCTCTGGTCAGAGTCTTGGTAGTGAGATCGATGTCTAGCCCTCTCGAAAAACAGGAGGTCCCGTATGCCCTCGCACGCCTTAAAAACCCATGACAGTGAAAATTCGAAATAAGTAAAGCAAAATAGCAGCTCTCCGGACCAAAATTATAAAACAAACCTCCTCGTCCATGCTGAAAACTGATGTGTCAGTCAGAAAGGCGGAGATATTGCGAAGTTGCCGTGAACTAGCGACACAATGCATCCAGGCCCACTTAAAGGGTGATCGCTATGAAGAAGACATAGGGAAGGTACCAGACAGATACCAGTGGTCAAATATTCGACAAAACTGGTGGATCTGGATAGAATACAAACAACTGAGGTTTATACTCGACAGACGTCGTGACAAGAAGGTCAGTTGTTCGATTTCCACCAAAGTCAGTGGTAACATTATTTTAAAGGCATAACAAAAATTGAACCTAATTTCTTCGTGGCTTTACAGCTTTGTTTTCTTCTCTGCTCTCTGGAGATTGATATCCGATGTCTAGCCCTTTTGCATAACGGCGTAAAACGGAGGTCCTGCGTGCCTTATGCGCACGTTAAAGATCCAACATAAAAAAGAAAAGTCTGAAATGGTTACTGCCCAGGGAAAAGAAATAGGAAAAAAATCTACCGAAAGAAACGGTAAGGCTTTCGACAATAAAAAATATGATAGTATCTCTGAAATAAGGAATATCGCTGCATGGCGGGAAACACCTGAATATATTTCTGCCTGTATGGTTGGGACACCTGTGTATATATCTGCCTGTGTAGCGGGGGACACCTGACTATAGGGCTGCTTGTCTGGCGGGGGACACCTGAGTATATATCTGCCTGTGTAGCGGGGGACAGCTGAGCATATGGTTGCCTGAGTGGCGGAAAATAAGACAAAGGTGATATTCATGCAAAATTCAGTCATTCCAGCCTTCATTAGATATGTAAAGCCTGGCAACACAAACCAACAAAATAAATAACAAACGCAGTGGCGTATACTGGTATTGGGGTCTGGGCTACCGCTGACATAATAAATAGAAACATACATTATATTCAGTACGCTAACATCAAGTAATATTTTCTAATGACATCACTACATTTTAAATTACTTACTTATTTATGTTAATTATATCCGTCTTGTTTGGGACGAAAATATCTTGATGACTTTGTTATTGAAAGTACTGTTGGGTTGGTTTCTAAGTTTCTGAGGGAATGATTTCTCAATGGACATTATTGCCAAACCAGATAAGCGCTCGTGTGTCTGAGTTGAGCGATAAAAAGATTTGTTTCTCTTTAGAACAGAAAACGTTCTTTCTACAGATTATGATGCGCATAACGTAGTTATAAATAGCTAAGGAAGTTCCGGTAATCAGACATTGTTTCACTTTCACTTTGTGACGATTCTGATTGGCTAGAGCTAAAATTAACCCATGAAACCGCATTAGTGTAGAGGTAGCTTTGCCGTATTATTTTGACGGGAATTTTTGAATATCAAGGTCGTTTATACAAGGTCCGGATAGATGAAAAATGTACCGCTGGCTAATAGAGGTTTCAATGTAGCTACGGTTTCATTCACAAACATTATAGTGGCCAGAGAAAAACCTTGCTTTAATAAATGCAAATCAAAGGAAATAAATCATATTGGCCTACGAAACGTGTAATTGAATATCCGAAAATTTGTAATATAATTATTTAAAAAAATATAATAAATTATCATTTCCTTTTGTATTTCGTTAATATGCTCAGGCTACCGGCGGTAACTGCGGTATCATAGAGAATACGCCACTGAACAAACGAAAGGCAGTTTTTTTTAGTGTTTTTGTCTTTTAATATGTTTTCTGCGCTCTTTTTCATTATCGAAGGTATCTTAAAAAAAAAGTTCTGTTGCATTTTGTTTCCAATGGATGGATTTTCCTTTTTGCTGTGCGAGATTGTCCGTAATTCACATCCACATATCGCTATAGGGAAGATACATATCCTTAGTAATTTTAATTTTACTGCATTCCAGGTGTTTGCTAAATGTTCTTCATAGTATTTAATGTTTATGTTGCTATTGCTAATCTTCATTTGATCTGTTTCTGGCAGTCTCCATTATTAGTTACTACAGATCCCAGATATTTATAGTTTGTTTAAAAATGTTAAGCTCCTCACTGTTGATGACGCTACGTGTTTGTTGCTTGTTAATTAATGTCGTTTGATTTGATAAAATTGTCACGTCCCAGGACTATACTATATAGATACAGTGAACATACTGTTACAATGTAGCAGTTCCCAAACCTATTTTAGGCTGTCGCCTATTTTTGAGCAACAAAAATACTCAACGTCCCCAAAACCATGGAAAATAAAAACTTACCACTACACAGCCATACTATAGAAAATAACTGGTCTTTGTAAAATAGATGGTTAAGCATATACACATAGATTGATTTTTTAAATTCTGTATCCTGTTGATTCTTGCGCACATCCAAAGTCATGTCATCTATTTTGTTGGCAATAAGATTTCTCTCAACCCATTAACCAATGTCTTGTAACCAACTTTGCTGTTAAAATTCTCAGTAGATTTCCTGACCACCACTGTATTCAATGTCATATAGTCTACTTTTGTTCTTGGATTTCATTCCACTAGTTAACCAATGTCATATAGTGTACTTTTGTTCCTCTTAAGTTTTTGGATTTCATTCTACTTGTTAATCAATGTCATATAGTTTACGTTGTTGTTAAAACGTCAGTAGATTTCCTGATGACCACTTTATTCGATTTCATGTGGTCTACTTTTGTTGCTGGAATATATATTATAATTTCCTGCATAACCAGGTCAAATTCTCTAGCTATAAATAGAATGTCAAATAAATATGGGGCATAAGTTAATACAGGTGTACTACATCAAGATCATGTACCCAAAGTAGAGTGGACTGCTCAAACTCAGCCACCAATTGCCTACTGGTTATATTTTTCTTATGATATTTAATCAAAGGTTCAAGGCCAGAGGTTATATCTCCTTTAAAAAAAAAAGCCTTCATGCTCCATGGTGTTATTTTTTTTACCAACAGCACAATTTTTGGGTAATATAGTAAATGTTTTGATTTTTTTTTCTTTCCCACAAAAGACTAACATACACTATGTAATTACGGTTGATTTATTTTAGTTATTGTTTCTTTTCTGTGCATGATGCAGTGATGCTTCCACTCTGCAATTTTTATTTGGATTGATTCTTTTCCAACAGACTTTTGAGATTTGTAGCTGTTTTGTTTGTGTTTGTTCCTTGCTAAGAAATTTTTGAGTTTAAATATTGATTTATTTATTCTTGTCTAATCCACAAGCAAAACATTCTATTTTTTAGTCATTTTCTACATATCTGCATCAGCCTTGCATGTAAATATGTCTCTTGCATCAGGATTTTATTTTAAATTTTCATATTACAATTTATATCAAAGAAGACTTCCTAATCAATAACCCTCTGACATTTGGCTAGTTAGCCTTCTTCACAGAACAGTGATGACCGATAATTAACACAGAACACTTTAAGATTTGTTTTATTTTTATTCTTTGCCCATTATGAAATATAGGAACATATAATTATTATCATCATCATCGAGTGCCTTCTCCGCAACGAAGGTTGGCTATCAATGATCGCCATTCTAATCTGTTTCTTGCTTTGATGGTGCAGGCTGTCATAAATTGACTTGTCCATCTTTTGATGTTACTCGTCCGTGTTAGTCTTGATCTGTCTCTGCCTCTTTTACCTTGTATTTTTCCTTCCAATATTATTTTTAGTAGGCTGTTGTGTCTTTTTACATGCTCCAACAATTTCATCTGTCTTGTCTTAATTGTATTTATATATTTTCAAAATACACATTATAGCTTGCTCTGAAGTCTCTTGATCAATAAAGGCTTAATAATTATTTTAAAATGCAAAAAGGATTTATATGTTAACTCTTTTACATAAAACATAAATCCACAATGCTCAATATCACATGGGCTAAAAGTTGTCAGTAACTCAGAGCTGACTGTTTGTGTCAAGATAAATGAACAGTACTGGATCTGGAAACAAGACTAACCAGTCTAATTCAAGATTAAAGAGGGAAGACAATGTGGTGCCTAATAGTGCTGTAGTCAAAGACATTGCATCAAAAGACATCTATCTATTGACCTTTCGAACCGTAGCCGACCCATATACTCATTCTCTTGTCTAAATTTTATTCTAGCAGTTTTCAATCCTTGTAAAGATCTTTTATCAAATCTCACCATTTGTCTCTGTTCTGCGCAAGCAACTCTATCTCACTGAGGGAGCCGATTCCTGCTGTTCTTGCCTCTCTGATCAATGTTCTCAGTGTCAAAAAATGTTTGTTAATGAAACGTAGAAAAGACATATACAGGGA
Organism: Megaustenia siamemsis; assembly: GCA_032433765.1. Taxonomy (NCBI): domain Eukaryota; kingdom Metazoa; phylum Mollusca; class Gastropoda; order Stylommatophora; family Ariophantidae; genus Megaustenia; species Megaustenia siamemsis. The sequence goes on along the minus strand of JAVIAB010000051.1, from coordinate 71,049,135 downwards.
TATTTTTGCAGCTTGTAAACCACAACATTGCATATGCATAATTTTAAGGGCAAACAGGAGCAGTCTTTGAGAAAATACTGGTTGAAAAAACATGTTTAGACTTCTAAAGTCACAAAACATTTCTTTAAAAAAATGTAACTTATTTTACATTGACACAAAAAGAATATGTTACATAAACTACACACAAAAGCACTAACTGTTATAATAAGGTGTTAATGAGTCAATATGTGAATATATTTACTTATATGTTTAGGTCCCAAGAAAAAAATACTGGTATTTTGTTCTCATTTACATAGCAACAAATTATACTTATTCAAAAGTCACAATATGATACGTTACTTGGTTAAGTGAAATCTTAACAGTCTCAATCCCACTTTCAGTTTCATCTGTTAAACTACTCGCACATATTTATGTGCCAGCCAATTTTATGGGATTTGTATCTTACAGAAATTTAGACTTCTGGAATAATTGTTTAATTATTGCTGCTTTATTAGAGGTAAGGACTACAAGTGGAGATCGAGTTGGCCCACCACTCCATTGCAGCTTTCAGGCCAGGAACCCCAAATCGATGAGTGACCTGAAATAAAATGACATCAATAAAACAATGACTTATTGTTTACGATGAAATGTTACAATTGAAGCAGTTTTCCTGCAGACTACATTTAATTAAACTTCTTCCACAAGCCAACGGTCCAAACACTTTTAATCTCTAACTATTGTTTGTAACTCATTCTTTATTTTATAAATAATCAGTTCAATATTCTTCAGTCTTACTTACATTATTCCATACTGTTTTGTATTATTTCTGATAATAAATCAATACATGGGATGGACGCTTGTTTACGTTTGAACAAAGCCCAAAGGCCAAGAACTAAATTTGCAGAATTTCGTTCATTCTCAACGGCGGCCGTTATAGTTCAACTTTTACTAGCACAATGTTTCACCAGACAAGTTGTAACCGATTGTTTCATCAGACTAGTTGTAACTGAATGTTTCACCAGACAAGTTGTAACCGATTGTTTCACCAGACAAGTTGTAACCGATTGTTTCATCAGACTAGTTGTAACAGATTGTTTCACCAGAGAAGTTGTAACCTTAAATGAACTAAATTAGTAAACAACCATGCGTCAACTAACGCAGGAGGAGATCAACACCTTCTTTGACCTTCTTTGTGAAAGCTCTGATTAACTAATTAATACATCAAGCTTGGGCAGATGGTGCTCGTAAGCCTGGGAGGGCCGACCATCTAAGGGCAGAATCCCCCTACAGAAAAGACAATCTGCTGCCTTGCAGGAAGATTGGGGACAATCAAAGGCTAAGGAAAGCAAACCTGAATAACATGCTGGCTGAAATCGGATGCACTGGGCCACTGGCGCAGAACACAGGGCAACGTTTTAACAAGTAATCAATCAGACTGGATCTAACAGACTCTAATTATGACAGAAACTACTGCTGACCGGAAAGGCTTCAAGAAACATCTGAATATAATACACTGGAATCCGGAGGTCATATACCACAAAAAACAAGCTCTAACAATCAGACTAGCAGAGGAGGAGATAAACGTTGCCTGCATCCAGGAAACTCATCTTAATCATCAGCACAGATTTATGATCAGGGGCTACCAAACATTCAGACAAGACAGGGAAGGTCACAAGAGTGGAATTCTTATACTTATTAAAAAATTCCATCCCAGTAAAACTGATAGATGTAGTCACAAACGGAGAGGCAGAGATCATTGGTACAGACGTATACATTAATTCCGCTAGTATAAGGATATTTAGTATATACTGTCCAAAGGATAAATTACTGAAGAAGTGGAAGAATAGGAAATAGACAACAACCTATTCCTCATAAACTCTAGGGAGGACCCCCCCCCCAACCTTCTACTCAAGAAGATGGAAAACAACTTCCACTCCCGACCTAGCATTTGCAACTGGAGACATATCTAACAAAATAACCAGAAAAGTGCTGAACCAACTTGGAGATAGTGATCATATACCAGTCAAACGTTCAGTGGATCTTGCTCACAAACAGGAGTTGCAAATACCTCTTCCCCGCTGGAACTATAAGAGAGCAGATTGGGCAAAGTTTGCAAGGCTCACTGATGCATATACTGCGCCTATCAACACCCACGAAAAGAAGGTCAATAATATGATAGAGCGGTTAACAAATGGAATCCTGAGAGCTGCTAGAGAATCCATTCCTAGAGGAGCAAGAAGAAACTACAAGCCATACTGGAGCAAGGAAATACAAAGACTAGAAAAGGAACTGGACTCTGCCAGAGAACTAGCTGAAACATCACACAGCACAGAGAGCAACATTGCCTACAAAGCAGCCACGGCCAAATACAGACGTGAGGTCATGATATCAGCAAGACAGAGCTAGATAGACAAAACAGAGAGCCTTAATCTAGACAAAAATGGTCATAAACTATGGAAACTTGCGAAAGCTTTGAGAGACGGAAACAACTGCCGACCTCCAATATCATTAACACACAATCAGAACATCCTCACTGGGGAAAGGGCAGCAAATCTACTGATAGAGACTTACAAAAACATTAGTAGAATAAACATTCCAATAGACAAACAGAATGCTGTAAGACGGGAAAACCAAGATGCAAAATACATGCCTTTAGCACAGGAAGAGCATCAGACGACCATCTTTACCTCAACTGAATTAGATGTTGCCCTCAAAGGTTTGAAGCTCAAAAGTTCCCCTGGTAAAGATGGAATCTCCAACGAAATGCTCCTAAATCTGGGACAGAAAGCCAAGAGCCAGCTTCTAAGGATAATAAATGCTAACTGGAAGAGAGGTTATGTGCCGGCAATCTGGAAAGAAGCTATTATGGTGTCCATCCTCAAGCGTGGAAAGACCCACTAGATCCAATAAGCTATAGACCAATTAGCCAACTGAGCTGCCTGAGGAAACTAATGGAAAGGCTGGTTAACAGAAGACGTGTGTGGCATTTGGAGACAAAATAACAAATCGTACCACAACAAAGTGGCTTCCATCAGCACAGATCAACTGAAGACCTGGTCACCTACATTGCACAGGAAATAGAGGATGCTCTACAAGAAAATAAACACACATTGGCAATGTGGGTCGACATGGAGAAGGCTTTTGATAGAGTATGGCGAGAGGGTTTAAAGAACAAACTTTTCAGACTTGGCATCCAGGGTCGTTTATTCAATTAGGTCTCTCAATACCTTCAGGATAGAACGGCCAGAGTACAAGTTCAAGGTCAATGCTGCAACACTGGCTACTCAACACAAAAATAACATGCACAATAAATTGGTGATTCTGACTGATGCACTGTCAGTACTATCAGCTCTAAAAAGTCCCAAGAACCATGAACTAGATGACTTGAGAACAACCCTGGACCAACTATGCAATAACTTCCAGAGAGTAGTCATTCAGTGGATACCATCACGCTGTAATATACACGGGAACGAAAGCGCAGACAAATTAGCTAAAGAAGGAGGGAGATTTCCACAAGAGAACCATCCGCTCAGTTATGATGAAGCTAAATTCATCCTCAAAGGTCAGTTCCATGAAAAATGGAAACGAGAACCCCCAAAACATAACGAAAGTGACGGATACCACCAACTATCAAGGAGGAATCAAGTCATCATACTTCGCCTACGCACTGGCCACAATAGAATGAGAAATCACATGTTCACCAAATTCAAAATAGGTACAACCAGCCTATGCCACTGTACACTGTACACAGGACAATATGACTAAAAAACATATTCTACAGGATTGCCCCCAGTACACAGACCTGAGAAAAGCAATGTGATCCACGCCCACCTCCCTGGAAGAAAAACTATATGGGGCAATCGATTCGCTTAAACAGACAGCTGACTTCATGAGAGAGTCTGGAATCCTACTCTGATTGAGTCTTGATTGCAGAGAGAGAAAGAGATAGAGAGAGAGAGATAAAGCCAATTCTTTCCAATGGGTGCGAATCATGCACAGTAGACAAACAAATGAAAAGGTGATTAGGGGCCACAGGGGTGGGATTTCTCAGAAGAATTATTAAAGTTCCATGGTTAGTTAAAAGGACCATTGAGGGCATTCTCAAAGAGAATGGGAATGAGAAAAGAGAACACAAAAAAATGAACACTTAAAAAATATTGAGAAAAAAACAATCAACATTTTTGCTACACATCGTGAGAAGAAGTAAGTTAGAATACTTGATTACTACTGACAAAATGCAGGAAAAGAGAGATTGTGGACGACACAGAGAACATTCTAGATAGTTTGAATTCGAAAACAGTCAACAACAGAATTAATACAATTCGCACTAGATAGAATATCGTGGAAGGACATAATCATCTCTGCCAACCGTTATTACACATGATGACGATGACTCCAATTTTGCCGTGCTAAACTCTCCTTTGTTGAATTCTCATCATCATCATGTGCCATACCGGTTGGCGTAGGTGATCATGTCCCTCCACAATCTTCTATCTACAGTGCATCGTATCAGTTCTGTTGTTGACTGCTTTCCATGCCATGACACCAAGCCATCTAATATTTTCTCTCTTTGTCGTCCGCGATCTCTCTTTCCTTTTATTTTGCCAGTTGTAACCAAGTATTCCAACTTTCCTCTTCTCACGATGTGCCCGAAATATGTTGATTGTTTCTTTCTGGTGATTTTTATTAGCTGCCTTTTTGTGTTGACCTCTTTGAGAATTTCCTCATTGGTCTTTTTATCTGTCCAGGGAACTTTCAACATTCTTCTGAGAAATCCCATCTCTGTGGCCTCTAATCGTCTTTTCATTTGTTTGTCTACTATCCATGATTCGCTTCCATAGTAGATACTGAAGTCTAGTTAATGAAAAAAGTCACTCTGTTATCGAACAGAAAAAGACATACTATTACGTTTATTAAGAGATTTTCAGAAGATTTTCTCAAAATAGAAATATAATAGAAGACATTCAATGATGAAAATTATCTTTTACATTTGCATCACGGGGCTGAGCTAACGAAAATACACATTTATGATCTCGTTTTCCAAAATACCATCTGAATCGTTGTTTAAATAGTGACCTATAATGGAAACCAGATACATGTCAGATGCCTACACCGATAACTTAGCAGTGATAAAAAACATCTAATCATGAAAACACCAAGATGATTTGATTCATACTGTGACACGAACGGTAAGATAAGATACATTCATATAGTCAACTACGTTCAAATTGCGAATAAAAGGCATAGTAGGCATTACATCTACTTCACCAACCACAATTATCTATTCTCACATATATTATCTACCGTATACATTCCAAAGCTAGTTTTACGCAAGTGACAAATGAAATATACATGTCAGATACAAACAAATATCAACTATATAGACACGAAATCACAACATTGGTTAATCTTCTGGAAAATGTCTGGGCATCACATTTCTTCGTTAATTTCCAGTTGTGTGTTGACAAGCTTGTGCCATAGTCATGGAAGTCATTTTTGCGGCTCTTTAATCTTTTTTAAATCCTGGCAGCGTTAAACCTCAAATATCAGCTCATTTTTTCTGGGCCTGCTCCAAGGTCACGCAGACCTTTAGGTAGTTGATGTTGTTCACAGTGAACTTTAGGTACTTGACGTTGTTCAAAGTGAACTTTAGGTACTTGACGTTCAAAGTGAACTTTAGGTACTTGACGTTGTTCAAAGTGAACTTTAGGTAGTTGATGTTATTCAAAGTGAACTTTAGGTACTTGACGTTGTTCAAAGTGAACTTTAGGTACTTGACGTTGTTCAAAGTGAACTTTAGGTACTTGACGTTGTTCAAAGTGAACTTTAAGTACTTGACGTTGTTCAAAGTGAACTTTAAGTACTTGACGTTGTTCAAAGTGAACTTTAAGTACTTGACGTTGTTCAAAGTGAACTTTAGCTAGCTGAAGCTGTTCAATGTGAACTTTAGGTAGTTGTTGTTCAAAGTGAACTTTAGGTAGTTGATGTTGTTCAAAGTGAACTTTAGGAAGTTGACGTTGTTCAAACAGAGCTTTAGCTAGTTGAAGTTGTTCAAAGTGAACTTTAGGTAGTTGCTGTTGTTCAAAGTGAACTTTATGTAGTTGCTGTCGTTCAAAGTGAATTTTAGGTAATTGATGTTGTTCAAAGTGAACTTTAGGCAGTTAATGTTCAAAGTGAACTTTAGTTAGTTGAAATTGTTCAAAGTGAACTTTAGGTAGTTGATGTTGTTCAAAGTGAACTTTAGGTAGTTGAAGTTGTTCAATGTGAACTTTAGGTAGTTGATGTTGTTCAAAGTGAACTTTGAGCAGTTGTGGTCACTATGGTCACTATCTTGATGCCAATGGTGATGGCTACCATAAACTTGATCAGCTAGAAGAGATTACATTTCCTGGCTGATGACACATTGATAAGAACATACAGGAAATTCGGCCATTCATACACGCCTCAATGTCCGTGTGCAATTGAAAACCTAGCTTGTATCATAATTGCCATAGTTTGAACAGATAAACCAGATGGATTTATTAAATGATTCTACAATACATTCAGAGTCAAAAGGGGCAAAAATAGTGTTACGGGTAAAGGCACAAAATCATTGATAGAAGGCAACTAATGATGTAAGCATTCAGGCAAAGAAGAAGATAATATAATGAGCTAAATTAATAGTGTTGAACATTGAAACCATTGTCCAACAACTGATTATGACAATTTTGACCAAATATTAGAACAGCTATAAACATATCATTGGCATTATGAGTGAATTACCATTTATTGTCGCACGACAATTACGCCTCAATATTAATTATCTACTGGGAAAGACTAATAAAAGACAATCAAATGAATGCTGCGAAATAGTGACATCAATTTAGCAGGTATAGAATTATTGTAAAGTTGTACGATGCCAGACAAATAGTAGTATTTTGTTACGTAATTGAAGCTTCTCTTTACTAAATTATCACTGTAGTGTAATAATGTATTGCTTTTAATTGTAGAGAAATGTTCAGAGTATAATTTTAGGGTTAGGACGACAGTCGTGTGTGGTCATGACTGACACGTAATTTTAAGATGATAGTAATTATAACAAATCAGAGACTTATGCTCCACAGAGAGTTGATAGGTAGATAAAGAAGAGGAAGATGAAAAATCGTTATAACAGATATGTCATTTATTAGTCCATCTTGTATGGGCCTTATTTATACACATATATATGCGTGATATATTTATTGCTACAAATAAGTTTGTATTAAAATACATTAAAAATAATCTTCGTACAATTATTGCTATGCGTTTACACGTTGTAGTCACAATTTGGTTTTTCTCAGTAATGTTTTTGAATGTTTTACTCTTACATTAACTTTAAGTCTGTAAAATATATATCAGATTTCTTATTGTGTAGTTTGTCGTTTTATAATTTGTCACAAAGTTAAGATTGGAATTACTTAAATATTAAAGAAATTAAAGAGCTAAATATTCTGAAAGAAACATTCGGTTCTGTTAATTACATTTAATTGAGATTAATAGGCACTAGTGGTTTACCATTCCACTTTGTACCATACATAGGTTCATATATAATGTTTACTAATTACCCATTCCTATTATAAACAAATCTGATAATTGTCTCCTTTATTTTCATTGTGTAAACACAAGCTAAAGTCGGATATGTTGGGCCGAAAGGTGCAAATATCACAGTTATATTGCAAACCACAACACGAAGCAGACACGCCCACTTAACGTCCATTTTAAGGCGGATGACAAAGAGGTGTACTCCTGTAGTGATCGGGCGAACACAAGAAAGCAAGCAATGTGTAAACAATTCTAAAGTCATGTCAATTATTCCTTACTCGATATAATCGTTCTGTTGGTTTTACTTACCAGTTATAATCATTCTATTGATTCAAAAAAAAAAAAAACTGTAACAATATTCTGTTAATACTATAATTATTTTCATGAGAATATTTGTACACACCTTTAAGCTTAATAACTCGTGACAGCATTTGTCGTACTCTGGGAAATATATTTTGTAAGCTTCTGTCCTTATAACTATTTTAAATATTAACCAATTGCATGAACCTTTGTTATATGGCTAGCAATGGCAAAAACCTAGAGACTTTACAAAATCTGCATGTTTCGAATTTTTACTGCCACTCAAATTTTAACAAGAAACAGCCTGAAAGATAAGATCAGAAATAAAGAACTGAGAACAATGCTAGGAATAATTCCCGCTACAGAATACATAAATCAACAATATATTAAATTATTTGGTCACGTGATAAGACAGAAAGTGAAAAGGTAAATGCACGAGCCTTTAATAAACGGTGCGAGAACACCATTTCGAAGGTCGACCGTAACGAGAACAAGATGTCGGTCTCGAGACAAAGAGGTTGTGAGTTCAAATTCAGGCTGCACCTGTTGGGATTTTTTTTTAAAATATATCTCTGCAGCAACCAGCCCTGGTCTCAGAAGCGAAGCTCTACTTGAAAGGTGAATTACTAAGCGGCGGAAAAATATGAGTGCCATTGAAGACGGAGTTATCTGCATGTTCGGCAAGGGACCACTGTCCACAACGGCTGCCAGGGAAAAACAACGGATTAACGAGCATTATCTAGTTTCTAGTCTCGAGGAACTTCGCCTGTTGTGAAAGCTGGCAAACGCGAAAAAAAGACCGACCGCGAGAAAGATGGATTGATGGAATATTAGACATAACTAGGAGGCATAACAACAATAGAGGCCAACATAAGTACAAACGACCGCAAATTATATCTTTCCTCGACGATTAAAGGCAAATCAGGATTGACAGAATGAAGGAGAAGAATAAGACTCACTGTGTAAAGTTGATCATCTCAAGAAAGTGCTAACTTCGACCCCTGGTGTTCAACAGTTTTGAAAAAAAATAAATATTGTTTCTAAATGATGCGAAAGCAATAGAATGTTTCTGTATACATGCTTTTTATAGCTTATTTGTACTAACATGTTGCCAAATTCAACGCAAAATTGGCCTCCTAGTTTGGAGAATACCAAATACAAATTTTGTATTCAAAACCACAAAACATAGCACTTTAGAGTGAATTGAATGGCAGCATTATTATTGTTCTATATTATAGTGTATTAATTATTGTATTGCATTAATTAGTATAATGTATTCATTATTATAGTATAATCATTATGAATACTGTATTAATTAGTGTAATGGATTCATTACTATAGTGTTTTCATTATTATTGTGTGTTCATTTTAGTGTAGTCATTGCTCTTGCTGTAAAGCTGCGAGTTGATGCAGGCAGGGTGCCCTTTTACTCTTTGATGTGGTGAGTTGTAATGGATTTCTCGACATTCCCGGCTCTTACTGGAGACGTTGGGGTTCGTCTATCCCAGGCTATACTGAGAAACTACTAGTCCAGCCCAGAGGTAATGCAACACTAGGTCTTTTATATCAGTAACAGCCGCTACTACAGGTAACATGACGATCCTAGCTCACTATAAGTAAAAAAAAAGTAAAGTACCCCCCGTCACGCCAAGTGGCGTATAGGGAAATATGGTGTTAGTGACCCTTATCATTATTATACTGTATTCATTTTTATAGTGTATTTATTAGTATAGTGTATTGATTAAAGTATATTCTGTGAAACTTTCATTCTGTAGTTTGAACTGTTTTTTAACGCATTTTTTAGTGACGCAGCTGTGTTGTTGGTGTACCAGCACCCTAATCAATCAAATAACTGATATCTGCATTTGTCTCCCTTTGTCACAAAATCCTAGATAGAAAAAAATAGGCTGACACATTTCAACTAATTCTTTCTTTATCTATTTCTGCGTTTAGTTTTTTTTTTTATAGTATTATTCATCATGATCAAGATGTTTAGAATGTTTTCAGGCTCACCAGGAAAACAAAATGATTTTAACAACTGGAAGTTGCACTCTCCCACCACCACTCCCCTCCTCCAATCCAAGTTTTAGAATGTCACATCGCTACGCGGGAGCTGCGATATCTCAGTGGTTAGTGAACTGGACTACAAAGGACAAGAGGTAGGGTTCGATCCCAATCGACGGCTTCCGCGTTCACTCAGGCTTAAATGGGTACCGGATTTTTTCTGGGAAAGTAAAGCGGCGCGGGCGTAATATCGACCACATTACCCGAATTATCATGTGTTGAAGGTCTGTAAAATTTATCGTGACACACTATATTCCCTATACGTTACTTGGCGTGACGGGGGTACTTTACTTTTATTTTTTTTTTACTGTGCTACGTGATATGCTTCAACTTATCCGTGAGAGGTGAGCTATTTCTTGTAATTAGTTATTCTCATATTAAAGAGCTGTGTAGAAGATCCTTTTATTGCTTAGATCCTAGCTGACTAACAGCACCTTTATTCTTCTCCCTTTTTCGTTCCTCACTTGCCTTTTAGCGTCGAGGAAACAATAATTTACAGTGTTTTGCTCTTTTATTAGCCTCAGCTGCTGTAATGTGTCCTAGTGTGTCTAATAATCTATCAATCCAATATTTTCGTGGTCGGCCCTGGGGTCTGTTGTTTTCGCAACCTTTATTAAAGGCTCTTTCCGTTGCTTTTTGATCTTTCTTTTTTTCACGTTACCATACCATTTTATCTGTTATTTCTGTATGCATTCTATTAATTTCTACGCAGAAGCATTTCTAGGGAAGATTGAATGATTTTACTTAGAGGTCCTTAGAGAAGAGATCCTTACAGGAACTAGCAAGAAATCGTCCACAGTGGAGAAATATGACTTCCGTCCGATTTGCCGTCGTCGGCCAGAGAGGAAAAAGGAATGCATGAATGATTGCTGGAATTACTCCAACTTTTTCCTCAATCTTTGTTTGTCTTTTACGTTGCCCTTAACTCATTGAATGTATTCTATGCAATAAAAGTGTTTCCGTAAAAAATAGCATATTTTATGTATTTAAAAAAATAAAATGGATGAATAGAATTTTGTCTCAACAACTGCCCTACAATATTTGATAAGACCATTTATTTATGAAATGTAGTAAACGACTAACATCGTATTATGTCGTATATTCTTATTACATTCTAAAAGACTGTTAGTAGGTATCTTTATATTGCTGGCATATTTTTAGTGCTGTTTTCCCTTAGGATACTGTGATCTGAATATTGCGTATTGCACCTGTTTATTGCAGAAGATTTGCAGTGTTGCTGCTTTTATAAAATAAAATAAGGCATTAATTAAATGAGAACCATCTTGTGTGCATTTAGTTGGTACAAACGGGAATGCAACCAGAGTTTGACTTTTAATTGTTAAACACAAGATGATATGATAATTAGTGCATCTGAACTGAAGCATTATCTGTGCTTCGCTGGTCTATGGCGGCCGTGTTTCCTACTGGGGAACTTATTGAAAAGTGGATCTGGGCTCTATGGAGTTGTCTGTCGTACAAAAAAGATGATATTTGGACTAAACTAAACTGAGACACGCTCTCATGCAGACTGTATAACTAACTGTGAGAGAAGAGACTAAATAATATACAATTAACTGAATTAATGAAACAGTGACTGAATAGTGTTATCACCATATAGGTCAATGTGCTTTGGGAAACCGACCCACATATTTATTTTGTTTCCTTATTTTTTTTTAGAAACAGTGAGGCTTTGGGTCGTGTATGAAGAAAAATGTGTGCTGTATACTTGTAATTTTCTTCATCAATTAAATGTACTCAGAATTATTTATATATACCGTACATTTATTTAGTCATTAATGAACCGATTTTAAATAATTGCTTTGAGTGAAATATATAATAGTTTGCTCCATTTTATCGTTTCATCTCGCGTCCAAGGCAATATTCCAAGAGTCTCACGGACGTTACCGCCTCAAACACTGTACGACGTTTTGACGTTTGGTCGACGATTGACGTGAACATATTTGATTATTGATCTTGTTTTATAGTTTTAGTAGATTCTTCTGTTGAGTTTGATATCTGACAGCAGGGGATCGGATGATCGAATAAATTAATATTGTTCCTTCTTTGATGGTAGTGGATAGAGATTCTATCCACGGTCAGATACAAGCCTATTATATTTTTGAGTGGAATATAAATATTGATCTGAATGTCTCGTGTTGATTGGAGTGAACCAGGATTATCTCGCATAATACAACAATCAACATCAGATATTATATATAATAAAAGTAGTGAAAATATTTGTTTGGTTTGTACATGTAGATGTCTGACAACGGCTTTTCTTATACAATTTCAGTCAACAAGCGAGTGAGTACACAATAAACATCCTCTTTCATTAGCACTGTACACGTCGATCTGAAGCAATCTTACAAGTAATTCTATGAAAACATTATTGAATAAATGCCGTGTTGGACCGCTGTGATATTTTCGTCTGCACATTAGCGAACGAGTTTACGATTTTACATTTAAGCATGTAATGGTGTCTTTTCAGATTGTTCTCTGTTGATAAAGCTGATATCACACCGTCCTGGACAAAATCAGAGCTACACAAGCAGTTTTATCAAAATGAGACAAGCTTTTTTACAAGGGATGATTTCCGTAGCTCGCTGCTTATTCGTCACACATCTTTCTTCTAGATTACCTTACTAGATTACATTAGCTCTACTCCAAACCAAAATGTTAATGTTTGACAAGCAATTTATCAAAAAGAAGTTGCAAGAAAGACTGTGATTCGTCAATGCCTACCAATCTATGTAAAAGTCTCTACGCCAAGAAAAGATATAAATGAGAACAGCAGTAGGTTACACAGATCAATTTGAAGTTAGAAGAGGGATAAAACAGGTAATGCGTACTATGAGCAATTTTTTTTTTCCATGAACTGAAACATAGAAAATTAACGAGCTTCAATTTGCAGATCATCTGACAGTAAGGCATGGATAAAAAGCAGACTTACAAGAATATTTAAAATGACATAAAAACACATTAACAAAAATTGTGGCCATAAAAAAGCAAGAGGAAAATAGTAACCACAGAGATGAAGTTCTTTAGACGCTTTACAAGAACCAGTGTGAGAGAAAATATCGCAAGTGAAGAACTAAGAAAAGCTAGGAATATTTCAGGCCATTGAATACATAAAGTTACAACACTTTGTCAAGATTGTCTTGGTCACGTGATAAGAAAGAGTGATTAACATTCTACAAGTGACTTCAACAAACGCCACCAGAGCCACATATAAAAGTGAGAGCGTTTAACAGCCGGGCAAGACTCATTGTTCTTTTTTTTAGCTTCAATTTGAGTCCAAATGTCAACAATATGACTGGAATACCGTGTGCACAAAACACCTAGTCTCATCTATTTATGCAGTAGAAAAGTGCCTACAAAAAAAAGTAAAAATCACCTCTTCACTGCAGTCCCAAGTGCTGTTAGTTTCAACCTCGGACATTAGATGCTACACGTAGAACAATCTATCATATAAACGTCAACTAAATAACATTTATCAGATGCATGACAAGAGTCAGCTTTAGATACAAATTAAGCGTCGAAAAACTAAAAGGACAGATAGGAATAACACCCGCAGTGTTCTATATAGAGAAATGACATGTCATTTTAAAATTATGATTACAAGAGCAAAAACAACATTCCATGTAGGTATTATCAAACGTTTTGGAAACAATGAAATGAGCAACCTCAACAAAAACGATTATACGGTTAAATGAGAGAAAAGATCGCATTCACAATACCGTCCCTCCCCAAATCCAGATGATACAAACCAGATTAAGAAATAAGCAAAATGTACTTTCAAATTAATTTGTAGATAATTTGTTATGTATTAATGGCAAACTTGCATTGTTATTTTGATTTTTTGCAGTACTCAGTTCAGTGTTTCATTTGGTTTCTGAAATAGTACTTCTGGCTGTATTATGGTAATAGCGTCTGCCCTTTTACTGGTCACATATACCCATATTTCTTGCTACATTAATTCTTACTCTCATGAACGAGTTCAAATTCACACAATATTCAAATTCTTCCTCCCATGAACGAGTTCAAATTCATACAATATTCAAAATCTTCCTCTCATGAACGAGTTCAAATTCACACAATATTCAAATTCTTCCTCTCATGAACGAGTTCAAATTCACACAATATCCCAATTCTTCCCTCATCAAACAACATAATTGGACTATGTCAGTCAGATAGGATAGTTCAAATCATAATGAAGATGGAGTCGATAGCTGGCTTTTCTATACATGTTATAGGTGCTTGTCATATATTCTAGGCGTGTGCTATCATTGAGTGTATACAACATAGGAAAACAAAGTGCCCAGTTATCCTTTTCTTGCAAATGTTTGTTGGTAAGAGTCGTCGAAAATATTGTTGTTGGAAACGCACAAAAAGCAATCAACATCGTTTTATTATATATTTTATTAATTCCTTATAACATAAAAACAAAAAACAAACAAAACCAATGTGTCGGTGTAAGCTATGATTAGTTTTATTTCCGTTAGCATTTAAGCTTGTCTTTTGCAAGTGATTAATTAGCCGTCAATTTTGTACTATAATCTCAGTGCTATATTTTTTTGGTTCTTGTGTCGTGAATTTTCGAATTGTTAAGGTATAATTTAGCTCTCTCTCTCTCTCTCTCTCTCTCTCTCTCTCTCTCTCTCTTTCTCTCACGTTATAATGAAAAAGTAACTGCAATTAAAAATGTGCATTTTCTTTGTATTAACGTCTTTTCTACATAAAATCAGTGTATTAGTTCTAGCTGTCAATAGCGTCTTTGTTGTTATATGAAACTGAAATCACATTTATAAAAGCGATATGTAGAAAGGTATCAAATGATATCTTTTCAGAACATTAGTACAACTGAGAAGCCTATTCCTCAACGACATTTTACAACATGAAATCACGTACTGCTATAACTACTCGACTGTCTTCAGTATTCGATGACAATGGAACAGACATTTATGAAGGTCCTAACGCTATAATCTTGAACAAAGTGTTACACACCGACGAGAGAGTAATATTTGAATGTGTTTTCTTCGTGGCCCTGTGTGGACTAGTTGGCGTTCTCGGGATAACTTTCAATATCATCAATATCATTATTTTTTATCGTCAAGGATTCAATAATACAGTAAACATTGCTTTCTTGGGCCTCGCAATATCTGATCTACTGTGCTTGATTTTGGTGGTTTGGGTGTCGCTATGCATGAACCCTCTTCTCCCATTGTTTGGTGTTCGCTGGGTTGCTTTAGAAGTTATGTACGTCACTGCCGGGTGGCCATACAATACTTTTGGTAGAATCACCAGCTTTATCACCGTTTACATCACAGGAGAAAGATGTCTGTCTATTGCTCTACCATTGAAGATCAAAGATATTGTGACGAAACGAAGAACCACGGTAATTATCTGCCTCATCTATTGTGTGAACATCGTTACTCTTGTGTTTGAATGGTCAACTTTTACTCTGGGTTGGAAGTTTCTTCCTGAAAGAAACCAGACCCTGCTGGCTGTGATCTTCAACAGTAGCAGGAAAAGCATCGAAGGTGCGACTTTCATTATCCACTCCTTGATGAGCATAACCTCTTTCTGTGGTGTTATTTTATTTACAGTAATCCTCATCATCAAACTACAAAAGAGCTCTCAAGTGAGGAATGAATTAACCTTGGGTGACGATCACAAGGGGTCTATGTCTGCTAGAGATAAGAAGGCCGTAAAGATGATTGTGTTGATAGCGTCTATTCTAATTGTTTGTTATATTCCTGGAGCTATTATGGGAATAGCGACCTTTGTGGTTGGACCAGAGTTCCATATACAGGGTGAATATTTAAACATTTGCACTGCAATGTGGTCTATTGCCTGTTTCTTCCAGTCTATCAACTCGAGCGTCAACATTTTCCTCTACTACAGGATGAGCTCCAAATACAAACAGACATTCCACGATCTTTTCAACATTTATGTGTGGTAACATTACAATCTCGAATATTAGAGTGGATAGAAATATTAGCTTTTCATTGCTCATCAATCAGCACAAAACAAAATCTCAGAAGATGCACGTTTATTCATGTAATTGTCTTACACCTTTCGGAGTAGGCAAAACTAAAGAAAGATTAATCTGACTTTTTCAAGAAAAAATTTAATGAAGGCACATTCCATATTTGTTTGTTTAAGTCTATTTTGTTAAATATTAAATGCTTGATATCTTTTTTTCACTATCTTTTCCTGGTACTGTAAATGCGATTCAGTAATTGCGATTATATTGTCTTGGCGTGGAGATTATATAAAATAAAACGATGAAGAGATTCGCCCACTCGCTGCCGTGCCCGAAAGGGGAGTAAAGAATAGTGGCCGCTGTTCCCTACCATGCATGTACGTAAGAGGCGACTAAGGAGGGTTGGGCATGGGGCTGACTATCCCGTACTGTAAAAAATAAGCCGAAAAAACTTCACAAACATGGACAGTTCAAAGAAAAGAATAAAAGTAAATGCGCCATCCATGAAAGATAAAGGCTCTCTGTTTAAGAGATGTATGACGCAATCCAGAGAAAGCCGAAAGGAGTCCGGGTTGCCGACTCACCTATTGTCTTCCAGAAAATCTTCCAGAATTGGCACCTGGAATGTACGTACCTTAAATAAACAAGGAAAAGCCGCACAGGTAGCAGCTGAAATGAGAAATTACAAAATAGATGTTCTCGGAATATGCGAAACAAGATGCCTAGGAAAGGAGAGGATAAAACTAAATACAGGAGAGATGATTTTATCATCAAGACACCAGGAACCTGGAGCACAACATAGTGACGGGGTAGCTATAATGTTATCAAGGAACGCACAGAAGACACTAATAGAGTGGGAAGCAGTAGGGCCAAAACTAATGAGAGCTACATTTAAAACAACAAAAAACAATATAAAAACACATTATCCAATGCTACGCACCAACCAATGATAAGGATGATTTAGTTAAAGATGAGTTCTATAAACAGTTGCAATGTCAGATAGAGGAAAGACGAGCCTAGGATATTATAATATTGATGGGAGATCTAAATGTTAAAGTAGGATCAGACAACAGAGGCTTCGAAGAGATTATGGGAAAACATAGACTTTGAGATATAAATAAGAATGGAGAGATATTTGTGAACTTATGTGTTCTTAATCAAATGAGCCTAGGAGGAACAATATTCCAACATAAAAGAATACATAAAGCTACATGGGTGTCACCAGATCATAGAACGGAGAATCAAATCGACCACATATGTATTAATAATAAGTTTAAGTCATCCTTACATGATGCAAAAGAATATAGAGGAGCTGATGTGGCTTCAGATCATCATCTTCTGCTAGCCAAACTTAAACTTAAACTAAAAAGATATACTACAACAAATAAGGGTAGAAAGTATTTCAATGTAGGGTTCCTTAAAGAACAAGGAAATAAAGATAAATTCGCAGTTACAATATCAAACAAATACCAAGTCCTGCAACAACTAGAAAATACAATAAATATAGAAGATCATTGGAAACAGGTAAAGGATATACGAAAGAGACATACGAAGAAACGCTGGGGAAAAGAGAACACCAGAATACGACATGGATGACAGCTGAGACTATGGATAAAATTAAAGAAAGAAAGAATAAGAAAGCAGACATAAATAAAAGCAAAACGAGAAGTAATAAAGACAAGGCACAGGAAGCTTACAAAGAGGTGAACAAAGAAGTAAGAAGATGCATTAAAAGGGATAAGAGGAAATATATAGATGAACTAGCTGAAGAGGCAGAGAAAGCAGCAAATAAAGGGAATATGAAAGAACTGTACAACAGCACAAAGAAATTAAGTGGAAAATATAAACAGATAAATACCTTTATTAAAAATAAGAAAGAAAATCTGCTTAGTAATATAAGGGAACAAATAGATAGATGGAAAGAACACTTTGAAGAACTCTTGAACAGACTCGGCTCAATAACCTTTCATATATACTACCAGCAGAAGGGTTACGCGTTGTTAAGTGTTGAAATTCAAACAAGGAAGAAATAATAAAAGCCATCAAACTTTTAAATAAAGGTAAAGCCACATGACCAGATGAAATTCCTCCAGAAGCCATCAAAGCAGATATTAACACCTGTACCAAGATGTACTAACATCAAAACAAATAACACCAGAGCTAAAACTAAGAATAGCAAAATGTTACATCTTCTCAATATTCCTATATGGTGCTGAAACATGGACATTAGACAAGAAAACAGAACAGAGAATTGAAGCCTTTGAAATGTGGATATATAGAAGAATAGGTAGAATTGGATGGAAGGAAAAGAAAACAAATGACAAAGTCTTAAAACAACTAAAAATGAAAAGAGAACTTCTGAACACAATTAGAACAAGACAAATGCGATTCTTAGGCCATGTTAAAAGACACAACAGCCTACTGAAAGTGATCCTGGAGGGGAAAATACAAGGTAAAAGAGGCAGAGGCAGACCAAGATTAACATGGGCGAGTAACATCAAAAGATGGACAAATCAACCGATGACAACCTGCACCATCAAAGCAAGAGATAGAGCAAAATGGCGCTCCATGGTAGCCAACCTTCGTTGCGGAGACGGCACTCAATGATGACCAGGATGTTGCTTAATACTTTAGATATCATTTTGGAGAGGGAAGAAATACATAAAGACTGGAAAGAAGGTTATATGATCAAACTACCAAAGAAAGGAAGTTTAAAGGAGTGCACAAATTATAGGGGAATTATGCTATCAGTGCCAGGAAAAATATTAAGCAGAATCGTGCTGAGGAGACTAAAAGAGGCCAAAGAGAAACATTTGAGAGATGAACAAGCACGTTTTAGGAAAAACAGATCATGTGCTGATCAAATAACTACCCTACGTATAATAGTTGAACAAAGTTTAGAATTACAGTCCCCACTTTATATTGGATTCATAGATTACAAAAAAGGCATTTGATAGTATAGACAGAGGAATGCTTTGGAAGTTATTTCAATCCCATTATATGGCTGTGAAACATGGAGAACAACTAAAATAATAATCATGAAGATACAGACTTTCAATAATGGCTGCTTACGCAAAATAAAATGATGGAAATGGCAGGACACAATTGTTAACATAGAATTATGGAAATTTACCAGTCAAATACCAGTGGACAAAGAGATACAGGGAAGACGATGGCGCTGGATTGGACACACACTGCGGAAGCCAACTGAGAGTAATACACAACAAGTCTTTTTTCGTAATCCCCAGGGAAAAAGACAAAGAGGAAGACCAAGGAATTCTTGGAGAAGACAGATAGAAGCAGAGTTGAAGATGATGGGGAAGACATGAAATGATCTTACAAGAATGACAAGAAACAGCACTGCTTGGAAAGTGTTTGTTGAAGACCACATGGAGCTGAAAGGTAGAAGAAGAAGAAGAGGCTGAAGAGATTTCAATCTGAGTTTTCACATCATTTTAAAAATACTTTTCTAAACCACAGTTGCTCAGAACCTGTGAAATGATCTGATATAGATTGTAAAACAGAAGTGATAAGGTAAATTCTTCAACTTTATAAGAAAGTCAATTACTCTGATAAAACAGTGTGTCCCCCAAGTCGTGAGAATCAAAACATTCTTATCTTCAGAAAAAAGGCATGATTCGCTTCTTTCTTGGAATTGTCCACTTCAATTTCAACATTTTACCAATTACAAAAATACATGAAAACATTCTTTAACTTTGGACCAAAGTTCCTTACGATTATCACGTGGAACGACCAAATATTATATCACGTTAAGAGTACTTTAATTTATTTTTAAAAATTATTTATTTTTTGCAATAAATAAATTGTAATTACACATTTTGGTGTTCTAAATTATTATAATAATACACCATTGGCTTAAGTCTGTCACGATTACCGGCAAAAAGCAGAACACAATAAAAGACGATAACACAAACTTTGTGATAACAAAATCCCGCAAAGGATTAGCCACCTGGAAGGTCATGGCAGCTGCCAACATCGAGCAGAGGCTACTTACTCTTCTGTTCCAGGGATTAGTTCTCGCACCAATCGAGTATGCCCTGGCAATTCTTACTGTCAGTACGACTCAAATTGTTTGGCTGGAGAAAATACAAAATGAAGCCATGCGCATTATCTTGGGATGTACAAGGGACACTCCCTGTCTAGAAATAAA
The DNA here is from genome assembly GCA_032433765.1 of Megaustenia siamemsis. Taxonomy (NCBI): domain Eukaryota; kingdom Metazoa; phylum Mollusca; class Gastropoda; order Stylommatophora; family Ariophantidae; genus Megaustenia; species Megaustenia siamemsis. The sequence goes on along the minus strand of JAVIAB010000051.1, from coordinate 71,029,075 downwards.
ATATCTTCTTGACTTTCCAACCATGGATGACAGAATCAAGATCTGGAGAGCACGAGCATACCTGAAGATTAGTACAGACAAAGAGCATCCATTGTACCACGTGCTCAACACAGGGAAAGGTGCCAGGCTAAAAAGAGGCAAATCATAGATGGACCGAGTAGAAGATGTCATCAAACAGGTCTGTGGGTTTACCAATATCAGCGTTGGTGAGGAGCGGATATCGGTGCCGACGTCATTCAAGGGGACTTTCTCGTGTTTTGTCACACTCGACAGGAAACGCAGGGAACAGAACCCGGTCATGGTTAATACTGAGGTCAACGGTCTCATCTGCGATAACACCAATGACAAAGATGCAGTTATATTTACAGACGAATCTGTAAGACGACACCAAAGAAGTGCATGGGCATTTACAGCACGTTCGGCAGGAAGAATAGTCAACGTAGACAGTGGTGCTTATGTCATGACCATGAGTAGCATAACAATGGAGGTGATGGCAGTGACCAAGGCATTCAAATGGTTAGAGTCACAAGACTACATCCACGCATGTACACTGAGTGATTCGATGAGCATGATAAAAAATGTGAGACGGGCACTGTACACATGCAATGGGTAGAGTCGTTGCAGAAATCAAAAATACGTAAAGTTACCTTTGTCTATGTCCCTGGACATGCGGGAGTAAGGGGAAATGAAAGAGCGGACAGGTTGGCTAGTTGCGCTGTCGTTGAGGACAGGCAACCAATGGATCGGGCGGACATCATCAATGCTCTCCGACAAGTGGGAAGAACACAGGACTTCGACAAACACAGATCCACGTTGCTTCTTCGGATGATGGAAATGGGAGTTAAGTTGGGCACAGCCAGAAATGAGAAACTTAGTGGCCGTGTAAGAAGACTTATCAACCAACATAGAACTGGAGTCGTCAGTCGCTGAACACAGCTGGAATTGCTGAGGATGGGATCTGAGCACCTATGGACATGTTCGGAATGCAGTGATGATGACCCGCAAATAACTCAATAACACAAACTTATTATCACTAAAGTGAGAAGATGATCTATCGTAAAATACAAAAACTTGTGTGGTTAAAAATGTAAGATTGCGATTAACTATGCTCTCAGAATGTCAATTTATGAACTTTACGTTACCAACATTAACTACAGAGATAACACTCATACACAAATATTGACTTTAGCTACAAATGTGACGTTTTGTGTTTGGTGACACAAAATAAAAGCACTTCCATGAAAGACTAATTGTACAAATGTGATAGGCTCAGAACATCTGTATCTATTTACCCTGCAACATTGTCAAAGTTATAACTAAAAAGTCACTTTTGGATCAAAGCAAACAGCTGTTGTAATGCTGCATTCTTTCTCCAAGTTTATTCAATGTATACAGTGAGCAGATCTTTAAAGGCATTAACCAGGGGGTCGCCAGATCTAAATATTAATGGCTACATAACCAATAATCTAAGTTGATTCAATGTTACGGCCAGAAAATCCAGTACTACAACTAGTTAACAAACAAAAATGACAAGCACATAATATTGTAATAATTGTATAATATACAGATATTAAACAGACTAAAAAGAGATAGCACATAGCACGAGTTCAAGATTATAGTTATCATGGACATGCTATAACAATTGATGATAAATGCAAAACAAACACAAAAATTAATTAATTAACAATTGATTAGAGAAAACCCATTTTTAAATCTTGAAAATTTATTACATCAAAGCAAATAAACTATGAATAGTAAACTGTTATATCCATTCAACATTTCTGTTTGGTACATACACATGGACAGTAAATAAGAAAACAGCAGAAAATAGAAGTATTTGAAATATAGATTTATAGAAAAATGGGGCGAACTTGGTGGAAGAAAAAGAATACAAACAAGGAAGTTCTGAATCAGATGAAAATAAAAATAATAATAAATAACTGCTTAACACAGTCCAAGAAAGACAACTGAGATTTTTGTGGCATGTGAAATGATACATTAACAAACTGAATAGAGATGGTACAAAATGGAGGAAGCAGAAGCACATCAATACTAAAGTGAACTGATAACATAAAAAAATGGAGACGTGAACCTATGGCAGTTTGCAATACCAACGAATGATTCATAGAAGAATGCCGCTGCATCGTAACCAACCATCGATATAGAGACGACGCCCAGTGAATGGATAAAGTCGTTCTATATAGCATAATATATGCTGCGATATATATATATATATATATGATATGTGAGTATATATATCATAATATAGCATATACATATAGTCTTTCACTATGTGTATACACACAAATGTACAAATATAAGTGAGTGTGCGTATAATTGTTTATGTGTGTTTTGTGCAAATATAATGAGCACATACTTCAGTATTCGTTTCAAAATATTTTTTGTCTAATAAAAGTTGATTAATATTGGAAAAATGTTTCGATAATTCTAGACTGTTTGTTTTTTATGTCCAACACTGTCATTAATTCTTGTCCAAAAATACAAGGTATAATTTATCCTGCTTCAACTGAAGAAGACACCTATTATAATGTCAGACTATCTCGTATAGTGTTTCACGTAATAATTAAAAATGTGAAGTTTATATTTTGGTTTCTTGTCCAAGGACAATCGTATAATTTTGCGTCAATGTTATTTTTTAAATATATTTTTATTATAATATTGTAATATATGCTATTCAACATGCAAGTTGTACATAGTTACCACGAAGTTAACATTATATAGATTTAACTAGTATCCTAAAAAAAAATGTCACAATTCTCCTTATCTCTGCAACAAAATGTATGTCATACTTACAGAAGTTATGTTTGTTAATGCAGGTGTTCTGCAAGATCCGATCTCCCGATCAGCTAACACTACAAACTTATAAGTTGTTGATGTGCTTACATGATGAAGCACTAGTTTACATTATAAATAAAACTCATGTTATGCTAGTCGCTGTTTTTATTACAACTATTTTTGGATGTGGAAAAAAAAACCGCTTTGATTTACTTAAGACTTTAGTTAGAAATAATCACTGATTTATTAGATGTTGATAACTAACAACAAACTGAAAATATTGTAACAGATAAAATGACCACATCTGTTTCTTTGTCGTAATATAATGATGCAATAAATAAATGTATTTACAGACGCTGTGTGGAGCCGCGATAGCTCAGTGGTTAGTGAACTGGACTACCACGGACAAGGGGTAGGGTTCGATCCCAACCGACGGCTTCCGGGTTCACCCAGTCTTAAATGGGTACCGGGTTTTTTTTCTGGGAAAGTAAAGCAGCACGGGCGTAATACTGACCACATTACCCCAAAAATCATGTGCTGAAGGTCTGTAAAATATAGGGTCACTAACACCATATTTCCCTATACGCCACTTGGCGTGACGGGGGTACTTTACTTTTACTTTACAGACGCTGTGTCCGCTTAAAAAATAATGCATAAAGTTCTTAAAGATTCATCATCATCATGTGCTGTACCGGTTGACTTTGGCGATCATGTCCTTCCACAATCTTCTATCCACAATGCATCGTATGAGTTCTGTTGTTGACTGTTTTCCATGCCAGGACACCAAGCTATCCAGTATTTTCTTTCTTTGTCGTCCGCGATCTCTCTTTCCTTTTATTTTGCCAGTTGTAACCAAGTATTCCAACTTTCCTCTTCTCATGATGTGCCCAAAAAATGTTGATTGCTTCTTTCTGATGATTTTTAAGAGCTCCCTTTTTGTGTTGGCCTCTTTGAGAACTTTCTCATTGGTCGTTTTAGCTGTCCAGAGAAGTTTCAACATTCTTCTGAGAAATCCCATCTCTGTGGCCTCTAATCGTCTTTTCATTTGTTTTTCTACTGTCCATGATTCGATTCCATAGAAATGGTTCTATTTAGCACCAATGAACTCTCTTTCTCATTTCTATTGACACAGATTTGATGCATAAGATATTTTTCATTTTCTGAAATGCTATTTTGGCCTGAGCTATTCTGCTTTTTATTTCCGTGGTGCATCTTCCATACGATGTTATTATTGTGCCCAAGTATTTGAAGCGTTGCACTTGTTTCAGATTTGTCCTGTTTATTTTTATGCTGCATGCTGGTGATGATTGTTTCTTCGATATGACCATTACTTCTGTTTTCTTACTATTCAGACTGAGACCTTTCTTGTTGCTTTCTTTTACTATTATGTCTATCATTTCTTGCAGTTCATTCTCTGTCTCTGATATTAAGACTGTGTCATCTGCATATCACACATTATTTATGTTGTGACCGTTGACTTCAGTTCCTTTTTTGTCTACTATTGATCTCATACTATGTTCGCTGTAAGGTGAAAACAAATCCTGCGACAGAACACAGCCTAGTCTGACTCCTTGTTTTATTAATAGAAATTGTCCTGTTTGGTTGTTAATTCGTATAGCTGCTGTTTGTTGCTAGTACATATTTTTTATGATTCGCAGATCCTTGCCATCAATGTTTAATTTCTCCAGCATATTTATTATTTCCACATGCTTTACTTTGTCAAATGCTTTTGTGTAGTCTATAAAGCACATATATAGATCTTTCTTTACCTCTATAGATCTTTCTATCAATGTTCTTAAGATGTATATTGCATTATTTGTGCCCTTTCCTTCCACAAATCCGCATTGTTCCTCACTTATTTCTGGTTTTATTTTGTTTCTTACACGTCTCATGATGAAATTCTTAGTAATATTTTCGTCATATGGCTCATGAGACTAATAATGCGATGGTCGTCACAATCAGTGTGGGTTAGCGGGGTAGAGTTCTGCCCTACGAAAGGAGGAGTAAAACGTCTCCTTTCCACGGCTAGTTTTCGGGACAACCATGGGCATGGTGGAGCTCCCGTTTTGCCCCCCTATCAGGGTTATGTGAAGCTATTGGAGCAGGTGGTGGATGGTGTTGTGGGAGCAGCCGACAAGTAGTGCCGGTTATGGTCCCCACACCGCGATGGCAGGCAGAGGATCTCATGTTTAGAGACAATGGCTGCGATCTCCGACTAGTACAGTCACTGCCAAGAAGGAAAGGAATGGCAAACTACCTTCTTTTATTGCCTAGACTAATCATGACAAATCACAACTGTAAATCTACAGCTAACGACGTTAATGGGGACTTCACAGCCACCTCGTCCGGTAGGGAGTGTCATGTGCTACAGATGATACCCGATCGTCATCAAGCTACTGTATGCAAGATAAAAAAGCCGGGTATAGGGTAGTTAATAACGCAGAAGACTAGATCTTGAGGCTGATGCAGCAAGCCATTATGGATTCCAGAAGAACCAACATACTCTAACCGTACTAGTTGACTTAAACAAGCCTGCAATCGAGTCAGGCGAAAAGGAATCATGTTGAAAATAGCGTGGGTATACATTGAAAGCTTTAGAAGTGGATTAAATATTGTATAGTCAACAGAACAGTTCAAACCAAACTGAACGAATCTGTATGAGACAACGATGTTCTAGAAGAAATGCAACCACACGAGTCACCACTAAGCTGTTGCCTCTTTGTGTTGTATATTAACGACCTAGCCAAAACCATGATCAATAAAAACAAAGCTCTCTCTGCAAGAACCTAGTCATCTGGCGCACAAATGAAAGTATAGTTTAACGGAAGCACAGCTAATTAAAGACCATAGACGCCTGAAAATAGACTGTAGTGTTTGGAAACTAAAGATCAATATCCACAAGACAGTGTATACAATATTTACCACAAGGAAATAAATAAAACAGCTAAAAAGATATTAAACTTAATCTCCAGCAGAGAGATCTACAAAAAGAGAAGCACTACACATACTTAGAAGTACAACTAGATCAACAACTGAACCTGAAGAAAGATGTTAAAAATTGAGTAAGAAGGCAAAGAGATGACTACAACTTTTGAAAAGGCTTTATAGTACTTCATGGGAAGCAGATAAAGACCGTCTTAGAAACCTCTATCTGGGTTATGCTGGTTCTATTCTGGAACATGGTAACTAGCTACACGTAGCAAGACAACCAACATGTCACTTAACAAGATACAAAACAGTGCACAACGGCTCATTAGTAACGCGATGAGGGTCACCCCGAATGCGGTGTGCGAAATACACTGCAATGTTGAACCTTTAGTGATGAGGAGAGCATTACGGTGCTCTATGAAAGGCAAAAAAGAATGGAGAAAGACTCCTAATAGAAAGTTAGTGGATACATGGGTTCTCACCAAAGAATCCAGCTCTCAAATTTGCAGTATGTCAGGGACCTATTGGAGAAATACCATTTACAGTCAAATCAAGTCAATAAACACCAAGAGTCATCAAAGAACTGTCACATAATGCAAGTTACAATCACCCAGATACATGCACATAAATATATGCGCATAAATATATGAGCAGAAAAGATAAACAAAAAAAAACAAAACAAAACAAAACAAAAAAAAAAAAATATATATATATATATATACATACATATATAGATATGTACTGATGAAGTCCACCATTAAATGTGGATATGGAATTCTGATACACTATTCAGATAGAACAGCAGAAGAACTGTGTCCCAGGTGGTGAAGTGTGCAACAATTATGAAACAGAAATAACAGTCATGGAAACAGCAATGTCGCAAATTATATATGGTGTGACCGTTGACTTCAATTCCCTTTATGTCTACTATTGATCTCATAATATGTTCGCTGTAAAGTGAAAACAAATCTGGCGACTGAACACAGCCTTGTCTGACTCCTTGTTTTATAAGTTGAAATTGTCCTGTTGTTAATCATTAATTAGTAATGTAATTAATAATGTGTCATATTTACTTATTCAAAATCCACTCTGTAGGCTCTAGGAAGTAACATAAACAAACCCGAACTCACATAGCTCTCAATAGATATAGATAACCTCAGTAGAACACACATGAGAATAGTGATACAATGGATTCAGGGAACTCCAACACACCAGTAAATGTTACACACTATAACTAAGAGAGAATCCAGACAGACACAATTTCACACCTGCATCCTTTTTAAACAGAGGTAATTTTTAAATACAGACGAGGTTAAACTCCAAAGACAACATTAATAACATAAAAGGAAGAGACCAAATCACCATCTGCATACTTAGAACTTGACATGTACCACTAAGGAGTCACATGAAAAGAACACGACTCTACATCCATAAAGACCTGACAAATGGAATACCATTTACGGAACCATAGCTCGTTTCAAATCATGTGCCCAACTTTTAAAATCGATATCTTTTTAATCTCTTTTTTTAATTTTTTCAAAATTTGCATGTAAAGTTATAATGATTAGAACCCAACAGGGAATTAATTTCATAAAAAAAAAAACATTTGGTTATTATTGTTGCTTATTTGATTTATATAAATTTATAACGACCCATTGATGTAGTCAAAACTTAATGTTTACAGTATTTTAAGTTAAAAATAGCGATTAAAAATCCATACACGATACAATTGACGTTTTTGCACGCATTCCACGTGGGCTTTCTGACACAATTAGACACTTGTAAAAAACACGAGGCATTGTGTGTTCCATTTCCGTTCATTCAGCGGCGACCGTCCTCGAACAGAGCAGACAATAATTCTCCTGGTGTTTTGTCTTATTAGGTTATTTCCCCATTACGGCCACGCCTTTACCTAGTGAAAATTAATCATAGACCAGCAACTACGGTCATTTCTATTCTTTAGGGCTTCACAATTTACAATTTTGACAAACATCAAAGAAATATCGCCGCTTTAAGAAAACTGCAGCTGCAAGATATTTGTTAAATATACATTTAAAGGGTCTTTTGCATTCTAATAACATTTGGAAAATTTCAAAAGTTTTTAACAAACGGTTAGAGAGTAATAGCGTTTTGAAGTTGGGCACATGAATTGAAACGAGCTATAAAACGAGTTTTAGTTAATATCAAGATCAAGTTAAATTTAGATTTACTCAAACCATGCAAGATGTTACAAGACAAATATAAAATCCAATTTCAGAACCGGTACAATGCAATAGAGAAGATACAAAGCATTGATGAACAGAGGGAGATGCTAAAAGAATCAATACAGCAAACATTAAAAGATTTCATACCGCCGCAAGTAAGTACAAATTTAAGAAAGAAATGGATGATGAATGACATTTTTATATCCAATTGATACAAGAAGAAATAAGGATAACAAAGATGAGTATAAGAGATTAAATAAAAAAATTGTATTAAAATGCAAATGAAGCAAAAGAAGCATGGCTAAAACAATGATGTAAAAAGATTGCGATGCAACAGAAAAGAGAGGCCAAAGCTATATACAAACAAAATGAAGAGTTAACAGGAGGAAGAACACAATCAAAAACTGGATGTTTAAGATCAAACGATGGAAAACTGTTGAATGAACAAGAAAGCACAGAGAGACCGATGGACAGAAAACATTAAAGATCTTTATAATGGTAAACGAACAGAAGTAAATATTACAGATCTTTCTAATGATGAACGAACAGAAGTAAATATTACAGATCTTTATAATGATGAACAAACAGAAGTAAATATTAAGGATAATGGGGAAGGACCAGAAATATTCGAAGAAGAAGCGGAAAACCTCTTGCGCAATATGAAAGTAGGAAAAGCTCCTGGACCAGATAATATAATTAAAGAAAGGATTGAAGCCACGGGTGATTTTGGAATAGAAATAAAGTAGTATAACCGGTATGAAAATGATACCACCCCCCTGAGCTCACCATCCCTGAAGCAAATTAAAACCCCCAGCCCCCTCGAGTTTGGGGGTGTCCCTCAAATCTACCTTTTTTAGGTCGTTTTGATATCGGACGGTGTCTAGAAACCCTACCGGGACCCCTTAAGTTTGGGTTACCCAAACTCGAGGGGGCTGGGGGGTTTTAATTTGCTTCAGGAATGGTGAGCTCAGGGGGGAAGTATCATTTTCATACCGGTTATACTACTCAGGAAAAAACAGTTAGAGAGTGTAGCTCTATAGATATATGATATGGCGCCAGGCAAAAATCATTGTGCGTGGCTAGTGTGGGGGTCTATTGAGAGCTGTGGGAAGACGTGCAGGGGTTCGTACTGCTGGATCCACAATGATAGGATACGGAAAGGTGGCGGTACAACACCGTGTAGAGAATGTGGAGTGGGCGTCTCAAACAAGCTTAGTCTCTGTGTAAGATGTGGGTACCATAACTTAATCACTAGAGACAGTAACGCACGCGCGAGAGCCTTTCAGAAGGAGTTTAAACGTCTCGCGAGGATCGAAATTTCCTATTAGAGACTTATGGACTGCTATATATAGAGTTGCAACATGCCTACTGTTAAGCAGTTGCGAATAGAAGCAAAGAGTTACGGGTTAGAAGGCTACTCAAAAATGCGGAAACCTGAATTGACACAATTAATCACAGATGCCCGACAACAAGTCCGACGTGAGCGTATAGCTCGTGGAGTAAAAAGTGGAAACTTACATAGACGATACCCTACCATTTTTAGTCTTAACTATGATGATCCTCAGAGACCGGAAAAGCTGCGTCATGAACTAAAGATGTTTGATGATGAGATAACTGCTACATTGCGGGCTCACAAATATGAGCAAGATATCAAGAGCGATCGAAAGCTTCGCCTGACAGCCTGGGACAAGCTTGCCGCACGACAACGTCTGCAATGGAAAGCCCGGCGGGTCTTAGGGCCCCTTCATCGCAGAGGAAAGGCCCCTGCCGGCATCATCGCAAGTGAGGGTGCCCAAATTCTTCAAGAGCTCATTCCCCAAGACGGGGAATTGCGAGGAAGACGGGTCATCACCTGGAAATTCTTCCGAGGTCTATCGAGGTTCGTTGTCGATCGTGCGATGGAGAGGGTAGCTGAACTGCAGACAGCTTTCTATCTCAGATATAGCTACACAATTCAGATCCGTCACATCGAGACTGGTAAAACCATGCTTTCCACCCAAATGAACTTGGCAGTCGACGTGGCAGTAACCTATTGACCACACAGGCCGCAGCTCGTCAGTGGTTAGAGGAACAGGAAGAAAAGCGTTTGGGGAATGAAAAGAAGCCCAATACAAAATGGATTTTCCAACGTTGGGTACATGTCGAGATCAAGGCTATTCTGACCAATGAACTGCTGGTAGGAAACGGTCGATTACCAGACTGGCTGCGAAACAAGAAAGGGCTCGTTGCGCTGGACGGCTACAACGATAATTTCTGTTTCTTCCGGTGCCTAGCTGTTCATCGAGGATCCAGATCAGACCGTTGTACTGCGAAAGCGCACGAACTAGCCAGATCTTTCTTTGGGGCATATGTTGACCTTACTAAAACACCAAAGCTAACGTTCGCAGACTTTAAATTGGCCGAGGAGCATTTTCGTCTGGGCATACGAGTTTACGTGCCGAGTGAGGATGGCATCTGGAAGCTTATAAGACATCCAGCACACTATTCTGAAATAGGCATCGAACCAATAACGCTTTCTATCTACAACGAACATGCTTCGCTGATCACTGACATCAAGAAACTAACCAACACCTATGCTTGCGGACACTGTAATCAGCAGTGCACGCAGTCAACTAGCCTGCAGCGACACGTCACTCGTTGTCAAAAGGGGGAAACCGAAGTCATTTGTAAGGGTGAGAAAGTGATACGCCCCCAATCTGCCTATGAAAAAGCCTTCTATCCTAAGTCAAATGCCAGTCTCGCCTCGATACAGTGGATCGAGCACGAAGCACAAGCCCGAGGGTTACACATTCACCATGCTCACTGTGGTCACGGTGGGGAGCGGGAGATCGCAGGTGCTCCTGTAGACGGGTATGAGCCAATCACGAGGACAGTGTTTCAATTCCACGGTTGTTATTTCCACGGATGTCCTGTCCACTGTAAGCAGGACGAAACTAGAAAAATAAACAAAAAGACACGACAGGGAATAAAGGTGGAGGCCGTCTATGTTCGAGATATACTCAAGAAGACCCGTCAGCAAGAACAAAAAATCGTAAACGCTGGTTACAACTTGGTGGTCGTGTGGGAATGTCGAAAGCCTCCACGGTTAAATATCCCAATGCCTGCAGAAAGAACTGTTACATATCCACATTTTATCTTTTATGACTTCGAAGCTTTACTCGACAAAACGAAGAGAAATGAACCCACCCTCGACCTCACATATGAAAACGAACACACACCGATCTCAGTGTCGATAGGGGATACTCTAGACCGTCAACCCACGCACATTTGTGATGCTGATCCACAAGCTTTGACTAATAAATTCATGCAGGAACTCCAGCAACGAGCTGCAGTCTTGCGGGCTAATGTGGAGGCTCAGTTCCTACCAGACGACCTTGCTTTACTGCCCAAAAATCAACAAAAGAAGATACTAGATTGGTGCTGTCAGGTCCCGGTGCTAGGCTTCAACTCGGGCAAATACGATCTGAACCTCATCAAGCAATACTTTGTAGAAGAGCTCGCCGACACCTGTAAAAAAGTCTTTGTAGCCACTAAAGGCACAAAAATAATGTTCCTATCAACACCCGAGTTCAAATTCTTGGATATCATCAACTATTTAGGACCTGGTGCCTCCTACGACAAATGGATCAAAGCCTACGGGTGTCAGCAGACAAAGTCGTGGTTCCCATACGAATGGTTTGACAGTCCGAACAAACTGCCCTATCCAGGCCTTCCAGACTACCCTGCATGGTTCTCTCGGTTGAAAAATGCGTACCCCCTGTCTAAGACAGAATGGGGTGACTGTCAATGTATCTTCAGAGAGAAAGGAATGACAACTTTCGCAGATTGGCTACGTTACTACAACGACCTCGACGTAGGTCCTGGCATTGAAGCGGCTGAGAAGATGAGAACCTACTACGGCGAAAAAGGCATCGATATATTTAAAGACGCTGTTTCACTGCCAGGGGTGTCCCTACAGTATCTATTAAGGGGTACACCAGAAGGGTCCTTGTATGCTCCAGGTAAAAAGGCATACACGTATTTGAAAGCTGCAGTAACTGGAGGTCCCTCGATAGTCTTCACCCGTTATCACGAAGCGGGGGTCACACGAATCCGCTCGCATCAAAATCCTAAAGCAAAACGCTGTAAGCGGGCAGTTGGATATGACGCAAACGCCCTATATCTTTATACAATGCTTCAGGACATGCCAGCTGGTAAAGAGAAGGTAATCGAGCTTAAAGAGCCTGAGGTTGATGCGCCCAGGGTACGTGATCTGGTCTTAAGCGGTCGATTGTTTGGTTTCGTCAGGTGCAAGCTTGCCGTACCACGAACACTATGGAAGAAATTCGAGGAAATGCCACCGATATTTATAAACCGTGAAGTTCCAGAAGCTGCCGTGCCTCAAGAAATGAAGGATTATTTGAAGCAGACAGGTCGGAAACGTTCTTCCACAAAGAAACTGCTGGGTGTCCTTGAGGCCGATGACATTCTGGTATACACACCGCTGCTAAAGTGGTACTTGCAGCATGGACTAGAGCTCCAAGCCGTTTATACAATAATTCACTATAAGCCAGAAAAATGCTTGGCTTGGTTCGTCAAGGAAGTCACTGAGGCACGCCGACTGGGTGATGTTGACAAAGAGAAGGCACTCCTAGCCGAAATACACAAACTGATAGGAAACTCAAGCTACGGAAAACTAATCGAAGCCTTGGAGCGACACACCAACGTCTGCTATACAAAAGACGAGGAAACCGTGGACCGTGCACTACGTTCAGCCTGGTTCGATGATCTCACCGAAATAGGAGATGCCTACGAAATAAAAAGCCGTAAGCCTCGAGTATGTATTTACAGACCGTTTCAAGTAGGCATTGCTGTCTATCAGCTCGCAAAACTAAGGATTCTCGAGTTCTACCACGACTTCCTGGATCGGTTCGTCGACCGTCAAGATTATGAGCTAATACAGATGGACACCGATTCACTATACTTCGCTCTGAGCAGCACCACACTAGAGGCTGCAGTTCGGCCAGAGCTCAAAGAAGAGTTTGCTAAGTGCAAAAAAGACTGGCTTTCTTGGGATACCTGGAGCGGACGAACTCCGGGCCTGTTCAAGCTCGAATTCTCAGGGCATCGAGCTATTGCTCTGTGCTCGAAATGTTATTTCGTCGATGGTAAGAAAAAGAGCAAACACTCGTGTAAGGGGATGTCGGCGAGGCTTAATAACCTGACATGGGAACGGTACAAGTTGGCTCTCTACGGTTTCAAAGACCGTGCTGTGAACCGCGGCTTTCGTATGCATAACGGGCAGATGACCACCTACCACCAAGAAAAGCTCGGGCTCAGTGCATACTACGACAAGCGACGGGTCTTGCCTGATGGGATCCACACGGAACCCATTGAGTACACCGCTGCCTAGTCAGTAGCGTATATATGCTTACCTTGGAACACTATAACATCCCCCACGCCGTCTCTCTCGAGATCCCTTTCACGTATACCCGTAAATGTATAATCTTGGGGACTAGAGGCGAGAACTATACTCTGAATGACCACCCAAAAGCGCATGTTTGAGGTACCAATTTTAACGACGTCCCCCTGCGACAAGCCCATAAGGGCCTCGTTAGTCGGAGGTGGTGAACCGGGGCACTGTTGATGCTGAGCTTCTACTAGGACTAAAGGCATAGATGGATTACCATGACGCGCCATGTGTTCAAATGATTGAGAGTATTCTTTATCTGGGTATATATCATATACATGCATGCCTCGAAATTCTATAACGTCCCCGAGACGAGCACTAGAACTTACTAAGTTATTATCAAGCACACCAGTTAATCTAATATCAGAAGCATTCCAGTCCTGTGGGTACTCTACAGTTTGAATCACTACCCAAAATCGCTCCTCCCCATTACAAACTTTTACGATGTCCCCTGATTTCAATCGCTGAAGCTCTTCATCGGGTGGGGCCCAAAATGTGCCTGGGTGTCGACGATGCATTTCTTGGGCATCTATTAGGAACATTGTTTCTGATGACGCCGTTCCGGCAAAGATTATATGAGTCTCCTTGGGTTCAATTGATTGCAAGAATCTTACCTGGAGGAAGCTCTGTCCCCTCAGGAACAATCATCAACTCTTCACGCACAAACCCACGCTGTGGACCATCTTCCAAATAGTACACAGCAGGCTGGCCATCTTGTCTCAATACATTTCGCACATAATGTGTGCTTAGACTCCAAAAAGGGTCAGTAGCGCGCCGCCGTCCGCCTTCGAGCTCGCCAGGCTGATAGAGATACCGGACCTCAGCGTCAGGCGGGATCAGCTGTTCCTCGAGCCCTACAGGGCGTCCTGGAACGACAGATGAGGGTTGCGCAGTCACTCTCTGAAGTTTAATGGCATCCACAGGCTTCTTACCTGTCAGCCGAGTCGTTTCGTTGTTTAACGCTGCAACAACAGCTGGGAGTCGAGCCACCCACTCTACAGACCTCACGGAAGACCCACGGGCAGCAAGCAGCATCTCCTGAGCATACTGGTGGCCAAAAAGACGCTCGGCCAGAGTCCGGTTAAAACGTTCTACTATACCTTGGTCTCTATGGAGGTCCACACGCCCACGCCGTATTTCAGTCCCATGTTTTGCCATAAGTGTTGATACCGAGCCCATGAATTCTCTTCCCGGGTCGACCTGAAGAAGCTTTGGAAAAACTAGAGGGCCCCGTTTATAAATCCTCTCAAGCGCGCCTGCGACCTCTTTAGAATCTCTTGTAGCCAAAGGCTCCGCCTCCTTGAAGCGAGAGGTTATATCGACGAGGGTCAAGGCGTATTTGTACGTGCGTCGTTTCACACGATCATGTGGCAGATATAATAAATCCGCTTGATGAACTTCGTTTGGCGCAGTCACGTCAAAATGTGGCCGTGGTATTCGCCGAGGAGCAGGCAAATAGAGCTGCCATATGGCTTGTTTGGAGAGCCAGTCCTGAGCATCCTTTTTACTAACTCGGGCTGCCGCAGCCAGCTTCGGAATGGCTGCCAGCCCCCGCCAATAGCCTTGCGGACTATAGTAGAATTTCTCCATGATTGAAGAAGACTTCTCTGCCATATTTTGCGATGCTGCGTCCTCCGGACGGGTAAAAGCCTCGCGCAGCGAAAGTACGTCCTCCGGACGGGTAAAAGCCTCGCGCAGCGAAGGTACTACTTCCTTCGCGACTTTTTTTTAAGGCCCATCCCAAAACGGGATTTGGTCGCCATAATAGCAGTCACCGCGCGTGCGTCCTTCTTCTCCCATTCAGGGACGTCTGACAAAGCAATCTTGCTCGAAGCGGCGGCGAGTACATCATCGGCCTTATTGCGGCCTGCGGTATCTTTGTTGGTAGCATAAGCCACATCGTGATTCAAACAAGCCTGGTCGAGCTGGTTGACACCACGGTAACCCTGGGACAACCGTTTATCAAGTTTTGTGAAAGGCCCGCAATACGAGTATTTTCCAGTGTTCTGGAAAGTTCCACCCGGGACCTCTTCAGATGGAACCCCTTTGGGAAGCCGCATGTGCATCTCGGGCAGAGGTAGGGCATTCATAGCACTGTTCAGAAGACCAGCACCTTCGCTGCGCGAGGAGGTCGCAGGGAGAATTTGGCTCTTTCTAGCACCGCACACCGTGCAAACACCTCTCTTGGCTGGTCGGTTGTTCTTTAGAGTTATAGTCTTCTCATTTAAAGTGGGAGTGTGTTGTTTACAGCGAAGGCAGTACATCTCTTCCTAAATTTATATATAGCTATATAGGGGAGTATTATGGAAATCTTAAATTTAGATTGCGATGAAAATCGACACGAGCCACAACATCATTGGCTGCTTCCTAGTAGCATCCGTTGTGTAATCTGCGGCCCCTCCGGGTGTGGGAAGACTAACCTAATGCTTAATCTCCTCCTAAGAAAGGGTTTCCTTAAATACAATAGACTGCATATATACTCAAAATCCCTTAGACAAGAGAAATACCAGTGGCTGCAGGACTGGGCGGATGCCATTAAAGCAGTCACTGGGAAAGAGGTAGCCTCGTTTCACAGCATATCAGATGATATCATCCCAGTAGAGAGTCTGAACAAAAACGAACGTAGCATTATGGTATTTGATGACGTTATGTTGGAAAAACAAACCCCCATCGAGAAATACTTCAGCCAAGGCCGTCACGGTGGTGCGGACTCATTCTATCTAACGCAGAATTATTTCAGGATTCCCAAACAAACGATTCGAGATAATTGTAACATGCTTATCATATTTAATTAAGACACGAAAAACTTGCGCGCCATACATGACACCTATGTGTGTGGTGACATGCCTTTCGAAGAATTTCGAAACTTCTTCAGTGCGTGCACGCGCGAGCCGTACGGGTTCTGTTGTATTGATCTGACCAGCCGGGCCTATGATGGTCGGTATCGATGTGGATTTGATCGATTCTATATACCGAAGTCATCTATTTAAAGTAGGGATGAAATCTATTTAAAGTAGGGATGAAATCTATTTGAAGTAAGGATGTTGTGCAAAGTAACCGACATGCGCGAACGTACAGCCCTCGTCCGGAACTACCTAGCGCTCAGAGACCAGGCGCGGCAACGCCTTCAAACTGAAACACTAGGAGAGTCGTCTCTGCAGGAAGAGGCAGCCAAACTTTTCAAACCAATCACCTCACACCAAGCAGCGGAGATAGGAAAAGTCACAGCCGCAATAGAGCGCTTGCCAGCACCGATAACCGACGGCACGTCAAGACAAGCCTCTGCCGGTAGAAGATGCCCCCACGCTATATATTAGTCCCGACCAAGGGTTGGATATTGAAATGATAAGGCGCCACGGATTTAAGCCCCCCAGCGAACTCGACCTCAGCGACACACAAGTAATCACCAACACCCTCAATGATGTCAATCGCATCAACCGATATGTACTGGGAGCGGAAAAAAAGCGTAAAGCCACCACAGAAGAAAGAAAGCAGCAATTAACGATGGAAAAGGACGCTCTAAAACAATATAGTGAACGTCTTCGCCTACTAACACAGGGTTACAGGCTCGTCCGATCTAGTGGGGCTACTGCTACAGGTAGTGGGTTGAAACTAAAGGAAAACCGGTTTGGATCCCTCACAATCGACCCGCAAGCTTTGCAGGCGGGGAAACTGCGGGCGTTTGACAATGGAGACAATCTAGTGCTCGAAGCTCCGGCAGATGAGTCGCTTTACACTCTCCTCACAAAACGCTTTTTAAAAACGATGCAATATACCCCCGAGGCTGTCAAAACTTTCCAGCGGCTGGCTGAAATTGCTGGCTTGCCTCTCCATGGGCGAAAGAGCAAAAAACACCAGCTGCTAAGGTCCTCCGGACGGGTAAAAGCCTCGCGCAGCGAAGGTGGGGCTTTACAATATTATAATGACCCAGACGCGCTAGTTGAAAGGCTACAGCTATTAGCTGCCTCGAAGCGTGCAGGTAATACGGGCCTTAATAATGAAATTTCGACTATTTTAGACGAGCTCCTTCGCAGTGGCACGGTTCCTAAGGATTTGATTCTCGAATTGAACAGAAGCCTCCTATAACTGCATACCCCAAATGGAGTTTCAGTTATAGAAGATTGAAAGCCATCTTCGCGCAAAAGAGGGGTATTCTTTCGTATTTTCGTCAAACACCACCGACTGGACAACCACCTTCTCTCCGCCCTTTTACCTCGACCCCGACAATAAGTACGAATTAGCTCTAGTCAATTTGGAGACGTATAACGCTGTCCCCAACATTACAGAAAAAAATAATACTTTCGTCTACAGCCCAGACGCAGGTGTTACCTGGAAGACACTTGATTTACCAGAAGGAAGCTACGAACTCGCTCAAATCAACGATGAGATTCAATGCCAGCTGAAAGCCAACGGTGATTGGAAGGTTGAGGAGCCGCAGGCACATTACATAGTTGTAGGAGCAAACAGGGCGACATTACGTGCCAACATCGAGATTACGAACCCTAGCTACAAAGTTGACATGAGCAAATCCGCCATTGCGTCGACTCTCGGATTCGAGCCGAGGGTGCTTTCAACTGGATTCCACACAGGGGACAAACCAGTGGACATTTCAACTCTTAGTAGCATACTGGTAAACTGCGATCTAGTCGGTGGTTCTTACCTGAATGGCACCAACCACCCCGTTCTGTACAGCTTCTACCCAGGCGTACAACCTGGATTTAAGATCATTGAGACTCCACACAATTTGGTTTATTTGCCGGTAAGCCAGCGTGGCAGTATTCAAAGAATACGCTTGTGGCTAACGGATCAGAATGGCTCTCAATTGAATCTCCGAGGGGAACGAATTACAGCTAGATTACATCTTCGGCAGATTTGAAGTAAAATTCTTACATTAAACATTTTGACTGTCATTATAGAAAATCTTCTAAGCTACCATGTTGATAATTTCGCGGAACGTGGCAGAGGGAAACCGGCGGATGAAAAGACAGCGCTATGTAATCGGAAAAGGCCTGTCGGACTGGATACAACCCGTGGTGCGGGCCATTGGGGGTTTCGGTAAATTCGTTGTGGCAAACAAAGGCGCTATAGCAAATGTAGCGGACGTGGCCGGTAAAGTTGCTAAGGCCGGCGCTACAACCGCAGCCTCAATTAAGCAAATCGCTGACATAGTCCGCAGCAAAGCACGCTCGTCCACGCGAGCCGCTACAGGGCCGGAGAGAGTTATCTCTGAAAAAACCTTAGAGATTCTGCATGGGCTTGCGGCCCCCACGACTGAAGCGGCACGTCAAAATATCAACAGTCGGATAGCAGGCTCGGGTTTTAGAAAAATTCTTTATTAGAAAATAGAATTGTTTCTATAGCTGAAGTAAATTTTCTATGGCGGATACACAAGAAATTACCGATGAAATGTTGACTCTTGTAGAGCAGACGCTTGTTGACGAGAGCATCGAGTCGTACGTCTACAAGGAGTATCACCCATAAAACCCCGCCACAATAAACAACAATCAGGATATAGCAATCGAAGTAAACTTCCAAGACGTTTACGCACACCCGTCTAAAAGTTTTCTCAATGTTGAAGGGAGGCTAGCATCCGGCACAGAAGACGCCTACACACCTACAACGCTTGCTTCGCTCGTAAATAACGCCGTTATGTACATGTTCTCGCGGCTAAGGTACCGGCTCAATGATCAAGATATTGAGAATGTTCTCAACCCTGGCCAAGCCACAACAATTAAGGGCCTGTTGACATATGGAGATGATTTTTCAAAGGCCGAGGGTCTTAACATGTGCTGGCAAAAAGATACCTCAGCGGCGGCTGAATCAGATAATACTGGGTGGGAGGCACGACGGCAGCTAGTAGTGGTCAAGCCGAATCCAAGCGGGACGTTTTCGTTCTGCGTCCCGTTAAGCCACCTGTTCGGTTTTTGCGAGGACTACCGCAAGGTGGTTTATGGTTGTAAACATTCGTTGATATTATCTCGTGAATCAGATACCAAAGGCATATTTCGCGATGCTGCGGCGCCTAAAGGGAAAGTCACGCTAACTAAGCTTGCCTGGGTAATACCGCACGTCATGCCTTCTTTGGCTGCCAAGACAGAATTAGTAAAGCAGATAGCCGCTAAAGTTAAGGTGCCGATATCTTTTCGAGCTCTTCAATGCGAAAGCTTTGCCGTGCCGGAAGCCAGTTCGTTTACCTGGACTCTGGCTATCACATCAGGCACTGAAAAACCACGTTGGCTCTTAGTGGCTTTCCAAACCAAACGCGATAGCCAGACCAGCAATCCGGCTTGCTTTGACCATGTAAATGTGACTGACCTTCATGTGAAACTAAATACCGTTCAGTACCCTGACTCCGAGGAAAAAATGGACTTTGTACAGCGAAAGATTTCCAGGGCTTACAAGAGGTTATGTGACTTTAAGGAAGAATATTATGGTATTGAGGGAAGCGTGTCCTCAAACCAGGTGACTCCGCTCGAATTTGTAGAATTATACCCAATCCACGTCATCGATGTCCGCAGACAGTCGGAGCGGTTGAAAACGGCTGTCCAAACCGTACAGGTCAGGGCGACTTTTGGAAACAACGTGCCAGCAGAAACCATGGCCTACGCAGTGCTCATAAGCGACCGCCTGCTGACGCTAGAGTCTGACGGCACGAAATTTAGCAAATTGTATTGAACAAAAATCTCCATCAATATACAGTATAGGAAAATGAAGTATACTCCTTTTGGGTTAACACTTACGCAGGGGCAGAAAGAAACATTGGCACAAGCCGCCCATGATGGGGTAGGCGTTACTATTCGGCTGACGGTTGAGCAGCTTCATGGCGACGATACCCTGGGGCTCACTAAGCGACAAATAGCTCACCTGGAGAAGAAACGCGCCGCCAGTGCTGGGGCCGAGCTCGATATTTCCAAAACTCAGCTAGCGGCTCAAAAAACGGGTGGGTTTCTCCCGTTTTTGCCCTTAATATTAGGCGGGCTCGCTGCAGCGGGGTCGCTAGCAGGAGGTAGTGCGGCTATCGCGAAAGCAGTCGACGATAAAAAAGCGAGTGCTCGAGCCCAGGCTGAGGCCGAGCGCCACAATCGTGAGGTTGAGAAACAGCTTGCTGCAGGCTCAGGGCTGTTCTTGACGACGGGGCGCGGCATGTGCCCCAAATGCAAGGGGTCAGGGCTCTACTTGGCGCCCCAAAAAAAGTAGAACCCCTGAGCAATTTTGATATTGAAAAGGCCGGCCGTACCATCCCCCACTTTCGTGGCGTGTTTTCACGAAACACCCTGCCCAGCAAGATCTCTTTTAAAGAGTGTGGCGTAGTTAATCTGGACCACAGCAGCGGCGGGGGCACACACTGGGTGGCGTATTACAAAGATGGCCGTACGATTTGTTATTTCGATAGTTTTGGGTTGGATCCCCCCAAGGAACTCGTGGAATATCTGTCCTCCGGACGGGTAAAAGCTTCGCGCAGCGAGGGTCTTCCTATACAGACACAGACGTTCCAACTGCAGAGACCCGAAGAGGTTATCTGTGGCCACCTATGTCTTCGAGTGTTGTGTGAACTCGCAGCTGGAAATGCTTTTAAAAATGTGATCTTACACATAGCTAAACAGAGAGTGTGATGCCTGTGGATAAGTTTTATATGGGACATAGCACCGGCTGTGGAGCGGCGGCGGCCTCGTGGGGCAGCCCAGTCGGCCTCGTACATAGGGCTGGCGATACTATGCTTGGTGACCTATCATTGGGAGGCTTTCAGCTGAAAGCCGTAGGTAACCCTTTAGAGGCTAGCGATGCAGCTACAAAAGAGTATGTTGACGCACGTGATGCCGATCAAAACGCAGCAACCAAAAAATACGTTGACGCCCTCGTTATATCCACAACGGATTTATTAGACGCTAGAGTTTTACAGCTCGACGGATCAAAAGCTCCAACCCACGACATTATGTGGGGTAATCACAGAATATCCGAGCTCGCCGACCCGAAAGCACCCCAAGACGCGGCTACTATGGCATATGTTGAGGACGCTATAAAAGATGCCTTGGGACAACGTTTCGATATATATGCGATTTCCTTGCAATGGAAGTTAATTCAGTCCTTGTCGCTCACTCCGATTGGGATCCCTCAGCTTACACAGAATCTGCGTACCGATGATAGTGGCAAAATGGCAACCCTTGCCATAACAGCACCTGGGGTCTATAAGATTCAGTTGGCAGGACTGCGCACTGGGAGCCGCAAGTCGATTGACATCTCGCTGCATTTAAGCCCTCCCCTTGCGTTAGTGTTACAACATACAATAACAGACTATACCTATTTTAACACCTCGGGATTGTTCTGGATAGCACAGCCCTCGGCTCTACAGCTAATGATTTCAGCAGTGCACACATCCACCAGTGATAACATTAATATAAAGGCAACACTCCTCCTTGAAAACTGCAGTAGTTCGGGCGAAGTCAATTCAAGAAAAATGCTTCAACTAAAGAATTGTTTCTCATAATATCGAATATGCCAGTATTACTACTATGCCAGTAGACAAGTTCTTGCAAGGTTCAAGCAATGAGCACAGACCTAAGGTCTGGGCCACGAGGAATTGCTTCGCCAACCTCGGAGATGTTCGAGGATTCGATGATCCGGGGGCGCGGGGGTGATTTATGGGATGGAGTTAGCCAAAGGAGGCCTTTATCGGCGGGCCGCCATAGAAAGTCATACAAGTGGTTTTGAACCCAATTGGGAGCTCAGGCTGGACCTAGCCATGCGCTATATAGATTTGCAAAGTCCGGCCGAGGGTGGTATTACAAAAGTGGTATGGCTAATGAACGCTGGCAGCATGTTTGTCGGCTATCGCCCGTCCGGCGCAGAGCCGATGACCCTCAATGGGCACGTTAATTCTTACTACCTGTGTCCGAAGGGAGTTAACGTTGCGAAGTTACAGGCTCAAACAACGGTTCCAAGAGACCTAGAAATCTTAAGAAAACCCCCAAAGGGGTCCGTGATATATCTAGAAATTGAGACGGGCAGTATGCTCCCCAGCGCCCCGATCGAGATTTTGCCTGGGGTGTCGATCAAGTGGAAACGCCCCGAAACGATGGGCTTGGTTATAAAAATTGGGGAGGGGAAGGCAGACCTCTCAACGAATGTTAGCGATTTGGAAGCAAACGCGGTGTTTGAAAAAATATCCCTTGAATTTATATTCAGTGGATTGTCCTTTTACTTTAAAAGGTTACTGTTTAGTCTGTCCCCGGTAAGTGATCGCGTTATTGAACACCTAATTAAACAGTCAAAAAGTTCTGCATAAACTTTTATACAGCTGTTCTGCTTTAAGTAGAAATGTCTTTGTATCCTGCACTCGACCAGTCCTACCGCATTCAAGAGGTTGTCCGCCTGCGAAAATGTTTGGAGGACGAGAGAGATAAACGGATGACCCTATACAAGAAATATCGGCGCGGTGCTAATGGTCTAGACCATCTTGATACAGTACTGTTTACAACCACAGCTGGGCTAGGCGCTGGGGGTATAGCGCTGCTTTCGACCGTTATTATGGTCCCTGTAGCTGTAGGGCTCGAGATTGGGGCCCTAGTCTGTGGCACCTTCGGGGCGGTCAGTAAGCAGGTCTCTCGTCAGCTGAATCGAAAAGCTAAAAAGCACGATGAGATTCGTGTTCTGGCTGAAAGTAAGCTAGACACCATCGCCGGAATTGTATCCACAGCCCTAGAAGACGGCAATATTTCCGATGTGGAATTTAAACTAATTGTTGCCGAATTTGATAAGTATCGGGCTATGAAGGAAAAGATTCGGTCTAAAACCCGAGAGCTGGATGACGCAACAAAAAAAGAATGGATGGACAGAGGGAAAGAGGAAGTAATTGCAGAATTCGACAAATATCGTTGCGATGCGCCGCAAAAATAACTTGTGCATGTGGAGACGCCTCTGATTTCTTGTCATATGGCAACGCCTCTGAATGTCTTCCTCCCCCGTATACACCTTCGCTGCGCGAGGCTTTTACCCGTCCGGAGGACGCACCTAAAGTACCAAGCGCTCCATCACAGTAAATCAGTGCACTCTAATTAAAGCCGCCTCCTCCAAAGATATTATCAAGGAAGTCAAAAGTGCTATGTTTCGGGCGGCTTTTCCGCAGATTAACTGAATTCCCCCGTTAAGTGAGCCACTTAACAGTCACATGCATATCCTCGGCTGCTCATCTTTTGTCAACTGTGATAACAATTTTCAGCTCGAAAAAAAATGCGACAAACAGAACAACCGGGACGAGAGTGTCACGGTTGTCACAAACGATTTTTCGCTCACGGTTTTCCTTTTAAACCCCTGTCACGTTACATAATTTTCTATTTTTACATGGATCATGTGATGGAGCGTATGACTGTCATGTGTTGATCATTTGCTACTGGCTAATCTTTATGAATTCTATACTCTGGTAAACGGTTCGAGGGTGCGCGACGTCTGAAAACTATAGAAGAGCCATCAGCTTGCTTTTTTTCTAATACATCATATCCATTTTGAAGAAGAAGTCGTATGCGTGCCGCACTTTTAGCTCCTCTCAAAAGTGGTACTCTACCCATGTTATATCCTGTAGGCATATTGGAACACTACGGTCTACATGGCTGTCTAACATACAGATGCAGAGTGTGTGTGCTCGTTATCATGCAATTCCATCAGTAATACACAAGATCCCAAGGATGAGGTGCTAGCTGTGGACCTCTATAATATGAAGTCTCAATCCAATCTTCATCCTCTGAATCGGTGTCCAGCCCCCTATCATATCTAGACATCCTCCTACAATAGTTAGCTAGCGCGCTCGGAAGAATACATGAATCTACAGAATAAAGCTTCCTCCACTCATTTGTATCGTAGAGGGCTGTATGTAATTCTTCCACCACATCATCGAAGCGTAGTTTATGTTCACGTCTCAAAATCTCATATTGCAATAGTCGTGGGAGCTCATCCAATGGTAACCCCCTTCCCAACAATCGAGTGCGCATGATTCTAAATATTGTCAAATCTTGAAGAGAGGCATCAAGAGGCTCCATGGGAATCAATAGGCCTCTATAACATCGGCAAAGTCGATAGTTGGTTATGACCCCAACACCACAAAGAGTGCACGTCCGTGTTACAGCCCCTCGTCGCAACTGCTTAACAGTAGGCATGTTGCAACTCTATATATAGCAGTCCATAAGTCTCTAATAGGAAATTTCGATCCTCGCGAGACGTTTAAACTCCTTCTGAAAGGCTCTCGCGCGTGCGTTACTGTCTCTAGTGATTAAGTTATGGTACCCACATCTTACACAGAGACTAAGCTTGTTTGAGACGCCCACTCCACATTCTCTACACGGTGTTGTACCGCCACCTTTCCGTATCCTATCATTGTGGATCCAGCAGTACGAACCCCTGCACGTCTTCCCACAGCTCTCAATAGACCCCCACACTAGCCACGCACAATGATTTTTGCCTGGCGCCATATCATATATCTATAGAGCTACACTCTCTAACTGTTTTTTTCCTGAGTAGTATAACCGGTATGAAAATGATACTTCCCCCCTGAGCTCACCATCCCTGAAGCAAATTAAAACCCCCCCAGCCCCCTCGAGTTTGGGTAACCCAAACTTAAGGGGTCCCGGTAGGGTTTCTAGACACCGTCCGATATCAAAACGACCTAAAAAAGGTAGATTTGAGGGACACCCCCAAACTCGAGGGGGCTGGGGGTTTTAATTTGCTTCAGGGATGGTGAGCTCAGGGAGGTGGTATCATTTTCATACCGGTTATACTACTCAGGAAAAAACAGTTAGAGAGTGTAGCTCTATAGATATATGATATGGCGCCAGGCAAAAATCATTGTGCGTGGCTAGTGTGGGGGTCTATTGAGAGCTGTGGGAAGACGTGCAGGGGTTCGTTAAGGATAATGGGGAAGGACCAGAAATATTCGAAGAAGAAGCGGAAAACCTCTTGCGCAATATGAAAGTAGGAAAAGCTCCTGGACCAGATAATATAATTAAAGAAAGGATTGAAGCCACGGGTGATTTTGGAATAGAAATAATAACAAAAACATTGAATGATATCTACAATAACTGATATATACTAGACGACCTGCCCAAATTAATATTCATAGCCCTACTCAAGAAATCTGGTGCAATTGAATGCGATGATCATCGCTCAATAAGCCTTATGAATCACATGACTAAGATAATACTAAGAATCATCATGGGAAGAGTGCAAATTAAAATCAGTCCAGAAATGAGCATTGAACAGTGTAGTTTTGTTTTAGGTAAAGGAACGAACAATGTCATATACATCATAAAATCTTTAATAGAAAGAACTATAGATGTTAAAAGAGATCTGTACCTATGTTTCATAGGTTATAACAAATCATTTGACAGAGTAGAACACCAAGAAATAGTCACAGTTTTAGAACACATAAACGTCGACAGCAAAGTTCTGAGAATAAGAAAGAAAATGTACTGGCAACATACAGCGACCAAAAGAAATGGAAATCAATTGGGAATGTTTCAACAAATAGAACAGGGTGTTAGAGAAAGTTGTGTGCTGTCTCCAGATTTATTTAATATGTACAGTAAGACTATTTTAAGATCCATAAGAGGCATGTCGGAAATAACAATTGCAGGATCGTGGTGGCTCATCGTGCTTCCCTAGACCGGCCGTGCGATAATCTTACGGTCTGTTGATTGATGTGCGACGGGGATAATCTGACGACTAACTGTATGTCTATATGTTCGGAATTGGAGTCAACAACGATGGCCTAACATCATCAAGCGCTATACATTTTTTTTTTCAAGAGGACGTGATTTTCGGTATATTTCCGGTATATTGTGGATAAGCGGCGGGAACAATTGAAGGCTATGCATGAAAAGTGTTCCTTCTTGCAGTTTCCTCATATTCCAAGTCCGACTTGTTGCAGGAGCTACTGCGTTAAGTGCACTGTGCACACCGTGAGCTGTGTGTCTCAGCCGTTTTGATAATGTTTCGATATTCCAATTGTTTACGATGAATGATGACATCGTATGGCAGGGAACAGTTGACTGTGTTTACTTTCTGCGCGGTTTCGCCTTATGTCTTTTGGCGTGTGCTGAGACTGCTATGATGGGGACTACAGTTACCTTTCTTTGTTTGGAAGATGAGATATTAATTCGGATGATTACGCTGGCACGGGCGGTTAAGCAATTATGGATTTTAATTTGTTTGCAGTGATACTGGGACCTTCCATAACCAAATAACAAAATAACAATTGCAGGTCATTATATAAATAATTTAAGGTATGGTGATGATATAGTCTTAATCGCTAAGAGTGAAAATGAGTTGAAAAAAATGTAGGACATTACAGTGAAGGAAAGCAAAAATAAAGGACACATCCTTAATAGTAAAAAGACAGAAGTAATGGTAACAACAAAGAAACGGACTTCACTGTATTGCACAATAAAGACAAGTGAAATATTATTAAAACAGGTAATGATTTTAAATATCTGCGAACAATGTTAACCTCAGATGGTAAATGTAAAACAGAGGTGAGATGGCCCAGGCAAAAACAGCTTTAAAAAAAATGAGGAAGACACTGTGCAAAACATTTTTAACAATAGAAAAAAATAAAAAAAGTTTTATCATATGGATGTGAATCCTGGACAATAGGACAACAGACAAGAAAAGCACTGGAGGCTGTAGAAATATGGTTTTACAAAAGAATGTTGAGAATACCATGGACAGCTATGAAGAGCAAGAAAAAGTTCTGAAAGTGTCCAAAGCAAAAACAGAGCTAATTTTCAATATTATGAAGAAATAATCATCATTGTTTGGCCATGTAATGAGAAGGGAATAGTTGGAACATTTTGTGACAACCGGCAAAATTGAGGGACGAAGACATAGTGCGAAGCAAAGAGAAAAGATAACAGACGGCTTAAGAGAATGGCTTGGCAGAAGGTCATCAACAGAAATGATAAATAACTGTCGAGGTCGAAAGTTATGGAGAGACATGATGACCTACGCCAGCAGACATGGTAGTTGATGATAATGATGACAGTATGCCATATTTTGTGTCCATATGTGGCACAGCCTGAAAGAGTGTTTCTCTGTGCCCATTCAAATCTGCATTTCTGTACCACCACAAGACCATATCTAACGATAGACTGACCGAACAATTAACATTGATTTTCTTTTTTCAAGGAATTTCAATCTTAATCTTGGTGCTTCTGTCTATCCATGACATTTGAATGCCAAAATGTATCGTGCCATAGACAAAATATTTTTCTATTTTCAATTGTTGTAGGCTAATTAAGATTCTTTTACAGCTTTGATTGACAAACCATGCTTCCAAGAGTTACTGTATACAGTGGTTTTTTTCTAAAGGTTGTGATTTTCATTGCGTTTATTCACCTGTTCAAGTATGTTCTAATAAACACCAATATATCTCTGTTTTGACCACATACGGGATTTTCTAGCAGTGTTTTTGTTCTTATCATAGTCGTTTATAGAGTTTAATGGATCAGTTGCAAGCACATACATTTTATTTTGCACAAAGTTGTTCCGCTTTACACTAGCCTTCACAATATCACTTGTTTTCTGGTGCATTGGTTGAAACGTCATTTATCGTAATTTTCAATTTCTTGTGGATTCCTGTTGTTGGTGTGTAATCTCTTTGTCTTAGGCTTTGATAATTCTCGTCAACTGGTATTAAAACCTGTTAAGTTAAGAAAGTTGACTTTACTGCTAATGTGCAAATACTAAACTCAATAACTATTCTCACATGTCGATATTTTAGTTTCTTTGGCACATTCAAATCTGCTATTCAAGTTGTGTCAGTGACTTGATCTCGGCATTGTGATTCCTTGCTTTGTTCTTTCTCTGCTTCTATCCTTATATTGTTTCTTATATGTCAGACAACAGTTAAAAGTAATGACTAGATATTTATGAATTTTATCCAGATGTATATTTCAATGTAGCATTGCTTTAGAATTATTGTTTACTTGAGACTGAGAATACTGAGTGTGTGTGAGATTGAGTGAGAATGTGTGTGCGTGTGTGTATGTATATATATATATTATTTATATTTATTTATTTCAACTAAAAAATCTTGTGTCCACTCCACCAGCATGGGTAAGTCACAAATAGTGAACATAATTAAGAACATATCAGTGCACACGGTGTTTTAGGAATATGTACTTCGTTATTCATAGAGAAAGCAATATTTTGGGGAAAATATAAACAATATTGAAATATTCCAGACATTGCTGAAGCCACACTGTTAGCTGTAATAAAAAAAAACGTTATATTTAGTCCTAGAAATATATTAAAAGAAAATATAAATAATCATAATTTTATCACGAACAGGATATTGACATTTTGAAAGTATAGTAGAGACTTTCATTCACTGGTGCTTGTCAAGTAAGTGGACACATTCATCAGCATGAACACCATTCTACCTTCAGTTGACTATGAAATCATGAACGACGACATTTATGACGAAAGATTAAGAGAGAGAAAAATAACGCTGATTATAAGTGACTCCGAGAGGGCAATACTAGAAACCATATTCTACGTGACTCTGTGTGGTGGCTTTGGTCTGCTAGGAATCGCAGCCAACATGACCAATATCGTGGTTTTTTACAAGCAAGGTTTTAGTAATACGGCAAACATCGCATTTTTCGGACTTGCTATTTCTGATCTATTGTGCATATTGTTTGTGGTGTGGATGTCTGTTTGCATGAACCCAATTCTACCTGATGTCGGTGTTCCGTGGTATGGTGTTGAGGTCATGTACGTCACGGCAGGTTGGCCGCATAATTGCTTTGGTCGAATCACCAGCAACATCACCGTCTACATCACAGCTGAAAGGTGGTTATCTATTGCATTTCCATTAAAAATAAAAGAAATTGTGACAAAAACAAGAACTACAGTGACCATTATTGTGATATATTGTATGAACATAATGACTCTTGCTACCGACTGGGCTACATATGTTCTTGGATGGAAATTTGTACCTGAACACAACAAGACATTAATAGCCATGATCTTTAATAGCAGCAGACAGAGCGTCGGGGGTGTCACCTTTGTGCTTCACTCCATGATTAGCATGGCTTCTTTTTTTGGTGTTATTTGTTTTACAGTTGTTCTTATTATCAAACTGAGAGAGAGTTCACAAATGCGCAAGGATATGACTTCAGGCGATGATCACAAGGGAGCTATGTCTGCCCGAGACAAGAAAACAGTAAAGATGGTGGTATTAATAGCCAGTATTTTAATCGTTTGTTACACTCCTGGAGCTATGGCCGGCATGACGGTATTTATTGTGGGACCAGAGTTCAATATTCAGGGTAGGTACATCAACATTTGTTCAGTGTTGTGGGGGATCGCTTGCTCCTGTCAGGCAATCAACTCCAGCGTCAACATTTTCCTCTACTACAAGATGAGCTCAAAATACAAACAAACTTTTGACAACGTTTTCAAAATTCATCCACGTGATAAATGAGTCCAGAAATAATATAGCGTCACGTGAAATATTACATATGAAATGATTGTCTTTGTTTTTATATAACGAATAGCTCCCGAACATTTTCTCAATTTTTTTTTATTTCGTGGCAGAGATACAATAATATTTATTTCTGAAAAAAAGTCATTAATAATGCAGATTTTTAAAGTTTTCTGCCTCTGCTCACTTGGTCACTTATGTTTCTTCTGTTTGCATGGAAAATGTGTTATTTCTTCATTGTTGGATTGCTAAGTTTATATTTTACATACACCAAAATAGTATGTTTACTCTTTTGTTTTGTCATTTACATGTCAGCGTAGAAGAAAGATATAGTTTGTGAACTTTTGCTCTCATGCTGTTACTGCATAATCATTAATTTGTTTTTATCCCTCGCTTCTTTTCTACTTTGTAGACATGAAATTTGTACTAACTTTTTCCTTTTTGATGAATCACTTAGTTTCTGCTTTATTGACACGAACACATCTGTGTGATGCTTTTATTGATTGCTTGTTTATTTTATTCTTTGCTTGTGCTGATAATGTTTACTTTGTTTGTGTTCTTTTTTTGCATTTTATAGTTACAGCGTTATTTGCGGAGCACCACCATTGATCTCCTCAGCAAGTTTAGCAGAGCCCAGAGACTGACGACTCCAGTTCTATGTTGGTTGATAAGTCTTCTTATGCGCCCACTAAGTCTCTCTTTTCTGGCTGTGAAATATTAACTCCCATCTCTTTCATTCGAAGGAGTGACGTGGACTCATTGTTGTCGAAGTCCTGTACCCTTCGCATATCTCGGAGGGCATTGATGATGTCCACTCGATCCATTCGTTGACCGTCTTCAACGACAGAGCAGCTAGTCAACCTCTTTCATTTCCCCGTGCTCCCGCATGCCCAAAGACGTAGACAAAAATGACCCTTCATATTTTTGACTTTTGCAATGACTCTACCCATTGCCAGCGTACAGAGCGAGTCCGCCTCCGCTTTTTTATCATGCTCATCGAATAACTTGATATGCAGGCTTAAGTGTAATCTTGTGACTTTAACCAGATGAATGTCCTGGTCACTGTCATCACCTACATCGTCATGCTACTGGTGGTCATAATGTATACACCACTGTCTTCCTTGACTATTCTGCCTGTCGAGCGTGCTGCAAATGTCACTGAACTCCTTTGGTGCCGTATTACTGATCCATCTGTATGGATGACTGCATCTTTCTCATGGTGATTTCCCAGATGAGATCATTGACATCCGCATTGACCACGACTGAGTTATGTCCCTACTTTTCCTGTTGAGTGTGACAATACACGACAATGTTCCCCTGAATGACGAAGACACCGGTATCTACTCCTCGCCAGCGTGTTATTTGTACGCCCGCTGACCATTTTGATGACATCTTCTGATCGAACCACAAGGGATTTGCCTCTTCATAGCCTGACACATTTCTCTGTGTTGAGCACGCGGTGCAATGGATGCTCTTTATCTGCATTTATCTTCAGGTATGCTCGTGGCCTCCAGAGCTTGATACTGTCATCTATGGTTGGAAATTCAACAGTATGCCTCAGTGCTACACAGGGATTGTCCCTCGTACACCCCAAGATAATGCGCATAGCTTCATTCTGTATTTTCTCTAGTCTGTCAATTGTCGTCGTATTGACAGTGAAAATTTCGAAGGCATACTAGATTTGTGCTAGGACTAGTCCCTGGAACAGAAGAGTAAGTAGCATCTGCTTGATGTTGGCAGCTTCTTTGTGGGATTTTGTTATCACATGGTCGACGTGGTCCGTAAAACACAGGCTACGATCAAACTTAACTCCAAGGTGCGCCATCAACCCTGTCCCTGGTCACCTCATCAGCTCTAGTGTGTACGCCTGTATGTCCTTTACAGTGTTGTTTAAATGTTATTTTGTGTTTGTTAGTTTTAACCAAGTTTGGAAGCATAGCTTTAAAATAAAAGCTAATTCAGATACTGTTAACTGCAATATAAATAACATAAATATTGGAACAATTGTCTGTACAGATTTGTGAAGTTTCTAACATAAGTTTTCTGATTACGAGTTTCACATAATGGCTGAGGCGATAGACTGGCGGTAAAATGTTTGAAAATAATTTCTCTAATATTATATATTCCGGTTCACATAAATCCTTTAGTATGATAAAAAAAAAAATTCCTGAGTCTCCCACGTCGTGGCTACTGCTTATACCAAGCGACCTTTATCCCTCTGGTTATATCGTGACCCACTCTCCCCCCCCCCCCCCACACGGACATACACTAGCAATGGTGCTATGTGTGGTAAAGATAGTTCTAGTTCCTTTGTATGATTATGCAATGTAAGATGGTTCAACAAGAGACATTTTAAAAAGAGAAACTGCACTTGAAATAGATAAGCGGTCATTTTATTTTTACTCGATTTACATCCATGCCCCACTTCCCCATAAGGACGTCCATAGCTGAAGGGAAAACAAGGATTACATCCGGGCCAATAATGTCCGCATTTTAGCATGTTTTGTTATGAGCATTTCAAAAATCCTTCCACCTTGTCTGGTCCTACGAGATTTATATGTGACAGGTAAGATAACTCTGGAACGGTGTTCAACAGCCGGCTCTCGACCGCTGGTTATTTCCCTTCCATTAGTAATGCCTCATCTTGGTCTCGATCAAACGATCTTTGATTATTTCCTGTTAGAAGCTCATTCAACAATTGATGTTATAATGATATCGTACTTTGCAAACAAATTGAGAATATTGTTCACATTGTCACGCTATTTGGTTGGGCATAGTTCCTTAACTTAAAAAAAAATAAAAATTGCGTCGAGGGGAGATATCTCTCTCTCTCTGCGTTCAGGACTCAATCAGAGTAAGGATTCCAGACTCTCATATGAAGTCAGCTGTCAGGCTAAGTGTGTTGATCGCTCCCACAGACAGAACATCACAATTAGAGTCTGTCAGATCCACTCTGACTGAACACCCGTTAATACGTTGCACTGTGTTCTGCGCCAGTGGCCCAGTGCATCCGATTTCAGCCAGCATTTTATTCGGGTTTGCTTTCCCTAGCCTTTGATTGTCCCCAATCTTCCTGCAAGGCTGCAGATGATCTTTTCTGTAGGGGGATTCTGCCCTTAGATGGTAGGCCCTCCCAGGTTTACGAGCACCATCTGCCCGAGTCACTAGAGGTGACTAACACAGACACGGACACACAAAGATGTTAGATGTGACTAACACAGGCATACACACACTTTGCCGTGCTCCTGGTTTAGGATTTATGCGAATGACTTAAATATCCGGACAGTTTCACGATAAAACTGAATGGTTCTGCCTCATGTAACAATGTATCAAGGTTTGTAGTTAGTCCGCACGAGATTGATGCCATCTGCCCTGGGGCTGGTCTGATCAACAAGTTACGGATTGAAAGGGCGATAGTTGCAAATATCTGCTCCAACTTTGCTGTTCTGTTCGCCTCTGCTGCTGTAATGTTTCCTAGTGTGTCAAATATTTCGTCAATCCCTCTTTTTCGTTTTCGGCCCTTGGGTCTGGTGTTCTCGAATCGTTTATTGAAAACTCGTTATGTTGCGTGTTGATCTTTCTATCTCGTCACGTCAAATGGCCAAACCAATTTATATGTTGTTTCTTTATATATTTTATGGCGGAGGTTATTGCTAACTTTCTTTTCAGTTCCTCATTTCTGATCTTATCGTTTAGGCTGTTTAGTTTCCTTACTCTAACACATTTCATATCAGAAGATGTTATTTTTCTCAACGCTCTTGCATCTAGGATCATTGTAACGAGAAGGGAACAGCTGGAATATATTGTGACAACGGGACACATTTAGAGACGAAGAGATAAGAGGGAAATAAAGAGAAAAAATACCAGACATCTTAAGATAATGGCTTGGCAGAAGGTCAACAACAGAAAGGATAAATAACTGTCGAGTTGGAAAGTTGTGGAGAAACAGGATCACCTACACCAGCAGGCATGGTACTTGATGATGATGATGATGATGATGCTGATCTAGTGTCAAGGACTGGTATTGGTAACACAACGTTGAGATGAAGAAGAGTGACCGTTTTGCCATTGTGTGTACATATTTTGTGTACCCAAATATGAATGTAGCCAAGATGGTTGTGCTAATAGCGTCTAATCCTGAACTCCTCGTGCTTTTATTTCATTGAAAGTCTGCTTAAAAAAAACAACTTAAATGCCAGATTTGTCAAACTATATTTCCTTGTAGTGATTTCCACTGGTTTCTATTCAATCAGATCCACCATCATTTCTTCAGCGCAAAAGGCGCGTTAATACAAAGAAGCCTTCATTAACAACATTCATCAAAACCGATGGGACTGATATTAAAGTGGGTTCTAAGTTTAGAAAATAGACCTATGACGAAACAATCGCCAACTAAATAATGCAGATCAATTTGAGCTTAGTTATTTGTTGCAGCTTATTATAGTTGCAAAATAGTATTGTTATGCAGAATGGTTGTCCTTGTGGCTTCCCTAAAACAAATATAAATTATAATCATTGTGATTATAACATTTGTGGTTATGATTTCATCTTTTCAATGCTTGAATTTCAAGATTTTCCTTGTTAGTTGCTGCACTGATTCGTCAGTTTTGAATGGCTATGTGTGTATATTTCTTGCTGACATGAAAATCAAGCTGCCATGGCAGCCGTCAACATAAGATCTATTCTAATAAAAAAAACTGGAACGAAAACTGGCATTAATGACGTGTACATTTTCAAAATAAATGATGTGCTCAAATAATATACTTCTATTCGTTAAATTCAAGATGATTATCTACTTATTACATCTGCGCCGATAAAACGATGTCGTACGCCTGCAATATTCCATTTTCGACAAATCAAGTGTTGTGAATGCAACCTTCCATCGTCTAGACTTGTTTTGTGCCCTACGTCACATTGGTGCTGTTCATGACCGTTGTTGGATTTGCTTGACGCAAGTTATTTCCATGTTACTCATTAATGTGAAATGCTTCGTCAGCCGCAGTTTTATCTCTTTACGGAATTTGCACCGTGTTATGTTCGTCATTGGCTACATTCACTAGAGTAATCAGGATTCTAAAGCACTCGTCATTGCAGTGCGTCCGACATTATTATGTGTGCTACGTCATCGTAATGGCTCATCGTAAATACCTAGACCGGTCGTAATCCTACGGTCTGTTGCTTGATGTGCGACGGGGATAATCTGACGACTGTGTGTTTATATGTTTGAAATTGGAGTCAAAAACGATGGCCTAACATCATCAAGTGCTATACATTTTTAAAGAAATATGACGATCATCATTTTCGGGTAGGACGTGAACTTCCGGTATATGGTGGATAGGCGGCAGGAACTATTGCAGGCTATGCATGAAAAGGGTTCCCTGTTGCAGTTTCCTCATATTCCAAGTCCATGGCGGACTGGTTGGTCTCCAGGCAAGACGCCGGCCTCGGGACGGAGAGGTTGTGGGTTCAAATCTCGGCTACACCGGTTGGGATTTTTATTTATGATTTCTCTCTGCGGCAACCACCCCTGGTTTCAGCAGCGAGGCCCGGCTTGAAACGTCAGTTACTCATCGACGGAAAAACATGAGTACCTCCGAAGTCGGAGTTATCTGCCTGTGCGGTGGGGGACCCCTGTGCACACAGCTGCCAGGGGAAAATGGATTAACACGCAAAATTCAGTTCCTAGTCTTTAGGGACTTCGTCAGAGTTGAAAGCTGGCGAACGCAACAACAACAACAACATATACCATCAGAAAAAAAAAATCAGAGTGATTTGTCAACGTACACAAAACACTAAAGTATCAAAACCAACAACTGAAAGATGTATTAAAATATG
Source organism: Megaustenia siamemsis (assembly GCA_032433765.1). Lineage (NCBI taxonomy): Eukaryota > Metazoa > Mollusca > Gastropoda > Stylommatophora > Ariophantidae > Megaustenia > Megaustenia siamemsis. The sequence goes on along the minus strand of JAVIAB010000051.1, from coordinate 70,993,392 downwards.
TTTTTTTTTAAAGTAATGCTGATAATTTTAAACGTGATAGCCTGAACATCGAACATTAACAAGGTTAAAATTAGTTGGCGACCCATAGCTGACTGCATGCGACAGGGTCGCGACTATACCTGACACTTGGAAATATGATAACCAGTCTGACCAAGCAAGTAGGAATCAAGAGAAAAGACAACCCGGTACCCAGAAATGTCTTGCTGAAGGTGAGTATGTTGGGAAGAAAATATTGCAGCGTGTTGTAAACGACAATTCAACGCTTCTACGTCCATTTTACGCTGTTTTAAAGGCGGACGATATTAGAAACATAATTTTGTAAAGTAGCCTACACGGTGACAGAATCATATTTCTTTATACATTTTTTTTTTACAAATTCCAAATGTTGAAAACATTAGGTATATGTGTAGCCTCAACGGGAATTACCTATTTCCAAAAAAAATTCCAACAGAATTAACGATATAAGTTCACATCTAGAAACAGACTTTCCTCAGTGCTCGATGATTTTAAGAGACAACTGATGTAATGGTTGACACTTTTTAGTTTAGTCGGACGGTTATTCTCCTTGCACATTAGACAAGACCATAAGTGCTCAGATCTCCCCAGATTTATGTCAGTCGAGGTGTGGTGACTAACAACACTGTTGGTTGACTAGACCTCTGTAGATTACTGCTTAGCACACCAGTCTGGCATCTCCCACCTAGACTTGTGATTCATGCAGTATGTTCATAGCTGTGGATTCAAAGACCCTTTTCAGCCTATTTGTACGCCCACGGGGTCATTCAGAATGTCAAAGCTGTCCATTTCTCTTCCGCAATCAATATCAAATAAAAAATAAAAGGAAAGAGAGATCGCGGACGACAAAGAGAGAAAATACGGGATAGTTTGGTGTCATGGCATGGAAAACAGTCAACAACAGAACTAATACGATGCACTGTGGATAGAAGATTGTGGGATGATATGATCGCCAACGCCAACCGGTATGGCGCATGATGATGATGACTCAATATCATCCAAACCTGTTTGGAGGTTCCTTACTACAAGTACTAGCCTACTCTGGCACGAAAGTGAAGCAGACGATTGTCGGGGTAGACCTCTCCATAGACTCTAAGCACTTTCATCGAACTCAGCCAGCTGTGAACTTCCTGAACATACCTATTCAGTCACTGAGGAAACATCTGTTCATATATAAGCCTTTGTCTCGAGCCATTGCCGGTACTTTAGAGACAGACATAAACTCCATAGGCAAACTCATTGTAGTCAACGCGAAAACACCACTGTCTTACTTCATAATTCTGCCCCAACATGAACCATGTGGGCCAACGAGCTCGGCACATTGTCGAATAACAGACCTGTCTGTGCAAATGAGGGAGCCGCGATAGCTCAGTGGTTAGTGAACTGGACTACATAGGACAAGTGGTAGGGTTCGATCCCAACCGACGGCTTTCGGGTTCACCCAGCCTTAAATGGGTACCGGATTTTTTTCTGGGAAAGTGAAGCAGCACGGGCGTAATACCGACCACATTACCGCAAAAATCATGTGCTGAAGGTCTGTAAAATATAGGGTCACTAACACCATATTTCGCTATACGCCATTTGGCATGACGGGGGTACTTTACTTTTACTTACTGTGTAAATGATTGTCACAGTAGTTTATTTTTATCTCAAAGTGGCATGTTAGTTCTAGTTTTGAAAATGTGCAGCATTTATAGATGAATATGTCTTTCTTGAGCCTAGGCTATTCCACTCATTCTTATAATTGATATTTTATGGACATGATTTCAATTTGATAACAAACACAAAACGTTAATATTTATAGATAAAGTTCATATGTATCCGTGAACGAATATTTAGTAGTCAATGTTTGTAACAAAAACATTACAGATTGGCAAATATGAGAGTTTTGAAGCATGCAATATGTAATTTAGAACAACAGTTCTTACATTTTATACATAGCTTCCTTTAATCACTTTAAATCTATAACAGAAGAAGATATTCCTGGAAAGATACACAGCAACTAAAGTGCCAATGACAAACAACTGGGTTGTGTCACGCTCAGAAAAGTTCTCGAAAATCAAGGCCTTCATTTTTGCCCAAAGACCAAAATGTTTTGTTGGAGCCAATCTCTGTCCAGTGATGGTTGCAGGAAAGGGCTTACTACACTCCAAACGGCACTCGTAAGTTTATATGTATAGTAAGTACTCTAGCTATTTACGGCATGAGCCAGCTCGGGCGGTTTCTTTCATGGCCTGTTAGATCTGACACCTTGCAGCATTAACAAATATGATGTTACTCTTCTTTTATTTTTCTTGCATTGGTATATGCCCATTAATGCATACGCACAATTTATGAATCACAGACCGTACAATTGAGTACTTGGATGTGATTCACGGGGTCTCCTTGGCGGATACAAGTATTTCAAGGCGAGGATCGAACACGGGCGTGTCCGGAGTACAGTGATGATAATCCTAACATGGCGTAACATATCATAACTTGACTACCACGTTCCATTACACGAATGGTAACATTTCTTAAATGTAATGGGTAAAGGCCACAATGTAGAGTTAGAAGACAATGATGTAATGAAATAACATACTACTAGATAAGCACCATACAAGGGGCATACTTCATTGTTCCTTGAAGGAAGCAGGTAACATAGATGCACACAAGTGATATGTACTTGCATGTAAACGATATCATTGTTGATGGATAATTTCAGTAAGTACTTATGTGTCTTTATCGAATAAGATCTTATCATGGGGCCGAAACATTGCATTCTGACGAGTGCCTGGAAGATAATGTCAGAAAGTTTAATACTTTTCTTATGGAAAAGTAAATATACAATTGTATATAGCAGCCCTAATAAACAGAAGACAGTAGAAAATTATAAACGTTTCGGACACATGCCATCGTCAGTGTGGTAGGACAAAAGACATAAAGGACGATTACATAAAATTATATCTACCTAGATTCAGTGAAAGATTGTTACACTACCTGTCATAAGCGATATCTACCTAGCTTCAAAGATTGTTACACTACCTGTCATAAGCGATATCTACCTAGCTTCAAAGATTGTTACACTACCTGTCATAAGCGATATCTACCTAGCTTCAAAGATTGTTACACTACCTGTCATAAGCGATATCTACCTAGATTCAGTGAAAGATTGTTACACTACCTGTCATAAAGGATATCTACCTAGATTCAGTGAAAGATTGTTACACTACCTGTCATAAGCGATATCTACCTAGCTTCAAAGATTGTTACACTACCTGTCATAAGCGATATCTACCTAGCTTCAGTCAAAGATTGTTACACTACCTGTCATAAGCGATATCTACCTAGCTTCAGTCAAAGATTGTTACACTACCTGTCATAAACGATATCTATCTAACTTCAGTCCATGATTGTTAAGAATACCTGTCATAAACGATATCTACCTAGCTTCAGTCAAAGATTGTTACACTACCTGTCATAAACGATATCTACCTAGCTTCAGTCAAAGATTGTTACACTACCTGTCATAAACGATATCTACCTAGCTTCAGTCAAAGATTGTTACACTACCTGTCATAAACGATATCTACCTAGCTTCAGTCAAAGATTGTTACACTACCTGTCATAAACGATATCTACCTAGCTTCAGTCAAAGATTGTTACACTACCTGTCATAAACGATATCTACCTAGCTTCAGTCAAAGATTGTTACACTACCTGTCATAAACGATATCTACTGAGCATGAAGTCAAAGATTGTTACACTACCTGTCATAAACGATATCTACTGAGCATGAAGTCAAAGATTGTTACACTACCTGTCATAAACGATATCTACTGAGCATGAAGTCAAAGATTGTTACACTACCTGTCATAAACGATATCTACCTAGCTTCAGTCAAAGATTGTTACACTACCTGTCATAAACGATATCTACCTAGCTTCAGTCAAAGATTGTTACACTACCTGTCATAAACGATATCTACCTAGCTTCAGTCAAAGATTGTTACACTACCTGTCATAAACGATATCTACCTAGCTTCAGTCAAAGATTGTTACACTACCTGTCATAAACGATATCTACCTAGCTTCAGTCAAAGATTGTTACACTACCTGTCATAAACGATATCTACCTAGCTTCAGTCAAAGATTGTTACACTACCTGTCATAAACGATATCTACCTAGCTTCAGTCAAAGATTGTTACACTACCTGTCATAAACGATATCTACTGAGCATGAAGTCAAAGATTGTTACACTACCTGTCATAAACGATATCTATCTAACTTCAGTCCATGATTGTTAAGAATACCTGTTATAAGCGAAGATGAGACTTGACCGCAACAGATGCTTCGCATTTCACGCAGGTCAGATAAGTCAGCTAGATGATGATAATGATGATGCTGATGATGCAGCTAATAAACATTTAGATGATTATGGATAAATTGTGGAGGTTTCTGTGCTTCTGAATCATGGTGCTCTCCAGCACAACCAGAGTTTATCCGGCTCGAACCACATTACTGTGATCCAAAATCACATGAGATACAATAATTAGTCCTTTCCGCAATTAAAGAAAAAATGTAGTCATGTGTTCAACGTAAGCAGGTGATGGAATATGTGGCAATTAAAACTGTAAATGTAGGCAGTATAAAGTACGGAATTAAAATTAATACCATCTAACATAATAAATAGGCAGTCGGGCCCGTCTTTAGAACTATGGAGGTTGTGCGTTGCACGGAGACCTTCCTGTTAGAGACGTAACTGGCCAACATGAAGTGGCTTTGTGCTCTCACCGTACTAAAATGATGGAAGTATGTGCTCACACAGTACTAAAATGATATGGTGACGACCATGGTACTAAAATTATGAAAGAATGTGCTCTCACCGTACTAAAATGATGGAAGTATGTGCTCACACAGTACTAAAATGATATGGTGACGACCATGGTACTAAAATTATGAAAGAATGTGCTCTCACCGCACTATAATGATGGAAGTATGTGCTCACACAGTACTAAAATGATATGGTGACGACCATGGTACTAAAATTATGAAAGAATGTGCTCTCACCGCACTATAATGATGGAAGTATGTGCTCACACAGTACTAAAATGGTGAATGTATGTGTTCACAACGCACTAAAATGATAAAAGTATGTGTTCTCAACGCAATAAAATGATGAACGTATGTACTCTCACCGAAATAAATTATGGGAGTATGTGCTCTTATAGCACTAAAATGAAGGGAATATGGGCTCTAACTGCACTAAAATGATCGGAATATGTACTCTCACTGCACTAAAATGATGGGAATATGTACTCTCACCGCACTAAAATGATGGGAGTATGTGCTCTCACTGCACTAAAATGATTGGAGTATGTGCTCTCACTGCACTAAAATGATTGGAGTATGTGCTCTCACCGCACTAAAATGATGAAAGAATGTACTCTCACCGCCATTAAAATGGTGAATGTATGTGTTCACAACGCACTAAAATGATAAAAGTACGTGTTCTCAACGCAATAAAATGATGAACGTATGTACTCTCACCGAAATAAATTATGGGAGTATGTGCTCTTATAGCACTAAAATGAAGGGAATATGGGCTCTAAGTGCACTAAAATGATCGGAATATGTACTCTCACTGCACTAAAATGATGGGAATATGTACTCTCACCGCACTAAAATGATGGGAGTATGTGCTCTTATAGCACTAAAATGAAGGGAATATGGGCTCTAAATGCACTAAAATGATCGGAATATGTACTCTCACTGCACTAAAATGATGGGAATATGTACTCTCACCGCACTAAAATGATGGGAGTATGTGCTCTCACTGCACTAAAATGATTGGAGTATGTGCTCTCACCGCACTAAAATGATGAAAGAATGTACTCTCACAGCACTAAAATGGTGAATGTATGTGTTCACAACGCACTAAAATGATAAAAGTATGTGTTCTCAACGCAATAAAATGATGACCGTATGTACTCTCACCGAAATAAATTATGGGAGCATGTGCTCTCATAGCACTAAAATGAAGGGAATATGGGCTCTAACTGCACTAAAATGATCGTAATATGTACTCTCACTGCACTAAAATGATGGGAATATGTACTCTCACCGCACTAAAATGATGGGAGTATGTGCTCTCACTGCACTAAAATGATGGGAGTATGTGCTCTCACTGCACTAAAATGATACTAATATGTACTCTCACTGCATTAAAATGAAGGGATCATGTGTTCTCACCGCACTAAAATGATGGTAGAATGTGCTCTCACAACACTAAAATGAAGGGAGCATGTGTTCTCACCGCACTAAAATGATGGTAATATGTGTTCTCACCGCACTAAAATGAAGGGAATATGTGCTCTCACTGCACTAAAATGAAGGGAATATGTGTTCTCACCGCACTAAAATGAAGGGAATATGTGCTCTCACTGCACTAAAATGATGGGGTGACAACCGTGGCACCAAAGTAAACTCTTTATTGCACAAAATAATGAGGTCATGACCTCTCAATACATTAAAATGAAGGCGTTATTGTATCTAACGTATGCCCAAGGTATAAAAATATATGGGGGTGATGAGTGTTTGGCAGTGCTTACTGCACCCATGTGTAGAGTACTCTTGTGCAATCAGCTGATTAGAACTGACAGAGGAATCGACACCATCATGACGTACAGATATAAGATCAGCCACAGTTGAACCTGTGGTTACGTGACAGTTTACATAGCCTCGGCTTTCAGTAAGTTTGAATAGGATCCTCCCGATTGCACAAGAGTACTCTACACATGGGTGCAGTAAGCACTGCCAAACACTCATCACCCCCATATATTTTTGTACATGATTTGACGTCACAATACGCGAAATGAGAACGATCGAAATAAACATACATAAAGGGGTGCTGGTCGAAACTGTGACTTAACATCCGTCGTTTATTGATAATGATGTGCATGGCAATAAAACATTCAGCGTGTAAACCATGTTTCCGGCATCACCACATTGCCATATCTATTGCCTGTTAGTCATTCTCTACTGCAACTTCTAATGGGACTACCTAAAACACTCCACAATCAGGGGTGGGCAAAATACTTTCATCTAGGTATTAATCTCACTTGTCAACAGCTTGGTTGTGTAAAATATATCTTACTTCTACTCTATCTATAGTTTCCTATGGATGGCTCCCTCTCGCTATGTGGTCAAAACTCGCTCTCATTTTACGTCTTACTCGGATGATACCCTCGATCTGTTAATCGACCTAACGTTGTCGCCGTTTTCCGCGATAACCTTTTCGCCTGCTTAACACATAAGTGAATTCAATCTCATCGTTCCATTAATCTTGTGAATTACGCCAGCTCATTTACCTGAACTCAATCTGAATCTAAATCTCCCCATCCTCTTATCTCCCATTTGTAGCATCTTTCCACCTAATTGACTATACAATCCGATATATTAATTTAGTTAACTTCCTTAAAACATAACTCTTTTTTGACAGAAGATGTATATTAATGAAAATTATAAAATTATAATGTTTCTAATGAGATACAGTTTCTTTTTTATGTTGACAGAATGTAAGAAGCCAATCTAATATTTTCACTTGACTAGCTTTGTTTTGTCTACTGTAATTTAAGGCAGTTTGGGAGCGTGTTCTTATCGTTAGATGAATGTAGTGATTCAATGAGTTGACGGAAGTTGGACTTCCTGTCACAAGTGACAAAAAAAAAAAAAAAGAGAAAACGAGACATAGGGAATAGAGAAATAAAACGCTCGTGTACCAGACAACTTAAGAGAACAGTACTGTAACATACCAACAGCAAATGCAAAGACAAAATCTACGACCTGAAAATAGGATCCGTAGGCCAAACAGCGTTACCTCCTTCGAGAAAAACGCTGGTACCCAATTTCAGAGGCTGTGTAATCTCCAAAGTAGTGCATAAAAAATAATTCGTCACATCTGAGGAATGGACCAATCAACTACTTTCTGACCAAGAAAAGGGCAACTAGAGGAAGTTAAACATAGATATTGGCAGCAAAATAAAACAAGAAACAGTCGTAGCTTCTAGGATGAGATGCTTCATGAAAATGTTGAATGTAAAGTATATGAATCGTTCGTTCGTTCGCTTTCGTCAGCTTTGATCTCTGACGAAGTCCCACCCACTCAATTTTGTGGGACTGAATTTTGCGTGTAAAGTCTGTTTTATCCCATTACAGGATGCCCCTCGCCATGCAGGCAGATTTACTCCGACTTCAGAGGTACTAATTTTTAGGGAATTAGTAAAACCCAGGAGTCATCGCCAGGGTACGAACCACGGCAACGGTAAGCCAACCGCCTATCGATTGCGCTAACCGGACACCCAGTATATGAATCAAAATCAGAAACAAAACAATAGGAAAAAGAGTGGGATTAACCCTAGCTTTTTTGTCAAGTAACAGCAAGCCAATTGTTTCGGTCATGTAGCAAGACTAGACACAGACAAAATAAAACATAAAATTATATTCTCAACAAGCTATGATAAAGGTAAAAGGGCAGACCTCGCAAAAAATTAATTAATGAAACACAAAAAATGCTAAAAAAAATAGGATGCTTCGGATAGATTAATTTGACTTGACAAACAACAATCAAACATTTTCTGTGTCACTTATAATAAGAAAATTGATTATATTGCTTGTATTTTGTATTTTGCTGTATCCTCGCCAGACTTGAATCGATGCCCCATGTGTGTCCATTCCGTCGATTAAAGAGAACTATCTGAGCAGACCAAGAACACTGTATGCAGCAAATTGCTGTTTTTTTTTTTTTCATTACACCATTTTTGTCTCTAGTCTGTGAAACATAAAGTTTAGAACAAACGAACAGAGGGAAAAATATCGAAGGGAAGATATGAGAATAAATCAAGAGTCATTGAAATTAACTAAACAACAGAAGACGAGTTGAGAATTATTAAATAAGAGTGAGGATGAGTCATTGACAATAACTAAACAGGGAAGACTCGCGTTCTCCTGGTTTGAATCCCGTCAAGTTATCGATTCAGCAACCCACAATCTGAACACGATATATTGACAGAAGCTAAATAACAGTGAAGTCGACAAGTAATTGAAAGTTCCATTTCTTGTCCTCTAGCGACGTTTCGATGTCCACACACAGACGTGACGTATTCATTGTGTTAGATACATGACCATATTTCACAGTTTTCCAAGTCTAGACTAACAATTTTAACTATTTCCAAACATATTCTTCATTAGATAATCTTTAAAATGCATCTTTAGTTTCGTATTTTTTCATAGTCTTTATGTTCCAAGTAAAATCCATACATTGTTTGTATCCATATCAAAATTATGGTAATATATCAATGAAACAAATGACATTAATGAGTACCGTTTACGAAAATTAACTGGCAAATATATAATTTCCTTGGTCATTCGTAAACATTGAGCCCTCTAAAAATACAACGTTACTTTTATTGATCAACAAGAGGTAGGGTTCGATTCCAACCGACCATTTCCGGTTCACCCGGCCTTTAATGGGTGCCAGATTTTTTTCTGGGAGTGTAAAGCGGCACGGGCGTAATACCGACTACATTACCCCAAAAATCATGTACCGAAAGTCTGTAAAATTTATGGTCACTAACACCATATTCCCTATACGCCACTTGGCGTGACGGGGGTACTTTACTTTACTTTCTATTATTGATCAACAATAACCGTTAGTTATATATAGTTATAAACAATGTTCCGGTAGTCTATGTTATCAGCCTTCGTCTGTTTCAAACAATGAGAGAAATTAAGATCTTTTTGACAGCGGTCATCAGTTTAGTTTCTATATAATACATTTGGAGATGTTTGGTGGTTAAGCATTAGTGTATAATCAATTAGTATGAACAAGTTCACTTTACACTTTAATTGTTGCTTCCCCTTGTCAACTAATCTGCTTAGCGTATTTGTCAACCTTCGTGGGTAAAGAGCCCTAACTTCTGTACCACATGATGGCTTTCTATGTCAAATTATAATTTTCTGGTTTACATTTGTGACAATAATTTGATACAAGTAAAAGTAAAGTAACGAGACCCCGTCACGCCAAGTGGCGCATAGCGAATATGGTGTTACAGTGTTTACGGACATTCAGCACATGATTTTTGGGGTAATGTGGTCGGTATTACGCCCGTGCCGCTTTACTTTCCCAGAAAAAAAAATCCAGTACCCATTAAAGGCTGGGTGAACAGGAAGCCGTCGGTTGGGATCGAACCCTACCTCTTGTCCTTTGTAGTCCAGTTCACTAACCACTGAGCTATCGAGGCTATTTGATAAAAACATACATAAATTTGGGACGGCATAGAAGCTAATATGTAAACGTAGCTAGAAACACTAGATTGAGGAAAGTTGAAGTGAGAGTAGCCTGAGATTGACCATATAAGAAAGATGACCAAAGGTTCTTTATCACAATCAGGGCAGAATGATGATAGACAGGCGTCTCAGTAATCTGGCGTGATATTGATACACATTTTTCTCAGAGTAGACACGATGAAAATGAAGATGGTCATGCAGTAAAGAAAGTAAATATTGTTGAACTATGAAGAAGAGGGGAGCCGCGATAGCTCATTGGTTAGTGAACTGGACTACAAAGGACAAGAGGTAATGTTCGATTACAACCGACGGCTTCAGGGTTCACCCAGCCTCAAATGGGTACCGGATTTTTTTCTGGGAAAGTAAAGCGGCACGGGCGTAATACCAACCACATTATTTCAAAAATCATGTGCTGAAGGTCTGTAAAATGTACGGTCACTAACACCATATTCCCTATACGCCACTTGGCGTGGGGCTCTTTAGTTTTTTGTTTTTTTTTTACATTTATAAAGAAAAGCGGGTGGCCCGAAATGATAACTTGTCAGGCTCCAAACGATAGAACGCGGGTTAGAATCACGGTAGGGTCAAAGGTTGCTTTTATTCGAGAGTGAAATAAAAACTCATACTAGAACACCTCGCGGCGATTGCACTCGACAAGTAGCCTTTCTTCCCCAGTTTTGTAAATCCCCCCGGGAAAACCCCAGAATATATATATATATATATATATATATATATATATATATATATATATATATATATATATGAAAACAGCAACTTTGAACTTGAACTTTGAAATATTAAACAGCTGTAAACGGTGCACAAACTTTATGAACCTCTACATCAACTTACCATACAGATGTGTGCCAACATTAATTGACACGTGGGTAAAGCAAAAATTATGACAAAGGAAAAGCAGGGAAATAAATGCTAAAGATTGATGACATTAATCTGCCTGATGGATACATTATTATGAATGTGTACCTTTATCAAGCACATAGCAGTATTTTATGTATAATTGTACCTTCTAGGTAATAAAAATATCAACTGGGCGAGAAATGTTGCGAGAAATGGTTAGACGTATAATTTTATGTCAAAAACACCATTCGTCTAACCATGGTTAACATCTGAGTTGTGACACTAGTAATTATAATGGTTATGGTATTTTATCTATAATTTGTATGACTTATCTTTTCTTCTGCTTCTTCTTTGTTTCCTCATTTGTCTTTCAACGTGGCGGGAAGATATAATTTGCGGGCTTTTGCTCTGCTGTTCGCCTCTTCTGATGTTGTTTCATAGGTTTTCTAACATTCAGTTAATCCATCTTTTTCGTGGTCGTCTCTTGGTTTTCTCGCAATGTTTATTGAAGGCACGTTGTGTTGTGTTTTGATCTTTTTTGCCTTGTCACATCGCCAAACAATTGTTTCTGTTGCTTCTTTATATATTCCATGTTGGGGTTTATTCCTTGTATTACTTGTATTTAAAAAAAAAAACGACAATTATCAAATTGATATTTAGTTTTACATGGGATATTTTAGCTATAAGTATTTTTTTTTAAGCAGAAACGCATTTTGAAAATTTTCCTCACAAAATTCTAGCCCAGACCTCTTGGACACAGTAATTCAGTTATTCTCGTTGTAAGTAACATTTGGAGAGACAATTGTATTTATTAAATAATGTTGTTAATTTGTTTAATTCTTACCACACATACAAGCACAATGTGTTACAATTTTGTTTGTGTGCACTTTGTCGTTCATGACGTGCCACGTAAGTACAATTACATTTAGATTAGTAAAACTTTAATCAACAAACCCGTTTTGTAATGATGGAGATAAATAATGTTGAAGAAGTATTAGTTTAGTTAATTCGTTTGTAATGAACACAAACAACAGTTTCAATATTCCATATTTGTGTTGCGTCTCGTTGCTGTTAAGAAATCAGTAGCCTGTGTGCTGACGGTCTTTGGTCCAAAATCATGTCTAGTTGATATATAACTTCCTTTTTTGAAAATTAAAACATAAAGCAACAATGGTCTAAAATAACATTAGTAGACATGGTCATTGTTTTAATGGATCACGCCTTGTCAAGAAGAAAGCAGAAAACAAAAACTTAATTAATATTAAAAATAAAAAAGAATATTTTTTTAACCTCTTTTCACCGATTCTGAAGTTGCTCATGGTTTTGTAAATGTAACATTATCATTTGATTCTTGAATATCGTTAATTTCCAATTGTTACTGGACGCTGCAAATAAAGACCAAGAACAACATGAACACAATCAAACATGATTATCAATTAATCAATGAGAAAAAGAAATACCCAATTCTTTAATTCAATTACTTTTTAAGAAAGCTGGTTTTGCCCTGACAAGCGTTTAGGTCTATTACATAGCTCATCGACATTCTAAAATTGAGTAGATGGGAGCGAAGGATTCGCAAGTCTATAATTTATAATGTATCTATTTATTTAAATATTTATCTTCATGCATGAAAATAATATTGCTTGTAATGAATTCTTTGATCATCATAACGAAGCAATGAATATTAACAGAGGGATCATTTACTTTTTAAATCCTGAATCGATCATTTTGCAAGTCAAACTTTAAAAAAAAACCTCTTCGACATGTACAGCCAATTCTTGTCTTAGTTTCGATATAACTCAACTAGGTCATCAAGCATTGTCTTCTAGTCCATCTACATCACTTGTTAAACCCAAGCTGCGCTCACTGTGGAGATCATATAGATTTGTCTAGTAGGTGATGTATCAGAGCTCGAGCAGTTTGTTTGGTACTTATATAATCCGGACAACAAGGAAAATAGAACAATTTTGTCATGAACAAATAATAACACAATTACCCAGGCTAATGAAAGAATAAGCACAATAAATGGAGAATCACTTGAAACAGCAATTACTAATGAAAGAATAAGCACAATAAATGGAGAATCACTTGAAACAGCAATTACTAATGAAAGAATAAGCACAATAAATGGAGAATCACTTGAAACAGCAATTACTAGTGAAATAATAAGCACAATAAATGGAGAATCCCTTGAAACAGCAATTACTAATGAAAGAATAAACACAATAAATGGAGAATCACTTGAAACAGCAATTACTAATGAAAGAATAAGCACAATAAATGGAGAATCACTTGAAACAGCAATTACTAATGAAAGAATAAACACAATAAATGGAGAATCACTTGAAACAGCAATTACAAATATCTGGGCTCTATTGTTATTGACTTCTTAGGAATATATTCTTGAAAAGTCGATGTCGCTTTTCTCTAGGCTTTTTTCCTGAGAGTAGACGTTACTTCATGATTAAAATGTTCCTTAACTGTGCTCACCACCATATCACACCGAAAACACCATACAATTACAACCTCATTTGGCAATATTCTAACTGGACCATTTATTTTTAAAATAATGGTCTACAAAGGAAACTAAATATGATCTCGCACAACTATCAAGAATACTTTGTCAATAAATGCCTGCACCGATGCATGAACGAGAAAATAGACGAGTCTAAAAATGAAAGCGCCGAGATATTTGTTAACACTGAAGCATCTACTGCAAGACAAAACACATTTGTCTAGAAAATTGCCTCCAAATTATTAAGGCAATGCCATAGACAGTACATCTACTTCAACAATCCCGATCATCACTTCTCGCCTACATTATCTGCCCTATAATTCCCAAATGCAGTAAACACTCTCAAATAACTAATTAAATAAACCGATCAGATGAGAAAACATGAGATGTTATACATAAAGATGAAATATTAATAATGGATGATCTTCAGGAAGATGTATGGCCAGTGTATTTCCGAAGTTATTATATGATTATAGTGTTAAATGCTAGCGTCATAATAATTGTTGTCATATTAAGCTTCATTTGTAACTCTTTACTCATATCCCGTGTGAGGGGAGAAAAGGACATAGCCATTGTCACTTACCAGGTATGTCGACTAATGAGGTGTTTAAGAGAAGGTATTCACTGGTGCCACGGAGTTGGTGCACTTGAGCTGACCCCCATCTACAATACTTCTGCTAGTGCGTGGCGAACGTGCTTTTGAGGGGATCTGAATACTACGGAGTATTCAGTTGGTCAATTAGGTCGTTGGGTCCGTTCAAATTGTCATTTAGTCGTTGGATCTGTTCACGTTGGTCAATTAGGTCGTTGAACCTGTTCAAGTAAGTCTATTAGGTCGTTTGATCAGTTCAAATTGGTCAATTAAGCCGTTGGATCTGTTCACGTTGGTCAATCAGGTCGTTCGATCTGTTCAAGTTGGTCTATTAGTTCGTTGGACCTGTTCAAGTAGGTCTATTAGGTCGTTTGATCTGTTCAAATTGGTCAATTAGGTCGTTGGATCTGTTCAAGTTAGTTAATTAGGTAGTTGGATCTGATCAAATATAACTTTTTGGTAATTTTATCTGGTGATGTTGGTCAATTAGGTCGTTGGATCTGTTCAAGTTGGTCAATTAGGTCGTTGGATCTGATCAAGTTGGTCAATAAGGTCGTTGGATCTGTTCAAGTTGGTCAATTAGGTCGTTGGATCTGTTCACGTTGGTCAATTAGGTCGTTGGATCTGTTCACGTTGGTCAATTAGGTCGTTGGATCTGTTCACGTTGGTCAATTAGGTCGTTGGATCTGTTCACGTTGGTCAATTAGGTCGTTGGATCTGTTCAAGTTGGTCAATTAGGTCGTTGGATTTGTTCAAATAGGTCTATTAGGGCGTTGGGACTGTTAAAGTAGATCAATTAGGTCGTTGGATCTGTTCAAGTTGGTCAATTAGGTCGTTGGATCTGTTCACGTTGGTCAATTAGGTCGTTGGATCTGTTCAAGTTGGTCAATTAGGTCGTTGGATCTGTTCAAGTTGGTCAATTAGGTCGTTGGATCTGTTCAAGTTGGTCAATTAAGTCGTTGGATTTGTTCAAATAGGTCTATTAGGGCGTTGGGACTGTTAAAGTAGATCAATTAGGTCGTTGGATCTGTTCACGTTGGTCAATTAGGTCGTTGAATCTGTTCAAGTTGGTCAATTAGGTCTTTGGATCTGTTCAAGTTGGTCAATTAAGTCGTTGGATTTGTTCAAATAGGTCTATTAGGGCGTTGGGACTGTTAAAGTAGGTCAATTAGGTCGTTGAATCTGATCAAATGGAACTTTTAGGTTATTTGATCTGTTCAAGATGAACGTTTAGGCAGTTCGATTTATCAAGGTGAACTTTTGTGGCTAACTCGGGTCACAAACTTACTGGCAATGACGACGGCTACCATAAACTTGATAGCTAGAAAGGCTATCATCTTTGGGCTTTAATTATGATGATACATTGATACAAATATGCATAGAACTCGGCCTTCATATACACCACTACATGGATATTTAGATGAATACATAAGTAAAAGTAAAGAGCCCCGTCACGCCAAGTGGCGTATAGGGAATATTGTGTTAGTGACCATAAATTTTACAGAGCATCAGCACATGATTTTTGGGGTAATGTGGTCGGTATAACGACCGTGCTGCTTTACTTTCCCAGAAAAAAATCCGGTACCCATTTAAGGCTCGATGAACCCGGAAGCCGTCGGTTGGGATCGAACCCTACCACTTGTCTCTTGTAGTCCAGTTCACTAACCACTGAGCTATCGCGGCTCCCAGATGAATAAATAATCTGGGTAAATATGTATAAGAATTTGCTGAATTTGAACACATGATATAATTCTACAATACATTTAGAGTCGAAAACGGCTAGAACAGAGCCACGCATAAAGGCAAAGACCAGCGGTAACATTTATCTAATGTGTAAACATTTAACTGAAGAAGATGCGAATACGATAAACAAACTAAATATTGTCGAACCATGGATACACTGTCCAACAAAATCAACAATTTTGATTAAATATTGGAACAGTTATAAATAGTTTCTACACTTTATGTGCATTATTCTCATTGTTCAGTACATTCACGAGTCAATATAATTACCGACTGAGTAATATAAAAAGATGGATGAAGAAAACCCAAGCAATTGAATGCTGTGAACTAATCACATCATTTTGACAGATGCAAAATTATTATACATTTATACTGCACAATTCAAATAGTAGTAATTTTTTACGTAATTGTAGTTCTTCCTTACTAAAGTGCCAACGTACTGTAATAATTTACTACTGAATTAGCGTAAAACGTTTAGGCTGTAATTTTAAGTCGTTTATGGTCGTGACATTAGCAAAGTTCAGATTAACAATATATATATATTGATTGGACTTCCGGTCAATATGGCTGATATGTGGCAATGAACAATTGAGGCACTGTCTGAAAAACTTAATTGTTGCAGTTTCCTCATAAGTCCGGCTTGCTGCAGGAGCTACTGACATTAGTGCTCTGTGCACACCGTGAGCTCTGTGTTTCATCGGATGATGTTTCTATATTCAGATTTCTTACGATGAATGAAGATATCGTATGACGAAGGACAGTTCAGTTGCGTTCACTATCGGTGCTACTATGTCTTATATCTTTTGTCGTGTGCGTTGTTTGCTACTATGGGGACTGGAACTTCATTTTTTTGTTTCGATATTCTATGAAATATTAATTCTGATGATTCCACTGGCACGGGCGGTTGAGTAATTATGGATTTTAATTATGTTTGCAATGATACCGGGGCCTTCGAATAACTATAACTACACCTATGTAAATACGTCATTTATTTATTTCTATAAAATATTTTTTTAAACTTGAAACACATGATGATAGTTAGTGTTTTCTTTGAAAATAATGAAGGCATTATTTGAATGATATCTACCCTTTGTGTAACTAGTTATAACAATGGTATAAACATACGCGACAACAGTATTTCTATACTAGTGCTGTCAAAAATTGAGCTATCATCAAGTGCCATACCGGTTGGCGTAGGTGATCATATCCCTCAACAATCTTTTCTATCTACAGTGCATCGTATCAGTTCTGTTGTTGACTGTTTTCCATTCAATGACACCAAGCTATCCAGTATTTTCTCTCTTTGTCGTCCGCAATCTCTCTTTCCTTTTATTTTGCTAGTTGTAATCAAGTATTCCAACTTTCGTCTTCTCATGATGTGCCCGAAAAATGTTGATTGCTTCTTTCTGATGTTTTTTTACAACAATTGAGTAGACACAATAAATAAGCACTGTCGTTAATTAACAGTGTACAGTTTATTGAAGATCTGTGCTAAGATCATAAGTATCCATATTTCCTTAAAGTATTTATGTGAAAACTTTATTTAATTAAGGTAACGTTATATAACTACTTATTTACTTTGCACTTATAGAAGTGAATTTATGATTTTACATTTAATAACAGTTCATACATTACGTTTGAATTATGCCTTCACAGAAAAGCTTAATGCAAAACGAAAGCTGCACATTCAGTTCAAGCCTAGTGGGGACAGCTCATCCAAATGGACTATGAGACAAACCACATCTAAAGGGCGAACCAGATACGATTGTTGAAGTGATATAAGATAATAGCAGTGACTCGCATATTGGGTTTACCCCTATGGTCTGAGGAGGTGAAATAGGATGCTACCAGAGTTCCTGTCTTCTGCCTGTACCTAAATCCATCATTTAAACCTCATCCCACTTTATTTTTCAGAAATATTAAACTTGGAATTTCCTTAAGAAGGCAACATTGTATAGTAAGAAATCAGTAACAATGACCGACACGCGTGCATCTTCTGAGCATATTGACAATAAAACCTACTTTTACAGGATTTCAAACAGCATAATTTTGAAAGAGGTTTTAACCGACGAAGAAGAACTAATCTTTGAATGCATTTTTTTCGTTACATTTATTGGGTTAGTTAGTGTTGCTGGAGTGATATTCAATATGATTAATATCGTTATTTTTTACAGACAAGGTTTTAGTAATACTGTAAACATTGCATTTTTTGGTCTCGCAATATCAGACTTGTTGTGTTTGATGTTTGGGATATGGATGTCTATTTGCATGAACCCGATTCTCCCATTGCTTGGAGCTCACTGGGTTGCAATAGACGTTATGTACGTCACTGCCGGGTGGCCATACAATATTTTTGGCAGAATCACAAGCTACATCACCGTTTACATCACAGGGGAAAGGTGTCTGTCTATTGCTCTACCATTGAAGATCAAGCAAATAGTAACTAGAACAAGAACCACAGTAATCATTTGTCTCATCTATTTTGTCAACATTGTTAGTCTTGGGTTTGAATGGGCAACTTTTCATCTCGGCTGGAGATTTGTGCCTGAAAGAAACAAGACCCTCCTGGCTGTGATCTTCAACAGTAGCAGAAAACGCGTTGAGGGTGCAACATTCATTATCCATTCCATCTTGAACATAACCTCTTTCTGTGGTGTTATTCTATTTACAATGATCCTTATCGCCAAATTACGAAAAAGTTCTCAAATGCGCAAAGAATTAACGTCGCGGGACGAGCACAAGGGATCTATGTCTGCTAGAGACAAGAAGGCTGTAAAAATGATTGTTTTGATAGCCTCTATTTTAATCGTGTGTTATATTCCTGGAGCAATTGTAGCAATGGCAACCTTTATTCTGGGACCAGAGTTTAACATTCGTGGCAGGTTAATCAACATTTGTACTTCAATGTGGTCTATTGCCTGTTTCTTCCAGTCTATCAACTCGAGCGTCAATATTTTCCTCTACTACAGGATGAGTTCCAAATTCAAACAAACATTTCATGAACTCTTCAAAATCTCATAATTTGATGGATTCAAGATTTAACGGGAGCCGCGATAGCTCAGTGGTTAGTGAACTGGACTACAAAGGACAAGAGGTAAGGTTCGATCCCATCCGACGACTTCTGGTTCACCCAGCCTTTAATGGGTACCGGAATTTTTTCTGGGAAAGTAAAGCTGCACGGGCGTAATACCGACCACATTACCCCAAAAATAATGTGCTGAAGGTCTGTAAAATTTATGATCACTAACACCATATTCCCTATACGCCACTTGGCGTGACCGGGGTACTTTAAAAGTAAAGTGATTTAAAATATCATAATTTGCTTTTCAGTCTTGGGACACATAATAAGAACTAGCACTCATTCTCAGTTAGTTAATTTATGGTTCGCCAGTGATTCGTCTGGTTAATCAATTTCATGTTAAAAAGATGGACGACAAATTTGAAATTTCGAGAAATAATTCGCTTTTTGTTATTTGATTTTTGTTATTTATGTTTAAATTTTGTTTAATTTGCTGATATTTTAGTATATTGTTTGCTTTCGGTATTGTTTTCTTCTTGTTATTTTACTGTTTGTTTGTTTATATTTGTTTTAAAATATGTCAGCCGTGGAAAGATACACCTATTTATTATGGCTACATAATGGATGTGGCATTGATATCTAAATTTGTCATTACTGAATTATAAATACTCACTATTATTACATGATGATCCGTAACCTCTCAGACACATGTGAAGTAACGTATCATATATTTTATAAAATTGCTTCTCTCGCTTTCTGGCGTTCATCCGATAACTGCTAAAGGAAGTCCTCTTCGCCATCGGTTCTTACAAGGACAACTTAATGGACGTAGATGCGTTGTGCTGTGGTTCATTTACGGGACGATGCATCCGTCTTCAGTACTGCGTTTTGAGTATCGGGTTGTCTTCTCTCTTGGAGCCCTACACGATTAGACTGTTTAGTCTGTTACTTGAAACAAAACACGAAGAGGTGAGCTTGTGTCTGAATGGTTCTGATTCACCAATTCGGGCGTAAGACACCATCTACGTGTCGCTGGCTGCTTCCAGTTCTGTTGTTGTCAGAGCCCTGCATCCAAATAAAGAAGATGGAAGGTATTGGTAGAAATAGCAATACTCTGAGGGAAAAAAAGGGGAAAATATATCTATTGAAACAAAAACTTTATAAGCTGATAATTATTTGATTGTGTATTTTTTCAGTGAGATGCAGTCATTATAGTTCGCTTGTATGAATCTCTGATTCTAGGCTTAAATCATTTTGTCATCGAATGAATGTACGGGGGGCAGAAACGCCCGTCCAACAAGTGAGCTGAGTGTGGTCCTTGACCAACAGTCGACTGCATATGTCAGGGTAGGTGAACAAGTGAGCTGAGTGAAGTCCTTGGCCAACAGTCGACTGCATATGTCAGAATAGGTGAACAAGTGAGCTGAGTGCGGTCCTTGGCCAACAGTCGACTGCATATGTCAGGATAGGTGAACAAGTGAGCTGAGTGCGGTCATTGGCCAACAGTCGACTGCATATGTCAGGATAGGTAAACAAGTGAGCTGAGTGAGGTCCTTGGCCAACAGTCGACTGCATATGTCAGGATAGGTGAACAAGTGAGCTGAGTGCGGTCCTTGGCCAACAGTCGACTGCATATGTCAGGATAGGTGAACAAGTGAGCTGAGTGCGGTCCTTGGCCAACAGTCGACTGCATATGTCAGGATAGGTGAACAAGTGAGCTGAGTGCGGTCCTTGGCCAACAGTCGACTGCATATGTCAGGATAGGTGAACAAGTGAGCTGAGTGCGGTCCTTGGCCAACAGTCGACTGCATATGTCAGGATAGGTGAACAAGTGAGCTGAGTGCGGTCCTTGGCCAACAGTCGACTGCATATGTCAGGATAGGTGAACAAGTGAGCTGAGTGCGGTCCTTGGCCAACAGTCGACTGCATATGTCAGGATAGGTGAACAAGTGAGCTGAGTGCGGTCCTTGGCCAACAGTCGACTGCATATGTCAGGATAGGTGAACAAGTGAGCTGAGTGCGGTCCTTGGCCAACAGTCGACTGCATATGTCAGGATAGGTGAACAAGTGAGCTGAGTGAGGTCCTTGGCCAACAGTCGACTGCATATGTCAGGATAGGTGAACAAGTGAGCTGAGTGCGGTCCTTGGCCAACAGTCGACTGCATATGTCAGGATAGGTGAACAAGTGAGCTGAGTGCGGTCCTTGGCCAACAGTCGACTGCATATGTCAGGATAGGTGAACAAGTGAGCTGAGTGCGGTCCTTGGCCAACAGTCGACTGCATATGTCAGGATAGGTGAACAAGTGAGCTGAGTGCGGTCCTTGGCCAACAGTCGACTGCATATGTCAGGATAGGTGAACAAGTGAGCTGAGTGCGGTCCTTGGCCAACAGTCGACTGCATATGTCAGGATAGGTGAACAAGTGAGCTGATGAAGACCATGTTCCACCACCTACCTGTTTTCCTGGAAATAGACAACTCAGTCAGACCAAGAGAGTAGGTATCGAAGAGAGAAGGCAACTCGGTACTCACAAATGTTTTGCTGATGTCGGATGTTTTGGGACGAAAGGCGCAAATATCGTAGTCTGGTTCAGCGTTGGTTGAAGTGGGCTCTGTCGCCTCCAAGGTAGCACTCCCGTCGTCCCGGGCGGGGGGGGGGGGGAGAAAGAGGGGCATTACCAGTTTCAAGTGCATTTGGAAGCGGTGAATTCAAATAAGGGAGCGGTGTAATCATAAAGAAAGTGATGAATCGAATAGAAGAAAGTTCTTTCTAAATAACGAGCTGTAATTTGTCGTGTGTCCAATAAACAGACTAAATCGGAGGGTTTTGGTTACTGGTGATGTTCTACAAATCAATAAGATTCTAGAGTAATCGATTGTTCACAATCTTGTAGTTTGTAACGAAGCGTATTAGTCTGATTCGACCATTACAAACAGTGGGTCAGTAATATGATTAGCTTGAGTCCAGACCTGCCTTATTGTCTGCCAAGTCTGGTATAAATGTGTTGCTATTCTTATCTGCTTGATTGCTCGCTACCCATTTGTGTTTACGCTGTTTGACTGTCAAAAAAGCCTGGATGATCTGATGATTTGTGTGCCCTCTCAATGATTAGCAAGCTCGTGTTGTCGTGTGGCATTAAATGATTAATGTTACGATACTATAAATAAGCTACATGTATAAAATTAATTTTAGATTTTTTCTGAAATGTGTGAAAAGCATATGGTAAAAGTGAGAGTTCAATCGGTATTTTATTAAATTAATAATAAGTTTAAGTCTTTACGAATACGGAACCACACATGCACAGCAAATTGCATTACTTTTGCCTCAATAAAACAGAACTTCTTTTTTTTTTTTTACATGTGAGTACCTATATAAATGTTCTTTCTTATTTACAGTACGCTTCGTTGCCTCCCAGTACTTTTAAAATAATATTGTAACAAGCTCGTGTCAGTACAATATTATTTGAAACGTACTGTCTATACGTTCGTCTTTTTTGTATTATAATATAAACAAAAACAAGGAAATGAAATGGTCAAATACTTAACCTGTAACCTATTTTTATGTATATTATTTATCGAAGCAATAGTGTTAATAGTAAACAAATTATCTGAATAAAGCAAAGTATATTTTTTCTAAATGTTTTGTCAAATGAGTCTCTGAAGCATTCATGACTAAATAAACATGGGACAAAAGTTTGTACTGGTAATAGAAAAAAGGCTGTTTTTTTTAAATTTTCAAGCATTAAAAGAACATCTTGTGAGACGGCTGACATTGTCAACGTTCTTCGTGCTTTCACAACATTTCATTACTGGATGCTAAATCCGGAGCACCGCATATACTATTGGTGGAAATCTAATTTAATCGGCATCATTGAGTGCCTTCTCCGCATCGCAGTTTGGCTACCATGGAGCATAATTTCGCCCTGTCTCTTGTTATGTTGTTGCAGGTTGTCATAGGCTGACAAAGCGCACTTTACTATACAAGCCAGCGTCTGCCTGATATAAGTGAAGTAAAGCGCACTATACAGCACAATCCAGAGTCTGACTGATATAAGTGAGGTAAAGCGCACAATACTACATAAGCCGGCGTCTCACCGATATAAGTGAAGTAAAGCGCACTATGCTACATAAGCCACCGTCTGACTTTTATAAGTGTGGTAAAGCACACTATACTACACAAGCCAGCGTCTGATATATGTGAGGTAAAGCGCATTATGTAAGCTACACAAGCCAACGTTTGACTGATATAAGGGAAGTAAAGCGTACTCCATTACACAAGCCAGCGTCTGGCTGATATATGTGAGGTAAAGCGCATTATGTAAGCTACACAAGCCAGCGTTTGACTGATATAAGGGAAGTAAAGCGCACTGTGCTACATAAGCCAGCGTTTTACTGATACAATCGAGGTAAAGCGCACTGTGTAAGCTACATAAGCCAGCGTCTGACTGTAATATGTGAGGTAAGGCGCACTATGCTACACAAGACAACGTCTGTCTGATATAAGTGAGGTAAGGTGCACTATGCAATATAAGCCAGTGTCTGTCTGATATAAGTGAGGTAAAGCGCACTATGCTACACAAGACAACGTCTGTCTGATATAAGTGAGGTAAAGCGCACTATGCTACATAAGCCAGCGTCTGTCTGATATAAGTGAGGTAAAGCGCACTATGCTACATAAGACAACGTCTGTCTGATATAAGTGAGGTAAAGCGCACTATGCTACACAAGACAACGTCTGTCTGATATAAGTGAGGTAAAGCGCACTATGCTACATAAGCCAGTGTCTGTCTGATATAAGTGAGGTAAAGCGCACTATGCTACATAAGACAACGTCTGTCTGATATAAGTGAGGTAAGGCGCACTATGCAATATAAGCCAGTGTCTGTCTGATATAAGTGAGGTAAAGCGCACTATGCTACACAAGACAACGTCTGTCTGATATAGGTGAGGTAAAGCGCACTATGCTACATAAGCCAGCGTCTGTCTGTCTGATATAAGTGAGGTAAAGCGCACTATGCTACATAAGCCAGCGTCTGTCTGATATAACCAAGAAATGTCTTTGAACAATCCTACAATGCATACAAAATTTGATAGCTCAAGATGTTGTAGATGCATTATGTGAGCATTTAAAAACATTCTAATTCTCTGTTCAGCTTCATTAGTCAACTTTCATAGGAAACGTAGCCTTACTTTTAGCATATCTCTCTGCGATCAGGACTCAATCAGAGTAGAATTCCGGACTTTCTTATGAAGGCAGCTGTTTATGTGATTCGATTGCACCGTATAGTTTCTCTTCCATGGAGGTGGGTGTGCACCACATTGCTTTCCTCAGGTCTGTGTACTGGGGGCAATCCTGTACAACATATTTTGTAGTCATATTGTCTAGTGTACCGTGCCAGAGGTTGGTTGTGCCTATTTAGAATTTGGTGAACATGTGATTTCTCATTCTACTGTGGCCAGTGCGTAGGCGAAGTATGATGACTTGATCCCTCGTTGATGGTATCCGTCCCTCTCGTTATGCTTTGGGTGTTCTCGTTTCCATTTTCCATGGTACTGACCTTTGAGGATGGATTTGACTTCATCATAACTGAGCGGGTGGTTCTCTTGTGGTAATCTCCCTCCCTCTTTAGCTAATTTGTCTGCGCGTTCGTTCCCGTGTATATTACAGTGTGATTGTATCCACTGAATGACTACTCTCTGGAAATTATTGCTTAGTTGGTCCATGGCTGTTCTCAAGTCATCTAGTTCATTGTTCTTGGGACATTTTAGAGCTGATAGTACTGACAGTGCATCAGTCAGAATCACCAAATTATTGTGCATGTTATTTTTGTGTTAAGTAGCCAGTGTTGCTGCATCTCTGAGGGCCTCAGTTTCTGTTTTAAAGTTGTTTGAGAATTGTCCAGTAGCTATTGACTTGGTGATCTCGTCCTGGTTATTCGCGTCAAGAACACACCTCCCCCTTTATTTCTGGTGGCATTTGTAGCAGAGCCATCTGTATATATGTGGGACCAAGAGTCGTGTGGGTAGGTATCGTGTGTGTGTTTTTCTGCTACGTGTTTTCTTTCTGTGTCTGATTGGGTTTTTTCATGATTCCTGTTATATTTTCCTTAAGTTCTGGTATTTTATGTTTCCCATGAGGAGACATATAAGATGGGCCCAAGAGTTTCGTTATTGTTTGGGAAAGTACTTGGTCTCCAGTAGTTAGTTCATCGGCGATTGCAGCGAAGTTGCTCCTCCTTAGTCGTACAATTCTGAGACCAGTTATTCTTTGGTGCATGGGGTGGCTAAGGGGCCTTCTATATTTCTCCGCTTGTTGCGATTTTTTAGTAATCCGTCTATCATCTAAGGGTTGTAAACCTATTACTGTTTCTAGAGTCTTGATAGGTATAGATTTCATAGCACCAGTGATGATACTGGGAACTTGGTTCTGTGCTCTGTTAATTTTGCTAAGGTATGATTTGGAAGCCATAGCCAAGGCTGTGACTCCGTACTCTAGGACTGGTCTGACTCTTCCTACGTATAGTCGTTTCAAGATATGTCTGCTCCCCAGTCCGTTCCTGCCAACTTCTTCACAATATTAGTTCTATTTCTGGCTTTTTTTCTTGCTCTGTCTATCTGATTGTTCCAAGTCATTCTGCGATTCATGGTGACAAAAGTGTCAAGAATTTGTATTTGCTAGAAATTACTGTCTGATGTTAAAAGAGAATCGATATTCTTTGTTTGGTATAGTGTTTAAAAATAAATGCCAATGAGTTATATTCCTGTCTATGTTGCTACTGAATGGGATCCGGCGACGATATGCAGGTCTTCTTCCATTTTAAAAAATAAAGCGGTTTCATATGTATTCACAGTACACTAAATCATTCATTGATGACAATGTTTCCAAAAGTTGAGTGAGCGTTTACATAGGTCATTATATTATGTCATCAAAGCAGTCAACAGAATCAGAACCACTTCATTAAAAGAAAAACTGTTTGGGAAATCTAACATTGAAAACTATGAGGAATTCAATCGCTTGCTGCATCCTGCAGAGGTTTATTGACTATTAAAGAGACAAAATGGAGCTCCTAAAAAAACATCAGAGAAAAACAATCAACATTTTTCGGGCACATCATGAGAAGAGGAAAGTTAGAATACTTTGTTACAACAGGTAAAATGTAAGAAAAGAGGGATCGCGGACGACAAAGAGAGAAAATGCTGGATAGCTTGGTGTCATTGCATGGAAAACAGTCAACAACAGAACTGATACGATGCACTGTAGATAGAAAAGATTGTTGAGGGATATGATCACCTACGCCAACCGGTATGGCACTTGATGATTGCTCAATTTTGACAGCACTAGTATAGAAATACTGTTGTCGCGTATGTTTATACCATTGTTATAACTAGTTACACAAAGGGTAGATATCATTCAAATAATGCCTTCATTATTTTCAAAGAAAACACTAACTATCATCATGTGTTTCAAGTTTAAAAAAATATTTTATAGAAATAAATAAATGACGTATTTACATAGGTGTAGTTATAGTTATTCGAAGGCCCCGGTATCATTGCAAACATAATTAAAATCCATAATTACTCAACCGCCCGTGCCAGTGGAATCATCAGAATTAATATTTCATAGAATATCGAAACAAAAAAATGAAGTTCCAGTCCCCATAGTAGCAAACAACGCACACGACAAAAGATATAAGACATAGTAGCACGATAGTGAACGCAACTGAACTGTCCTTCGTCATACGATATCTTCATTCATCGTAAGAAATCTGAATATAGAAACATCATCCGATGAAACACAGAGCTCACGGTGTGCACAGAGCACTAATGTCAGTAGCTCCTGCAGCAAGCGGACTTATGAGGAACTGCAACAATTAAGTTTTTCAGACAGTGCCTCAATTGTTTGTTGTCATGGCATGGCAAAGAGTCAACAACAGAAGTGATACGATGTACTGTAGATAGAAGATTGTGTAAAGACATGATCGCCTACGCCAAACGGTATGGCACATGATGATGATGATGATGAAAGCGTAAATAAAAATTTACAGACTTTCAGCACATTATTTTTGGGGTAATGTGGTCGGTATTACGCCCGTGCTGCTTTACTTTCCCAGAAAAAAATCTGGTACCCATCTGGATGGTAAAAATCTGGCTGGGTGAACCCGGGAGCCATCGGTTCGGATCGAACCATACCTCTTGTCCTTTGTAGTCCAGTTCACTAACCACTCGCGGCTACCGAAATATGGTGTTAGTGACCATAATTTTTACTGACCTTCGGCATATGATTTTTGGGGTAATGTGGTCTGTATTACGCCTGTGCCGCCTTACTTTACCAGAAAAAAGGTCCGGTACCCATTAAAGGCAAGGTGAACCCCGAAGCCGTCGATCAGGATCGAACCCGATTACACTATTGTAGTCCAGTTCACTAACAACTGAGCTATTGCAGCTCCCTATATATTAGAGGGTGTCTGGTTGAAAAGGTTTAATAAACTCCTTGGCGATGCTAGAGTTCATGGAGAAATGATGGTGATGCTTTAACATAACACATTAATTGATTCCAAAAATGGCATTCGACAGACTTGGTTCATACCTTTAATGAAACAAATCTACATCTTCAAAGCGATGAGCTAAGTTTAATCAAAACAAAAACTTTCAGGTTTCTAGCAAATGTTTTTTTTATGTAAAAATCTCATTTAGTAATTTCAGTCGGTTTCTAAGTTTATCAGATTAGAATAATATAATGAAGACATGCTTACCTATTGTCAGTAATTGAAGATTCTCCATTCTGATTTCAAGATTGGAAGATATTCTTAAATTAACATACCCAATTGTGTTTTGGCCTTTTTTAAGTACAAACAGAGAGAATAATAATATTAAGGGAACTAATAAGAGTAACAACAAATGATACATTGGAATTTAAACTAAAAAACTGCTACCATCAATTCTGGCTACAAAGACAGATAGCAAAACATTGTCCTGAATTATGAACTATAATACATGAATGTTTGATTGCATTTCCTTCATCGTATTTTGTAAAACATGAATTTAGTGTGATCACAAATCTGTTAACAAAGAAAAGAGAAACTAAGTACAAGTGGTTAATAGTGGTGATTTGAGATTGGTGCCGGCAAAACTAGAGCCGAGCATTAAACGATTCTCTCTCTCTCTCTCTCTCTCTCTCTCTCTCTCTCTCTCTCTCTCTCTCACTGCGATCAGGGCTCAATCAGAGTAGGATTCCAGACTCTCACATGAAGTCAGCTGTCAGGTTAAGTGTGTTGATCGCCCCCACAGACAGAACATCACAGTTAGAGTCTGCCAGATCCACTCCGATTGAACACCTGTTGAAACGTTGCACTGTGTTCTGCGCCAGTGGCCCAGGGCATCCTATTTCAGCCAGCATTTTATTCAGGTTTGCTTTCCTTAGCCTTTGGTTTTCCCAATCTTCCTGCAAAGCAGCAGATGATCTTTTCTGTAGGGGGATTCTGCCCTTAGATGGTCGGCCCTCCCAGGTTTACGAACACCATCTGCCCGAGTCACTAGAGGTGACTAACACAGACATGCACACACAAAGATATGAGATGTGACTAACACAGACATGCACACAGCGATACGAGGCATGACTAACACTGACACACACCAAGATATATGACACATGTCTAACATATGCATGCGCATAAAGATATGAGATATGACTGACAGAGACATGGACACACAAAGATATGACACATGCCTAACATAGACATGCACACAAAGATATGAGATGTGACTAACATAGCCATGCACACACAAGGATATGAGATGTGACATACACAGACATGCACACACAAATATATGAGATATGACTAACATAAAACATGCACACAAAGATATGAGATATCATTAACCCAGACATGCACACACAAAGATATGACACGTGACTAACACAGATACACACTAAGATATGAGATATGACTAAACACAGACTCACATAAAGATATGAGACATGATTAACACGGACATACCAAGATATGAGATATGACTAACATGACACACTCCAAGATATGAGCCATGGCCAGCGCGCACACACACAAGCTAAGATATGAGCCATGGCTAGCACAGAAACACATCAAGATATGAGCCACGGCTTCACGGAAAAACACCAAGAAATGAACCATGTCTAGCACAGAAACACATTCAGGAATCCATATGCTTTGGTGTGTTGTAGTCGGCAGACTCTTCTTAACGTGGGAATCATCGACAACGAGACGCAGGCCCCGATTAACTGTTCACAGGTTTCGTTGAAACAGTTGTCCGGAGATTTGAGAGTGCAGTCTGACTCGTAGAACGTTTCCTTGCATGTACAGTTCCCGGTTGACTGTACACAGATGTCGTTGAAACAGTTGTCCGGACATCTGAGAGTGCAATCTGACCCGTAGTACGTTTCTTTGCACGTACAGTCTGCACTTTCCGGGTCACATATGATGTCACAGCCATCAGAACACGTCTGTTTGCACTGTAGCCCAAAATTACCATCGGGACAAGTGTGATTACAGGTGTAGCCAGGATGTTTACATTGTAGTTATTTTCCGGACTTTTCCTCACAAAAAGGACAGACACAGAGACAAGACCCGGAGCAGTCGTGTCCATAGATCCCATGTGAACAGATGCCGTGACACGTATCGATTATGACGTTGCAGCCTTTGCAACACCCACTACACACTGCACAAAACGACCAAGAATGCCCGTCCAGAAAATAGGTGTCTGTAAATGTTTGCACCTCACACACTGTCAGTGCACTGTCGACCTGCGAAATGGTCGATGAGAACTCAATCTTAATGTGTGCCATTGTCGCTTGTGTGGTGACTACAAATGTATTCACATAAATATTTGGGTATGACATATCATTACACTGGAACAACACGCCGCCACCGTCAGAGAAAGCCTTTAGAGTGGCATTCTGTACCCGAATCATAGTGCCAGCTCGATCATAGATTCGAATGGCGTGAGTCTTCCGGTGCGTGGCAAATTTCAGATGCCAGTAAACAGAATTGGTTCCACTTCTCAATTGTGTGTGTGTGGAGTCATTGTCATAGAGATTGGTCTTTGTTTTGCCATTAACTGCGGCCTCTGGTCCACATCCGTCTCCTGTATAACAAGCATTACATGTGTCGGTATGGTTTGTGTTCTGTTTGAGAGCCACATTCCGACCCCCGCCAATGTAGATGGAGCAGATATTTGCAACTATCGCCCCTTCAATCCGTAACTTGTTGATCAGCCCATCTCCAGAGCAAAAGACATCAATCTCGTGCGAACTAACTACAAACATTGATTCAATGTTACATGAGGCAGAACCATTTAGTTTTACCGTGAAACTGTATGGATCTGTTAAGTCATTCAGATAAATCCTAAACCAGGAGAACAGCAAAGATTGATTGAGAGTTGCCTCAACTGATGTAGAATCTGTGTCCGGATTACATGTGGTGTAGTTGTTATCAAACAGGAAATTAGGTTAAGATTTTTGGGCGTATTAGTAAACGAGATCCAAGTACTGACACTGGGATCTGAAATATTCATGCTGACAACTGTCATTGTTTGGGCATGTCCCTGTAGTTTTGTCACAAACTGCGTCATTATAGCAGTGACATTGTAACGTACAATTTGCCCCAAACCAACCGTCTGCACAAGTTAGGTCATTAGCTTCCAAGGTCGCGTACGAACCCAGTAGAATAAAGGCTTGATCTACAGCGGTGGTTAACGGACTATGTACAAATATTTATTATCATACCAGTGGTCACATTTCTAAAAATCCGCCAACTCGCTGTGATAACAGAAAGCGTGATGTTCAAAGAAAACATTGTTTACACAATGGCACGAACGCGAACAGCTTCCATCTTGGTGCGTCCCATGACGTCATATCTCCATTAAACGATTGATAGTCGTCCACCAAGTTAATTCTTCTCACTATAATTTCTTATTTGTATTTTTTAATTGAACGCTATCTCTCATTATCTTAATTATTTTTTGTCAATGTGAATGTGTTTATAGTTGATTTTAGTAACTTCGGAGCCGCGATAGCCATTGTTTAGTGAACTGGACTACAAAGGACAAGAGGTAGGGTTCGATTCCAACCGACGACTTCCGGTTGACCCAGACTTTAATGGGTACCGGTCTTTGTTCTGGGAAAGTACAGCGGCACGGGCGTAATACCGACCACATTACCCCAAAAATCATGTGCTGAAGTTATGTAAAATGTATGGTCACTAACACCATATACTCTATACGGCACTTGGCGTACTTTACTTTTATTTTTTTTACTTTAGTAACTTTAACTAATTGATTAATGTGCGAATTGTTTTTTTTATATCATCATTATCTTCTTCTCTCTTTCGTCGTACATCTTCTTGTTTCTATAAATTTAAATCCCATTCAATGTTTTCGTCTTGCTTCTTTCAGTTACATGAATACAGTGGCAACATGAAAACAGCAACCTCTTCGACATGTAAATGTTACAGCAAGTTCTTGTCTTAATTGCAGAAAAACTCAACTTCGTCATCGAACATATCAGATGTAAAACTAACCTGTGTTTAATTTGCAGATCATAAAGAAGGGATAGCAGGTGATGCATCAGAGTTCGAGCATCTTGTTTCGTTCTTTTATAAGAGATCTAGAGAAAACAGAATGGTGATTGATCAATTTGACATAACCAAGTTATGACATATACTGACCAGCGTAGTAAAATAATCATTTAAAAAAATGGAGAGGCACTTTAAGATGTCATCATTATCATCATCAAGTACCGGGCCTGCTGGAGTAGGTGATCATGTCTCTCCACAACTTTCGATCTCGGCAGCTCTTTATCATTTCTGTTGTTGGCCTTTTGCCAAGCCATTCTCTTAGGCTGTCTGTTATTTTTTCTCTTTGCTTCCCTCTACCTCCTCGTCCCTTAATTTTTCCAGTTGTTACAATATATTCCAGTTGTTCTCTTCTCATTACATAGCAAAAAAATTATGATTGTTTCTTCATAATATTGGAAATTACCTCTCTTTTTGCTTTGATCTCTCTCAGAACATCTTCATTACTATTCTTAGCTGTCCATGGTACTCTCAACATTCTTCTGTAAAACCACATTTCTACAGACTCCAGTGATTTTCTTGTCTGTTGTCCTATTGTCCATGATTCGCATCCATATGTTAAGACTGGCTCTACGTAACATTTAAGAACTTCTTTTTTGTCTCTATTGTCAAAAATGGATTGCACAGTATCTTCCTCATTTTTTTGGAAAGCTGCTTTTGCCTGAGCCATTCTACATCTCACCTCTTTTGTACATCTTCCGTCTGAGGTTAATAAAATTCCCAAATATTTAAATTCATTTACCTGTTTTAAAATTGTTCCACTTGTCTTTATTTTGCCGAGAGTTGATGTGTTTTTCTTTGTTGTTACCATTACATCTGTCTTTTTGCTATTAAGGCTGAGTCCTTTATTTTTGCTTTCTTTCACTATAATGTCTAACATTGCTTGTAGCTCATTTTCGTTCTTAGCGATTAAGACTGTGTTATCAGCATACATTAGAATATTTATACTATGACCTCCAATTGTTATTTCAGGCATGCCCCATTGGATCTTAAAATAATCTCCCTATAAATATTAAACAAATATGGTGACAGCACACAACCTTGTCTAACACCCTGTTTTATTTGTTGAAACATTCCCAATTGGTTTCCAGTTTTTATGGCCGCTGTTTGTTGCTAGTACATGTTCTTTATTATTATTAGACCTTTGCTGTCTACGTTTGTGCTTTCTAAAATTTTGATTATTTCTTGGTCTTTACTTCGTCAAATGCCTTGGTTTAATCTATGAAACATAGGTATAGATCTGCTTTCACCTCTATGGCTCTTTCTACTAAAGATCTTATGATATAAATGGCATTGCTTGTTCCTTTATCTCTAACAAAACCACACTGTTCATCGCTAATTTCTGGACTGATTTTGTTTCGCACTCTTCGCATGATGATTCTTAGTAATATCTTAGTCATATGACTCATAAGGCTTATTGTGCGATGATCATCGCATTCAATCGCACCCGATTTCTTTGGTAGGGCTATGAATATTGATTTGATCATGTCGTCTTGGATATATATATCTGCTGTTGTAGATATAATTCAATATTTTTTTTCTTATTTATATTCCAAATTCACCCATGGCTTCA
This sequence comes from Megaustenia siamemsis, assembly GCA_032433765.1. Taxonomy (NCBI): domain Eukaryota; kingdom Metazoa; phylum Mollusca; class Gastropoda; order Stylommatophora; family Ariophantidae; genus Megaustenia; species Megaustenia siamemsis. The sequence continues at coordinate 70,960,148 of JAVIAB010000051.1, read as the reverse complement.
ATCTCTTCTTTAGTTATATTCTCTGGTCCAGGAGCTTTTCCTGCTTTCATATTGCGCAAGGCGTCTTCCACTTCTTCTCTGAGTATTTCTGGTCCTTCTCCATTATCCTTAATATTTACTTCCGTTCGTTCATCATTATAAAGATCTTTAATGTATTCTGTCCATCGTTCCCTTATGTTTTCTTGATCAATCAACAGTTCTCCTTCCTTTGATCTTAGACATCCAGTTTTTGATTGCGTTTTTCTTCCTGTTAATTCCTCAATTTGTTTGTATATATCTTTAGCATCTCCTTTTTGTTGCATTTCAGTCTCTTTTTAGGTAGTTAGATCTGTCCAATGTGAACTTTTTGGTAGCTACATCTGCTGAAAGTGAATTTTTAGGTAGTTAGATTTGTTCAAGGTGAAGTTTTAGGTTAGTTGGATCTGTTCATGGTGAACTTTTAGGTAGTCGGACCTATTCAATGTGAACTTTTAGATAGTTGGATCTTTTGAGGGTTAACTTTTTTGTAGTTGGATCTATTCATGATAAACTTTTAGGTTGTTGGAGGTATTCATTGTGATGTTTTATATTGTTGGATCTATTCATGATAAACTTTTAGTTAGTAGGAGGTGTTCATTGTGATGTTTTAGATTGTTGGATCTATTCATGATAAGCTTTTAGGTAGTAGGAGGTGTTCATTGTGATGTTTTAGATTGTTGGATCTATTCAAGATTAATTTTCATATAGTTGGATCTGCTCATGGTGAACTTTTAGGTAGTTAAACCTTTTCATCGTAAACGTTTAGAGCATCTTGCATCCTGGATACAGCCACCGACATACTTTCCTCACGAGCCCATAACACCAGATCATCTGCGTATATTGCTGAGTGTATTCTGGGTGGAATTTCCATTACGATGTCATTTATGAAAATTTTAAAGAGTGTTAGGGACAGGACTCCGCCTTGTGGGACACCTTGTTCGATTGTGTCTAGACATATAAGAATAACAGAATAGTTTGATTCCAATACCTGTAGCTAGATGGCGTTGTTATTGAACATTATGTTAACTATTCTAGCTAGTGTTCTGATAGACCGAGAAAACGACAAAGAAACAAGAAATTGTATTAAGGGAGTTAAGCTGAGCAATGAATGAGATGGCGATTACAACTTTCTTGGTAACTTAATCACATTCATTTTTCTTGCACAGGGAACCAAACGTGGAAATATAATAGAAACATGGAGACGGTGCTTGATATCATGTGTTTATAAGATAGAGACTTCAGAGTGTAGCGTTGTTTTATTTGATTTAAAAGATGTGAGACTTTGAAGAATAAGTTTATTGATAGCTCCTTTTTTAAATATACAGGATGCTTAATTAATCAGTCGATACAAATGGAAACTACTATGCAAGTGATAAAAACTGTAATACAATGCCTATGTTCGAAATGAGAGACACTGTTATAGATAACTGTTTGGTCTCATGTTACAGGTGTCAGAATTATATAAGTAAACATACCGGCAATCAGACTTAGAAGCAAACTCAACATGTGATGAAGAGACATACTACTTTTCTATATACAACTGATAAATCCCTCAGCTATTTCGACAACATGATTTGAAAATATTATTAATAAAAACTGAATATAATAAAAAGTATTACATCGTTCCTCAACGATTGCCCTATTTTATGAAATAGGTATTACGGTAGATACCATTTTATACATTTGCTATAAAAAGTACGTGCTTGAATGTTGTCATAGCGATCTTGTGAAGATGATATCCCTAATTAGACAAAGCTGAACATAAAGTAATGATGAAGAGATGTGACTGGTTTAAAACGCCAGTGCTAACCGAAGGAGATTTACATTCACGAGCTCAAGTTTTTCTCTCCTTGTTGTTAACTGCTCCAAACAAAACAAAAAAGACAAAGAACACACATAACGCTTTCTGATATATGAGCGACATGATGTGAATACCAATACTTCATTCATGATTATTTAAACATTTGTGGGCACTGTAGTCAGTAACATGCTTTATGGTCAATCTTCGGTATCTAATTGTTAAATGTTATTTCAACACCAAAACTGCGGATCTGAAGAAATAGAGATGTTGTGCAGCTGAGAATCCGTTCTATTTATCAACAGACGATCGTACCAACTATTTCGCCATCGCGTCTTTCAATTACAAATATGGACAACTCTTTATACATCAGAGAGACCTAATTTTAAATCATGCTCTTCACGAACATGACTTAATATAGCGAAAGTCTGATGTCATATGCCAATCACTATCCTACAGGAAAATGCACTTGTAAATTGCGGATTCGGAAACAAGCAATAAACTAATTGATGAATTTTACTTACCATTTGTAGATGTACCGTTCGTGAAACAGTTGATAATTGATAACTGTAATGTGTTTCTTTCTAACTTTCGTCTCGTGTTATAATTAATTATTGATAGTGCAATGTCATGTTTGACAAGAAATTTGAAATCAAAATTAATAATATCATTTACGTTAATTGCGCTAATATATACGATCATGCGTACAGTATAGTAATTTTATGCTACACTGCAACATACATGAAAATACAATTATTGACAATTACTGAGAACTATGAGTGTGTTATAACTACTTTAATAACTGCAATTATAACTTGTCGTTTATACGTTTATTTTTTACCATACCTTACGTCCTACTTCCTGGACAAATAAAAATATATATTTAAATTAATTGTGGAATCTAGCATCTGTTTTAAGATAAGTTTAATGCAGCACGTTCTAGAAAAGTCCACATGGAATGATATTCTAACCTACGCGAGCATTTCTGATCAATTGTGTCCGCAATACTTGGTTTAATGATACGAGTATAATGATTTGTATATGATTCATGCTTATATCATTGGTAGTGAACTGCATGTAGATTTATATGTTTTTTTCCTTGCTGTTATCAATTTTAATGCTTTAATGTATTTAAAAAAATATAACACTTGATCTATTTCCGTTGTGCAAAAAACCATAACATGGTTTAAGAGAATAACTATTTTGAAAAAACAATTTTAAGTTACTTAGTGCTTTCATTTAATAACCCTGCCTTCACGTTAAAGAGTGTTTTAACCCGCCGTAACGGATACTCACCTAGTTGATATTTATAAGGCCGACTTATTGTTCTTATATTGAAATAAATTCGCTGTAATCGAACCTTCGTTCTGTAATCCAGGTTGGACTGTTCATAGAGTTCCATAAATAATTTGTGAACTGTGTACCTGTTCCACGAACAGCGTTTTAGCGACCCTGTTAATCCTGCAGGTTCGTCATTATTGTCTATTTAGTTCTGCAAACTCGTCTTAACCACTCTTTAGTTCTAAAACCTGGTCTTAAGTCTGCTTTTCGTTTCAAGAACTCGTTCTGCCGTCTTATTTCTGCAAATGGGTATTAACAGCTAGTTTGGTTGCACAAAATCATTTTAACCGTCCAAGTAAAATTTCGAAACGTATCCTAATATTATTCTTAATCTCGCTTACTGGTTATAACTGTTATGTTAATAATACAAACACGCTGTAACGGTTCTCTTAGTTTCACATACTCATTCAAACGGTCCTCATAGTTTCATAAACTCGTTCAATCGGATCTGTTAATACTGCAAGCATGATCTATGGGTTCTCGGTCCTTTTAAATTTTACAAACTCATTCTATATGTCCTGTAGCCTTCACAATTTCGTACTGACTGTTCTCTTAGCAACACAAAATGATCCTATCATTGCGCTTAATTTCACAAACCTGTCACCTTCATTTATGTTATTCTCTCTCTGCGATCAGATGTTATTCTAGAAATCAGCTTAAACGGTTTCATTTATTCTACAAGCCCACTCAAACACTTTCATTTATTCTACAAGCCCACTCAAACACTTTCATTTATTCTACAAGCCCACTCAAACACTTTCATTTATTCTACAAGCCCACTTTAACACGTTAATTTATTCTACAAGCCCACTCACACACTTTCATTTATGCTGTAAGCCCACTCTAACACGTTCATTTATTCTACAAGCCCACTTACACACTTTCATTTATGCTGCAAACGCACTCACACACTTTCATTTATTCAAGAAGCCCACTCTAACACGTTAATTTATTCTTCAAGCCCACTCACACACTTTCATTTATGTTACAAGCCCACTTACACCCTTTCATTTATGCTACAAGCCCACTCACACACTTTCATTTATTCAAAAGCCCACTCAAACACTTTCATTTATTCAACAAGCCTACTCAAACACTTTCATTAATTCTACAAGCCTACTCTCACTTTCATTTTTGCTACAAGCCCACACAAACACTTTCATTTATGCTACAAGCCCACTCACACACTTTCATTCTTTCTACAATCCCACTCAAACACTTTCATTTATGCTACAAGCCCACTCAAAAACATTCATTTATGCTAAAAGCCCACTCAAAAACTTTAGTTTATGCTAAAAGCCCACTCATACACTTTCATTTATCCTACAAGCCCATTCAAATAGTTGCATTTATTCTACATACATGTCTACTCAAAAAGTTTCATGTGTCCAACATGCTCACTCCAAAACCATCATGTACTTTTCACAGATCTGTTAAATGTGTACCATGTATATCCTAAGTGCATATAACTGTTATCCCGCCTGCATAATTCAATGTAGTCCTTTTTATTAACAAACTAGCCCTATCATTACTAACTTTTCAAATAACCGGTCCCTACAGTTCAATTGTGTGTTACAAGACTTGTCTTAATACCGTGATCTCTATAACAAACCAGTATATTCAAACAGCGTTGGTCCTACAGAACTGTTCTAATATTTCACTAGGTTCAACGCAGTGGTCCTACGTCAGATCAAAGTAGTAACACAAATTGTACCAAAAAGACTTGTCCCATCAAGATGTTTACGCAGATGTCGATCTTAAATGTTATTTGCATGGAGCTGTTTTGTCGAGGATCTTCTTTCATAGTTGATTTGGCAAAAACTGGAATCTGCTCAAAAAATCGTTCTGCCGAGAGATCTCATCTCCTTTTAATGTGAAAGTCTTTTGACAAATGTAGGTTTTCCAGTCCTAGACACTAGGTCCATGTGCCAAATTTGAAACAAGCCTTCTTTCCAATCATCATTTGTTGCTTTTCTTGGATAATATGTTATGGAACTAGTTTTTTGTCAAGTCTCATTAACCCCCATTTTGGCTCATTTCCGAAGAGCTCCAAGTGAAGAACAAAGTCCATATATGGAAGACAGAACTTTTCTTTGGCAATAACAAGATTTATTCTCATGGCAAAATTCTATAAATTTCTCACCTCTGTCGTTTAAAACCTATTATATATGGCCCGTCGAACTGTTTTGTTTCTGTTCATGTCATGCCAACTTTTGAGTTAAAGTCTCCCATGATTATTAAAATATCTCTTTTATCTACTTTGTCTATGGTATCCTCCAATGAGTTGTAAAATTCCTCAATTTTTTATCATTTACTGCTGTTGTGGGTGTATATACTTGAAACCATATGGTGTTTCTCTTTTTCCTTTTTATTCTAATTGTTAGTAATCTGTCGCTGACTGGACTGTAATCAAGGACAGGTCCATATATTTTCTTTGTCAAAACGAAATCAAAACCTCCTTGTCCGCTCTTTTCTTTTCCTAAATATATTAATGGACTTCCCTGATTCAATCTCAAAATGATCTTATCAGCTTATCTGTACTCAGAGGATGTCTACATTGTATTTGTCCATTTCATTACTGATCTTTAAAAGTTTTCCCTGTCTCGTTACGTTGCAAGCTCCTAGCCTTAGATTTGATTTATATTTACATTGCCCATCAACAGTGCTTTCTTCAGTAAAACAGTCGGCCCCTTGACCATCATCATTATTGTTCTTTCTTTACTGTTCTTTACTGTTTACTTTCTCAGTTCGCATGTTTGATCAGTCTGACCTGAGGGTCTTGCCATTAGATCATTGAGATTTATTTTTTTCTTTTTGGCTGTAATGATTTCTCAGAAGTCTACAACCCATAGTTTGCCATTGCTTTATGATTGATTCTGGCCACTTAACATTTTAGGTCCCTGTTGTACCCTGAGCCCGAGATTATGCCGTTTCAGCTCCTGCCTTCAAGATCTTTGTCGACCGAGCCGATCCTCGACCCTTTCTGCCAGCAGCTGTGTGTACTATATATGGGAGACTTCCTTAACTTGTCTTCCGTAGCTTGGCCGACCAGCCTAAGCCCGGGAAAGTAGCGCTGCAGTAATCAAGCAGACACGAGATCCCATACGTGGACCGAATAGGAGTGGGGGAACCAAATATGCTCAAGGACCATCCCGGTAGATGTGAATCATACCTTGATGTACTATCCCAACACATTCTTCCCTATACTCTCCCCCCCCCCCCGCCTCCCCCACCGTTTTATATTTATAGTCGTCAAAAAACATCTATTGTTGGAATCTCACAAAAGTAAACCAACACATTTGATTCATATTTTAACGATTGCTTATAACTTAAAAAAAAAAACAATTAGAATTAAAATTCGGCAATTAGAAAGAGAAGATGGACATATGTAGGGCATGAGTTGGAAAAAGACAACAATACAGTTTCAAAACATGGTCTTCTATGGAAAACATCAGGATACAGAAACAGAGGAAGACATAGAGAGACACTGATAATAACACTTATAAGAGAAGCAAAGTTAATAGGCATACACAAATTGGATAAGTTCGAACATCTCGCAAATAATAGATGGGCAATATTGGATGGGCAATAAAATAATGGATGGCAAAAAAATATAAAAGAAACACCACGATCACTATGCGACGTCAAGCGATGCTGGAATGATTAAGTCGCATCAAGAATTCAGACTCGTATTTTGCAAGCATTGTGAGCACTGACGTAGGTGATCACACGTCTTCACAACTTACCGTCTGTATAAATGATCATGAAGAAGATGTCAAATTTATACTTTTTACCTTTGTGGTACATTTTGTGTGTGCCCTGACTTATCCAGTTGTCAAGATATGTCTCAGCTCTCCCTCTTTATAATGTCAAAGAATGATGTCTATTTGTAATTAACTTTTTTTTTTTGCATTCAGTTCTTTTTTTTTTAAGAACATTAACTCTATTGCATCTAACCGTCGATATAATTTCTGATACCTTTTTACTAAAATTGCATTATAATGATGATATTTAGAGATTTATCAAATGCTATCATTTCAGAAGATGCACTACAGTATTTAAGCCCATTCATTAACGCCATTTTACATGATGAGGTCGAGCACTGTAATGACCACACTTTTGTCTTCGGTGGACGACGATGATGGGATAGGCTTCCACGAAGCTCCAACGACCCAAATCTTTGTGAAAGTTTTAAGTAACGAAGAGAGAGTAATATTTGAATGTATTTTCTTCGTGACCCTGTGTGGACTAGTTGGTGTCCTAGGGATAACTTTCAATATCATCAATATCATTATTTTTTATCGTCAAGGATTTACTAATACTGTAAACATTGCTTTCTTCGGTCTTGCAATCTCAGACCTTTTCTGCTTGATTCTGGGTGTCTGGATGTCATTTTGCATGAACCCACTTCTCCCATTTCTTGGTATTCACTGGGTTGCCATAGAAGTTATGTACGTCACTGCCGGATGGCCATACAATATTTTTGGCAGAATCACGAGCTACATCACCGTTTACATCACAGGAGAAAGATGTCTGTCTATTGCTCTACCATTGAAGATCAAAGATATTGTGACGAAAACAAGAACCACGGTAATTATATGTATCATCTATTGTGTGAACATTGTTACGCTTGTGTTTGAATGGGCAACTTTTACTCTGGGTTGGAAGTTTCTTCCTGAAAGAAACCAGACCCTCCTGGCTGTGATCTTCAACAGTAGCAGGAAAAGCATCGAAGGTGCGACTTTCATTATCCACTCCTTGATGAGCATAACCTCTTTCTGTGGTGTTATTTTATTTACAGTAATCCTCATCATCAAACTACAAAAGAGCTCTCAAGTGAGGAATGAATTAACCTTGGGTGACGATCACAAGGGGTCTATGTCTGCTAGAGATAAGAAGGCCGTAAAGATGATTGTGTTGATAGCGTCTATTCTAATTGTTTGTTATATTCCAGGAGCTACCATGGGAATGGCAACCTTTGTGGTTGGACCAGAGTTCCACGTACAGGGTGGATATCTAAACATTTGTACTTCAATGTGGTCTATTGCCTGTTTCTTCCAGTCTATCAACTCGAGCGTCAACATTTTCCTCTACTACAGGATGAGTTCCAAATACAAACAGACATTCCACGAACTTTTTTCAAAACTGTATATGTAGTAACATCAAAATACACATTTTAAAACGCGTGAAGTGATATATCTATTTCTTTGCTTATAAATCAGCTCAAATCAAAATCTTTCTGAAATGGTAAATGTTTATAGAACACACGTTGACGTCACACACTTGTTTCCCTGGGCAAAACTTAAGAAAGATTAATCATTTCTATTTTTTTTTCCCAGAGAACATTTTTTAATGAACTATGTTCCAAATTTTTGTTCGCGTTGATATTTTTTTTCTGCAATATTTCCATGGTATAATTTTGTTTCATTATTTTTCTTGTCATATTTTAGTGGCTATGAGCTTTCTAGCATGTACATGCATGTAACAAAATGGTCTTGGTGGTGGAATTTGTTTCCTGGAATGTCCATTTCATTTTCACCATTTTGTTTACCAATTAAATCACTCCCTTGTTAAATGCTTTACAAAATGAATATTAAAAAAACTCATAAAACAGAAGTCTTAGAAATAGGACGACTAACGGAGCTGAAAAATATAGCTGTTGACCAACACATTATACATCAAGTGACATACTTCAAATATCTAGGAACAACATAATCTTATTAGATATACAAATGGATAAATAAATAGACATTCGATGCAATAAGGAGGATCACAATATTTTAACACTTGACCTCTGCACTGCAGCACAAGACCGTCACAAAGAAATATCTTATAAATAGTATATTCGATATCACCTTGTGCTATCAATAACAAACATGGTCGTTCACGACTAAACATAAAAGCAAGCTAGTCACGCAGACATGAATTGTATGAGACAAGTTCTAGAAGTTACTAGAACATACAGAATAAGAAATGATGTCGTCAGAGTGAGATTGGACACTGCATCTAATCTAAACTGTACACAAGAACATCAAATGGTCTGCTCATCTAAGAAGAATAATAACATATTCTATAACATAACAAATACTTATTAATAGAAGTGATGGAAGAAGAGTCTTTGTATACCCAGAGCAAGACGGATTGACATCATTCAAGAAACAACAAATGTTGATAAAGGTTGAAGATTCCAGAACAAATAGACCTCGAGCTTTGTTATTTCTCTCGACATTTGAAAGTGTATAATAGGGAGTGAAAATAAAATAAAAACTAGATACGAAAAAAAGTCTATTTTTTACCAAAGTTCTTTAAGATTATAAAGTAGTATATGAGATTAAAGAATAGGTATGGCAAAAAGTAATTTTAATGCCATGAAAAATATACTAACAACAAAACAAATATCAGCAGGGCGGAAACTAAGAATGGCAAAATGTTACATCTTCTCAATATTCCTGTATGGTGCAGAAACAAGGACATTAGACAAGAAAACAGAACAGAAAGTTGAAGCCTTTGAAATGTGGATTTATAGAAGAATAGGTAGAATTGGATGGAAACAAAAGATAACAAACGATAAAGTTTTAAAACAACTGAAAATAAAAAGAGAACTACTAAATACAATTAAGACAAGACAAATGAAATTTTTGGGGCATGTTAAAAGACACAACAGCCTACTAAAAGTAATATTGGAAGGAAAAATACAAGGTAAAAGAGGCAGAGGCAGACCAAGACTAACATGGACGAGTAACATCAAAAGATGGACAAGTCAGCCTATGACAATCACAATCAAAGCGAGAGACAGAGTGGAATGGTGCTCCATGGTAGCCAACCTTCGATGCGGAGACGGCACTCAATGATGATGATGATAATCCAACTATTTATGATCTCCATTTTTCCGAACTAGAAGCTGAATCGTTAGAACAGTGAGTCCTTGATTCACATGAGATTTGGATCAGATCAATAATATCCACTAAACTTCCACCACACTTAACGAACTCAGAAGATGAGGTGGCAGCAGAATACAAGACCTTCGTGTCTAGGACGATATATCTACTATAAGCATATATAGTTCTAATTTCATATTTCCTGTGTTTTCCGCATATTTTTTCTTATCTTTCCCACTACCGGTACATGTTCACTATTGCAGTCTGCTCCTGGCTTTGTTTTAATAGATTTTAGCCCATTTATGAATCTTCTTTGTACCAGTATAAAATTAATTTAATTGTGTACTTTTTTGTCTGGGCTTTGCCATGTCCATAGTCGCCTAGGGTTTTGTTTGAACCAGGTGTTACATATAATCATTTCATGTGTCTTTACCTGATCTATCAATCTATTCCCTCTCTCATTCGTCTCTCCAAGGCCATGTCCTCCAGTCACGGCATGAAACTGGATATATATAAAGCGTTAAATTAAATGAAATAACAAACATAACTTAGGATCATTTTTCTACCTTTTTAACAGCGTGTTTTGTATATAATATTTTTTTATTATTCTGTAACGTATATTCATAGCCAAGTAAACTTGGTATTATTGTGAGATCCCATGCCCAGCTTCTATCGGATAACGACAAGAAACGAGAGTCCCAATGTGTACTCACGCACGTTAAAGAACCCGCAACAGTTACAGTCGAAAAGCGTGGGTCATAGATATGGCCGCTTCCAATCCAAGAGAGCCAGGAAAAACCTGCCCTCATCATGGATTCTAGGTCGTGCTACGGAGTTCGTGCACTAGGGCCAGGATTCTCCTCGGATTTTCTCGAAGGGATATCGAAGCACCTATGGGTTAGTCTGGTGTGCAGTGATGATGATCCTAACAACAAACAATAAATTTTGTATTCAGAAAGTGTTCATTTTCACTGTAATTCTAAAATTGTATCTGATATCTTAGTGTGTATCTGTGTTAGTCATGTGTCGTATCTTTGTGTGTGCATGTCTGGGTTAGTGATATCTCATATCTTTGTGTGCATGTTTATGTTAGTCATATCTCATATCTTTGTGCGTGCATGTCTATGTATATTACATCTCATATCATTGTGTGTGCATGGCTATGTTAGTCACAGCTCATATCTTTGTGTGCATGTCTATGTTAGGCATGTGTCATATCTTTGTGTGTGCATGTCTATGTCAGTCATATCTCATATCTTTATGTGCATACTTATGTTAGTCATGTGTCATATATCTTGGTGTGTGTCAGTGTTAGCCATGCCTCGTATCGCTGTGTGCATGTTTGTGTTGGTCACATCTCCTATCTTTGTGTGTGCATGTCTGTGTTAGTCACCTCTAGTGACTCGGGCAGATGGTGTTCGTAAACCTGGGAGGGCCGACCATCTAAGGGCAGAATCCCCCTACAGAAAAGATCATCTGCTGCCTTGCAGGAAGATTGGGGACAATCAAAGGCTAAGGAAAGCAAACCTAAATAAAATGCTGGCTGAAATAGGATGCACTAGGCCACTGGCGCAGAACACAGTGCAACGTTTTAACGGGTGTTCAATCAGAGTGGATCTGGCAGACTCTAATTGTGATGTTCTGTCTGTGGGGGCGATCAGCATACTTAACCTAACAGCTGACTTCATGTGAGAGTCTGGAATCCTACTTTGATTGAGCCCTGATTGCAGAGAGAGAGAGAGAGAGAGAGAGAGAGAGAGAGTATCCGATGTCATTTGTATTTAATTATTTAACTCAAATTGTTGCTGAAGACGTCTGCAATTAACAAGTCACAAACATTGCCATTTATGCTGCATTTTGCTTCTTTGAACCTGCAAATAACGCCACTTCTTCTATGATAGTTTAACTGGAGTAATGCCATATTGTTCATTTTAAACCATGCAATAATTAACATTGTATATATATATATATATATATATATCTGTATACGTGCACCACATTTTAGATATAACAGGAAACAGACCCCCAACAATAAAACCAACCAGTCCTTAGCAAGTGATGACACACCTTGATATTTTCTGAAGCACGCTGGTTAAACAAAGTTAAAATAATAATTTTTTTTTTAATCGCACAACTTTCATTTAACCTTCGGTGACTTCTGGTGCATGTTTCCTGTGCAGTTTCATCAATCACCATGTTACCTACCAGTAAAATAAACATGAAGATCTACAGTACGCCATTTATTTTTAGAGTGAATAGAAATTAAGACGTTGATATCATTCTGATCTTAATCTTCAGTCATTCATTTCAAATTATGAAAAAAGCTATTTTACTATATAATATTGATGAACATGGTATATTGATTGATGTTTTAGAATTTATGAAAGGAAAGATAGTACAAGAAAATGGTTAGAAGATTTAAAACTTTTCGTGGTTTTCATTCGATACTCTAGGAGGCCTAGGTAGCCTTGTGAAAACCACCCGACTGAAGTACCGACGTTCGACTGAGGTAACCTGTGTTCGATTCCTGCTGGAAGCAGTGTGAATTGTACTCGTGGTTGGGAAAAAAAAACCCGTAGTCGACCCAGCCGCTGGCAGAAATTTGTACCAGGGTAGCACCCTGGGAATGTCACCTCGGATCGTGAGTTTCGATGCATGCTGCGACACTATTCAGAAGTCTCCGAACACTTCTTGATAGGTGGCCGAACATGTATGGGTGAAAAACTCGCGTGCTAAGATGCCGATTCAAGTCTGGTACTTTACCTTTATTCTGAAAAATGTAGGAAAAAAATCGAAAAGTCGACATCACAGATTGTCTATGTATAATTCTACAAGGAGATTAGCTAATTAGAAAACGTCTACCACCAAGTGCTCCGAAACGAAAATCCTAGTATATTGTTTTTGCTGTAAAAATTGAAATTTCAGACAAGAATTTGAGATAAAATGGGTTTAACAAATACATGATCATTGGTGAGGACTAGAAGCAGCAGGATACTGGTAATGATCCCTTTCAATGATATGACAAATGGCGGTATGTGGAAAATAAAGCATCGTTCATAATCATAAATGTATGGATAGTCAGCTTTCAAGTTATAAACAGCAAGAGACAATATTAGAGATGGATTTTAAAACATTTGAGCGAAATAACTTGTTTTGTCATCTCAGCGCATTGTGATAAAAGATGACAAACTGTTTGCAAAAGCAATGACCCTTTCTAGGTATTGTATAATTTTTTCATACTACTATTCTATATTGCTATTTATACTACTATTCTATACTACTATTCTATACTACTATTCTATATTGCTATTCTATACTACTATTCTATACTACTATTCTATACTACTATTCTATGCTACTATTCTATATTGCTATTCTATACTACTATTCTATACTACTATTCTATACTACTATTCTATATTGCTATTCTTTACTACTATTCTATACTACTATTCTATACTACTATTCTATCCTGGGAGCCGCGATAGCTCAGTGGTTAGTGAACTGGACTACAAAGGACAAGAGGTAGGGTTCGATCCCAACCGACAGCTTCTGATTTCACCCAGCCTTTAATGGGTACCGGATTTTTTTTCTGGGAAAGTAAAGCGGCACGGGCGTAATGCCGACCACATTACGCCAAAAATCATGTACCGAAGGTCTGTAAAATTTATGGTCACTAATACCATATTCCCCATACGCCACTTGGCGTGACGGGGGCACTTTACTTTTTTTTTTTTTTAATTCTACATTACTATTCTATTCTATTCTGTCTATAGAAAAAGTTCCATTGCAGTTGGGAATTCCGCATTTCCACTCCGCCTCAAGCTACAGCATACACCAAAGCGCCTTGACGCCGTGCACATTCTGCTTAGACGGGTAAACTCCGTGCTTGCCCTAAACGGCTGCACAGGCAACGATTCCAAATGAACTCCTTTGAAAAGAGTGCACAGCAACTACTTTACACCAGCTTCCTCGAAAAAAAATATACGGACAATAAACAAAGAAACTGAAATAGTTTAAGTGACTATTTTAATTTCTACAAAAACAGAGCGTGCATGTGCAACCACTGTCGACTATGAGGTTAGTAAGACCGAACTGAATGGATTCTGAGGCTTATGCACATACTTTAAACAAATTCACTGTAAAGATGGCACTTACTGTTGCTTCCACACTCCAAATTACTAAAAAAAAATCTAAAAAATAAATATACCAAAGACTGTCAAAACAACTAAGGGTATTAGTAACTGCACGCTCTAAAGATCCTGGCCAGCGAGGGCGCCATATTGCTTAGACAACCAAAGAAAACACCATGGACAACCATTTTATCTGTTGTTTCCTTATATATTGAATAGCCCCCGCCATAGAATATATAAGGAAACAACAGATAAAACTGTTTGACCACGTGACAAGGCAGAAAGAACAAAACACAACACAACGAGCCTTCAACAAACGTTGTGAGAACACCAGACCCAAGGGTCAACCACGAAAAAGATGAGTCGATGGAATATTAGAAGCACTAGGAAACATAACAGCAGCAGAGGCGAACAGAAGAACAAAAGATCGCAAATTGTATCTCCCCTCGACGCTGAAAGGCAAATGAGGAAGGAAAGAAAAGAAGAAAAATAACCAAAGAAAAATATGACATGGAGTTTACAGAACTTATGGCCCTTTTCGTCTTGTCAGAAGGTCTAGTAGAGGCTATTGTGTATTTTTATGAGGTTTCGTTTTTGTCGAACAGCTTCTCTCGTGGCTAATTCTACCAATATTTGACAAACACACACGGTCACATAATGAACAAGTCAGGGCCACTGGTCCACATGGTTTTCCATCCTTTTTTTATGAGTCTTTAATCTTCTAAGTTTTGCCTTAGCACAGTCTCAAATAATGTTATACCGTTCCCTATACATGCTCTCCATGATGTGCGATCACTTGCCAGATGTTCCCAGTCATATTCACATGGAAAAGTCATTCAGAGATGATTTACATATATCTCTATATCGTAGTTTAGGTCTGCCGATTTGTCTTTTTCCGTGCGTTAGTTCGCCATATAGTATTTGCTTGGGGATGCGCTTTTCTTCCATTCGCTGGACATGCCCCAGCCATTTTAGTCTTCGAATTCTTAGCATCAACATGATTGTTGGGGTCTTAGCCCGTTGCAGGACAGTTAAGTTGTTTATTTTGTCCTGCCATTTGATGTGCATTATTCTGGGGAGACATCGCATCAGGAAGACATTTAGTCTTTTTTCGTGATTTGAGTATGTTGTCCAGGTTTCAGATCCATATAATAGTGTGCTAAGCACACAAGTTTGATATATTAAGAGTTTTGTCTTCAGTGTTAGTTTCGTGTTGTTCTAGGCCCTTTCTGTGAGTTTGCTGAAAGTCGTAGTTGTAATTCGGCTGTTTATTTGACCATCAAGAGAGATGGTTTGCGTAATTGTGGATCCAAGATACGTAAATTTCTGAAATGATTCTAGTGGACAATCTTTTAGAGTGATTAATAAAGGTTTGATGTCGCCTTGACTAAGTATTACTGTTTTTTTAACATTAATTGACAGTGAAAAAGGTCGCATGCTTTGTCCAGGTTGTTGATCAGTGATTGTAGTGTGGCTTTCACTATGAATGACTAGAGCAGCATCATCAGCAAATAAAAATTCTTTAAGTAGGTCAACATTTGTTTTTGTTTTTTCTCTTAGTCGTGCTAAGTTGAACAGTGAGCCATCTGGTCTTGTGCGAATGTAAATATCTCCTGAGCTGTTTTCGAACGCGTAATTTAGGAGGGCAGCAAAAAATATACCAAAAAGGGTGGGGGCGAGGACACATCCCTGTTTCACTCCTTTGTTGACTTTTAAACTCTCTGATTATGAAACTCCCATCAAAGTAGAATTTAGCATTCATATCTTCATGAAAGGACATAATCAGCTTAAGTAATTTAGGAAGGCAGCCTATGCCATCTAACACCCTGTAGTTAGGGCCTTTGTTAGATCCACAAAGGCAAACTAGAGCGACATATTTTGTTCCAGACATTTTTCTTGCAATTGTATGAGTGTGAAAATCATGTCTATGGTTGATCTCCTGGCTCTGAAGCCGCATTGAGACTCGGGAAGAATACGTTCAGCAAGTCTATGCAGGCGTTTTAGTATTACTCTCGCAAAAGCCTTGCCGGGATGACAGAACACACCAGTAAGATCCACATAAAAGAAATTCACGGAAGATTGTCCAAAATTAGCTTTAAAAGCGTCTTTAAACCCAAGTGAAGAATACCACTTTCAACAATTCTTGAAAGGTTAACACATTTCGTTGGTATTTGGATTTAGACCTCATGTTAGCCACCAAGGCATATGTCAAGCGTTTTACAATTTGTCGAATAACTCATTAAAGTTAAACATTTCCTTTCTTTCTGGTCTGTTTTTTATTTAATGATAGAGATCGAAAACTGTGGACTTAGTATGAACAACCGTTGAGGACACGGGTTTTTTGTTTACAACATGGGGGATTGGGGGGGGGGGGGGGCGGGAATGGACGGAAATCATAATCGTAGAGAAGCTGCCCAGCTCATTCTTCAACCATTGTGGGTGTCATTCACTCATGTTATTACTGGTGTCGCCTCAAGACGTATCTAGGTTTTATGTGATGTAACGTGTTTATTTCCTTGTTTCACTTATTCTATTCAATTATATAAAATAAGTAAAGACAGTGACATGCAAATACCTGTTATGATGTTTATGAAATAGTGTGGGAATGCATGACAGATAGTTTAAAATCAGTTCATTATTATATTGTAGTAATGTGTGATTACTAGTTTCTTTTTATTCAAGAAGAACTAAAGAACCCAAAAGCAACATTTGAAGCAACTTATCTAAATGCACATATCCCATCGTTTGACTGTACAGTTTATTTGCTAATTATGTACGACAAATTGTTCCAAATACAATCTGTGATTAAAAATGTGCAAAGAGTTGGCATGTATTTGCCTGCTGTAAAAATGTCATGTTAACGGTCACAAGTTTATGGCTTAATAATAAATGTACGGGCAGTAGTGGCAGTATTATTAACACAGAGTCGTCACTTCAATCTTTGAATCATCGTCAGATCGCATGTCCTCTTTAGAACGCAGCATTCGGTGTCTGAAGGAATATGTTTTTTTCTAGTCAGATCTCCCACGTTTTCTTTTGTTACGTTCAAATTCTTCTTGGTGTCTTGAAACCACCTTCTTCTTGAGCTGCCAATGTTGCGTCGCTCACGAATCATGTCTAAGTATTTTTTTTCCAACCAGCTGTGTTTTTTGACGTGGTAATATTATTTGGAGACCATTTGGAGGACCTCGACTTTGCTAATGACATAGTTCTCATCAGCAGTCAGATAAAAACGATGCAGGAAAACACAAATGAACTATCATCAATAGCCAGCAAAATTGGGCTTCAGATCAATCATGAAAAGACTAAAGTCATGACTAGTTTAATTCCAACAGGTGACAAAATATACATGGAAAACAAACCAGTAGAAGAGATCGATCACTTTATCTATCTTGGAAGTCACATTGATCGAGAAGGGGATACGAGCAAAGAAATTAAAATCAGAATAGCTAAAGCAGCAATGTCTTTCAGAAGCCTTGAAAAGTTGTGGAAATCAAAACTTATCAGCACAAACACAAAACTTAGGCTATTCAAATCAAATGTACTATCAATCCTTACGTATGCGTGTGAAAGCTGGAAAACAACAAGAGATATAGAAACAAAGTTGAACGCATTCGAAAATAAATGTCTAAGGAAAATACTTGGTATAGCATGGAACGAATTCAAAACAAATGAGGAAATTAGAGAAATCGCCAATCAACCACTAATATCTTCAGTAATAAAGAAAAGACGATGGTCATACGTTGGACATGTGATGAGAAGAGATAATAACCGAATAGCAAAGCAAGCCCTCATATGGGAAACAACAGGTAAATGAAAAAGAGGAAGACCCAGGGAGACACTGAGAAGAACATTGATGAGAGAGGCAAGAGCAGCAGGAGTCGGCTCCCTCAATGAGATAGAACTGCTTGCACAGAACAGAGACAGATGGCGAGATTTGATAAAATATCTTTAAAAGAAAACTGCTAGAACAAAAAATCCATATAGGAGAAGGTGTATCTTGGTCTACGCCCTATGGGCCGGTTACGGCTCGAAAGGTCAATAGATAGATAGAATATTATTTAAGTTTCCACTCTAGAATGGTGTTTAATGGCTAGTTTTTTTATTGTTTAATTCTGTTAAAATGTCTTCATTGCTCTTTTTTTTATTATCCGAGATATCATAATGATTTTTCTGTAGCATTTTGTTCCGAATGAATCGATTTGATTCCTTTCTTTTTGCGAGATTATCCATGTAAAAAAAAAAGTAAAGTACCCCCCGTCACGCCAAGTGGCGTATAGGGAAATATGGTGTTAGTGACCCTATATTTTACAGACCTTCAGCACATGATTTTTTGGGGTAATGTGGTCGGTATTACGCCCATGCTGCTTTACTTTCCCAGAAAAAAATCCGGTACCCATTTAAGGCTGGGTGAACCCGGAGCCGTCGGTTGGGATCGAACCCTACCCCTTGTCCGTAGTAGTCCAGTTCACTAACCACTGAGCTATCGCGGCTCCCACTAATTTTTAGGGAATTAGTAAAACCCAGGTATCCTCCCCCCAGGGAACGAACCCCGGCTGTTGCCGTGGTAAGCCAACCGCCTATCGATTGTGCTAACCGGACACCCCGAGATTATCCATGATTCAGGACAATATGTTGCTATTGGAAAGATACATGTCTTGAGTAATTTAAATCCACTGTCTTGCAGGTATTGTACCACATGTTCTTCGTGGCGGTCGATGTTTGTTTTGCTATCGCGAATCTTCTTTTGATCTCTTTCGGGCAGTCTCCATATTCTTTAATAACATTTTCAAACACAACATGATGGACTGTTTTCCCAACATTTGGAAATGTTTTAGAATAATGTTGACTGTACGTATTTTAGTAGCAAAGGAAGATCCTAGAAAGAAGGAGATTAGAGCTAATATAAGAAAATCTCGCTACAATGTGCCAGAATAGTTTGTAAATTTTAGCAAATATATCATTTGAGGTTGAAATGAAATTCTAAAAATCTTAGTAACTTACTTAATACATCACAATCTATTATTGAATTTCCAATTTTAAGGAGACTCAACAATTTAAATCTGTGTCAGGGCGCCAATATAATAAATTCGTTTTGTGAAATAATTCTTTTGGTCGGGCTAGCACGACGTTTACAATTATTTATATACTTGTAATTAATTGTATGTTATTTTAAATTAGGATGATCATTACAACACTCCGCACATACACAAAGATGTTCTGATCTTACCTCCAAAATGTTCATCATCACACAGAGACATATTGTGCCAGTTCGATGTTGGTTGACAAATCATCTCATCCGTTCAGTATATCGCTCAGTTCCAAAGCATTTGATAGAATACACCATAATCAACTTATAGACTGCCTAAAAGACATAAATCTGGATGACACAGACATACGACTGATATGTAATGTGTACTGGGAGCAAACAGCAAAAATAAAATATAACAAGGAGAACTCTAAACCCATTGATTTAAAAAGAGGAGTAAGACAAGGATGTATCCTATTACCAAGCTTGTTCAATTTACACACTGAGCAAATCTTTAAAAACATCAATGAGATGCCAGGCCTAAACATTAATGGTAAGATAATCAATAACCTAAGATATGCTGATAATACTGTACTACTAGAAGAAAATCCTAAAGACCTACAACAATTACTTAATGTAATAAACATGACAAGCAGAAATATGGACTAGGTATGAATATCAAAAAGACTAAAACTATGATCATAAACAAAGAAAATTATCAAAACCTATAAATAAATATCAAAATGGAAGAAATAGATCTGGAGACAGTCCAGAGCTACAACTATGTACCTGGGACATACTATAACCAGTGATGGAAAATGTACAACTGAAATAAATAAAAAAATAGATATGGCAAAAAGTAATTTCAATGTCATGAAAAATATACTAACATCAAAACAAATAATACCAGGGCTAAAACTAAGAATAGCAAAATGTTACATCTTCTCAATATTCCGTATGGTGCAGAAACATGGACACTAGACAAGAAAACAGAACAGAAAGTTGAAGCCTTCGAAATGTGGATTTATAGAAGAATAGGTAGAATTGGATGGAAAGAAAACAAAACAAACGAGGGAGTTTTAAAACAACTAAAAATGAAAAGAGAACTACTAAACACAATTAGAGCAAGACAAATGAAATTTTTTGGTCTTGTTAAAAGACACAACAGAATAATAAAAGTAATATTGGAAGGGAAAATACAAGGTAAAAGAGGCAGAGGCAGACCAAGACTAACATGGACGAGTAACATCAAAAGATAGACAAGTCAGCCTATGAGAATCAGCACCATCAAAGCAAGAGACAAAGTAGAATGGCGCTACATGGTAGCCAACCTTCGATGCGGAGCCGGCACTCAATGATGATGTTGATCGCTCTGTTCTGACAACACCGGGCTTCACTCACAGTTCACACATTTTAGACAGCCAGGTAAATGTACTTCTGTCGGAGTCCTTTGTGCGACCCGTCTCTCGTAGATTACTAATGATATCAGCCCGATTCATTGGCTGTCCAGCAGTTAAAATATTGTCAAATCTGTCATTCTGTTTGCTCTATCGTTGCCCTAAACATCAGCATGACCCGGGATATACATGATGGTGATACTGCAAATCTTTGATCTCTGTACAGATCTCAACTATTGATGATAAATTTGGCTTGACTCTACTTTGCGGAACATGTTCATTGATTCACTCAGCACTGTGTAGAACAGTACGTCCACATCACTTCAGTTTTCAGGAATTAGGGCATTCGTTTCTGCGTTAACTGAAATCTAATTCTGTTCTCTGCATCGTCTATATAATGTGGCAATGGCAGTGATGATGGTTTTAAATTGTGTAGAAATAGATATCCATTCTGCTCCGAGAATAACATTAGATACCCCTCAGATCGATTTGACAATATCCTCAGCTAGGGATATCCATGATTTACCTCCCCTTAACCTATTGCCCTTATCTTCTGTAATTTTCTCATAAAGTGGATGTTCCTGATCAGTGTTTATCTTTAGGTATGCACGTGCCCCTAGTAACATGATTGTTCTATTCTCCATATTTGTCATGCATTAACTGTCTCTCGCGCAGCCCATATAATTCGTATAGTTTTATTTCACACTCTTTAGAGTTTGTGTATCTGAGTCTCACTAATAGTTAGGATAGCCATGGCATGTTCAATGGGTGAGAGGTTTGGTCCCCAGTACAAGGTACCCACAAACGTTGTTCTATGTTCGCTGCCAGTAGCTGTCAATACTCTCATCGTCGACAATTTCTCTTGCGCTTTAGAAATAACGTGATCAATGTGTCATTTGAAGCACAAGCTGCAACCAAATTTCACTTCTAAATACATCGTCAAGTTGGTTCTACCCATCTATTCGTCACATACTCTAACCTGCTTATGCAGTTATTGTATTGTTGTGTTTAATTTTTAAATATTTTTTTTTCCGATTGACACTAAAATAATATTTGCCAAAGATGCAACAGGCCGAAATGAGTACCCGTTACACACACACACACGCACGCACAAACACACACCAAACACATCTATATATACATTTGTATATTTATATATTTTACCTATATCTATAATGTTTTATTCTTATGTAAATTTATGACTATTTCTCTGTTTTTCTTTGAAAAGAGAAATGTTAATATTTGAAATGTAAAAAAATTGCGTATTTCACTATGAAGCTTAATTTTCAGAGGTCTAACAAGAAACAACTTTGTATGTTGGTGCCATTACTAAACTGGTGATATGCTTGTAAAACATCGTTAACGATTAGCGATGTAATTGAGGGTCGCACGACTGAAGTTTTTGCTGTTAATTATCACGCGTTTATAAAAACAGTGTAGTAATGTCAACTAACACAAGGTATATAATTTGATGTAAGAATTTATGCAAGCCCGGATGTGATTTTAAATACACGTTTCGTGATTAATTATTTTCAAACTTTGATTATATGTCATTTTTGGCCAAAGAAATTCTAGCCACATTATCTTTTTTTCTGTAAACTTCAAAAAATTAGTTTCGATATAATTTGTACATGAAAGTTTCAGGTTTAGTTAAATAACGGCTTTTGAGGAAATGAAATTGAAGTGTTGGATATATCAACTTGGAGACTTAACTAACTGAAATTAAAAATAATTATTAGGAACTCTCAGACAAATGCACCGGAAAGTGAAGAAAATTGCTGGTTGCAGATACCCGTACGTCAGTGACATCAGTAAAGTATCGAGAGTGAGCGAACTTATAATTAATTTTCATTTCCTATATGTGAAATCTTATGAGAAGAAGTTGACCTAAAAGTGGACAATATGTAATCCAGTTATCTTGAAACATTTAAATTCACGCGTATAAGAAAATAGAGGTATATAGAGTGGTGTACTTCGCTGTCTATTGTTGAGTTTGCAATTTGTTTGTGCATCTCGCGCTGATTATTTATATATAGACCCACCATCACTAAACTCGGAGTTTTTATCAGCAATGTGGTCTGTTGTCTTATTACAAGAAAGATCCTAGTTCAGTTCGCAAAATTCGTAACATCGGTAATGGCTCATGAGACAATGTTAGAAGGCTGACTGATATAAGTAACATTGCATTTCATTATGTTGCCATTTTACTGGTTTTGAAATGTTATTTCTGGAAATGTTTACAGGGAAAGCCTATTCTTTTAGTTTTTGTAACTTTTAGGTTGCTTCTAAATATTCAAATTAAAAAAGGAACAGCATTTTATAGTACGTTTCCGATAGGAGTAGCAGTTACTCGGTCTAATACTTACTGATATCCTGAGTTATAAAAGTAACTAGTACAAATTCGAGTAATGAATCCACATTGATTTTTAGCTTTTATTGAGTTATTAAGTGTTCCAGAAGTAAGTTTTAATATTATTTTTATTAATACTAATTATTATTCATTGTTGCCGGTAAGGATTTACTGTAAACTGTATATTTAACAATTTCACAATCTGTCTCATTTTTATTTCTTCAGCCTCAGGAGAATGGGTGGTATATGGATAATGCTTCGGCCTCTTGAAAAGAAGAACGTGAGTTCAAAACCTACAATAGGTGATAGATAATTGATTCATTGAATGCGTAGTTTCTGTGTGCATTAACCATCCCTAAATCTTTGGATAGGGACAGAACCGATTTCTAGCCCTCTTAGATAACCTCAAAGAAACAGCAGAAGCTGTGCTTACTCCGCGATCATGTGAGAAAATCTTTGGCAGTTAAGAGTCGAAATGTGTAGGTCAAATATGGTCATGCACGTCAATTTACTCCACGTATATGACAAAATCTTTGGCAGTTAAACGTTGAAAAGTGTAGGTCAAATATGGCCCATAAACATGCAAAATGATTGAGTTGTAAAACTCTACACACATATGTCCACCTCCTTATATTTCCGATGTCAAGGTCTTACCGCCGGTGTTACTAAGTTTCGTGCATCAGAGCTGACATTTATCTACAACGGTTCACTTATTTGTGTGTCGGAACGAGATCTGAGTTTTATGAACTTGTCCGACGTGTAAGGATGATCTATCTACTAAACTCATCATCATCATCGAGTGCCCTCTCCGCATCGAAGGTTGGCTACCATGGAGTGCCATTCTACTCTGTCTCTTGCTTTGATGGTGCAGATTGCCATAAGCTGACTTGTCTATCTTTTGATGTTACTCATCCATGTTAGTCTTGGTCTGCCTCTGCCTCTTTTACCTTGTATTTTCCCATCTAATATTACTTTTATTAGACTGTTGTGTCTTTTAACATGACCCAAAAATTGCATTTGTCTTGCTCTAATTGTGTTTAGTAGTTCTTTTTTCATTTTTAGTTGTTTTAAAACTTCTTCGTTTGTTTTCTTTTCTTTCCATCCAATTCTACCTATTCTTCTATAAATCCACATTTCAAAGGCTTCAATTTTCTGTTCTGTTTTCTGGTCTAATGTCCATGTTTCTGCACCATACAGGAATATTGAGAAGATGTAACATTTTGCTATTCTTAGTTTCAGCCCTGGTGTTATTTGTTTTGATGTTAGTATATTTTTCATGACATTGAAATTACTTTTTGCCATATCTATTCTTTTATATTATTTCAGTTGTACATTTTCCATCACTGGTTATAGTATGTCCCAGGTAGTTGTAGCTCTGGACTGTCTCTAGATGTATTCCTTCAACTTTGATATTTAGTTGTAGGTCTTGAGAATTTTCTTTGTTTATGATCATAGTTTTAGTCTACTTATAACCAATAAGTTTTAGTCTTTTTTATATTCATTTCTAGTCCATATTTTTTGCTTGTCATGTTTATTACATTAAGTAATTGTTGTAGATATTTAGGATTTTCTGCTAGTAGAACAGTATCATCAGTATAGCTTAGGTTATTGATTATCTTTCCATTAATGTTAAGACCTGGGAGCCGCGATAGCTCAGTGGTTAGTGAACTGGACTACCACGGACAAGGGGTAGGGTTCGATCCCAACCGACGGCTCCGGGTTCACCCAGCCTTAAATGGGTACCGGATTTTTTTCTGGGAAAGTAAACCGGCACGGGCGTAATACCGACCACATTGCCCCAAAAATCATGTGCTGAAGGTCTGTAAAATATAGGGTCACTAACACCATATTTCCCTATACGCCACTTGGCGTGACGGGGGTACTTTACTTTTTTACTTTACCTGGCATATCATTGATGTTTTTAAAGATTTGCTCAGTGTATAACTTGAACAAGCTTGGTGATAGGATGCATCCTTGTCTTATGAATAAACTCAACTGAAACTAAACTTATGCCTCAGATATTCACTGGCTTCTATCTGCTATAAATAAGTGATTTGTATTATCATTTCAGTGCCGTCTCTGCATCAAAGGTTGGCTACCACTGAGCGCCATTCCGGTCTGTCGCTTGCTTTAATAGTGCAGGTTGTGGTAGGCTGACTTATCCATCTTTTGACGTTACTGGTCCATGTTAGTCTTGGTCTACCTTTGTCTCCTTAACCTGTATTTTCTCTTCCAAGATTATTTTTAGTACGTTAATATGTCTTTTAACATGCCCCAAAAAAATCTTATTTGTCTTATTTACATTGTGTTTAATAATTCTCTTTTCATTTTTAGTTATTTTAAGACTTCATCATTTGTTCCTTTTTTTTTTCTTTCCATTCCATTTTTCTTGCGGTTCAAACAACTGTTTCGCTGCTGGAAAGCCGGTGTACGGTGTTCAAAACCTGCTGTAGACAGAAAGGATTATTTTCTACGGTGGTGAAATAAAAATCCGGAGTCTCACACGTCGTAGCGACTGCTTTGACCAAGCGGCCTTTATCCCTCTGGTTCAATCGTGAGCCACCCGGCATACACCAGCAAGTATGGTCATGAAGATAGTTTTTTTTAAATCAAATTTTTCCTGTTCTTCTATAAATCCACATCTCAAAGGCTTCAATTATATTTTATGTTTTCTTGTCTAATGTCCCTTTTTCTGCACCATACATGATTGTTGAGAAGATATAGCATTTTGCCATTCTTAGTTTTAGCCCTTGGTGTTATTTGTTTCAATGGCAATATATTTTTACTGGCATTAAAATAACTTTTTGCCATTCATACTCTTTTGTTTATTTCAGTTTTACATTTTCCATGTTTTCGTTATAGTATATCCACGGTAGTTGTAGCCAGCAGTAGTAGTAAACTGCCTATAGGTCTTTAACTTCAACTTTGCTATCCACTTGTTGGTTTTGAATAGTATCCTTGTTTATGATCGCGGTTTAGTGATTTGTATCTATCTATCTATCTATCCATCCATCCATCCATCCATCCATCCATCCATCCATCCATCCATCCATCCATCCATCCATCCATCCATCCTTCCATCCATCCATCCATCCATCCATCCATCCATCCATCCATCCATCCATCCATCCATCCATCCATCTATCTATCTATCTATCTATCTATCTATCTATCTATCTATCTATCTATCTATCTATCTATCTATCTATCTATCTATCTATCTATCTATCTATCTATCTATCTATCTATTTATCTATCTATTTATTGACCTTTCGAGCCGTAGCCGGCCTATAGGGCGTAGACCAAGATACTCCTGCTCTTATCTCTGCTCTGTGCAAGCAGCTCTATCTCATTGAGGGAGCCGATTCCTGCTGCTCTTGCCTCTCTCATCAATGTTCTTCTCAGTGTCTCTCTGGGTCTTCCTTTTTTCCTCTTACCTGTTGTTTCCCACATGAGGGCTTGCTTTGCTATTCGGTTATTATCTCTTCTCATCACATGTCCAACATATGACCATCGTCTTTTCTTTATTACTGAAGATATTAGTGGTTGATTGGCGATTTCTCTAATTTCCTCGTTTGTTTTGAATTCGTTCCACGCTATACCAAGTATTTTCCTTAGACATTTATTTTCTAATGCGTTCAACTTTGTTTCTATGTCTCTTGTTGTTTTTCAGCTTTCACACGCATACGTAAGTTTGATAGTACATTTGATTTGAATAGTATTTGTATATATCGCATATACTATTTTATGCTGGAGTAAAGTAAGCATACTTTCTGATACATTGTTTAAGGTCTAGTATTTTTGATACGTTTCAAATCATACATATTTGATGTAGTTATTCATGCTGTTACAAGAAGAAATTAATCGGATTGTTAGGCGTACGGGCAAAATGATATTCGTGTTCTTATTTTTCCATGAACATTGCATATTTCCGGGTGATGTGGTCGGTATCACGCCAGGCCACCTTTACTTCCCAGACAATTCTCTGGTACCATTTTTTAAAGGCTGGGTGAACCACGGAGCCTTGTTGGTCCGAAAAAACCAGCCACTTCTGAAATGAACCCGAGCTTCTGATTGGGAAGCGAGCCGCCGTGGCTCCCATGTTGGAGGCATATCTTTTTTATTTCTCTATTTAAATATATCAGAAATGAATAAACACATACTGTGTACGTTACTAATGAAATAATAAATTGCTGAAATGTTGACTCTTTTAGTACATAATGATGTCCTTAGCTATGCCGTCATTGATTCTATGCAATATGATCATATGATCATTCAGGAAACTGACATTTTACATGACTGTCGTATAACATAACATTTCGAACAATTTCCGTTTATAATTATTTACAAGAACACAGATTGAAACATATTTCAATGGATACAATAGAAAGGAATGGATGCATTGACGAATGATATTACTTTGGCTCATTCCCATTCTCAAAGAAATCATCATTTTTACTTGGAAAAACCAAAAATTAAAATTAATACAGTTTTGACTGATGAAGAGAGAGTAGTGATTGAATCTATCTTCTTTGTGGCCATATGCGGATCAGTAGGCATTTGTGGTATTGTTGCCAATATTATCAATATCATTATATTCTGTAAACAAGGATTTGCTACTACCGTAAACATTGCATTCTTAGGACTAGCAATATCTGATATGTGCTATTTAGTGTTTATGGTGTGGTCATCGATCTGCTTGAATCCCCTTCTCCCTTTAAACGGTATTCCCTGGGAAGGTATTGAAGTCATGTATGTCTCTGCCGCTTGGCAGGGAATCTGTTTCTGCCGAACCACCAGCTACATCACCGTCTACATCACAGCTGAGAGGTGGCTGTCAATAGCATTTCCCATGAAAGTTAAACAGTTTGTGACGAGGTCAAGAACTGCTGCAATTATTTCTCTGATTTATTTGGTGAACATAATCACCGTTGTTCCCGAATGCGCTACTACATATCTCGGATGGAAATTTTTACCGGAAAAGAACATAACTCTTATTGCTTGTATCTTCACCGCAAGCAGGAAGAATGTTGAGGGTATATGTTTCGTCATTCATTCAATGATCAGCATGGCAGCATTTCTTGGTGTTATTTTGTTCACAGTTGTCCTGGCCGTCAAACTCAAACAGAGCTCTCAACTACGGAATGAGTTAACATCCGACGATTCTGAGAAGGGATCTATGTCTGTCAGAGACAAGAAGGCGCTGAAGTTGATCGTGTTGATAGCCAGCATTTTGATAATATGTTATGTTCCAGGAGCGTTAATTGCAACGACAGCTTTTGTTGTCGGGCCGGAGTTTAACATTCAAGGTCGTTACATCAACATTTGTTCTTCAGTTTGGTCGATCGCTTGCTCGTGCCAGGCAATCAACTCCAGCATCAACATCTTTCTCTACTATAAGATGAGCTCAAAATACAGACACACATTTAATGCACTTTTCAAAACCATCAAACGACATTGATTAACGCTGACCGGAAGTCTAAAGAAATGATACAAACGTAATTATAAACCTATATTTCTGCATTCGATATAAAATATTAAAGAATAAAAAATGTTTGAAGTATTCTGGATGGGAGAATATTCAACATAAATATCTTAGAGGAATCGAGCATCAAAAATAAATTGTCTAATGAACCAAATAACCATTAATAGCAGGTATGTATATTTAAATATGTGTATATATATATATATATATATATATATATATATATATATATATATATATATACATCAAAATGGCAACCACAGTTCAATAATGAAGAGTGTAGATAATGAAGACGTTTAGAGTTTTATTATCTTGAACAGACCAAAGGATGTTGACAAAGCGTCCATACAGGCTATACTCGTTGAGTAAAACAACATATCTAGATAATCAGAAACATTCTGACAGGCAAATTACAAGAGAAATGGCTTTAGCTTGACAGGTTACCTTGCGGAGATAGCTTTAAACACCAGCTATTTATTTATCAAATAGCCATCCAGCTAAAAAGAACAATGAGGAAGTTATCAAAGAGGCGAACACAAAAAAGGAACTCCTAAAAAACATCAGAAAGAAACACTCAACATTTTTCGGGCACATCATGAGAATAGGAAAGTTGGAATACTTTGTTACAACTGGCAAAATAAAAAGAAAGAGAGATCGCGGACGACAAAGAGAGAAAATACTGGATAGTTTGGTGTCATGGCATGGAAAACAGTCAACAACAGAACTGATACGATGCACTGTAGGTAGAAGATTGTGGAAGGACATGATCGCCTACGCCAACCGGTATGGCAAATGATGATGAATAGCCATCCAGTTTCTTCTTATTATCATCATCAAGGCTATTGCCGTAGATAAGAAATATTGCTCCCTACATCCATAACTACTGGTATACTTATTTGTGATGTGTTCTCCATCTCTTATCCTAAAACAATTTCAAGGTATTTGACAGAGAATGCTGGATATTATAGTGCGCGATTATATATATATTTTTTTTTCTGAAATTTTCTTTACAAAAATGTGTAATTATTATCCAACTATAAATGTTCTTTGTTGTGCCAAGATTTTGAAGAGGTTTATTTCTTTCAGCGAGACTGTATGCACGTCCCCATACACCTGTTATTTGTATGACTTGATTGCAACATACTGTTCTAATGTATAATCGTGTATTATATCTTTCATATTTACTAGTCTGCATTCGTTTAAATAAGAGCCCACAAGTTCATTACTGGAGTCATCGTAAAAGATAACTTTTCAGAGAAAATGTATCTTTATTCTTCATTTGCCTTTGCGTCTGTCTTCTTTTTACTACATCAACGCTCGCCCATTAAGTGGGCGCACAAGTATAATGTTGCACGATTACTGTAAGCCACGATATTTTGTGTCTCTCGCACACTCATCTTCTGCATGAGTGTTAACACGAAACATAGTTTGCCGTCAACTGCTCTCAGGTCTTCTGTTGTTACGCTTTAGAACATATATTATATTATTATTATTCATCGTTTTTTTAGGCCGTCCATTTAGTCGTTCTCCTTTATTAGTTATTTTCATAGCAGTGATGTTGCTGGTTCTGTTTAGTCACGTTGCCTGTAATTTAATTAATTTTTTTTTTATTTCGTTATAGTGATGAAAACATTTTATATAGAGCGTGCAAAAGAAGCCAATCTGAAAATCAAACGATTTCCTACCGTCTATCAAGTGTTTCGGGCCTTTCATGTATTTCAGACTTCAGCTCTTATCGTATTCTGAAGGTTCGCGAACAGTTTACTAGAAACTATATTACTAGTCTATAGTGGTTTAAACTGTAGCCAGAACGAATACGTTCAGGTCGAATATACTGTATACTTGAAGTGACGTTGTGTTGATATGTTCATATATTGTTTAATACACAACCATTTTTGTATCGCATTTGCTATAAAGCTGCTAGTGAAAAATTTAATCAAAATAGTATATAGTTCAAATCCTGCAAGAATATTTTCTTGTTCACTATCTTCTATTAATTTGAGGTGTCAACAGTCAAGAATTTCTACTCTATGACACACTGTCAAGAATTTCTAGCCTATGACACGCAGTCAAGAATTTCTACTCTATGACACACAGTCAAGAATTTCTACTCTATGACACACAGTCAAGAATTTCTACTCTATGACACACAGTCACGAAATTTCTACTCTATGACACACAGTCAAGAATTTCTACTCTATGACACACAGTCAAGAATTTATACTCTATGACACACAGTCAAGAATTTATACCCTATGACACAAAGAGTCAAGAATTTATATCCTATGACACAAAGAGTCACTAATTTATACCCTATGGCACAAAGAGTCAATAATTTCTACCCTATGACACAAAGAGTCAAGAATTTATACCCTTTGACACAAAGAGTCAATAATTTATACCCTATGACACAAAGAGTCAAGAATTGCTATCTTATGTGCCGTCCCAGGCCCTAAAGAACAATAGATAGATATTAAGTGTCATTTAAGGTTGATTCTTTTAAATCGCTCTTTTCTGCAACAAAACCATTACGTTCTTTGGGAAACTTCTGTTTTTTTTTATATCAGTCTTATTCACTAATTGTGACAGGATGGAATAAATCTTGTTCTAATGGTACAATCCTTTTTGTAAAACGATTTCTTAACTTATAATTACGAACTGAGTGATAAACTAAATAAGCGTGGATGTGTAGAATTAGAATTATTGTAAAATCTATGTTTATCTATATATACTTTCGTGTTGTGCTTATTATTCCAGCTAAAAGCTTACTGAGATGAAACGTCATTTTGGTTTGGTTTTGTTCATCACCCACATAAAGCTGTAACCATACCACTTCATTCTTTATTGAATTTGTCATTCTATCATCAGCTTTACAGCAGCTTCCAATTGTTATGCCTTTACTCCACATGTAGAATTAATTATACGAAGTCGTAAACAATAGCTGTACAAAGTGCTAAGGGGAATGGCAATACATTTTGCTTGTTGGTAGATGAAAATAACGATGCACCTTCTGCTGATGGTCCGTGAGTTTAAAATTGGTACGAAAATCGAAACGAAAAACAAATTAGTCAAATTATAATTGTTATTCATTTGAGAAAAAAACAAACACAATTTCCACTTCTTCCATTTTGTGTTGGCCCGACGATTTCTCGTTTGAAAAGTCAGTCAAATAGGCACAGATGTTGTCAACTGTTGTTGATAATAGCAAAACCGTTCAGCTCAACACTTATAACATCTCTACATATTTTAGTAATTTGTTCCCTTTCTTCTTCGATTCCTACCAGTCTGGCAATAATGATTAGCCTATTTACAGATTTATCTTGGAAGGGCGGAATATGGTCTTCGTATAGTATGTCAATGTTGCCACCGCCTAGAATCAGCTGTGAGTCACTCTTCTAAATATAGAAGATGTGAGTACTCAGGGTTCTAATGCAAACTTTGCTTCATTTCACCCACCTCTTTTGACTTTCAACTTCGAAGACAAATTGAAAACTCAGGTCACTCTGATTCCGGGATGTTCTTTCATGTTTCCTGCTCGACTCCCGTTATTATACAAATATATCATATTTCACTCATTGGACATAGTTTAGTTATTCTATTTGAAAATTTCATCGTCATCATCTTCGCATTTGCATCATCAAGATCACCATTTCTCTTGTCCCTGTTGGAACTTGAAACCGATGACAACCACTGAGGAGTTTCCACTGCGTTGTCAGAGATATGTAGCACATGTACGATCGTACATTCACTTTCTTCTCAGGAAAAAGATGCTTGGGGGCAATTCAATAAGTGGTCAACATTTTTATTAGAAATACTAGCGCAGATAACTAATAGGAAATTGTAGAAATATCATCTAATGATTAGCTGCAACATGTATTTGAAGATTATTTTCCTTCACTAACATTTCAATTTCTTTCTAGAAAACTGTGGAGCAGTGAGCGCTGATTAAGATAAGTGATTCTACCAAACTGTGGAGCAGTGAGTGATGATCATGATAAGAGATTCTAACAAACTGTGGAGCAGTGAGTGATGATCATGATAAGAGATTCTAACAAACTGTGGAGCAGTGAGTGATGATCATGATAAGAGATTCTAACAAACTGTGGAGCAGTGAGTGATGATCATGATAAGAGATTCTACCAAACTGTGAAGCAGTGAGTGATGATCATGATAAGAGATTCTAACAAACTGTGGAGCAGTGAGTGATGATCATGATAAGAGATTCTACCAAAGTGTGGAGCAGTGAGTGATGATCAAGATAAGTGATTCTACCAAACTGTGGAGCAGTGAGTGATGAGTATGATAAGAGATTCTACCAAACTGTGTAGCAGTGAGTGATGAGTATGATAAGAGATTCTACCAAACTGTAGAATAATGAGCGATGATCATGGCAAGAGATTTAACCAAGACATGATTGCTTGAAAAGACAAACGTACACGGCATTTGGAGACCTTCCATGCTTACAGTTATTGTTGGACAGTGACAAGAGACACCAAAAAAAAAGTAAAAATGGATTAAATAGAAACTTGAATTTTTATGACAAAAGTAAACATTTTTATTTTAAAAACATTTTTGGAACATTATTTTACTGCTTTGTTTTTCCCTCTAATTTTATTTTGGAAATATGAAGTAAATGAAAATGTACCTGCAGTTTTCATAAAACCTAAGATGAACGACAAATTGTTCACCCGTAGGAATGAAAGTGGCATGCATTATTTACATTAGTAGAGTGTACATTTTATAAAATTATAGACAAATGAGAAGTAATTAGTGAAATGCATTATGATATTTATTTTAAGGATGTCCAAATCATTAAAAGTAATGGCGAAATTCATTTCTGAAGCAAAACATTGTTCATAATTTGTAGACGAAACATTCATTTATAACAACAGCGTGTGTATATATATATATATATATATATTGGTTTTTGACTATATATATATATATATATATATATATATATATATATATATATATAATGGTATTTGCAGCGTACCTTGGAAATGCTACTTTCTTTCTTTTCTTACGCCATATAATCTCTTTTTATATGAATCTGCTACTTATTTGACTTGGAGTTTTAGATTGTGTTTCCAAAGATTATGGTCTGCAGCTATCTCTTCCCAAGCCGCCGGGTTTATGTTCACAATCTTCATGTCTCCTTTATACACGCATATCAATCGAAGTTTTGGCGCCCTCTAGTTCTTTTGCCGTCTGCTAGTTGTCCATTAAGTATATCTTTCTATATGCGGCCATCTTTCATACAGTATAAGTGGCCAAACGGGGACAATCTACGTTGTTTGAACAGTATCTAGATGTTTGAGAGGACTGTATAATTGGGACCTCCTTTCTATTTCTCTCTCTCTCTCTTTCTCTCTCTCTCTCTATATATATATATATATATATTATACTATAATATATATTAATATATATATATATATATATATATATATATATATATATATATATATTTATATATATTGTGTTATTTCTGTATGCATGTTTGATCATGACGTTGTAAAAGACAGTTATAACTGAGAAATCCGTATAAAATAATTTAATTAAATACACAGAGTTTGCAAGTAAAAGGAAAGTAAAGAGCCCCGTAACGCTGGCGTGTCGGAAATATGGTGTTAGTGGTGATAATTTTTACAGACCTTCGACAGATAATTTTTTGGGTAACGTGGTCGGTATTACGCCACTTTACTTTTCAATAAAAATCCGGTATCCTTTTTAGGCTGTGTGAACCGGGAACCCGTCGGTCAGGATCGCACCTGACCTCTTGTCTTTTGTAATCCAGTTCACTAGCCACTGAGCTATCGCAATTTCCTTAACGCTGGCAAGGGACAGAGCAAGGTAAGATCATTAGTTTACATTATTTTCACCTGCAGACTTATTTCTTTCACTACATCGCAAATTTCTCTTAAATATGTCAATAAATGTTTGTCTGTATTTGGAGCTCATGTTATAATACAAGAAAATGTTGACACTGGAGTTGATGGACTGGAAAGAAAGTGCCGTTGACCAGGCTGCTTCGCAAATGTTAAGGTATTTTCCTTTAACGTTAAACTCTGCTCCAACTATAAACGTAGTCATAGCAATGGTAGCTCCAGGTATGTAACAAATAATTAAAACACTCGCTATCAACACCACCATCTTCACTGTCTTCATCTCTTTGGTAGATGTTGACGTTGATTGACTGTGACCTAAAGTTGCTTCGCTCCTCCATTTGGAAGACTTTCTGAGTTTATTGACCAGCGCACATGTACAAAATATAACACCGAAGAAGGAAGTAGCGCTGAGCAGGGAGTGAACGGCGTGGCAAAGTCCTTCGACCAGGTCCCTACTGCTTGTAAAAACGATGCCAATCAATGTTTTATTTTTACCATGAATATACCGCCAATCAAGGTAAGAAGTGACATACTCTGGAATGAGAGTTACTATGTTGACTATATAGATAAGACATATGATTAGCGTAGTCCTTTTTGCTGTGACTATTTGTTTGACTTTGAGTGGCAGCGCGATAGAGATAAACCTTTCTGTTGTGATGTAAACTGTGATGTAGCTGGTGATTCGACAAAAACAAACGTGTGGCCACCCTGCTGTGAGGTACATCACTTCAACTGAAGCCCATGTCACGTCGTTGGTTGGAAGAAGTGGGTTCATGGAAATGGAAGCCCACCCCAAAGACATCAAACAGCAAAAATCAGAAATAGCAAGTGAAAGAAAAGCTATGTTTACAGTGTTCACGAAACCTTGTTTGTAAAATATGACGATGTTGATAATGTTCGCTATCATCCCAAACAAAACAACTAGACCACATATTGTCACATAATTTACGTATTCAAAAATTATTCTACCTCCATCGCTTAAAATGAAATCAAATTCTTCCATTTTTCTATCATAAACACGAATTAGTACCTCGATGTCCTGGTTTGTATAGTCTATGGGGTATGAAACAGATTACATTAGAACATATACAGTCAGGCGGCTTATATATTATATGCGACTGATCAAATATGAGATTAATAGAGTTGTTCATTAACATCTAGCATTTGTTTAATTAACGCAGCTGTCATAAAACAATTTTATTGACACTCAGATTTAAGACATCCTTACAGGTTGTTCCAATAGCGCGATGTAATCTACTAATGTGTATCCAACAAACAAAAAATAGAATAATTAAACACAACCATTGCGGATTTAGCCTAAAGTAACATACGTTAAGGCATGCTATGACTCACCAAACCTTTCTGTACATGACATTTTTTTATCAGTTCAGCTTTGGACTTCCTATTTTGCTCTTAAAATGCCTGGAATTAGTTTTCTTTGTTTTTCTTAAACTGCATGAAATTAGTTTTCTTTGTTTTACTTAAACTGCCTGGAATTAGTTTTCTTTGTTTATCTTAAACGGCCTGGAATGAGTTTTCTCTGTTTTTCTTAAACTGCCTGGAATCTGTTTTATCTGTTTTTCGTAAACTGCCTGGAATCTGTTTTCTCTGTTTTCCTACAACTTTTGTTTTACCAATTTATGCTCTTCTCATTGCTTTGCCAAGATACGATGTTTGTTTTTCCCTCATGCTGCAAATCAACATTATTATTATTATATGTGACATGATCACCTACACCAGCAGGCTTGGTATTTGATGAAGATGATGATGATGATTATATGTGACATTTTTCGTTTTTTTTTTTTTTTGAGGTTGTAAAAATACGCGTATCACTATTTTTAGTTAATTTAGTTTTTTTTTTTTATTTAAGATGCTAATTTCATTCCTCTGTGAAACCACATTTCAGTGACCTCCAAAAATTAATCTTCATGTTTTTTTTTCTAACTCTCCACGATTTAATCCCGTATTCATTTCTTGCTTTGGACGCGAGCGAAGAACTCATTTTCCTACCTTCATTGTCAATATCCCTAGGTTAGATTTATTAATTTTCTTTATTCAAAATTTCACGTGCAGTCTGTAAGGGCGGAATATATATATATGTATATATATATATATATATATATATATATATACAGTGTTCCTTAGGAATGACACCGACACCAATGAAGGAATCTGATGCCTCGACAACAGGACCTAGATGCAACATGCCCCGACTTGTGTTATAGAAAGGTTATGGTAGCAATTTCAATATAGAAACCATATAATCCAACAATTTAATATCTCCATTTTTCCGAACTAGAAGCTGAATCGTCAAAACAGTGAGTCCTAGATTCACATGAGATTTGGATCAGATCAATAATATCCGCTAAACTTCCACCACAATTAACGAACTCAGAAGATTTAGTGGCAGCAGAACACAAGTCCTTCGTGTATAAGACAATACGATTAGATGAAAGTAAACGAAAATAAATTAAAGTCTATAGGAGCTGTGCTCGTAGGGAGGTCAAAAAGTAATGCACACCAATTTTTTTCTCGGAAACTATTCGGGCAAAATGTGTGAAATTTTCACAGATTGTAGCTGAACATCCCCTTTACACTACCTATTTTTCAACATAATCTCCGTCCAAGCGTATTGCCTTACGCCAACTCGAAACTAGGTCATGAATGCCTCGTTTGTACCAAGTTTTGTCCTGCTCGCGTAGCCATTTTTTAACTACACGGATCGCACCCTCATCATTGTCAAAGTGTGTCCCACGCAGGCATTTTTTGAGTGGTCCAAACAGATGGAAATCTGAGGGAGCCAGATCAGGGCTGTAAAGAGGATGGGGCAGTACAGTCCAACCAAATTTGTTGATTGCTTCCCGTGTTACCAGACTTGTGTGAGGGCGTGCATTGTCATGTTGAAGCAACAAATCTACAGATGGCTTATT
This sequence comes from Megaustenia siamemsis, assembly GCA_032433765.1. Classification (NCBI taxonomy): domain Eukaryota; kingdom Metazoa; phylum Mollusca; class Gastropoda; order Stylommatophora; family Ariophantidae; genus Megaustenia; species Megaustenia siamemsis. The sequence goes on along the minus strand of JAVIAB010000051.1, from coordinate 70,922,901 downwards.
AGGCCGAACTCTGTGGAACCGATTTTTGAGTTTTGTCAGTGTATTGATGTAAGCTGTCGAGTTGATTGTCTCACCTCTTGTCATTACATCAACAAGAATCACACCATCAATGTCCCAGAAGACAGTGATCATCACCTTTCCGGCTGATGGAGATGTTTTGAATTTTTTTCTTTTTGGTGACTGCGGATGATGCCATTCCATTGACTGCATTTTTGTTTCAGGCTCATAATAATGTGCCCACGTTTCGTCACCGGTAACAATTTTTGACAAAAACATTTCTCCTTCAACACCGAAACGCTCCAACAATTCAGAACAGAATGATTTCCTTTGAACTCTGTGATCATTTGTTAGGCACCGAGGAACCCATCGAGCGCAAATCTTTGAATATCCGAGAGTTTTAAAAATTGCGATTGCACTTCCCTTGCTGACCGTAAGCTGCAATGCCAATTGCTGACTAGTGATACGCCTATTCTTACGAATAATGGCATCAGCCCGGTTTAATATGTCTGTGCTGGTAGCCGAGGCAACACGTCCAGAACGCGGTAAATCATGCAGCTCCACTCGTACACTTTCTGCAGCTTTAATTCTCTGAACCCAGCGACTAACTGTGCTCCTATCGACTGCAGAACATTTGTACACTGCACACAGTCGTTTATGAATGTTTGCCACAGTTTCTTTTTCCGCAACCAGAATTATATGACAATTCGCTGTTTGTAACGGACATTGTTGACAAGCTCCATTTTAACGGTTCATAGATTGCGTAATATTTATCAGAATGCTGTGCAATTTGGTACACATGATTGGAACATGTCATATTCCAAGTGTGCAAAATTTCATATTCCTATCTTTATTATTAGCCGAGAAAAAAATTGGTGTGCATTACTTTTTGACCTCCCATATTACATGGGCATAACATCCACATTTTCCAACGCTAAACTAATTCCAATAAGTTTAATACAGGCATCCAATATGTTATCATTGGTATCAGCTGGAAATTATTATAAATGAGCGCAAAGTGGTAACATTAAACCATAATTAAAATCGCTGTACACGCAGCTATCCTGTCTGCTTGATATAAAAATCAGTAGACGCATTGGTCAAGCATTATAGCTCGTTTCAAATCACGTGTCCAACTTCAAAACGCTATTACTCAGTAACCATTTGTTAAAAACTGTTGACATTTTCCAAATGTTATTAGAATGCAAAATACCCTTTAAATGTATATTTAACAAATATCTTGCAGCTGCAGTTTTCTTAAAGCGGCGAATTTCTTTGATGTTTGTCAAAATTGTAAATTGTGAACCCCTAAATAATAGAAATTACCGTAGTTGCTGGTCTATGATTAATTTTCACTAGGTAAAGGCGTGGCCGTAATGGGGAAATAACCTAATAAGACAAAACACCAGGAGAATTATTGTCTTCTCAGTTCGAGGACGGACGATAATATCAAGGTATACCTGTATGTCCAATTTTCATAGTTGTGTGGTCCTGATAAAGACTGTTTGTTGAACTAATTTAAGGTAATATAGGGGCCAACATTGTGGGGGCTATATACTTTCATTCTGAATCAGACGAGTCTAAAAGATTAATAACTGTTTGGGGTTGAACATTCCACATACCATCATTTTTCCAATATTCCTCTTCCTGTTTTAATCGTGGTCTTCACATTTAGCCCAATAATCTTTGTCTATATTTAATAAAGCGAGATTAGCAAGAGTCTTTACGTCGCATATTTTGAATGTTGTATTTTCATCTGCCACTTGTCCTTTTAAGTTTGCCCAGATTAGTTCTATTGGATTTAAATGAGCATGGTAAGGTGGCAGCCTCAAACTTATATGACCATGCTCTTGGATAATCTTATCCATTTGAAAAATCTTTGTCCTTTGTTTTTGCTTTACTAGAGATAGTAATTCAGGTTTTAAGTACATGTTATTAAATTGTATGTGCTCCTTTGTGAGTCATATCTTAATAGCATCTTTTGTACTGGATGACGTCGGGACTTTATCTTCAAGTGCAACAATGTTGTGGTACGCTGCATTGTCCATTATTAGGCAAGATGGTCGATCTAGTGATGGAAGAACATAATTTTCAATCCAATGTCTAAATATGTGACCATTCATCTCAGAGTGATAATCCCGATTGTCTATGGATTTTGAAAGAAAAATGAGCTCTGCATTCTGTATTAGTCCATGTTGTCGACTACCTACATGAGCAATTATCAAGCGCTGTCCTTTGCTGCTAGGTATTAATCTCTTAATCTTTCCATCTGATGACTGCCATTCCCTTTGGTTAGTGTGGTGAGCATTGATCCATGTTTCATCCAAGTACACAATATCATAACCTTGCTTGCGCACCTCTTTTACTTCACGTAAGTACTTGCTTCTCATGACTACTATATGTGGCTTCTAACAGATGATGTTTCGTCCATTGGAATACTGTCTGAATGTAAAGCCTGCAGCTCTCACATTCCTCCATAATGTAGACTTTGATATTTCAATACTGTTGTTCTTTTTCAGCGATACTTTTAATTTTCTTATTGTAACAGTTTCATTCATACCCAACATTTTACGAATTTCACTTCTAATAAGTTCACTGTCGAAATTATCCAACATTTTTGCTCTTCCTTGTGATTTTGTATATTTTGAACATTGACGGTCACGTGCTTGAATCCAGCGATTAAATGACCGTTTAGATAAATCCAAAATGTGTCTTGTCCTATTCTCAGGGTTTTCTAAAGAATGAAATAATCTTCCTCGTTTATCCTCTTTGCAAAAATAGTCATACATTTTTATTGCGATGTTTTGTAAACTGCAGAATTTCATTTTAAGACTCATGATAAATGTTATCGTTCCACGTCTACACCTATGAATGAACGGAAATGGAACACACAATTTCTCGTGTTCTTTACAAGTGTCTAATTGTGTCAAAAAACCATGGGCGAAAGCGTGCAAACACGTCAATTTTGCCGTGTATGGATTTTTACTCGCTATTTTTAACTTAAAATACTGTAAACATTAAGTTTTGACTACATCAATGGGTCGTTATAAATTTATATAAATCAAATAAGCAACTATAATAACGAAATGTTTTTTTTATGAAATTAATTCCCTGTTGGGTTCTAATCATTATAACTTTACATGCAAATTTTGAACAACTTACAACAAGCGGTAAAGAGCTATCGATTTTAAAAGTTGGGCACGAGTTATGAAACAAGCTATAGTTGCTTTATCCAGGCCTGTAATAAGAGGTTTTTAGAACTACATGTCCTCACAAAAATACCAAACACCAAGTTTGTCAGACCTGCAAGTCAGTAATCTTTTATGTTACAATGAGACAGTGACAACAAATGCTCAACTGGGGAATTAGCTCAACACATTCCATCTGCTTTGCTTACGAAGAATCATAGACACCAGAAGGCGTGATCGTTTATTTAACATCGCTGTCCTCAAGACAGCAAACACAAACGTGTGTGTGTGCACTGCTAACCCAATGTTGTTAGAGATTGCTAGGATACATAACCAATAAGGAAAAGATAGCAGATTTTCAATCTATCAGCAGATTTGTATTATAGATACCTGCTTGCTGGACATGAAGCAATTCAACATCAGCAGTGAAAATCTCAACACATTTGTCACAAGTAGACAGAAATAGCGCGCACCAGTAAAGAGTGTCTAGAAAATTATATCTATCTATTGTCCTTTCGAGCCGTTGCCGGCCCATAGGGCGTAGACCAAGATACTAGAAAATTGGAGATGTATAAAAGTAACAAATAAAACGAAGGAAAAAAATCACAGCAAAAGCACCAACGGCAGACCTGAATCTAATTTCGTCTGCATTACGACAACACAGTCATTCAAAAACAGGACTATTCAGCCAAAACAAACGTTATACCGTGGAAACAAACGTATTCAGTGAATACCAAATAATCGGTTACGGTAGTTATACTGCATGTTTATCTGCATATTATAAAACGTAATAATGTATACTGAACTCAGCTGCATGCTTTATACTCAAAATGATATTTTAACAACAATCCTTGGTATTTCACAATATTTATTTACGAAGGTTCACTGAGTCTACTGCATTACACATATCCTCAGAATTAAAAAGAAATATACATGTACATTTCTCGACCTACATAAATGTAATTTTATAGCTTCAATAGCAGTATTATTGTTATTATTAAAAATATCGCGCTATCAGTATCGCAGAAGTGCTAATTCTTAAGTAAATGTGCCCCGCCTTTGCATAAAGTCAGTACTAGAGATGTGATGGGCATGTTGCTATAGCAAACACAAGAATTACTTTAGTTATGGCCAAATGTACCGTTCATTTGTTGACATTGAACTATATATAGTGGTTCTATTCTAAAACCGGACAAACATATTATCTTTTATTGATCTCTTGACACTTAGGACTTGCATTTAGACATTTAATTAATTACAAGTCTGGTGGCGGTTTGTGTTCTTAAAATATCTATTCATACTATCTCAGCGATTATCAAAACAATGTATTTATATAAATGCATATAATTACATGTCCGTTGTATCATGATAGATACATGTAACATGATAGATACAACGTGATGTTTCAGACTAAATTAAACTATTATGATCGATTAAAACTCTTGCTGTGATTGGTTGTTTCAGCAAAGAGGAATACTTACATCTTGGTCTCTACGTTATTAATGTCTGCTCTCGAATTGATTTTGTGTTAATAACAGACGTGACTCCATATTTAGTGGCAAGTATAGCGTTCAGTTATGTCGATGAACTAAAGTCTGCGTCTTTGGCATTTCAGACAAGAAAAGATTAATTAAATTGTGTAGAATTAAAATACAAACATAAGTTAAAGTCACAATATTATTAATATGGCTACAATTTTGTATAACATTCTTCATTTAATATAATTATATTTCATATTTTACCCATCCCTACTATCAATTAAGACTACCAGACATATAATAAAGACTGCCCCATTATTTATGTTCTGGACATGAATATGCATGTCTCTATACAACAGTGCAGGAGTCTACAAAGTACAATACATTGGGCGCTTATGATGATTCCTTACATGTGGTGTCAACATTGTCAAGTTGTGCAAGTTTTAATTTTGATGCCTGCTTTTATTTATTTTGTTTGCATGGGCTCTAAATTCGCTACAGGAAGACACACTTTATGCAGACTTTATATTTAAATATTAACTTCTGTTGAACATTTTGACACAACTTTTGACAAAAAATGTATGATAAAATATCAGAGAAACTTATATGATAAAATTTCTGACCAACGTACATGATAAAACTTCTGACACATTAAAATACACCTCCTGAAAAAAAAAAACATGTATTATAAAACTTCTGACAAACATATATGTTAACATTTCTGTCAAACTTATTTAAAACACCTTCTTTAAAACATGTATGTTAAAACTTCTGACAAACTTATTTGATAAAACTTCTGACAAACTTGTATGTTAAAACTTCTGACAAACTTATTTGATAAAACTTCTGACAAACTTGTATGTTAAAACTTCTGACAAACTTATTTGATAAAACTTCTGACAAACTTGTATGTTAAAACTTCTGACAAACTTAATTGATAAAACTTCTGACAAACTTATTTGATAAATCTTATGACAAACATGTATGTTAAAACTTCTGACAAACTTTTTTGTTAAAACTTATCACAAACATGTATGTTAAAACTTCTGACAAACTTATTTGATAAAACTTCTGACAAACTTATTTGATAAAACTTACGACAAACATGTATGTTAAAACTTCTGACAAACTTATTTGATAAAACTTCTGACAAACAAGTATGTTAAAACTTCTGACAAACTTATTTGATAAAACATCTGACAAACTTATTTGATAAAACTTCTGACAAATATGTATGATACATTTTCTGACAAACATGAATAATAATACGACTTCATGCAAACATATATGATACAGCTTCTAACAAACATGCATAAGAAAACTGCTGACAAAGTTGTGGCATAATTTTTGACAAACATGTATTATACAATTTTGGACAAACATGTAGATCAAAACCTCCCACAAACATGAATAATTGTACTTCTGTTTAAAATATAAAATGGAACTTACGTCAAGCATATACGAAACAACTTTTGACAAACATATAAGTTATAATTTCTGTCAAACATATAGATCACAAATTATGACTATGACAAACGTTTAGGACGCAGCTTCTCAAAGACGTATAGGTCACACATTCTGACAAACATATATGGCACACCATCTGACAGACATAGAAGAAAACCTATATGAAAAGCAGCAGAAAATAAAAAAAAACCTGGATAAAATACGGAAATAAAATATACTAAGCAAGTAAACAATATTATAAGAGAAACAGTAGGTATTGAGCCAATACTAAGTTACAAACAGAAACAACGCAAAAACTAATTTGCCCATCTAGGAAGAATGCCAACTTATCTTTCAGAGCGTACATAAAAAATGGAGAAGGGAGAAGAGCGAGAGGCAGACCCAGCATAAGACGAAGAGGCACTATCAAAGAAACCCCACAACAACATCTGGCTTTGAGTGAAGTCGCAAAAAGGCGAGAACCAGAACTTTGTATCTCCCTCGAAACCCGAACATGTACAAGAGGAAGTGAAGAGAGAGAGAGAGAGAGAGGGAGAGAGAGAGAGAGAGAGAGAGAGAGAGAGAGAGAAAGTAAACTAAACTTAGAATATTCGCCTCAAAATGTATTATCAATCCGTATCTATTCACGTGAAACTGGAAAACAACAACAATGAGAAAACTAAACACTTTTGAAGACCAATGCCTAAGAATAAAACTATGTATACACTGGAATGAATTCGAGACTAGTACAGAGATAAGAGAATTGGTCATGCAAACAACGATCTCTCTTCTATGGCTCTTCTATGGGAGACACCAGGAGACAGAAAAAGAGGAAGACCTAGAGAGACACTAAAAAGAACTTATAAGAGAAGCACATTTGGGAGGCAAAGACTAATTAGATAAGATCTAACGTCTCATCAAGAGATAACGAAAACCACCATGAGCCCTTTGTGACGTCAAGAGGCGTTGGATGAATCAAGATCATGTATTTGCAAGTTACACAGATGTAATTTTATTACAATGGGAACTATACATTGTTTTTAGACATAGACAACTATTGGAACAAACCAAAAGGTCCGACACATTAATCCGATACTATCCGCAAACTTCCGGTTTCAAGATGGCGCAGTCATGTTTGCGTCAACGTTTACTGTTATGTTTTTTTCGCAGGAAATATTTATCCTATCTTTCCAATGCCGATAAGTGTATAGATATAGGAAGTTCCAGTGTTGGGATCTTCGCCTGTGTAACGGAGTACGTGCATGCGATCTAAATTTATCTACAGTGAAAGCGTGTTCTGTGTTGATTGCAATATACGTCGTCAATGGAATGCCGGTAAATATGGCGGATAGGCGACAAGAACCAGAGATGCTCAGTCTGAAAAGTGTTCCTTGTTGCAGTTCCGTCATATTCCAAGTCCGGCTTGCTGTCTGAGCTACTGAGTTTAGTATTCTGTGCACACCGTGTTCCGTGTTTTTCAATCGGATGGTATTTCGGTATTCCGACTGCTTACGTTGAATGATGATATCGTATCACGATGCACAGTTCAGCAGCGTTCAGTTTCGGTGCCGCTTAGCGTTATGTCATTTGACGTGTGCTGTAGCTGCTATGCTGGGGACTGCAGCTACCTTTTTTGTTTAGATCCTTCAATGAGATGAGTTTTAATTCGGATGATTCCACTTGCAGGGGCGGTTAAGCACTTAGGGATTTTAATTAGTTTCCAGTGATACCGGGGCCTTCGATTAACAATAACCATTAACCCGATATCGCACTTTCTCAGATTACATTATCATCAATAACTGTGTCCATATTTCATTTACATGATACTGTTATGTTCAGTAGTGCAACGTCAACAAGACATTGCTCCTGAAAAGCTGTCTCGCCCTATATGTACTATCGTTATCATGAACCTTTCTTGTGACACAACTTATCTTACTTTTTGATGCATTGAGACTTATATATGTGAGTCATCACTCATAACCACATAATCGTTATGCTAAGTGTTGACCTGGGAGCCCATTATAGTACATGTTGTAATCTAGTATCTGAAATGATTAGATCAAATATAATATGAGATTAAAAGAATCACACACGTTGTCATAATTTAATAATGATAGGCAGATTGTGTTAGCCTGGAAAATGCTTTGAACTAGGCGCTGATGCTGAACCCCATAGCTCAATAACTGATAAAACTTGCTTCAATCATGTGTGCTGAAAGACCCGATACAGCGTTATTAGAACTTCCAATATGTTGTATTCTGTACTAAATATGTCGCACAGTCCTCATTTAGCCCTCAAGCAACATAACTTTATTGATGTGCACACCGTGAGCTGTGTGTCTCATCCGTTTTGATCATGTTCCGATATTGCAGTTGTTTACGATGAATGATGATATCGTATGACAGGGAACAGTTGGCTGTGTTCACTTTCCTGTGTTTCGCCTTATGTCTTTTGGCGTGTGCTGAGACCGCTACGATGGAGACTACAGTTACCTTTCTTTGTTTGGGAGATGAGATATTAATTCAAATGATTACGCTGGTACGGGCGATTGAGCAATTATGGATTTTAATTCGTTTGCAGTGATACCGAGGCCTTCCATAACCAAACCAAAGAACTTCATTGATGCTGTCTATCAATATTACACTCGATCTTCCACCAAAGCCATATATTGGCTGTTGTTGGCGTGTTGTGATGATTAATTGTATTCAGTTCTCGTGAAATGTCAAATCATTTAAGTTACCTATTAACGTATGCAGTTGACGGTACTAACTGTAGCTACCCTTCTACGTCATGTAACCCATTTCTGTTAATGGTAATAAGAAAATGTGCACCTTAATGTTATGTGGAGCTAGTCTTGATGCATGGATGTGAATCTTGGTCCACCAAGAGATCACCAAGTCAATAGCTACTGCGAAATTCTCAAACACTATAACACAGAGATCGAAGCCCTCAAAGACGCTTCAAAACTGGCTATCCAACACAAATTTAAACATGTGCTCAAGAATTTGGTGATACTGACTAATGCACTGTCAGTCCTAACAGCTCTAAAAACCCATGGGAACAATAAGCTAGATGACTTGGGAACAGCCCTAGACCATCTGTGCAATAACTTCCAGAGAGTTGTCTTCCAGTGGATACCATCACACTGTAATATACACGGAAACGAATGCGCAGACAAATTAGCTAAAGAGGGAGGGAGGGGGATTACCACAAGGGAATCATCTGGTCAGCTACGATCAAGCCAAATCCATCATCAAATGCCAGTATCATGAAAAATGGAAACAAGAACACCCAAAGTATAACGAGAGGGATGGATACCTGCAAGTATCAAGGAGGGATCAAGTCATCTTACTTCCCCTACGCACTGGCCATAAATGAATGAGAAAGCACATTTTCACCAAACTCAAAATAGGAACTACCAGCCAATGCCACTGTACACTGGATAACATAACAACAAAACATGTTCTACAGGATTACCCCCAGTACACAGACCTGAGAAGGACAATGTGGTCCACACCCACCTCCCTGGAAGAGAAACTATACGGGGCAACCGAATCCCATTAACAGACAGCTGCCTTCATAAGAGAGTCCGGAATCCTAGTCTGAATGAACCGTGATCGCAGAAGAAGAAGAACAATCTTGGACAACAGGCAACACATGTGAACATTGTTGAAGCCACTCAAATTAGTTTCTACAGAAGAATGATGAGAATACCATCATTATCAGTATTATCATCATCATCATGCTCCATATCGGTTGGTGTTGACGACCAAGTGCTTCTGCAATTCTCAGTTTTCGAATCATCCAATCAATTCTGTTGTTGATTGTTTAACTTTGCCAACCACACAGTTATCCTGTATTTTCACTCTTTGATGTCCGCGATATCTCTTTCCTTGTATTTTGCCAGTTACAAGCCAGTATTTCAACTGTCCTCTTTTTATGATGCGCCCGATCAAAATGCAGATTATTTCTTTATTATGATTTTAGGAGCATTAATGTTGTATTGTATGGTGTCTTGTATGTTGTATTGTATGTTGTATTGTATGTTGTCTTGTATGTTGTCTTGTATGTTGTCTTGCATGTTGTATGAAACTAACATCTGAGAAGAGTAGTGAGGACTTCCTAAAAATGTTTAAAGGAAAAAGAAAACTAATTTTCAACATCAGAAAGAAACAAAAATCATGTTTGAGCATGTAATGAGAAGGGAATTGTTGGAATGTGTTGTAATATGAAACATCGATTATGCGCAAAAACAAAGGGAAAAAAAATCAAGAGTTTAAGAGAAAGGTTTGAAAAAAAGTCAACAACAGAATAGGTAAAAAAAAGTCGTAGAGACAAACAATTGCAGAGAGACATAATCACTTTTCGCAATCAGACATAGTAAAAAGTAAAGTAAAGTACCCCCCGTCACGCCAAGTGGCATATAGGGAAATATGGTGTTAGTGACCCTATATTTTACAGACCTTCAGCACATGATTTTTGGGGTAATGTGGTCGGTATTACGCCCGTGCTGCTTTACTTTCCCAGAAAAAATCCGGTACCCATTTAAGGCTGGGTGAACCTGGAGCCGTCGGTTGGGATCGAACCCTACCCCTTGTCCGTAGTAGTCCAGTTCACTAACCACTGAGCTATCGCGGCTCCCACTAATTTTTAGGGAATTAGTAAAACCCAGGTGTCCTCGCCAGGGAACGAACCCCGGCTGTTGCCGTGGTAAGCCAACAGCCTATCGATTGCGCTAACCGGACACCCAATCAGACATAGTGCTTGATGAAAATGATTATTATTGTAATATAATATTTCATTATTGTTGTTATTAGTAGTAGTATAGTTAGTTATAGTAGTAGTAGTAGCATTAGTAGCAGTAGTTTTCACTGCAGTTGTTGTTGCTGAAGTTGTAAAATGATATCATGTAGAAAAATGTGTTTTTTGTTGTTGTTGTAGTGAATTAGTGGAACTTACTGCTAATAACATACACAACAATATATATATATATATATATATATTTGTGTCTCTTTCTCTATCTATCTTGCTGCCTCTGTATGCATATTCCTGTTGAAGTATGTGTATTAATATATCCTGAGTGTGTCTAATATATGCTATGTACATGTACACGACACATACACAAATATTTTTTTTAATAGAGCACAAAAGACAAAAGCAAATCTTTAATTAAATAAATGTAACATGCAGTACACGATTATTAGCACAGATATTGAACTTCTTAAATACATACAATTAACAGAGTAAATTGTACAGTCAGTATCTGATTCTGTGTCTATGTGTTTTGAAAGACTTTATTATCCCAGGAATATATCACACAGATTTTGTTTATCGATTTGTTTTATCGCAGTTACGACATTTAGATAGAACAATTGTAAAACAAACCAAAATAATTGAAACATTTCGGAGGAAGGCAGCCGATGGTTCAGCACTTAATTGTTGATCACCAAAATACTACAGCATGGAATGAATCTATCGAGCTAGGTATATTTATTACTTCGTAACGTTCATTAATCAGAATTGTCAAGAACGAGAATTTAACAATGTCATATAACATGTTGTCTCTCATCACTATCTGTTTCAGAATGTTTATCACCCTAACTCTCTAACACTATATTTATTTAAATCATAAAATAATCAGTTGTCTATGTACATTAAGCATCAATATATAATAATATAAATGAGTACCGTGTTCCACATTCATATATATGTGTTTTTCCTCGGTATATAAATAGCAAATCTGTATCACCTACTAAATCACGCGTTTCGATATAAGTATTCCGATTTAATGTTACCATGCACAGATACCTCGTTAAAATAATTGATCATACCGTTCTCAGAATATACCCACAGTTGGGCAGTCGCTTCCCATATACGACACTGCATACTCACACTGATAATATATATGCTTTAGGTTACAGTGTGAGCAAATCTATGCTGGTAGAACAGTCTGAAAATAAATTCAGTTAGGATATCTTGTTATCTGTCAAGCTCTGATGAAAAAGCTGACCAGCGACTGAGAGTCATGACCAAGGACTATGTTTTGGTTATGGTTATGATTATTCGAAGGCCCCGGTATCACTGCAAACGAATGGCAATCAATAATTGCTCACTCCTTCCCCCACCCCACTGGGGTGCCAGTGGAATCATCCGAATTAGCATCTCATCGAATATCCAAACAAAGATCGGCGGTTGCAGTCCCCATTGTACCAAACACAGCATAATCAAAAGACATAAGGCCTATTATGGCACCGACAGTGAACGTCTGCCCACCATACGATATCATCATTCATCGTAAGCAATCTGAATATAGAAACACCATCCGGATGAAACACACAGCTCAGGGTGTGCACAGAGAACTACTCAGTAACTGAGAAATCAAGCCGGACTTGGAATATGAGGAAACTGCAAAAAGTAACACGTTTCAGACAGTGCATCAACCGTTTCCTGTCGCCTATCAGCCATATTGACCGGAAGTCCCTATTATGTTTTATTTCCAAAGAAGCTTAATGACTCAAACACTTGCACGACGGGGTTTCTCTCTCTCTCCCTCTCTTTCACTCTCTCTCTCTCTCTCTCTGCGATCAAGACACAGTCAGAGTAGGATTCCAGACTCTCTCATGAAGTCAGCTGTATGTTTAAGTGATTCGATTACCCCAAGTAGTTTCTCTTCCATGGAGGTGGATGTGGACCACATTGCTCTTCTCAGGTCTGTGTACAGGGGGCAATCCTGTAGAACATGTTTTGTAGTCCTATTGTCCATTGTACAGTGGCATAGGCTGGTTGTACCTATTTTGAATTTGGTGAACATGTGATTTCTCACTCTATTGTCGCCAGTGCGTAGGCGAAGTATGATGACTTGATCCATCCTATAGTTGGTGGTAACCGTCCCTCTCGTTAAGCTTTGGGTGTTCTCGTTTCCATTTTTCATGGTACTGAACTTTGAGGATGAATTAGGCTTCATCATAACTGAGTGGATGATTCTTTTGTGGTAATCTCCCTCCCTCTTTAGCTAATTTGTCTGCGCTTTCGTTCCCGTGTATATTACAGTGTGATGGTCGGGATTTATGTCTTGTGATCACATTGCGTCATGTTGCAAAGCTCTGTATAAAGTTTCCTATAATTGAAGCAATACAATAATGCCAATTGTCCGTTCTTATCATCGTCAGGCACTCAACTGTTGTCTCTGCACAACTTTCTATATCTACAACGGTGTGCACTTTTATTAATTTCCTAGCAACAGATTTTAATAAATTATCTGGCTCCACTTCTCTCTAATTTTCTCTGTCTATTTGACATTATATTTTCATTATATTATTTCATGTTTTTTTTTCAGTGGTTGCAATATTCTCTATTTGTTCCTTTCTCACTAAATGACCAAAAAATAATGACTTCTTCTTTGTGAAGTTTGAAATTAGTTTTATTTATTTAATTTGGTCACTTTTAGAACATCCACATTACCTATTTTTTAAGCTGTCCATGGTATTGTCTACATTCTTCTGTAAAACCATTTACCTGATCTCCAGCAAATGTTCTATTCTGTTGTCCTTTTCTCCACAATCAAGACTGACTAAAAAAAATACAGAGAGAACATTTTTTTCTCATTACCACTGACAACAATGAGTTGAATAATTCCCATTCTTGAGAAAGTCGTCTCTGCATGAGCTATTCTGCACCTCACCTCTGTTGTAGATCTGGCTACTGAAACTAATATTGTGTCCATGTATTGAAATACATGTTTTATAGACTACACACGTCGTAAAGTATCAAGAAATAATGAACATTTTAGAAAGCATAACATTGACAATTAATACCTTCTTCCTCCTCTTCCTCTCCTTTCCTTCCTCATCTGCCTTTCAGCGTCGAGGGGAGATATAATTTGCGGTCTTTTGCTTTTCTGTTCGCCTCTGCTGCTGTTATGTTTCCTAGTGCTTCTAATATTCCATCGACCCATCTTTTTCGTGGTCGACCCTTGGGTCTGGTGTTCTCACAACGTTTGTTGAAGGCTCGTTGTGTTGTGTTTTGTTCTCTCTGCCTTGTCACGTGGCCAATCCATTTTATCTTTTCTTTACTTATATATTCTATGGCGGGGCTATTCCTAGCTTTTTTCTCAGTTCTTCATTTCTGATCTTATCTCTCAGACTGTTTCCTGTCATTCGTCTAACACATTTCATATCTGTAGAGGTTATTTTTCTTATTGTTCTTGCAACTAGGGTCCAGGTGTGGCATTGGTAGCACAACTTTGGGATGAAGATTGTATTGTATAGTGCTCGTTTTGCCTCCAGAGTTATTTCCTTGTTGGACAATAGTGGTGATAACTGCCCGATGATTTGACAAGCGTTTTTGCATCTTGATTCTGTCTCTGCGGTTTGAGAATTATATTTCGTCATTAGACTTCCTAGGTATTTGAATTCCTCTACTTGTTTTAGTTGTCTGCCCTCTATAGTTATGTTGATGTTCTGTTTATTTTTGGTAAAATTCATGACTTCTGTTTTGTTGATGTTTATTTTGATGTTGTATTTTGTACCTGAGATGTTGAGTTTGTTTAAGTGTTCTTGTAGGTCTTCTATTGTTTCATGTATTAGTGCTTGATCGTCTGCAAATAGAAGTTCGTTGATCTCCTCTTTCTCTGATGGGTTGGCTAGCTTGCATATATGGTCCATGTATGTAATAAACAGTAAGGGGGGGGGATAGAACGCACCCCTGTCTTACACCTGATCTAACTTCGAAATGGTCTGTGTAGCCTGCTGCTTTTCTGACCCTGCAGCTGCTGTTGACGTAGAGACTTTTAATAAGGTTGATTAGATGTTGGCTTACTGCGTATTTTGTTAGTATCTCCCACAGTTGTTCTGTTTGCTCTGTCGAATGCTTTTTCCTGGTCAATGAAGGCTATGTATAAGTTTTGATTGTGTTCTGTCGTATTTTCTGCAAGCTGTTTTAGTGTGAATAGTGCGTCGGTACATCATCTATTTTTTTTCGGAACCCCATTTGAGAGTCGCTTAACTGTAGTTCTATTATTGTCTCAGCCTTTTTTCCAAGATTTTGGCGTATAGCTTTCCTACATGGCTGAGAATAGATATACCTCTATATTGATTGCAGTCTCTTTTGCTACCTTTCTTTTTTCCATATTGGTATGATGATTGCCTGTTGCCAGTCTTCTGGGGCTTGTTGTTGGTGCCATGCTGCATTAAATATTCTGTGCAGCCATTGCATTCCTGTTTCTCCGGCTGCTGCTATTATTTCTATAGGTATGTTATCTATCGCCGGTGCTTTGTTTCTTAGTGCATATTTGATTACTTCTTCGATTTCCTCTTTCATGATGTTGGATTCAGTATTTGTGAGTTCTGCCGTGGTTTTTGTTGTCTTATTGGTAGTTGGTATGTTTACAGGTATTGAAAATATTCTTTCCATCTCTGTTGCATACCTTGGTTATTTGATATTGTATTTGTCATTTATCAGCTCTGCAGGATCATGGTTTTCTTTTTTCGCTCTTGTGGCTTTTACAGCTTTGTAGAAATCTCTTGTCGCTGTCTTGAAGTCCTTGCTCATGTTTTGTCCGAATTCTGTCCCATTCTTTTCCTTAGCTTCTTTGATCAACATTTTAACTCTTTTTCGAACTAAGGCATATTTTTCATATTTTTCTTGGTTCTTGTTCTCTCCACAATTTTTAAACAGTTTCTTCTTATCTTTAATTGCATCTCTGCTTGTTTCGTTCCACCACGGATTGCTCTTTTTCCCTTCTCTTGTTATTAGCTTCGTTCCACAAACTGTTTTAGAGATGTTGGTTACTGTTTCCTTAAATTGTTTCCACTCTTCTTCTACTGTGCATACTTCGTTTAGGAGTTTCTTGAATTCCTCTGTTAGTTTTTCTTCTAGGGTTTTCCTTGTTTCTTTTAATTAATATCTTAGAATAATAAAGAACACTTGGCAAAAATAAAGACAACCACGAGTACAGAAAATAAAGTGTGAAATTTTAAAAGACAAAAAAATCAACACAATTCAAATGATGATTACCACCATCATATTTAATCAGTATGCATAATGGGATTATGCTAATACCCATAAAGGACATAGCTATATCAGTTGGTGCTCATAATATCTACAATCGGAGGTATGCTGAAGACACTGCATTAATTGTTAAAATAAAAATGTGTTGCAGTAAACGATTGCCATTTTGGAAAGTAAAATAAGGAGTGTTAGCTTCAACTGGCGTTTATTAGATTTTGATTATGAGTCATGAGAGATCATGATGGTCGGGGTCATGGCGGCTGAGTGTAGATAGCTTTTTTTCTGACTCTGCTCTTGCTGAGACTCTGCTCTCTCATCTTTAAATTATTTGCCCGACAGTCTATTTGTGAAATAATGTGCCCCTATTCTGTAGTTATGTTTACTTCTGACGATTGGATGAAATGTGAACTTTATCGAAATTTCAGTGGAGTATGATTGATTTCTCTTGTGCTAACTTGTTTAACTATCTTCGATAGGCGAACGTGTGTTCGCAGTTGTACAGCAAACGTCTATTTTGACAACAATGGCGTCTAGCGTGACTGTCCATCCCTGATGTACAAAGTCTGTGATGGTAGGTGGGGCGGAAGTGATCAGATGTGATCAACGGCCCAGGAGGCGAAAACAGCAAAGTTTGTGGTACACAAGTGACATATTCAGGGCACGAAAGACGAATAAGGCTGACCACCGTTAAATAGATTGGAGCCGTATCACGTACTATTCCAAAGAAAGCCATGGAGTTAAATTCAAACTTATATCAGAAGGAAGATCTACGAATGTGTGCATGGAGTATTAGGACTCTTTACCCAGAAGGAAAATTGAAAAATCTTAATTTAGAAGCAAAGCGTTTAAGCATAGATATTTTAGGCATATCTGAGGCAAGATGGTAAGAATGTGGGTACATACAGGACGAAATATATACATTTATATATTCAGGCGACACAACAGAACATCAAAGAGGTGCAGAAATACTAATAAAAGTAGAGTTACAAAAATATACAAAAGTACCCACCAGACATACAATGATAGGATTATCTTATTCAAAATGAAAACAAAACCATTTGACATAGCAATAATATAGGCATACGAACCTACTCAAGAATGTAAAGATGAACAAATAAAGGCATACTATGATGATCTAATTGAAGTTAAGAAGCAAATGAAATCTTCGTACATCTTGATTGTTATGGGTGTTAAGAATGCTAAAGTAGGAAAAGATAGATATAAGACCATTATGGTAATGCATGATTTATGGAAAAGAAATGAAAGAAGAGAAAGATTAAAATATTTTTGTGAAGAAAACAGGCTTATAATATGTAACGCCTACTTTCAACAAGAGAAAATGAAACTATACACATGGAAAAGTCTTGGAGATAAGAAGAGGAGTCAAATAGACTACATAATGATAAAAGATATATTCGTAACAGCGTCAAGAAAGCCTAAATTAATCAGGGTGCAGATATTAACCTCAGATCACATTCCTATAATGAAAGTCAAGTTAAATGTAAACAAGTTAAAGAATAATTCATCAACAACACCACTAGACATAACAACTTCAAATCAAAAAAGGCTAAATATACTTATAATATATAAGTAAAGAACACATATCAGATGATGCTAAAAAAAAGGGACTGAGGTACAGAAGAAAGAATCATCTTAAAAATGTCACAATCAAATGGCAATGCATAAAAAAAGCGTACAAGAAACTTGCGACATCTTACTCAAAAAGAAAAAAGAACAGAAAACACAAATTAATAACTGACGCTACCTTGAATTTAAAAAATGGAAGAAAGATGACAAGCGAAGAACACTACCCAAAACAACAAAATAGATAATGAAATATGTAAAATGTGCAAAATGGAAAAAGATTGGCTCAGCCAAAGATGTCTAGAAATCAAAACTATGGAAAAGAAATAAGATTTAAGAGGGATGCACACATAAATAAAGAGAATGACTAGTACAAATTTTTAAAATGCCACAGAAAGTGGATGTATTGCAAGCAAAAATAAAGAAAAATTCTGATATACAATATAGATATAATCAATATATGGCAGGGATGTAAAACACAATTATTTTATGACTAAATGATCAACAAACAGATTATAAAATATACATAAAGCTCTAAAATCGTAAAATCTGGAGGGGGGAAAGCTATACAGAAAAGGAAAAAGGGAAAAGCTGCAGGATCTGACAACATACAGAGATGAAAAAGGCACTATCACAATATGGTAATGAAGTGATTACAGACATTCGCAACGACAAATACCAGACACGATACATACCAATAGAACAACAATATTAACTTTCATTGCATTGACTAAAAAGAATGGTGCAGTTTAATGCAGTGGTTTTAGAACAATAAGCCTAATGAGCAATATAACACAATTCTTACTAAAAGTTATACAAAGAAGGATTCAGAATAAAATCAATACTGAATTAGATGAGCAGCAATTTGGATTTAGGAAAAATAGTGGGACAAAAGAAGCCATATTCTGCATGAGGTCATTAATCGAGATGTACACAGAAGTAAACAAACCAACATATACCTGCTTCATAGACTACACCAAAGCTTTTGATAGAATACACCATCAACAACTTATAGACTGTCTGAAAGATATACATCTAGATGACACATATTTAAGACTGCTATGTAATTTATACTGGGAGCAAACAGCAACAATAAAATATAACAAAGAGAACTCTACACGGATATAATGATATAAAAAGAATAGTAAGACAGGGATGCATCCTATCACCAAGCTTGTTTATTCTATACACTGTGCAAATCTTTACATCACAGAGATGCCAGACTTAAACATTAACGGAAAGATAATCACAATCTAAAATAGCATAAGGATACTGCATTACTAATAGAAAATCCTAAATATCTACAATTACTTAGTGAAATAAACATGACAAGCAAAACATTTGGATCAGATATAATTATTAACAGAATAAAACTGTGATGATAAATAAAGATAATATTCAAAACCTGCAAGTGGATATCAAAGAGACAGTTCAGAGTTACAACAACCTTGGATACACGATAACTACTGATGGAAAACATAAAACTGAAATGAACAAATGAAAAGGAATGGAAAAGAACAATAATTGTAATGCCATGAAAAATGTCATCATCATTATCACGTACCATACCTGCTGGAGTAGGTGAACATGTCTCTCCACAATTTTCAGTTTTGACGGTTATTTATCATTTCTGTTGTTGACCTTCTGCAAAGCCATTCTCGTAAGCTGTATGGTATCTTTTCTCTTTGCTTCCCTCTATATCTTCGTCTCTCAATTTTCCCAGTTGTTTCAATATATTCCAGCTGTTCTCTTCTCATAACATAGCCTAACAATGCTCAATGTTTCTTCCTAATATTGGATAATAGCTCTTTTTTACTCTCGTCTCTTTCAGAACGTACTTATTACTCTTCTTAGCTGTCCATTTTATTCTCAACATTTTTCTGTAAAACCACATTTCTACAGCTTCCAGTGATTTTCTTGTCTGTTGTTCTATTGTCAATGATTCGCATCTTTATGTTAAGACTGGCTGTAAATAACATTCAAAAACTCTTTTTCTTGTTTCTATTGTTATAAATGGATTGCATAGTATCTTCCTAATTATTTGGAAAACTGCTTTTGCCTGAGCCATTTTGAATTTTTGTTTCTTTCTTTCCCTATACATTAACTCATTTTCACTCTCAGCGATTAAGAATGTGTCATCAGCATACCTCAGATTATTTATATTATGACCTCAGATTGTTATTCCAGGCATGCCCCTTATGGATCGTAAAATAATCTCACTATAGGTATTAAATAAAATGGTGACAGCATACAACCTTGCCTAACACCTTTTTTTATTGGTTGAAACATTCTAAATTGCTTTCCAGTCTTTATGGTCGTTGTTTGTTGCCAATGTATTTTCTCTATTATTCTTAGATCGTTGCTGTTAACATTTCTGCCTTCTAAAATTTTGATTTTTTGTTGTGCTTTACTTAGTCAAATGCTTTATTGTAATATATGAAACACGGGTACAGATCTTTTTTTAACCACTAAGGCTCTTTCTACTAAAGATCTTATGATGGATACGGCATTGTTCGGTTTTTATCTCCCACAAAACCACACTGGTCATCACTAATTTCTGGACATTTCATGGTGTGTTCTTGTTTAACACTTTTCACATGACGATTCTTAGTAAAATCTTAGTCATGTGACTCATAAGGTTTATTGTGTGATGATTTTTCACCAGATTTCTTTGATAGGGCTACGGAGATTAATTTGAGCAGGTCGTCTGGTAGATATCCGCTGTTGTAGATATCATTCAATATTTCTGTTATTATCTCTATTTTAAAAATCACCCATGGCTTCAATCACTTTTTTAGTTATATTATCTGGTCCAGTAGCTTTTCCTGCTTTCATAGTGCGCAAGGAGTCTTCACTTCTTATTTAAGTATTTCTGTCTGGTCCTACCCCATTATCCTTAATATTTACTACTGTTCGTTCATCAAGGTAAGGTCTTTAATGTATTCGGTCCATAGTTCCCTTATTCTTTCTTGTTCAATCAACAGTTCAACTTCCTTTAAGTAAAAAGTAAAGTACCCCCCGTCACGCAAAGTGGCGGCGTATAGGGAAATATGGTGTTAGTGACCCTATATTTTACAGACCTTCAGCACATGATTTTTGGGGTAATGTGGTCGGTATTACGCC
The DNA here is from genome assembly GCA_032433765.1 of Megaustenia siamemsis. Taxonomy (NCBI): domain Eukaryota; kingdom Metazoa; phylum Mollusca; class Gastropoda; order Stylommatophora; family Ariophantidae; genus Megaustenia; species Megaustenia siamemsis. The sequence goes on along the minus strand of JAVIAB010000051.1, from coordinate 70,902,077 downwards.
CGTGCTGCTTTACTTTCCCAGAAAAAATCCGGTACCCATTTAAGGCTGGGTGAACCCGGAGCCGTCGGTTGGGATCGAACCCTACCTCTTGTCCGTAGTAGTCCAGTTCACTAACCACTGAGCTATCGCGGCTCCCACTAATTTTTAGGGAATTAGTAAAACCCAGGTGTCCTCGCCAGGGAACGAACCCCGGCTGTTGCCGTGGTAAGCCAACCGCCTATCGATTGCGCTAACCGGACACCCTCAACTTCCTTTGATCTCAAATATCCAGTTTTGATTGCGCTTTTCTTCCTGTTAATTCTTCAGTTTGTTTGTATATTTAGCAATTACAAAGGAGAATTTACGACGGTGCTTTTCTGTTGCCTTCGGTCGGTTTGTTTACAGTTGGCTCCGCTAGCCTAAATAAAAAGTCTCATCTACAATGCACTTGGATTGTTTTACTACAGGGTACACTCCCTTATTCTTTTACTCGCCTGAGCATACCTGCAAGGCAGCAGGGTAGCCGCAGGTTGTAAAGTTGTACTGTCTAATGCATACAGTAGCAGATAACAATTACCCGACCTGCCAGGAATGTGAATGTGAATGAAAAATATACCACCATCAGAACTAAGAAAGGCAAAATATTACATCATACCAACATTCCTGTACGATGCAGAAACATGGACATTAGACAAGAAAATAGAACACAAAATTGAAGACTTTGAAATGTGGATTTATAGAAGAATATGAAAAATTGGATTGATATAAAAGAAAACACACGATGATATTTTAAAACAACTAAAAATAAATTGAGAACTACTAAACACAATTCAAACAAGCAAAATGAGATGTCTGGAGCATGTTAAGTACACAACAACCTACTTAAAGTAATCTACTGGTCCAACCCTTGTGGCTTTCACAATCACATAGTAATGGTTCTTTATCGTCTTTGACGGCAAAATCCTCATACTTCTTTGACAGGATTTATACCACATACTGAACTTGAATTAACACGTGGCAGAGCTAGCATCTAATTAGTCTTATATTTTGTTTTGATTTATTGAAACAAAGACGTGATCAAGACAACTGAAAATACTGATCGAAACTCAGAATCTATATAATGAAATACAAACTTATTTTTAAAAAGTGTATTATTCTATGTAAATCCTCCAGTTATCTAATTGTGAGTAATAGAGCTTATTTGTCATTAAAACATTTTTGTTTTATTATTTTATTGGTCCTAAGTACATTTTCCTTCTCCATATTTCGTCTCGTTTCTGTTGTTTTACGCGTGAGAAATCCTTGTCATTGCTCAAGTGGTGTCTTCATCTATATTCCTTAATCATTTAATCGTCTATGTCGTTGAACGTCACATTTTTTTTTAATTTAAGAAAAAAGTTAAATGACATAGTTTTGCCAAGATAATACATGGTATGAATACAGCATTCAAGATTGAACTAGCAATCTCTGATTTATGTTGTTTAATTTCTTTGGGTTGGGCGTCTATTTCGTTAAATCCCCGCCTTCCAGTTTATGACGTCACGTGGGTGTCATTAGAAGTCATGTACCTTTCTGCAGCTTGGCCACATATTTGTTTCTGCCGAATCACCAGCTACATCACAGTTTATATTACAGCGGAGAGGTTTATATCAATCGCGCTGCCACTCAAAGTTAAACAAATATTCACAGCAAACAAAACAACAGTGATTATATGTCTAATATACACTGTCAATATTATGACTCTCATTCCAGAATATGCTACTTCTCACCTCGGTTGGAGATTTTTTCCAGAAAAAACCGAACTCTCGTGGGGATAATTTTTACTAGAAACAGAAATGACGTCGTGGGACTGCGATTCGTCTCTAGACATGATGTTGTAACGGGAAAGTGACAGATGATAGTTTTGTTGGGACGGTTGAATTGGTTGGTGTTGGTAATATGGCACGTGTTTTTTTTTTTAGTGGACTCACCCGTATTTTGTGGAAGCCGCGATAGCTCAGTGGTTAGTGAACTGGACTACAAAGGACAAGAGTTAGGGTTCGATTCCAACCGACGGCTTCCGGGTTCACCCAGCCTTAAATGGGTACCTGATTTTATTCTGGGAAAGTAAAGCAGCACGGGCGTAATACCGACCACATTACCCAAAAATCATGCGCTGAAGGTCTGTAAAATATAGGGTCACTAACATCATATTTCCCTATACGCCACTTGGCGTGATGGGGGTACTTTACTTTTTTTTTTTACCTGTAGTTTGTGGGTCCTCGCGATAGTTTCTGAATCGACTTGTGCAAGTGTTGTGGGTGTGTTCATAATATATTTGATCGGAGAGTCACAAATTTGCAGTCGTCTTCTTCTGGCTCACCAGTGCTCGTTTCTCACAGCATCTCCTAAAAAAAACATTAGGCAAGTTCAGTCTAGTGTTCGCGCACATCATACCTACTATCTCTACCGACGTCGTAGGTAGATTAATCTGTGATTAATCTTCGACAACATATTGTCGTAATTGTTCATTATCGCAAAAAAAGAATTCATGCTCTAACACAATTTGTATGGTATTTCTATTTCACGCTTCTGTATGTGTGACTAAGGGTACATTTTGTGTTATAACATTTTCAGTGGTTATGTTTAGATTAAACACCGTACCTCGAGTTTTGTGAACGTTAAAATTAAAGACTTCTACACATTTTCTAACGGCAATTTCCTCAGAAATAGACTTACATATTCCCATCGGTCCGAAAAAAAACCATACACAAAAGATTCTACACCGGACTGTAGGCTTTCTTAAATCAAACTTCAAGTTTTCCACTAGTGCAATGTTCGGGAAGCAACTCGTGATCTCACAACTCTGAAAGCGACTACTCGCTAGGTACCTGGAAAAAAAAGTGATAGTCCTTGTTCTCTGTGAGTGGTTAGTTTGTGTCCTACATGGTCAGAGGTCTGGTCGTGTGCTGTAAATTGGTCATTGAGAAATTCTGAAAGGGAGAAAAGTATTGTAAAGATCTGTTTACTGTTCATCCCTGGACATTCGATTGTGAATGGAAAATACATGAGCTGGCAGCATGGTTGGAACGGGTTCATTGGATGCTGGTCGTATTATGGTTCGTGATTTACGCCGAGATTGGCGTGTCTTTTTTTCACGGTGACGCGGACCACGTTGCGTGTAAGCAATTGGTAACTTTATAAACAGCTGCTGCAAACTCAAAATATCTGCCTTTCATGTCAAATCATTCGACATATGTCACCATCAGACCTATGGCTAGATTGGTTTTGGTACAGATTCTCATGTCTTGTTTGTGTACGGAGTCCATACCTACTTGCTTCCCTCTTATTTTTTAGCATCGCCTATCAGATACAAGGGGCTGGTGGTGACATCGAGCAGCAGACAACCACATGAAAAGACGCTTAGAGGCCACATATGTGGACTTTCTCAGAAGAATTTGAGCGTTCCCAGAGTGTTTGAAAGAGATCAACACAAAAAGAGAGTTTCTTAATCAACAGTCGAAAGTAACAATCGACATTTTGCAGGCACATCATGAAAAAATGAAAGTTCAAATACGTGGTTACAAGTGGCAAAATTAAAGGGAAGAAAGATCATGTTCGCTAAAGAGAGAAGATGGTAGATAATTTAGTGTTTTGGCATGGGAAACACTCAACAACTGAACTGATAAGCTGCAGTGTGGACAGACAAATGTTATCGGGCATGATGATTGTCTACATCCGTTGGTATGGTACATGATAATCATGGTCTTATAACAATATTACTCACACCTCGAGGATTCCGTCATCATGTCTTTTTTTCAGGATCGTTAACCAAATTTGACACTCAAGACAGTTATTATCTACCTGGAAGGAGATCTCTAGATACTATACCTAGACCGTGTGATGACAACACGGCTTCCGTGATTTACAGGCTCATCATCCTCCTGTCAAGAGGATGTAAAAACATCTAGCTCAATCACAGCCTAGGATATGTTTGACGCGATGATCCCTAGATGCCGAATTTCATTCCAGGAAATCTTACGTAAACATTACATTGAGGGTGAAGGACATTGCTCAGGTATTTGTCCATGTCAGAGTTCGAAATTGATTTCTTCACGCTTGTCGACAACGCAGCCTCGATGACTGGGTTTTCAGGATCTTTAACCATATTTGACACTTAGGACAAATATCATCTGCGTGGGAGCAGATCTCTACATACCATACTCAGAAAATTCACACAAAAAAAGATCTCCACGAATTACAGACCCACAGCCTCCTCCCTTGTGTAGGAACTTTGCTGGAGAAGATGATCATTTACAGGTGTATCTGCAAGATGGAAATCTCTCGCTTCAACACATCTAGGATACAACCAATTTGAAGTTCAGATGATATATCTCACACAAAACACAGACAGCTTCAATGGTGTATAGGAATAGTCCAGTGCAGACACCAGTCACATCACTAGCAACATTTTCAGTGACACCTCTCTCACCACAAACTTTACATTACTTACACCAGAACCACCAGCTGCAAGTTATTTACCACGCCATAGGGTTACTCAGAGATACCATGTTTCAACTACCTCTGTCTGTCATAACATCACGATCCTTCACATGTTCATTACCAAAAAAGAACTATGTTGTCAGCACAAATAACGACAACAGTGTCTGTCATTTCAACAACATGTTCACTCAGCGATCATGGTGTTTTAACAACAACAACACTTTAATCTTTTTCACATGTGTCACCAACAGCACATACCAGTGTTTCGACTCGCTCGGTCATTACGGATTATGCCTTCATGTTGGTCTCATCTGAATATCCAATATTGAAAAGCGCCCGTTCAACAGCTGTTAAACTATCACAACTTTTCCACACACACACACACACACACGCACACACACACACAAATCGACGTCACTCGTAACGCTGTCTGTGAGTTTATGAGAGATTACGCTGTCAAAAATATATTGTTGCTGATCCCCCATATCATCATATCAATAGTTCCCAGTTTTAAAGGATGACTGAGATTGGTAATTTATACTGGGAGCAAACAGCAATAATAAAATATAACAAAGAAAACTCGATACCTATTTTTAAAAAAATAGGAGTAAAACATGGATGCATCCTATCACCAAACTTGTGCAATCTATACACTGAGAAAATCTTTAAAAAATCACAGAAATGCCAGGCCTAAATATTAATGGAAAGATAATCATTAACCTAAAATATACAGATGATACTGTATTACTACCAGAAAATCCTTAAGATCTACAACAATTACTTAATGAATTAAACATGACAAGCAAATAAACAAACAAACAAAAACAACAACAAAATAAATATGGATTAGATACGAATATAAAAAAAGTAAAACTATGACAATAAACAAAGAAAATATTCAAAACCAGCAATTGGATATCAAAATCGAAGGAATAGACCTGGAGACAGTTCAGAACTAAAACTACCTTGGACATACTATAACCAGTGATGGAAAATGTAAAACTGAAATAAGCAAATGAATAAGAATGGTATAAAAATAGATTTAATGTCATGGAAAATATTGAGTTATTGAGTTATTTGCGGGTCATCATCATTGCACTCCGAACATGTCCATAGGTGTTCAGATCCCCACCTCAGCAATTCCCTCAGTGTCCAGCGACCACCTTAACTCCCATATCTTCCATCCGAAGAAGTGACATGGATCTATGTTTGTCGAAGTCATGTGCTCTTCCCACATCTCGGAGGGCATTGATGATGTCCGCCCGATCCATTGGCTGCCCGTCCTCAACGACAGCGCAGCTGGCCAACATGTCCGCTCTTTCATTTCCCCGTACTCCCGCATGTCCAGGGACATAGACAAAGGTGACCTTACGTATTTTGGATTTCTGGAACGACTCTACCCATTGCATACGTACAAAGCCCGCCTCCACTTTTTTTATCATGCTCATCGAATCACTCAGTATACATGCGTGGGTGTAGTTATGTGTCTCTAACCATTTGAATGCCTTGGTCACTGCCATCGCCTCCATTGTCATGCTACTCGTGGTCATGATGTATGCACCACTGTCTTCCTTTACTATTCTGCCTGCCGAGCGTGCTGTAAATTTTCATGCACTTCTTTGGTGTCGTCTTACAGATCCGTCTGTATATATAGCTGCATCTTTCTCATCGGTGTTATCGCGGATGAGACCGTTGACCTCAGCATTAACTACGACCGGGTTCTGTTCCCTACTTTTCCTGTCGAGTGTGACAATACACGAGAAAGTCCCCTTGAATGACGTAGGCACCGGTATCCACTCCTTGCCAACACTGATATTGGTAAGCCCACAGACCTGTTTGATGATTTCTTCTGCTCGGCCCACCCATGATTTGCCTCTTTTTGGCCTGGCACCTTTCTCTGTGTTGAGTACGTGGTGCAATGGATGCTCTGTATCTGTACTAATCTTCAGGTATGCTCGTGCTCTCCAGATCTTGATTCTGTCATCCATGGTTGGAAAGTCAAGAAGATACCTCATTGCTACACAGGGAGTGTCCCTCGTACATCCCAGGATAATGCGCATGGCTTCATTTTGTATTTTCTCCAGCCTATCAATTTGAGTCGTACTGACAGTAAGAATTGCAGGGCATACTCGATGGAAAATATAGTAACATCAAAGCAAATAAGATCAGGGCTAAAACTAAGAATAGCAAAATGTTGTCTTCTCAACATTCCTATATGGCTCAGAAACAGGTACATTAACAAGAAACAGAACAGAAAACTGAAGCCTTTGATATGTGGATTTATTGAAGCATACGTAGAATTCGATGAAAAGAAAAGAAAACAAACAATGAAGTTTTAAAACAACTAAAAAATGAATAGAGAACTGCTAAACACAATTCATACAAGACAAATGCCATTTTTGGGCCATGTTAAAAGAGTATTCCAACTTTCCTTTTCTCATGATGTGCCCGAAAAATGTTGATTGCTTCTTTCTAATGTTTTTTAAGAGCTCCCTTTTTGTGTTCGCCTCTTTGAGAACTTCCTCATTGGTCTTTTTAGCTGTTCAGGGAACTTTCAACATTCTTCTGAGAAATCCCATCTCTGTGACCTCTAATCGTCTTTTCATTTAAGCATCAGTCATCGATATAAGTGAGAACAGGGCGTGGTCGCATTCTATACATTAATTATATAACACGTGTCTTTAGAAGCGGTATAAAACAGTCGACTGTTACAAGATATGTTAATATAATGTCAGAATATTATTAGAAGACAGCTCATATGTAATTATAAATCTATTTATGGTGCTTAATTATATTCATATTTTAGATTATATGTAATTTTGTTACCAGAGAAATCCTCGCTTATTTCTCGTTACAACAAATGCAGATCACATGTGATTTGCATTTCACAGTTTCAAGCTCAATTACATCAGAGTTTATGAGGTAATAATACTGCACTGCTAAACATATCAATTTGGATTGTAAATTAGCTAGACTTTGATATTAGTTAACATTAACTCTCCCAGCAGCGCAGTACAGAGGGACGAACATCGATTTTACAAGTATCCATCCAGACATCAACGTTCTGCACACCACCATCATCACCAGACGAAGTATATGTGAGTACGACCTAATGATGGGGAATCATTTCTCTATTTAATTGGCACATAAAGTCTAAACAGCGGACAATGTGTTGCCATTTTATTTGCCAACGTTTTATTAATGATACTCTCTCTTCTGTGGTTAATATCATTTACTAATTGTATTACTGATAAAGATGACATGTCTTCACAAACTGTGCTGGCAGTTATGAAATCGCATTAAGATAAAACTGTAGGTTATATAAAATAATATTATCCTTTCAAGTGGTCTGTTGTTGAGTTCATGTTTCCTGTATATAGAACCATCATAAATAAACTCAGAGATTTGCAGTTTTCTGACCATATACGCAGGATCACATTTGCCGTATCGGAAGAGATGTCCTGACAATAATTCAGAATGCTGGTTATCATTGTTGTTAAAGTTGATAGGAATTGTTCTTGTTTTGACATGTTGACTAGACAGCAAATACAAGTGCAGTTGGCACTTCTCGATGTTCTACAGTATCTTCTACGTGCTCACACTGAAAACGGGTTTTACCGTTCGACTCAAAAAGATAGGTGTCGATACTAGATCCAATGTAATCTGCTATACACTAGTTACTAACATTTCGGCTCTTCCACTTTGAATATGAACTATGTACTTTCTTTACCTAACAAATATCATTTGACTCCTATTTATGGAAGATGTGTGTAATCAAAACGTAAGCATATAGCAACATACATGCATTTTTGTTCTTTAACCTCATTTTACCATTCACCATCTAAGAAAAAAAAGATTGAGTGCTCTTAAAGTTGTTCTTATCTTAGATTTCCACATAGTTCTTTGAGTGGCTTCAGATTGTTCACCTGTCTTTGGAGGTCTTTCTGTGCCTCTTCTTTTGGCACATCTTTTTGTTAATGCTTGTTGTGCGATGCTTTATGTTCGGGTAAACGCGTTACATTCTCAAGCAATTTAACCTCCCGTATCTGAAGATAACTCAAGATTACCATTATGGTATTCTTGGTATAGGACTGAGACGTTTCCTTCAGTTGTGCACTCACTGGCATTGTTTGAAATAAAGAACCAACTGCAACATTATATTTATGATATCATCACAACGTCACAAGAAAAAAAGTTGCTAATTGAATATTTGAATGGTATTGTAGATTTGTTTTAAACACGACATTTATCTTACCAACTTAATTTATAACTTTCTTCAAATAAGTTTAATATCCTTAGCGATTGATTGAAATCAGAAACAATGGAATTCGTTAGAAATGGGAATGTTTTGATTTCATCACTGCCTGATGCTGTCTTCAGAGTCATGCGAGATGATGCTGATGAACACAAATTTAAGAAAGTCATAACTAATGATGAGAGAATTGTGTTTGAATCTATCTTCTTTGTGACAATTTGTGGATTGGTGGGCATTTGTGGTATCCTTGCCAATATTATCAATATCGTGGTATTCTGTAAGTAAGGATTTCTTAATACTGTAAACGTTGCATTCTTAGGACTTGCCATATCTGATATGTGTTATTTATTATTTTTGGTGTGGGCATCAATATGTATGAACCCTCTTCTACCATTATACGGTATTCCGTGGGAAGGTATTGAGGTCTTGTATGTCTCTGCCGCTTGGCCCAGCAACTGTTTCTGCCGAACCACCACCTACATCACCGTCTACATCACAGCTGAGAGGTGGCTGTCAATAGCATTTCCCATGAAAGTTAAACAGTTTGTGACGAGGTCAAGGACTGCTGCAATTATTTCTCTGATTTATTTAGTGAACATAATCACCGTTGTTCCCGAATGCGCTACTTCATATCTGGGGTGGAGGTTTTTACCGGAAAGGAATAGGAACTCTTAATGCTGTTATCTTCACCGAAAGCAGGAAGAATGTTGAGGGTATATGTTTCGTCATCCATTCAATGATCAGCATGGCAGCATTTCTTGGTGTTATTTTGTTCACAGTTGTCCTGGCCGTCAAACTCAAACAGAGCTCTCAACTACGGAATGAGTTAACATCCGGCGATTCTGAGAAGGGATCTATGTCTGTCAGAGACAAGAAGGCGCTGAAGTTGATCGTGTTGATAGCCAGCATTTTGATCTTATGTTATGTTCCAGGAGCGTTAATTGCAATGACAGCTTTTGTTGTCGGGCAGGAGTTTAACATTCAAGGCCGTTACATCAACGTGCGTGCTTCCGTATGGTCGATCGCTTGCGCATGTCAGACAATCAATTCCAGCGTGAACATTTGTCTGTACTATAAGATGAGCTCAAAATACAGACAAACATTTAATTTAATTTTCAAAATTGTCAAACGACGTTAACATCTTAAAACATGAAACGTTTTAGCTCAAAGGTAATGACAATATAACGTTTACATTAAAGCACAAGCCGTTTCTTTTCCTAAAACTAATCCGACCATGTTTCTCTGGAATAAAATTGAAATTGTGGAGGCTACACCATTAACAACTCGGTTTGTGTAAGATAAAGCGTAATAATTTGAAATCAAATTCTGCTAAATGTAGATAACTTCCAGTTTCACAGGAATATAAAGCATACAAGTAAAGCAACACAAGTCCCTTATCGTAGTTAGGAAAAAAAAACAAAGAAAACTAACCAGTAAACTGGAAAAGCAAGTGAAAAAAACACAAACTGATATTTATTTTTATCATCAAAAACCATGATGTTTGATTGATTTATTGATTGATTGATTGATTACCCTTTTGGGCCGAATACGGCGCCAAGGACAGAAATGATAGTTTTGCAAGTCTGACGGTCAGCTGCAACCTGTTTTAGTTATTGATAGTTTCTAAGACCTATAGCTGTGCTCTCTTTGAAGATGATTCTTTGCAGGATTTCTTTCATTTGTCCTCGTTTTCTTTTGCTTTCTTGTCTCCTTATAAGGGCCTGGTGAGGTAACCTTCTAACGTCCATTCTGAGAACGTAGCCAAGGTATTTCCAGCGTCTCTTTCTAACGTAATTGGATACATAGTCGTGCTTAGGTTCATGTCTTATTTCTGTCATTGGTTTGAAATCTAACCAGCGGATGTTTGGCAGTTTTCGAAGACATTTGTTCTCGACAGCGTTTAGTTTCTGGTCTAGTTTTGATGTTTTCCACTTCTCGCACCCGCATGTTAATACTGAAATCACTCAGGAATGAAATATTTTGAGATTTTTTGTGATTACTAAGTTTCTTTGAAATAAAAATATTTGAGAGCTTGTTGAAGGTGAATCACGCAAGTGCTATTCGGGTCTTTATCTCGGTTGTTGCATCGTCTGTTGTTGACATTTTACTCCCAAAGTTGATGACATTGCACACTTTTTAAAGACTTTCGTCGTTACGTTTGATGCGTTCGGGCATGTTCGTGGTGTTGATAATTTTTGTTTTCGAAGTGTTGATTTGGAGACACACCTGTGAAAAGTGTTGGATTTGGAGACCCACTTGTGAAAAGTGTTGATTTGGAGACACACTAGTGAAAAGTGTTGGAATTGGAGACCCACTTGTGAAGAGTGTTGATTTGGAGACCCACTTGTGAAAAGTGTTGATTTGGAGACTCACTTGTGAAAAGTGTTGATTTGAAGACCCACTTGTGAAAAGTGTTGGAGACGATTTATATTTTGCTGGACATGCTTTGAACTAAGAAATTATATATCAAGTGCGAAATCGAGATCTTGAAGAATTTAATTGCTGACCCACTTGATGCTCGGATGTGCGTCTTTTGTATATTTGCTCATCATCCAGTTAATTACAATTCCAAATAATAATGGTGACATGACGCAAGTTTGCTTCAGTCCTGTTTCAACCGACCTGACGGTAATGTCAGATTCCGTCGTACGCAGCATCATGACTCCTTGTAGATTGCATTGATGATGTTCACACATTTATCTTGGAAGCTGGAGTTTTTAGAATTAAAATTGTCTACAGTGTAGGAAGGTGTAAATTGTTGAAGAGTTTTTGGAAATAGACACGATTTACTATTTGTTGGTGCTGTAATGCTTCTTCAATGATGGTTCTAATTGTGAATGTGTGGTCTGCAGAAGACCTATTTGGTCTAAACCCTGCTTGTTCTTCTTGTAATCTTCCGTCTATTAACATCTTAAGTCCTTCTAGTAGCAAACAGCAGAATAGTGTTCCTGTTATAGATAGCAATGTTATACCACGCTAGTTGTTACAGTCAGATAAATCACCCTTTGTGTGTAGTTTGAAGCTAGCACCTTACTTCCACTTGCGTACATGTTTAGCCAAACTTCATTGAACAATTGTAGTAGTCGTTGTAGGGTGCCCTCATCTGCTGCCTTTACTTTTTACTGAGATCTCATAAATGCCGGCCGTTCTATTATTCATTAATTTCTTAATGGCTGCTTGAAGCTCTTTGATTTTGAAAGTTTAATATGAAGCATCTAAAGGAGGGGGGAGGGGAGGAGCATATTTATTTCATCTTAGATGGGGACGATCATGGGTTGTGGCCTGTTTAGAATTGTTTTAATGTTCTAACCAACGATATTTTTTTAATCTTCTTCAGACACTGATAGTTGTCCCTGTTTATCTTTGATGGGAGTGGTTGGTGAGGTGCAATAATTACACAACAGTTTCATCATGTGAACGTCAGTGTTACTATTTCCTGTCTTCGTAGCTGTTTAAGCAGCTGTGGCTAGTTTGTGTATATATTTTCTCTTGTCCATCGGAGCAGCAGCTTTCGCTTCTTTACCCAGGCTTGTGTGTATTTCTGCTTGTTTAAATCATATGAAGATGCATCTTTTACAGATAACAAATGTAGTTTCCTCTGTTTTATCTCTTTAATTAGTGTTTTCGCTAAACCTCCTCCTCTTATGTCTCTGCACATAGCCGAGTGTGTTAATTGATGTGTCTTTCATGGTATTAACAAAACCATCACAGTTCTGTCCAATGATGCTGCTGTCATTTACACATTCTGTTCACCTTGTTTGGTGGTGTATTTTGTTTGTCTCTGTATTGACACTTCTCTGGTTGATGTTGGTGTATTTGGTTTGTATCTCTGTATTGACACTTCTCTGTTTGATGTTGGTATAATTGGTTTGTATCTCTGTATTGACACTTCTCCGTTTGATGTTGGCATAATTGGTTTGTATCTCTGTATTGACACTTCTCTGTTTGATGTTGGTGTATTTGGTTTGTATCTCTGTATTAAATGTGCTCTAGTTAATGTTAGCGTATTTCGTTTGTATCTCTGTATTGACACTTCTCTGGTTGGTGTATTTGGTTTGTATCTCTGTATTAAATGTGCTCTGTTTAATGTTGGTGTATTTCGTTTGTATCTGTGTATTGACACTTCTCTGGTTGGTGTATTTAGTTTGTATTTCTGTATTAAAAGTGGTCTGCTAAGGTTGGACACAAATAATAATAAATGAATATTATTATTGAGGGAAACTTCCGAGGCGATAATTCAGCGAATCATAGGAATAGGAGACATGTTTACATCACTCAGAAAAAAATGACAAATAATCAACAACAGAAACAAAAAATAAAGAACAATATATAGTCCGAAGCAGGATCGAATCCGTACACCATGGCACAGCGTCTTGCCACGAAAAGCCAAGCGATAGGGAATACTGCCAACTCGGCTAATTAAAAATTAGCTATCTCTGGCGATGTCTTTCACACAGGTGTTCTCGTGAATATAGCATAAGTTACGATCACAGCTCGGGAATAAATTGTGTATCTGTATTTTCCTATTAAGACAAGTATCTCCCGGTAGGGCTGAATACCTGCGCAGCAGACAAACAGTTATAGAACGAAACAGCACGAATAGTATTTCCAGTGGTTTATATGCTGGAGACAAATAATAATAGATGAATATTATTACATATGGAAACTTCCGAGACAATAATTCGGGAAGGCAGGCGGACTGGTTGGTCTCGAGGCAAGACGCCGGCCCCGAGACAGAGAGGTTGTGGGTTCAAATCCCGGCTACATCGATTGGGATTTTTATTTATGATTTTTATTTATTTATGAAGGATCCAAACACAGAAATGCATCTGCAATCCCCATCATAGCAGCTGCAGCACGCACCAAAAAAAGCGTAGCGGCATCGAAAGTGAACACAGCAGATCTGTCCTTCGTCATACGATATCATCACTCATCGTAAGCAATCTGAATATCGAAACACGATCCGGATGAAAGATACAGCTCACGGTGTGCACAGAGCACTAAACTCAGTAGCTCTGGCAGGAAGCCGGACTTGGAATATGAGGAAACCGCAACAGGGAACACTTTTCAGACTGAGCCTCTATGCTAAGGCACATCTACATTGATAATGATATACTAATGCATTAAACTTATCAACTATACAGTTTGCATTATTTGAGTTATATGAAGTCGTGGTTAATCCCTTCGGTAATTCCGTTAAATGATATTAAGTCATGACACTTATATAATGATTGGTCTAGGTAATCCTTACCAAGGAGAAAATGCCGATCCGATTCTAAAAAATAATGAATGAAATGTGGCCCATTTATGTTAGCGGTTATCATTTGAACTGTAATTAATCATTACGCATATTTTTTTGTTCCATTTATCACAATTTTATTTTATGTGATTGTTATATTTTTATTTGCCAATGTCCCTTAATTTCTTGCAAATTAATTTTTTATACGATTATTGCGGTGTTATTTTAATTATATTTGTTTGTTTACTAGTGCATTGTGGTATTTGTTTCTGTTAGTTCAAATTATCTTTTTTCCTCGTTCATGGTAAAATTGTTGATTTGTTCGTTGTTTTTTTTTTTGTTCATGTAAAATGTATAATTGTTCTACTAAAGAAAGCGATGTGCTACTGCTCAAAGATACTCGTGTATTTTCTCCTTGAGGTTTAACATTTCAAAGAAAGTTGTAATCATTTACTGGTAACGTATTTCAAAGTCCAAAAAGTTAGTGACGCAGAAGGCATAGCTTTGAAACGCTAATTATAAACCAAGAAATATCTGACATATATTGTACATTAGCTTTGTATGAGCAAACGTGCCAAGTCAGTTTTATAAAAAAAAAATAACAATCATCGAATTTGAGGTCGAATGGTAAATGCTTCATTTCTCTCTATGTGTGTAGTATTAGAGTTCATTGAACTAAGCTCCCCAAGTAAATCCTTGTTTGCAAGTCTTGGAAACAAACAACGAAGCTGAGGAAGATGATTCCTTGTTTACTTGGATGGAAAATAAATATGACAGGTAGTTCATGACAAGAAAGAACAAGTTGCCTGTGACATTACATAAAATATAGAGGGCATTTACAAAGTAGAAATACATTGTCTAGTATATACAACAATGGTAGCTCTTAGCATCGAAGTGCTCGGTCTAACGTTGCGAATGAGAGAATGAATGAATAATCACACGATTTTCTAAAAGTCTTGCTTTATAGATAGTAATCAGGAGTGAGGGGAACGTGTTAAAAATTTTTAAAATGTTAGATGCTGCATCTGATGCTGTTAAGAACAACAAGCTAATTGTTTATGTTTATATGTTAAATAACTAGAAGTTTAATTATTTAGGTTTATATATTAAATCACTAGTAGTTAAATTATTTATGTTTATATGTTAAATAACTAGAAGTTTAATTATTTAGGTTTATATATTAAATCACTAGTAGTTTAATTATTTATGTTTTTATAATAAATCACTAGTAGTTTAATTATTTATGTTTATATATTAAATCAATAGTAGTTTAATTATTTATGTTTATATATTAAATCACTAGTAGTTTAATTATTTATGTTTATATATTAAATCACTATAGTTTAATTATTTATGTTTATATATTAAATCACTAGTATTATAACTGTGGGAGTCAACGAAGAGTGGCTCCACATTTACATTATACGTCTGCAACAAGCAAGCAAGGGCCACACACACATTAAAGCCCAGGTTAGAGGGAGAACCACGAAAGAGGATAGCGCTGCGCTTGATGTCACCACCAGCAGTCTAGCTATGTAGATCACGACTCATGACTCTAACTAAGGCAATAGTTTGGAGACAGACATTCTTCCACTTGTGCTTTCTCAGCGACTCTATGATTATGTACAGGAAGGTTGAAATAGACTGGGCCCGTAGACAGTGGCTGGAGTTCTTGAGGATCACCAGGCTGAGAAATAATTTTGTAACTTGAATGTTTGTTACAGGCATGTGGCTGTAAATGGTATTGGACGTGATGATATACTAACAGACATGTGGCTGTAAATGGTATTGAACGTGCTGATATACTCACAGACATGCGGCTGTAAATGGTATTGAACGAACTGATATATTCACAGATATGCAGTTGCAAATGGTATTGAACATGCTGATATCCTAACAGACATGCAGCTGTAAATGGTATTAAACGTACTGATATACTCGCAGACATGTAGCTTTAAATGGTATTGAACGTGCTGATATACTCACAGGCATGCAGCTGTAAATGGTATTGAACGTGCTTATATACTCACAAGCATGCAGCTGTAAATGGTATTGAGCGTGCTGATATGCACACAGGCATGCAGCTGTAAATGGTATTGAGCGTGCTGATATGCTCACAGGCATGCAGCTGTAAATGGTATTGAACGTGCTGATATACTCACAGACATGCAGCTGTAAATGGTATTGAACGTGCTGATATGCTCACAGGCATGCAACTGTAAACGATATTGAACGTGCTGATATGCTCACAGACATGCGGCTGTAAATGGTATTGAAGGTGCTGATGTACTCATATGTATGCAACTGTAAATGATATTGAACGTGCTGATATGCTCACAGGCATGCAGCTGTAAATGGTATTGCATGTGCTGATATATTCACGGGCATGCGCTGTAAATGGTAGTGAACATGCTGATATACTTACAGACATGCAGCTGTAAATGGTATTGAACGTGCTGATATACTTACAGGCATGCGGCTGTAAATGGTATTGGACTTACTGATATACTTACAGACATGCGGCTGTCAATAGTATTGAAGGTGCTGATATACTCATATGCATGCAAATGCAAATGGTATTGCACGTGCTGATATACTTACAGACATGATGCTGTAAATGATATTGAACGTGCTGATATACTCACAGGCATGCGGCTGTAAATTGTAGTGAACGTGCTGATGTACTCACAGGCATGCGGCTGTAAATGTTATTGAACATGCTGATATACTCACAGACATGTAGCTGTAAATGGTATTGAACGTGCTGATATGCTCACAGGCATGCAGCTGTAAATGATATTGAACGTGCTGATATGCCCACAGGCATGCAGCTGTAAATGGTATTGAACGTGCTGATATGTTCACAGACATGCGGCTGTAAATGGTATTGAAGGTGCTGATGTACTCATATGTATGCACCTGTAAATTGTATTGAACGTGCTGATATACTTACATACATGATGCTGTAAATGGTATTGAACGTGCCGATATATTCACAGGCATGCGCTGTAAATGGTATTGAACATGCTGATATACTTACAGACATGCAGCTGTAAATGGTATTGAAGGTGCTGATATACTCACAGGCATGCGGCTGTAAATGGTATTGAACGTGCTGATATACTCACAAGCATGCGGCTGTAAATGGTATTGAACGTACTGATATACTCACAGACATGTAGCTGTCAATAGTAATGAAGGTGCTGATATACTCATATGCATGCAAATGCAAATGGTATTGCACGTGCTGATATACTTACAGACATGATGCTGTAAATGATATTGAACGTGCTGATATACTCACAGGCATGCGGCTGTAAATTGTAGTGAACGTGCTGATGTACTCACAGGCATGCGGCTGTAAATGTTATTGAACATGCTGATATACTCACAGACATGTAGCTGTAAATGGTATTGAACGTGCTGATATGCTCACAGGCATGCAGCTGTAAATGATATTGAACGTGCTGATATGCCCACAGGCATGCAGCTGTAAATGGTATTGAACGTGCTGATATGTTCACAGACATGCGGCTGTAAATGGTATTGAAGGTGCTGATGTACTCATATGTATGCACCTGTAAATTGTATTGAACGTGCTGATATACTTACAGACATGATGCTGTAAATGGTATTGAACGTGCTGATATATTCACAGGCATGCGCTGTAAATGGTAGTGAACATGCTGATATATTTACAGACATGCAGCTGTAAATCGTATTGAACGTGCAGATATACTTACAGGCATGCGGCCTTAAATGGTATTGAAGGTGCTGATATACTCACAGGCATGCGGCTGTAAATGGTATTGAACGTGCTGATATACTCACAGACATGCGGCTGTAAATGGAAGTGAACGTGCTGTTTTTTCTCACAGTCATGCAGCTGTAAATGGTATTGAACGTGCTTATATACCTACAGACACGCAGCTGTAAATGGTATTGAACGTGTTGATATGCTCACAGGCATGCAGCTGTAAATGATATTGAACGTGCTGATATGCTCACAAGCATGCAACTGTAAATGGTGTTGAACGTGCTGATATGCTCACAGACATGCGGCTGTAAATGGTATTGAACGTGCTGATATACTCATATGCATGCAAATATAAATGGTATTGCACGTGCTGATATACTTACAGACATGATGCTGTAAATGATATTGAACGTGCAGATATATTCTCACAGACATGCAGCTATAAATGTTATTGAACGTGCTGATATACTCACAGACATGCGGCTGTAAATGGTATTGAACATAGTGATATACTCACAGGCATGTGGCTGTAAATGGTATTGAACGTGCTGATATACTCACAGACATGCGGCTGTAAATGGTATTGAACGTACTGATATATTCACAGATATGCAGTTGTAAATGGTATTGAACATGCTGATATCCTTACAGACATGCAGCTGTAAATGGTATTGAACGTGCTGATATACTCACAGGCATGCAGCTGTAAATGGTATTGAACGTGCTGATATGCACACAGGCATGCAGCTGTAAATGATATTGAACGTGCTGATATGCTCAAAGGCATGCAGCTGGAAATGGTATTGAGCGTGCTGATATGCTCACAGGCATGCAGCTGCAAATGGTATTGAACGTGCTGATATACTCACAGACATGCAGCTGTAAATGGTATTGAACGTGCTGATATGCTCACAGGCATGCAACTGTAAATGATATTGAACGTGCTGATATGCTCACAGACATGCGGCTGTAAATGGTATTGAAGGTGCTGATGTACTCATATGTATGCAACTGTAAATGATATTGAACGTGCTGATATGCTCACAGGCATGCAGCTGTAAATGGTAGTGAACATGCTGATATACTTACAGACATGCAGCTGTAAATGGTATTGAACGTGCTGATATAATTACAGGCATGCGGCTGTAAATGGTATTGGACTTACTGATATACTTACAGACATGCGGCTGTCAATAGTATTGAAGGTGCTGATATACTCGTATGCATGCAAATGCAAATGGTATTGCACGTGCTGATATACTTACAGACATGATGCTGTAAATGATATTGAACGTGCTGATATACTCACAGGCATGCGGCTGTAAATTGTAGTGAACGTGCTGATGTACTCACAGGCATGCGGCTGTAAATGTTATTGAACATGCTGATATACTCACAGACATGTAGCTGTAAATGGTATTGAATGTGCTGATATGCTCACAGGCATGCAGCTGTAAATGATATTGAACGTGCTGATATGCCCACAGGCATGCAGCTGTAAATGGTATTGAACGTGCTGATATGTTCACAGACATGCGGCTGTAAATGGTATTGAAGGTGCTGATGTACTCATATGTATGCACCTGTAAATTGTATTGAGCGTGCTGATATACTTACAGACATGATGCTGTAAATGGTATTGAACGTGCTGATATATTCACAGGCATGCGCTGTAAATGGTATTGAACATGCTGATATACTTACAGACATGCAGCTGTAAATGGTATTGAACGTGCTGATATACTTACAGGCATGCGGCCGTAAATGGTATTGAAGGTGCAGATATACTCACAGGCATGCGGCTGTAAATGGTATTGAACGTGCTGATATACTCACAGGCATGCGGCTGTAAATGGTATTGAACGTACTGATATACTCACAGACATGTAGCTGTCAATAGTAATGAAGGTGCTGATATACTCATATGCATGCAAATGCAAATGGTATTGCACGTGCTGATATACTTACAGACATGATGCTGTAAATGATATTGAACGTGCTGATATACTCACAGGCATGCGGCTGTAAATTGTAGTGAACGTGCTGATGTACTCACAGGCATGCGGCTGTAAATGTTATTGAACATGCTGATATACTCACAGACGTGTAGCTGTAAATGGTATTGAACGTGCTGATATGCTCACAGGCATGCAGCTGTAAATGATATTGAACGTGCTGATATGCCCACAGGCATGCAGCTGTAAATGGTATTGAACGTGCTGATATGTTCACAGACATGCGGCTGTAAATGGTATTGAAGGTGCTGATGTACTCATATATATGCACCTGTAAATTGTATTGAACGTGCTGATATACTTACAGACATGATGCTGTAAATGGTATTGAACGTGCTGATATATTCACAGGCATGCGCTGTTAATGGTAGTGAACATGCTGATATACTTACAGACATGCAGCTGTAAATGGTATTGAACGTGCTGATATACTTACAGGCATGCGGTCTTAAATTGTATTGAAGGTGCTGATATACTCACAGGCATGCGGCTGTAAATGGTATTGAACGTGCTGATATACTCACAGACATGCGGCTGTAAATGGAAGTGAACGTGCTGATATAATCACAGGCATGCGGCTGTAAATGGTATTGAACGTACTGATATATTCACAGACATGCAGCTGTAAATGGTATTGAACGTGCTGATATAATCACAGACATGCGGCTGTAAATGGTATTGAACGTGCTGTTTTTTCTCACAGTCATGCAGCTGTAAATGGTATTGAACGTGCTTATATACCTACAGACACGCAGCTGTAAATGGTATTGAACGTGTTGATATGCTCACAGGCATGCAGCTGTAAATGATATTGAACGTGCTGATATGCTCACAAGCATGCAACTGTAAATGGTGTTGAACGTGCTGATATGCTCACAGACATGCGGCTGTAAATGGTATTGAACGTGCTGATATACTCATATGCATGCAAATGTAAATGGTATTGCACGTGCTGATATACTTACAGACATGATGCTGTAAATGATATTGAACGTGCTGATATACTCACAGACATGCAGCTGTAAACGTTATTGAACGTGCTGATATACTCACAGACATGCGGCTGTAAATGGTATTGAACATAGTGATATACTCACAGGCATGCGGCTGTAAATGGTATTGAACGTGCTGATATACTCACAAGCATGCAGCTGTAAATAGTATTGAACGTGCTGATATGCTCACAGGCATGCAGCTGTAAATGATATTGAAAGTGCTGATATGCTCAAAGGCATGCTGCTGGAAATTGTAATGATTGTGCTGATATGCTCACAGGCATGCAGCTGTAAATGTTATTGAACGTGCTGACATACTCACAGACATGCGGCTGTAAATGGTATTGAACGTGCTGATATGCTCACAGGCATGCAGCTGTAAATGTTATTGAACGTGCTGACATACTCACAGACATGCGGCTGTAAATGGTATTGAAGGTGGTGATATACTCACAGGCATGCGGCTGTAAATAGTATTGAACGTGCTGATATACTCACAAACATGCGGCTGTAAATGGTAGTGAACGTGCTGATATACACACAGGCATGCGGCTGTAAATGTTATTGAACGTGTTTATATACTCACAGGCATGCGGCTGTAAATGTTATTGAACGTGTTTATATACTCACAGACATGCGGGTGTAAATGGTAGTAAACGTGCTGATATACTCAATATTGTGACTGCCGTTGGGTGCGACCTGCTAAAATCAATATTCATAGCCCTACCAACGAAATCTGGAACGATTGAATGCGATGATCATTGCACAATAAGCCTTATGAGTCATATGACTAAGATATTACTAAGAATCATCATGTGAAGAATACGAAACAAAATCAGTCCAGAAGTTAGTAATGAACAGTGTGGTTTTGTTACAGATAAAGGAACAAGCAATGCCATATACTTCATAAGATTTTTAGTAGAAAGAGCCATATAGGTGAAAACAGATCTATACCTATGTTTCATAGGTAATACAAAATCATTTGACAAAGTAAAGCACCAAGAAGTAACAGCTAAGAAGAGTAATGAAAACGTTCTGAAAGAGGCCAAAGCAAAAGAGAGCTAATTTCCAATATTAGGAAGAGACAATAATCATTTTTTGGCCACGTAATGAGAAGAGAAAAGCTGGAATATATTGTAACAATTGTGAAAATTGAGGGACGAAGAGATAAAGGGAAACAAAGAGAAAAGATACCAGACATCTTAAGAGAATGCCTTGACTGAAGGTCAACAACAGAAATGATAAATAACTGTCATGATCGAAACTTGCGAGACACATGATCACCTACGCCAGCAGGCCCGATAATTGATGATGATGCTCACAGTATCCTTTTAAAAAAAAGAATTAATGGTATATAGAACCGTGAAGACATTTGCTAATTGGGGACTCTAGACAGTGGTACGATATTTGTGAATTTTGCTGGTATTTCTTATATATAGAGTTAATATATTGGAATATAATGGATGCTGCCCAGCTGACAATAATGACTTGGCTATATATACATAGGAACAACTAAGATGCATACAAACAATCTGGATACCAGTTTCAATGCGTTATGTGATTATATTTGGTGATAGTTTTTAAAAAAAAGAAGATATCTCTTCCTTTGGTTTCAGAGCCCCTTGAGATTTAGAACTCAGATAACATGTCGCGACTAACTCTCTTACAGCCATTGACATGTGAACACAATGACTGAAAGTCTGTGGCGTGAGCCTTATATAGCTTCTGTTATGTCTCATGTCGACGAGTGTCGATATGTTCGTGGTTCGGAAATTCTAGATTGACGAGTCCAAATGTAAAAAATTAAAGAGCCTCCGTCACGCCAAGTGGTGTATAGGGAAATAAGGTGTTCGTGACCATAAATTTTACAGACATTCAAGCAACTGATTTTTGAGGTAATGTGGTCGGTATTACGCCCGTGCCGCTTTACTTTCCCTGAAAAAATCCGGTACCCATTTAAGGCTGGGTGAACCCGGAAACCGGGTTGGGATCGAACCCTACGAGTTCAAAGGTGGCTGTCATTAATCTTATATGTGCCAGGTTTAACATTTCATTTTCTTTTGTTGATGCTGAACTGCTACCCTCTCCATTGAATAAGAGAGATACATTAATCAATAAGACATCAACATCACTTAGTAAGCTAACACGAAGGGCATGGAATAAAACGTTATGAATATTAATGACAAGGATCCTAATTTATCAACTCGTACAATTAGCTTACTTTGAGAGCAAGTTAAGCACTTGCCGTGTGTGCTGCCTTCGAAAACTAATGAGCTTAAATAGTAAGACAACTCAACCAACCAAGTATTCTAGGTTTCTACTATTTCTGCGGTCACAAATGTTCAGAATAATACAATTAATTTATCTTGGAAAAAAAAACGGTTGCGTTATAAAAATAAAAAAAATAAAAATATTAGTTTGTAGAACATTAACCTGGGGCGTATATCAGAAATGTTGCAAATGTGAAGATGCAGGTTTTGAATTAAATCAAAGTCTCGTTTGTTTTCCGCTTTAAATTATATTGAATTAACGGGCTTATGGTCGTTTTTTTTCTCAGTTGCCTGTGTTTGTAAAGTATATTTGAAAACCTTAACGAGCGCAGTCAGAATTTTTTTTTTTTGACTTTAGAGAAGTGAAATTTACGCATCAGGACAACCTGATCGTTTCATTGTCTACACGTTGCTTGCATTCCAGAAGTAGTTTGAGAATTCGTGAATGTGTGGAACGGTGATTCGCCATCTACGCTGTTTATTTTCTTTTCCAAATGAATTATTCGGTCTAAAAACGTATGCCAGGATATTAATGGCTTTGATTAGAGTCCAAAAGAGATAAAACACACACCAGTAAAAAAGAAGACGTAAGAAAGAAGAGACAGCAAAAGCACAAGTGTTATATAACAATATATGCTCCATTAGGGCCGTGACTGCCATTCTAGAATATGACTAATTAACCATAACAAACGATTTGTTTGCTCTTCATTGAACTACTAAGGCACATCGATTTATATCAATATGTAGAGAGCATTTTATTAATATTATTAGTATACAAGAGCAAAAGTAAAAGATGAACAAAGGGCAAAGAACACCTTGACACTGGTTTTAACTAAAGTTTAACCGTAAATTTTGTAGCACTCTCCCCTCTCATTCCAAATTCAAGAATATCTATCACTTTACGTGGTGGTTACAGTGGGTGGGGTGAATTATTTGCGTGGGATAGCTAATTCTATAAAAATACCCCATATGCCCTATAACGTTTTCACCGACGAGTCGGAGGCGCTCTAAACTCCTAACCGTATAGAGAATAAACCCTACAGCCGGAATAGAAATAGCTGCAGACCGCAATATTTGGAAACACACTCTAAAGTTCCAACTCAAACGAGCGAGAAGCAGACAGATTCATAGAAAAGGAGAATACACAGCGAATGAAAAAAAAAAAGAAATAATTCTAGGGGCCCTGAAAAATCCATAGTCAGCTATGACTGAAGGAGGCTACTAAGACTCAAATAACATTTAATAAATCTCCTGGACTGGATTTTAACAATTAACTATTATAATTTCATTGAAGATCATATCTAATTCCAAGAGCTATAAACGTGGTGTTCAGGAATTGCTAATTTTTTTTTTTAATCTGTCAAAATCGAACAGTATATCACGTTTTTCTTCATGTTACAACAGTTACATTTCTGATTGTCATTATGTTTCCTCAACCCATTACAACTGTCCACATTATGCATTTTTAGCTGTACATGATGGTACATAAATATATGTAGAGCTTCTCCTCCATCGTTTTTCCAAAAACCAAAAGTTATGTTCTTTGGATGACATAGTTTTTCCAATATAACCTGTGTGAGGAAACATGTTTTCTGTTAAGAAAACATTGAGTTCATGATTAAAATTAGTGCGCGCGCCTAAAATCGTAATTTTAATTCATCTACATTCTATTGTTATTTACACTTTTCAGCCTTTTTGCGTTCTTGTTATTACATAACATAAAATACTATGTTTACTACGATTCCACATGAGTCGTCTATTAAAACTTTTATAATTAGTTTTATACATTCACATATTGTCTAATCAAATATAGGGCTACTTCATAGGTTTATGTGAATGGTTGGATATATTTTACGTTATTCTAGTCCAAACCAATGACCTATGGGCACTGCCCTCGTCGGTTCGATCTAGCAATTGTAGAAATTGTATCAGACATCAGAGGTTATATGTGGAATTTTACAAGACAACCCGCAGCCACGGCTGATATATTCATTGACTTTGTTTACACTAGCCACTGGCAATTTTCTCATACGCAAAGACACATTAAACGTGAGGTTATAATGTCACAATGTCTGTCTGGTGTAATAATTCGAGTGGTACAGCTCACGTTGAGATTTCATCCAGCGACGTTATCATATGCCCTCTAATGAAGTGGTTGGTGTTAGCATTATCAATCATTTAATTAGTATGCGAAGTTTAGAACAAACTGCTAAACAGAGTGCGACATTCAGTTAACTTGTTCTATGTTCCATATGTTTGTGGCACTGAAATACCAGGAATTGCCAACGGCGGACGCGCTTTGGGGAAGCTGTGACATGAGTGGAGCGGATGTTGGGGAATTCTTGATTGCAGTGAATTTAATTTCATGAAGAGAATTGAAATAACGGTACGACGGATATGTCTTAGGAGAATGTAATTGAGTTTGGGTAATAATGGCTTTCCGAAATGTTTTCCCTACAGGCATAATTACATCTGTTATGTAATTGCTACGTGGCGAAAAGTGTCAAATTTTGTCACATTCTACCTTTTGGTGGCTTATGCTATGAATTACTGCTAACGTTCAATTAAGAGCTGAAATTGATTAAATTAAAATTTCACGTTTCAAAGCTTCAGCGATGATCAAACGCAGCATCAAGTGATTGAAATACTGACGTATTGAGCAATGAAGTTTGAGACTGTGTATCTATGACCATCATGAGACCCGAACAGGCTTGGGTTTATCTACTCTAGGTTAGGTAATATATTTGTTGAAAATAATTGACACCGCCAACATTAACGCCAAATTCGGTTCCAAAATTAAAATTATTATGTAGCAAAGACATGACGCTTCAAATCGAAGGGAATTAATGCATTAAGTACAAGATGCAGGCCGTTTTCATTAATACATGGGGCACTTAAATGCTGTTAATTTTTTTTTTAGTTGAAAACACAACCATTTTAAAAATTGTATCTCCTATATTTCATAAATTCAGTATAATCATCGTGAAAGCTGAATAACAGTTATTTGTTCTTTATCATATATGTAAATATGTGCAAGATTGCCACTGGTATGTTATTGGTATAATTTCCCTTACGTCTTCATTAAAAAAAAAAAAATATGTTCTTCTAATATTTACGATCGCATAATCTTTAAAATGTTTAGGAAACAGGCATAATAAATGTATATTGCGGCTTAAAATGGCTTAACTGATGATGATTATTAAGATTTAATCAATGAAACTGAGCTTGTTTTAGCTGACAAATAGAGTGAGAGAGGCGAGAGAAAGGTCAATTGCTCAACTCATCATATAATTAGGTGCCTAGAAATCAAATCATAATTGTTGACGTTGACATATAGTTATGTATTGCCAAGTAACATTAATCTATTGAGAACAGGAATGAAATTATTGAGCACACTAAACTATAACTGCTCATATCCTTCCTAAATTGTGGAGCATGTAACACTTGAAAGCTCTGGCGTGAAGAAAGAAAGAAAGACAAGGACGACTTCCATCTCATTCATCTATCAGCAACACACCTTTATGAGATATTACTTCAACATGAGAAAAATTGCAACACTTATATAGGCGATACCACTTCAACATAAGCAAACTCGCAACATTTCTATAGGCGATATTACTTCAACATAAGAAAACTTGCAACATTTCTATAGGCGATATTACTTCAACATAAGAAAAATTGCAACACTTATATAGGCGATACCACTTCAACATAAGCAAACTCGCAACATTTCTATAGGCGATATTACTTCAACATAAGCAAACTCGCAACATTTCTATAGGCGATATTACTTCAACATAAGAAAACTTGCAACATTCCTATAGGGCGATATTACTTCAAAATAAGAAAACTTGCAACACTCCTATAGGCGATACCACTTCAACATAAGCAAAACTTGTGTCGACTAGCAATGCTGCCAAAGTGTGAGCAACTCGCATCACGTGATTAGTAAACTGATAGATAGAACAATATATTATAAAACTCTTAACAAGTTCTTTAAACGTTTTATAGTGTCTTTTATTTTACTTGAATCAAATTTTAAACATGAAATGTTGACAGATAATCTCTAAATGTGTGTGTGTTACGAGATTCCTAGCTTGAAGAAGAACATATATTACTGCGCAGAAAAGGGTAACATTTGTGAACCTTCAATAAAAACACAAATGATGGAAACGTTCACGAAAATAAATGCTATTAATCTTTCAACACCAAATAACGTATTCACAGAACCTCATGATGAAATAGGTGATGTTTTGACTGACAAGCAGCGAATGATATTTGAATCGATCTTTTTCGTATTTTTGTGTGGATTAGTTGGTGTTTTTGGCATTGCAACCAACATTATCAATATTGTTATATTTATCAAACAAGGCTTTAACAATACTGTAAACATAGCTTTCTTCGGTCTAGCCATCTCTGATCTTTGGTACTTGCTGTTTCTTGTGTGGGCGTCTATCTGTATGAATCCTCTACTCCCTATTTATGATGTTCCCTGGAACGGAGTCGAAGTCATGTACGTCTCAGCGGGATGGCCAATTAACTGTTTCTGTCGAATCACCAGTAACATCACCGTGTACATCACAACTGAGAGATGGCTATCTATTGCATTCCCATTACAAATAAAACAAATCGTGACGAAAACAAAAACTGCTGTCATCATCGCCCTCATATTTTCCGTTAATCTAATAACACTTATTCCAGAATGGGCCACTTGTAATCTTGGATGGAGATTTGTACCTGAAAGGAACATGACCGTACTGGCTGTTATATTTACAAGTAGCAGGGAAAGCGTGGAAGGTGTATCATTTATAATTCATTCCATAATTAGCATGACATCATTCTTTGGTGTTGTCTTCTTTACGTGTGCCCTTGTTATCAAATTGAAGCAGAGTGCTAAAGTGCGAAAGGAAATTGCGTCGGGTGATGGGAGCCATGGGTCTATATCGGAACGCGATAAGAAGGCGGTAAGAATGATTGTGCTCATAGCCAGTATTCTGATCGCTTGTTATATCCCTGGAGCTACGATTGCTATGACAGCTTACATTGTCGGGCCAGAGTTCAATATTAAAGGTAAATACATTAACATTTGTACATCTGTGTGGGCCATTGCAAGCTTCTTCCAATCTATCAACTCGAGCGTTAATATTTTTCTCTACTACAAGATGAGCTCGAACTACAAACAAACTTTCGACGAACTTTTCAAAGTTTTCCTACGTGATAAGAAAGTTGCAATATGAAAAGATAATTCTTGGGGTTCTCAACAACAGAGACCGTGCTATATTATCAGTGTTTTGTGCAAATTTGGGTAGCTACACAATTGTTAACATTTTAAGATATATCACTGATTTGTTAAATTCATAGTCGCTTTACCGAAAACTATCTTTACGTGCAATACTGAAACTGAATGTCTACTACAACAATTATCTGTAATGCTGACTTCCTCATGGCTTTTGGGTCCAACAGGAACAATAAAACCGCCAGTTTATGACTGTGATATACTGTGGCACTTTCATAGAGGTCAAAGCAAAAAGAGAGCTAATTTCCAATGTTAGGAAGAGACAATCATCATTTTTTGGCCATGTAATGAGAAGAGAACAACTTGAATATATTGTAACAACTGGAAAAATTGAGGGACGAAGAGATAGAGGGAAGCAAAGAGAAAAAATAACAGACAGCTTAAGAGAATGGCTTGGCAGAAGGTCAACAACAGAAATAATAAATAGCTGCCGAGATCGAAAGTTATGGAGAGAATGATCACCTACGCCACTATGCCCGGTACTTGATGATGATGATACTGTGGCAATTGTTAATAATAATACGTTAAAATAATGATTATTTTATGCTGAATTATATGACGTTATAATTGTCACTAAGGTTTCATACCACATTAAATTAATCTATTTTTGTTTAAAAATCTGTGTATATCACTTAAGAATTCTCGTTAAACTCATTACATTAATTTATTAATATATTGATAATATATAAGATAAATTTTGGAGTTTATGTTTTGCGTCATTTTTATGTACATTTTATATATAAACTTGAAATATTTCGCTTTGTACTTGTCAACTGTATCTGCATTTAACAAAACCAACTTAATTTCGTTTATCTCTACATAATATAACACATCACCTCATAAACTCAATTCTTCAAGGCAACCACAATATTATTCTTCATTTATATTGTGTCATAGTTTGTACATTCGTATTACGTATTAAATAATTGGTTGTTATTTTACATTTTGTATAAACGGGTAGCCGCGATAGCTCAGTGGTTAGTGAACAGCACTACAAATGACAAGAGGTCAGGTTCGATCCTTTAATGTGTACCGGATTTTTTTCTGGGAAAGTAAAGGGGCACGGACGTAATAGTGACCACATCACCCCAAAAATCATGTACCGAAGGTCTGTAAAAATTATGGTCACTAACACCATATTCCATATACGCCACTTGGCGTGACAAGGCTCTTTACTTTTTTTTTATTGTATAAACGACACATGCCTAATCTGCTGTTCTTTCTCAACTGCCGACTTTATTCGAACAACTTATTCATTGGCTTATTAATTATTTATGAGTTATTTTTAAACCGCATTTTTATAAATAGGTATGGGCATACTAATGCTTGGCGAACCGCGATAGCTCAGTGGTTAGTGAACTGGACTATAAAGGACAAGACGTAGGGTTTCCATTTACCAACCGCCGGCATCCAATTCACCCAGCCTTTAATGGGTACTGGATTTTTTTTCTGGGAAAGTAAAGGGGCACGGACGTAATACCGACCACATTACCCCAAAAATCATGTGCCAAAGGTCTGTAAAATGTATGGTCACTAACACCATATTCCCTATACGCCACTTTGCGCGACGGGGGTACTTTACTTTTTAAAAAATACTAATGTCTGACTGCTTTGTTGGTTTGTGGCAAAAGAGTTGAATCACAAGAAAAAAAAATATCCAAAACGTGTGGTCACAAGAACAAAAATAATAGATTTATATTACAGTTGTGTGAATACGTGAATGAGGACAAATCAACGTTTTGTCTGAAGTGAATTCAACGAGAGACAAATAGAAATAGAAATACAAATCATAAATCCAAAAAGTTTAAAGCAAACACAGTAAAAAATAAATGCTTCTTTCTTTCCGAAAGCCGTTTTATCCCATTTCTGGTATATATCGAGGGTTTTCTATGAAGTTAGTGAGGAGGGACGCTTCATGAATTGTGCTCTGGCCACAACGTGAGTTAGAAAATGTATTTACATAAATAATTGCAGGCCAGAATTGATAATTAATTTATGAAGACACAATTGAGTGCTGTAAGAGTATCATGTCGGAAAAATTCGTATCTGACTTGGACGCTGGATCTTAATCTTCACAAGTTTCGAGTCAAACATTTGATTTTGACTCTGTGTTCATACATTTCCAATCTAACATAAAATGTACTCTTTATGTTTGGGAAATTAGTATCTAACAAGGATGTTGACTACACTCGGGGAAGTCTTATTAGCATTAATTCTGACTCTTTAGCTTTGAGTAGACGTTTTCTATTACGAAGGAATGAGAAACTTAGTGGGCGTGTTAGAAGACTTATCAACCAACACAGAACTGGAGTCGTCAGTCGCTGGACACTGCGGGACTTGCTGAGGAGGGGATCTGAGCGCCTATGGACACGTTCGGAGTGCAATGATGATGACCCGCAAATAACTCAATATCTCCATATTACGAAGGCTCAACGCTTATCGTCTAAGAAGCGCTTTCATCAACGCATATGACAATAATTATACGAGGGATCTGTCAGTATTCACCTCATGCAGTGAGAGTTTAGATATAGTGTTGTATGATCACTAGCTCTTCGACTGCAGTTGCTAATGATTACTAGTCCGGGATCAAAAATACTTCACTGTAAGGGAAAAAGGCATCATATAGGATATTTCAGCTTTGCGAAAAAAAAACCAAAAACGAGCCAACGTTTCGACCACAGGGTCTTCAATTTGGATGACAAAAAAAAAAAAGGAAATACTTAGAAATAAAAGGATCTAAAGCCTAAACAATGGTCAGAGCCATGTAATGTTATCGTGCAAGTGTAAACAAAATAAGACTGAATTTAATAATAAAAGACGAAAAGGAGCGGTCTCAAAACGAATGCAGTAAAGACGCCATACTCGCGCAAATAAAATGTAAAAAAATGCAACGGCCATCTTTATTTCCTTGTTTCTGCTTTCGAGGTTGCAGCTTACCTGACTTAGAGATAGTGCAATATTAAATTAAACACATCAACCTATTCTCTCCCCCCCCCCACCTAATTGCAAAGAATTACAGCAAGCCTCATCTCATATGTCAACCTGTATTCACGCATGTTGTCTCTAGGGAGCTACTTTGAGAGCCGAGATCAGGTCATGGGCAACCCTAAGATTGTCACTGTCACGATGACTGTAGGTCGCTTTGTAAATTGTACCAATTTTTTAATGCGTCATTTGTATATTATGTAACGAATTAGAGATGATTTAGTCTAAATATGCGTACTTTAATCCACACTGCACTTTAGTTACAATGAATGTTAATACATGTTCTTTGCTCTCTATTGAATATATATATATATATATATATATATATATATATATATATATATATATATATGCTAAACAATTAATTTGTGTGATGCTATGTTTCTTCAAAAATTTTAAGCGAAATCTAATTTCACAAATGAAACAGTTTCTTAGTTTTGAACTATAACACAATGATTTTTTTTTTTAAACTTTTAACCTTTGATTTATCGTGCCAAGGTATTCTCTTAGTCAATCGTTGTGATTTAACGGTGATAATTTTTTTGTTTTCCTCCGGTCTTGCCTAAACTTGTTTAAGTTACGATACAAAAAAAGTAAGCCATTTGATTAGTTTAAATCACCGTTGCCACGTGGAAGCAACTTCTGAAATGGCCCACCTGTTGTGGTTTTCATACACACTGCAAGGTCGATAGATGTCTCTGTACGATTGAAGTAGGTTTAATTTTCAGACATTTACGCTTATCTATTAGTATCGTGTCGAAATGCTTGAGCTATATCACGGCTGAATGGATACGGTGACTGGTTGTACACAGACATTTAAATTTAACTCATGAAGCTGGAATGTTATTGTGTTAGGTGGTATTTCTGATAAAATATAAGAGGAATCGTGACCTCC
The DNA here is from genome assembly GCA_032433765.1 of Megaustenia siamemsis. Lineage (NCBI taxonomy): Eukaryota > Metazoa > Mollusca > Gastropoda > Stylommatophora > Ariophantidae > Megaustenia > Megaustenia siamemsis. The sequence continues at coordinate 70,869,909 of JAVIAB010000051.1, read as the reverse complement.
GTTGCCTCTGAATATCCGCCGCTACAGACCAGTAACGCAATCAAGGGGTGAGTACCAAACCTTGAATCATATTGTTTGAAATTAAAACATATTTTATTTTACATATATTCATGTATACACATGCAATATATCCAACTGACGCATTCTTGATTCGCCTAACCGAAGTAACCAATCAACAATCCACCTTAGATCATGTGATAAAAAAACTCGATACACTTCATAGCAAAATAGACAAACAGCAGCGAGAAATAAACCTGTTGAACAAGAAGCTTTCTGAGGTATCAGGCACACTTAACGTAGAGCTGTCATTCAGATCACAACTTGAAAGTGGTCATCAGCATTTTGTGCTTCGTCTTGACAACATTCAGAATATTCTAGAAAGTCAGAGATCTAAGCATATGGTTCTGAATAACAAGCTCTCTGAGTTAGCGTCTAGACTTGTCTGCGAGATATTCCATAGTAGTCATCCAATAGATGCTAGGCACAAACTTCTAGGTGATCTTAGTTGTTTTCAGCCGCAATTTGGCGTTGCTTTACCAATTATTTAGCCGCGATAGCTCAGTGGTTAGTGAACTGGACTACCACGGACAAGGGGTAGGGTTCGATCCCAACCGACGGCTTCCGGGTTCACCCAGCCTTAAATGGATACTGGATTTTTTTCTGGGAAAGTAAAGCAGCACGGGCGTAATACTGACCACATTACCCCAAAAATCATGTGCTGAAGGTCTGTAAAATATAGGGTCACTAACACCATATTTCCCTATACGCCACTTAGCGTGACCGGGATACTTTATTTTTTTTTTTTTACCAACTATTTCTTCAAGAAAACCTGAAACAGCTGAAGTATCATCTAAACCTAAGCGCTATTGGGATGATGTCTTTGGCGAATTCATGTCCTGATGTCTGGTATTGGAGGAAACAGTTGACATAATAAGGGCTGAGACGAGGGCAAACACAATTTTGAAAAAAAAAATGTCCAATAAAGTAGAGCAACAAGATGCTAACAATAGAGATGTTCATGACCAAGTTTGCTCTGTTCCTGTTCCGTGGAGGAGACTTACTCTATTTGAGACTATGTTGCATACATTTGGAACCCAAGGTGGACGCAGTTGAGTCGAAAATGAACATAGTTTACAGCGTGGTGGATGATACAATGCTATAACGCAGATTATAGATGAGACGATGCTGATAGAAGTTTGGAATAGTGTGAATACTTTAGTCACTTAATACTTATAATGTAGCAACTGCTTTAAACATATTGGAGAGTAAAGACTGAGAATGAATGCAAAATAATTGAATAAAAAAAACTTTGCAGCTCTCAAACAAGGACAAGCACAAGACATCTACTCACAAAAATATGGAAACGAAAGTAAATGTAATAATACAATTGATACAGCAGGAGTCAAATCTTTGCTATTGCAGAAAAGAATGCAATGATTGTGAAAAGTAGGATTAAAAAACCTATGAAATTCAGTGATCAACACATGTTTGACTTTTAGCTGGAGAAATTTAGAGAAATGGCGAGAGCAGGTAAAGTAGCTTATAATCTAATTTTGTCATGCAAGAGATAGCAACATGGGAATGAGAGCAAAAGTAGTGTTAAGGGCTTCCGGTCAAATGAAAGTATACTCTAGAGCCGGGCAACTTCAGCCTGAAGATGGGCAAGAAGTGAAGTCGCGAGTAAGGGTCAATGTCAAAGCTAATATGTTTAATATTACTAAAATCTCACTTCCAGTTGTCGTGTTTGGGAAATTAGCGTGGAAAGTCGAGCCGGAAAGATTGTTTAATGAGAAGAGAAATTAGGTCGTGTGATGAACTTATCTATAATTGATATGAAGAGCAAGATGGTTACAGGTTTGGGGCACTACTCATTAGATATAACGTTCGTACTCTTTCAGCTTTAGTCTATGTCTTGTCCACGAATAAAATCGACTGATTCATCAAGTTTTGTTGTATTAGCACACAAACAAGCAATCAATTTGGCATTTTCTTACATACAAGTGTGTCTTCCTATAAGTAAAAAAGTGAAATACCCCGTCACGCCAAGTGGCGTATAGGGAATATGTTATTAGTGACCATAAATTTTACAGACCTTCGGCACATGATTTTTGGGGTAATGTAGTCGGTATTACGCACGTGCCGCTTTACTTTCCCAGAAAAAAATCCAGTACCCATTAAAGGCCGGGTGAAGCGGAAGCCGTCGGTTAGGATCGAACCCTACCTATTGTGACTTCCTATAGTGCATGCACATCAAAGGGAGCCGCGATAGCCCAGTGGTTAGTGAACTGGACTGCAAAGGACAAGGGGTAGGGTTCGATCCCAATCGACGGCTTCCGGGTTCACCCAGCCTTAAATGGGTACCGGATTTTTTTCTGGGAAAGTAAAGCAGCACGGGCGTAATACCGACCACATTACCCCAAAAATCATGTGCTGATGGTCTGTAAAATATAGGGTCACTAACACCATATTTCCCTTTACGCCACTAGGCGTGAAGGGGGTACTTTACATTTTACTTTTATGCATATCAAACAGTTGTTTGTAACGGCTACTTTAGTTCATGTACAAATTTGTGAAGATAAAATACACACGCTTATTCTATTATAGATTCAAAGTGATTAGTAGAGGCTGCATATTAAAATTTAACAACTGTTATTGTTAAAAATTGATTATTGCACTCTTGAAACTTCTCAGATTGTAAAATCTGAGATCCGTTTTGAAAATTAACTACTAAAATATCACGCATCCACAACTATTGGTTTTATTTAAAGCGTTTTACGTTTTGTGAGTGGTGCCACAAATTAAAACCACTTCCATGAAGTATCAATTTTCAGAATGATCGGAATGTGCTAGACTCCAGACATTTCATCCATTGTTGTTGCTAAATTTCCAAGAGTAATGAAAATTCACATTTAGATGAAAACAAACAGCTGTCATGAAGACTGATTTTTTAAATTTACATATTCCATACGTTTATGAAGTGCCCTATGTCCCTCCTGAGTACCCCAGTAATGGGGTAATGCCGTAAAGACAGTTTATGAATCAATAATGTTTAGTTTGTTCTAATCAACAAGTTTTGAAAGGGCATTCCAACAATAATTAATTGCATTCTTTCATATATCAATGTATTCACTCTGAAATCACTGACGTATAAAACTAATTCATGTTTAAATGTTTATCAATGTGATTGTTTTTATAAAAAAAAAAAAAGTTAATTAATTAATAGAACATGTTATCATATGTCATTTGAATTTTATTTTAAACACAAACTTATGGAACAGATTAATGTGTTTTGCTTATGTCAATATACGATTTTAAAATGCCAGATTATTTTGCTAAATATTTAGCGTCTTACTTATGTTTATATAATTCTGATTATTCATTAAATTTCAAAATTAATTATATTGATTTGTCAGCTTTTTATTTGTCAATATGATTTTGTTAAATTAACAAATTAAAAATTAATTATGTTTTTTTTGTCCTTTTTGTATGTCAATATGATTTTGTGAAACCAAGAATTAAAATAAACTAATGAACGCATTATAATATTAATGTTGTTACAATTTCATTTACAAAACCGTGCATGTATATCTCAAATGTGGGTATGTTTTTCTCGTGTCGTTTGAATAGAATATTATCATAATAATTGTACTTTGTTTTGATGCCTGATGTATAATTCTCGTGTGGGTGTATTGTAGATAACATTTACCCTACTTTATTTACCATATTACCAAGTGCCGACAACAACAAATGTGGCACTAATTTTACATTTGTTGCACGTCGAACTCCGACCGTGCCGAGGTTTAAAAAAAGCACACATATTTATAGCTCAGCCTCGCATTGAACATCGGAAACTATTATCACATCCATGACTCACAAGGTATGAAGTCTTAAAGGCTCATAAAATGTGCGGAATGTAAATAATCAATTAAAGGCAGACTTATAGATCAAATAATAATACCTATATTTGTGTCACAAAATGCGAATTGATAAATGTAGTATCTGACTTAAAATCCATGTTTACAGTATATACTGCTCAGTTCCATACATATTATTTCCTCAAATATAGTCTATCACTTCAACCAAATATCCGCATGTTTATGTTACCAAGGAGCATAGGTCCATCGCTATTTACTTACCTTCATATTACTCAGTTTAAAAAAAAAAGGATCAGCTGTTTATTTGCAAATTCCTCTTTTTCCCGCCAACAATGCCAGAAAGCTACGGTTGAATTTCAAGTCATTCTCTACGTTAGCCTACCAGTGAACACCAGATGGGTTCCAAATTCTACGCAACAACCAACATTCCAGATGGCAGTTGTTTTAATTTCAGATTATCTTCTACGTCAGTGATACCAGTGAACATCAGTTGAGTTCCACATTTTAAGTCACAATCAACATTCCAGATGACAGTTGTTTTAAATATCCAATTATTATTTACACATTAACACATTCACTTCCAAGGGGTTTAACAAATGCGGCCAGAATATTCTTGAAATGTGAAAAAAACAGCGAGAACATCATATAAATTGATCTAAAACATGCCTTTATTTGAAAAACAATTCAATCAGTAGGTGGGAAAAAAATGTTAAATAAGAGAATGACCAGGTTTTTGTGGAAACAGTTGCAGAAACCTGAAAAGCCGCATACGCGGACGTGGGTTACTGGCTACTGCTATTAGAACCACATGTTGCGTCTAGCGGTATGAAATGTATTAACAAAGCCTTCAGCAGCAGTGAAATTTTATGACAAAGCTAATCTCTCTTCGACATTACAAATTAACAATAATTGAATATTCAAATATATGTTCTTGTCAAGAATAATAATATCGATTATCGTGTTTCAAAATTATAATTTCTCATTGTTCTAACTTCGTTTTCATTGTAAACGCTATAGTGCAGAAGTTCATCGTGTTTGCTCTCAAGACTATCTTACTATGAATTGCAATCAACATTTGACCCTCGACCAGTCTTTCTTTCCTCTATTGCCATACACTGCATTCTTTTTTTAATTTCAATTCTCCATCCATTCCTTCATTTCACTTATCTAACCAAGTTACGATTTTTGAATTTCTTAAACAGTCCATTCTTGTACAGAACAGAGGTAAAAATAGTGCATGCTGGATATTTGAAGCGTTAATGGAAAATTCGCAAAAGAAGATATAAATAGTACTTATATAGATAAGTGTTAACAATGAAAAGACAGGTGGCTAACCCCGCCTCTCCTCCCCATACCCAATCCAATCAATCCACCGCTTGCTTTCAGTTTAAAACTTTTCTTTTTTTCTTTTTAAATAACTACACCTTGTGTTTGATGTGTGCAAAATACCGGTCACTTCTGTAATCGCATCTTCCCTTGACACTAATTGAAGGTAGTAAAAGTAAAGTGCCCCGGCACGTCAACTGGCGTATATGGAATATGGTGTTAGTGTCTGCTATTAATTCGCTCTAATTTCACCATTTCATTATGCGCACACCTAAAACGAAAAGACACATCATTTTCAGCGTCAAAACAGTAAATCAGCCAAGGAATTTCGAGTCCCTGCTCTACAGTTAAGCTAACGTGCTTATTACATGATCTCTCTTTACATGAACAAATTAATCCCGTGAGATAGCAATAAATATAATTGTCCTGGATGTCTACCCGGAGGCAAGTAGCAGTGCATCAAATAATGACATTTAATTATATGAGCAGTGATAAAGAGGTGAACATCAGCCCCAACATGAAGTAACTCGAGAAAAATAATATCCAACTTTTAAAATACAACAAAACACACTCAATTATGTTTGACAAGCAGAGAAGATAACGCGAACAGCTAGAACAAAATGTAATGAATACAGTTTGCTTTTATTGTGGGGATTAAGCTTTTTGGTCATAAGAGAAGAAAAATAATATAAACAATCGACCGAAGAAGATGAATATAAGTCACTTATATATTATATATTGTCACTTTTCTGAATTTGTGAGGTTCCGCAAACGCAATGAATTAAATTCAAATTACGTATGGATAGCACTTACACTCGATTTACTTATATTTCAATATTGAATGAAATGTAAATGGTACGCGTGAAACGCCTGAAATAAGTTTGATCAAATACGAAAAGTATTACAAAAATATACAACTCCATAACTAAATTATCGCAGAATTAACTGTGCTTCTTCAATGTGAAGAAACATAAACCTTAAACCTGGAAAAAGTAGTCTGAAGTTAGTAGTGTCTCAAAATTTTCCTACTTTTCTCTGAATTTAATTTAATTATTTCTACAAGTGTTAGAACAAAACATCTTCGACAAATGAAATTTTCTCGAATGGAATCATTCATAAACATATCACGCTGTGCTAATGTTCAAAAGGATTATAAGGAATGTGAAAATAATGTCGAAGTTGATGTTATTCTTAGCGATGACGATAAAACGATATTTGTATTTGTTAACTTTGTGACATTTTGCGGTTTAGCTGCACTATTTGGAATGACTGCAAATATTATCAACATCATTATTTTCTACAAACAAGGTTTCGCTTCTACTGTAAATATCGCATTTCTAGGACTAGCAGTCTCGGACCTGTGTTGCCTAATAGCCCTAGAGTGGATTTCTATTTGCATGAACCCTCTTCTTCCAGTCTATGACGTCAAGTGGGTTTCTGTAGAAGTCATGTACCTTTCAGGGGCGTGGCCACACGTTTGTTTTTGCCGAATCACCAGCTACATCACAGTTTATATTACAGCCGAAAGGTTTATTTCTATTGCACTGCCACTCAAAGTCAAACAAATAATCACATCAAGGAGAACTACAGTGACAATCTGCTTAATCTATATTGTCAACTTAATGACTTTAATCCCTGAGTACGCTACGTCTTACCTCGATTGGAGATTTGTTCCTGCAAAAAATAAAACCCTCGTGGGCATCATTTTTACCAGTAGCAGAAATGATGTTGAAGGACTTTGTCACGCCGTTCACTCTATGCTTAGTGCTACTTCCTTTTTTGGTGTTATCATTTTTACAATTGTCTTAATTGTTAAATTAAGACAAACTTCTGAATGGCGCAAGAAGGCAACTTCCAACCGCGAAGTAAACGTGTCTACCTCAAATAAGGAACGCAAGACTGTGAAGATGATTGTGTTGATAGCAAGCATTCTGATCGTTTGCTACATACCTGGCGCTATTATCTCAATGACAACATTTATTGTTGGAGCAGAGTTTAACATTAAGGGACGATATATCAACATCTCTATAGCTGCATGGTCGATAGCACTCTCTTTTCAGTCTATCAACTCCAGCGTCAACATTTTTCTCTACTACACTATGAGCTCTAAATATAGACACACGTTTAACGAAATATTCTTCAAACTTCTTAAATGTTCTGCTCAAAGTACAACCGTTAGTAATAGAAGCTGACAGTAACACTGTGTCTGTGCGCTGCTTTGTATAAAGGAGATTCTGTCCAAAAACTAGTCAACCACATAAATGAATGGAGGGTAAGTTTATAAAATTATCCAACTATTTTTTCTTCTTCTCAAGCACAGAGTACTGCGAGAATGTCGAATATTGCCACAACCGCACTGATTTCTTTTTTTTTTTCCTTTGTCTTTAACGCATAGTTAGTCCTTAAAGTGTTCTCATCGATTTCGTTTGACTGAAATATTTATCTAACAAGCTCAATAAGTGACCGACTAGTTTGTAAACTATTGCACCTTTGCCTGTTGCAATCTCATTACTTTCTCATTGTCCGACGGTGTGGATAATGGTTATGCAGTCTTTGTTTATTTGCAAGAATAAGTATAGAAATAGGTTGATGAAACCAGTACAAACGTTTGCTGCAGCGATAAAATGGACGTGTTGGTATGTCCAGGGGAAATATCTTTAAAGTGGTGGCCTCCTTGCTGTATCAGAGGCGAGACTTCCAATGTAAAATGTTTACACCTGCATATGTGCCAACACGCTTGCCTGTGTATGTATGTCATGTGAACTTATCTTCCGCGGTTTCCGTAGTATATCGGCGCAGTTCTACTTCTGTAATGCCCTTTGTAAATAGCTCAGCTATCACAGACACATACTAGAGTAGCTAGTGCAAATCTTTAATTTAGCTTATCGCTTGATGTCACATCTCTGTTGTTATATTCAGCGAAAAGTGATTAAGTGAAGGTATTTTCTATTTTGTAAATTGTTATTTTTACAAATTAATCTTAAAAATTGAAAGACTATTCTGAATATAAATCTTCGGAGCTGGCTTATAGCTGGTGGTTGTGGTTAAGATAGACACCAATCTCTTCGTGTAGTGGTGAACCAATATAGCATATTTATGTATCTCTATTTCTGTATTTAAATTTACTCTACAGTTATTTGAATACATGAGGTTAAATAATATCTCCATTTCACTACTTTAGGCATAGGTCTTTAACAATTTATATATTTGGATACTAATTACGAGCGGGTAGTCATCTTCAATGTGACATCCTCTGTAGACAACCTATTTATGGCAGAAATTATTACACTGAAAAGAGGTGGAGATAGCATACACCCTTTTTCATATCGTTAGTAGCAGAAAAAATGATGGATATTCACTTGTTTGAAACTATCATACGTCTCCCATGAAGTCCATCTGCAATCCGTATTATTGTGTTTATAGCGTCTATGAGGTGCACGTATCTTGTATTTGTCTGCAGACAGGCAAAGATCACATCAATATTTAATGCAACCTGGATTCAGCAAAATGCATCCTTTTACTGGCAGCTAGTAAATTATAATTTATATTACCTTTATGGTAAACAAAGGGAGCAAACAATAATATTCTACTCATATTTGAGTTATCTCGCTTCCAAGCCACGTAGGAAATATATTATATGCCAATATAATTTAACAAACATATGGGGACCAATAATAGATATTTGTGAACGGAATAACAGATGAGCTGTAGAAGAAATAGAAGCTAAATAGAGGCATACTTTACACTTAGGCAGTTAATAGCAAAGATGATGGAATGTGATATGGACTTATTTATCGCTTTTGTAAACCAAGAGAAAACATTTCGGCAACAAGCCCTAAGTGAACTGTTGCTTCAGTCCGTTCAGTAGTAGCATACCCCATCTGTGATTGTTGGAAATTTACTGATTGTCTTTTCGTTTATAGAGTAGTTTACGGCTGCATGGCTGAAGCTCTATGGAATGGTCCGCTAACTCGACGTTTCTTAATACACCAGAGAAAGCGTCTTCATTACCTGTAAATGGTCAGTTGTGTAGGCTTCTGCTGCAATTTGGTCACCTCATACAGCTTTTCCATTTGATTTATTTTAAATTGCAGTCTTTTTAACTAACCCGTAAGATATTCCTGACTTTTCATTATGTCTGTCTCTGGCTAGCAATAGATCCCTTCCAATATAAATGAGGAAGATTAGGTAAGTACAGATTCAAAATGCTCTATCAACTATTTCAGAAGCTTGTTTTTATTTGTGTCTAGAGCGGTACAACCTGTGCTCACAGTTTAAGCCAGCAAAGTTAAGTGGACAAGAGATAGCATGTTGGTCACTTAATGTTTCTCACATTATACATATCTCACATTATACATATCTCACATTATACATATCTCACATTATACATGTCTCACATTATACATGTCTCACATTATATATATCTCACATTATACATATCTCACATTATACATATCTCACATTATACATATCTCACATTATACATATCTCACATTATACATATCTCACATTATGCATATCTCACATTATGCATATACACACATTATACGTATCTCACATTATACGTATCTCACATTATACATATCTCACATTATACATATCTCACATTATACATATCTCACATTATACATATCTCACATTATATATATCTCACATTATACATATCTCACATTATACATATCTTACAGTTCTGAATCTCTCGATCTTTATTGCATAACCATCTGTGTCTTACATCGAAGATCCACCACTGCTTGCTTCTTCAGTATGGATAGGTGTGAGGACATTTTTTCTATGTAGTGAAAGAAGATCAATTAGAATGTTGATAAATCAGATGTTTATAAGCTAAAATGGACCATACCTCCCCCGATTTTTATCGGAATTATTGAGATTTCGGTAAACTTCCCCTACAGGTTATGGAAAACGCTGTATTTGAATTTGTCGTTGGGACCAATTGCCACAGTACGTTGTCACGCAGACCTGTATGTTATGACTTGTATGTTGGGACTTGTATGTTGTACGCATGTCAGTATCCCATGGTTGCAATAGTCTTGTTTGTACCTTATGTCTACATATAAGAAAATTAATGCAGGACTTTAGCCAAATTTTCTTTGTGCTGTATTTAGGTTTTTATTACTGGACAGTCACTCCGCAACTATACTGGTGTGTTGTGTTTTATTGATGATTGCTAAATCTATATTGTAGTAATGTTTAGCTGTGTTTTAGTGACGATTGCTAATGTTTTAATCATCAGTTAGTAAACTTGATTAAAATGAAAGCAAATATGTAAAATTAAACCATATTTCTCAATGTGAAAATATCGTGTTTGCTGTACAATATTTTTTCTTATTTTTTTTTCTATTTAGGAAATAGTTATTCCGGGAATCTAAGATAACATCTCCAAAGATGGGAAAACAGATAAATAATCTAACATACTTTTATTTTAAAGGCAAATTAAAGACAATTATTAAAGACAAAACAAATATTGTAACAAGCAGTCCCGCTGCTACAACACACAGTTGTGAGAATCACATACAGAAGTGACACTCCAACACGACAATTTCAATCACATGCTGCAGAACCAATCAATAAAAAAAACTAATCTGATACATAGAATATATATGAATCCCCCCTCTATGTTACAAACACGACAACATAGCCATTCAAATCAAGTCTGAAAAGTAAAAGTTAGCTACCGCATAAGTGACATGTAGGAGAAAGGCCGTATGAGTGATTAGAAATGACAAATTCAGCAATGAGGTTATAAGAAAAAGAGTTGACATACAACCAGTTTTCAATTATATACAAAGACAAAAAATAAAATCGTGTGTTCGCTTATCGAAAGAGCCCAGTGATGCTATACCTTTCAAGGCATAGACAAAAAAGAAAGACATAATGCTCCATTTAGACCCAGACTACGTTAGAATGAAAAGATCAGAGAAATTCAACAACAAAATCAAATTACATTGAATGAGGCTACCAGTTGAACAAGAACCAGAACATTGTATCTCTCGGCATCCAAAGTGGTAACAGTGAAAGAATAAATCAATAGATAAGAATAGAAATAAGAAATACTGGAACACTACTACGCCACTGTCAGAGAAAGCCTTTAGAGTGGCATTCTTTAGCCGAATCATAGTACTAGCTCGATGATAGATTCGAATGGTGTGAGTCTTCTGGCGCGTTACAAAGTTCAGATATCTTGGTGTATGTCATGTTAGTCATATCTCATATCTTGGTGTGTCCGTGTTAATCATGTCTCATATCTTTATGTGTGTCTGTGTTTAGTCATATCTCATATCTTAGTGTGTACCAGTGTTAGTCATATGTCATATCTTTGTGTGTGCATGTCTGGGTTAGCGATATCTCATATCTTTGTGTTCATGTTTATGTTAGTCATATCTCATATCTTTGTGTGTGCATGTCTGTGTTTGTCACATCTCATATCCTTGTGTGTGCATGGCTATGTTAGTCCCATATCATATCTTTGTGTGTGCATATCTATGTTAGTCATATCTCTTATCTTTGTGTGCATGTCTATGTTAGGCATGTGTCATATCTTTGTGTGTGCATGTCTATGTCAGTTATATCTCATATCTTTATGTGCATGTTTATGTTAGTCATGTGTCATATATCTTGATGTGTGTCAGTGTTAGTCATGCCTCGTATCGCTGTGTGCATGTCTGTGTTAGTCACATCTTTGTGTGTGCATGTCTGTGTTAGTCACATCTCATATCTTTGTGTGTGCATGTCTGTGTTAGTCACATCTCACATCGTTGTGTATGTATGTCAGTGTTAGTCACATCTCACATCTTTGTGCGTGCGTGATGTGTTAGTCACATCTCACATCTTTGTGTGTGCATGACTGTGTTAGTCACCTCTAGTGACTCGGGCAGATGGTGCTCGTAAACCTGGGAGGGCCGACCATCTAAGGGCAGAAACCCCCTACAGAAAAGACATTCTGCTGCCTTGCAGGAAGATTGGGGACAATCAAAGGCTATGGAAAGCAAACCCGAATAAAATTTTGGCTGAAATCGGATGCACTGGGCCACTGGAGCAGAACACAGTGCAACGATTTAACGGGTGTTCAATCAGAGTGGATCTGGCGAACTCTACTTGTGATGTTCTGTCTGTGGGGGCGATCAACACACTTAGCCTGACAGCTGACTTCATGTGAGAGTCTGGAATCCTTCCTCTGATTGAGTCCTGATCGCAGAGAGAGAGAGAGAGAGAGAGAGAGAGTGAGAGAGAGAGAGGGAGAAATAAGAAATATCTGTAAAAAAAATTTAGAAACATTGCCGGTAGAGACATTACAGTCTCATCTAAAAAAGAAAATACATAAATCTATAAAAATAAAAGCATTTCGACTTATATAGAGTAGAGATAAAATGTACTTTCAACAACTGTTGTGTTTAATTAGTCGTTGATATGCAATAATGTAATAACAGTTCTGCTGTATTTTTTAAAATTACTTTCTTGTCTGTAAATTCTTCTAATTTTCCTCCATAGCTCCTAAAGTTTTAAATACGTTTCAGGCAGACATTAAGATCATGTTATCTTTATGTTGTGTCCGGTTAGCGCAATCGATAGGCGGTTGGCTTACCACGGCAACAGCCGGGGTTCGTAATCCTGGCGAGGACACCTGGGTTTTACTAATTCCCTAAAAATTAGTAGGAGCCGTGATAGCTCAGTGGTTAGTGAACTGGACTACTACGGACAAGGGGTAGGGTTCGATCCCAACCGACGGCTCCGGGTTCACCCAGCCTTAAATGGGTACCGGATTTTTTCTGGGAAAGTAAAAGCAGCACGGGCGTAATACTGACCACATTACCCCAAAAAATCATGTGCTGAAGGTCTGTAAAATATAGGGTCACTAACACCATATTTCCCTATACGCCACTTGGCGTGACGGGGGGTACTTTACTTTTTTTTTTTTATCTTTATGTTCACAAACAGAATGTTTATATTTTGATTATATATATATTATAATTATGTTCTATAATATTTTGTTCATGGAGTCGGCTACTTTGCAATCGGGGTATGCCCGTCCAAGTATTTCTCGAAGGGTATGCAGATTGTTCCTGTAATGTGTCGATTGAAGATGTACCTGCATTTCCCTCTAAGCACTACGGATCAACCAGATTCCTTCAGGAAAAAAATTCTAACGCAGGAAGTATGTGTATTTGGTACTTCATTTGAGACTAGAATATAACAAGGATTTATGTTTAAGCAAATACTTTAATTTACTCAAATAACATGATCATCTACATTTGAATATATGAAACAAGCGTTGACAATTACTAACACATGCTTTAATTATAATGTTGCGTATAATGTTAGCCACAAACGACAAGATTAAGGCCCCCTATATGGATTTTGTCAGATGTTCTTACTGTTATCGTATTTTGCTATTGGCGTCTGATATTATAAGCTTCTTCCTGACTCTAGTTTTCAGGCCATAATTTACAGATTACTTATCCCTACAGCTCAATTTTCAAATAAAGATATTTCCAGCCATTTGAGTTTTAGTTAGCACATTCAAGATAAGGGTGTTGTTTTTCTATTGGGGGTGAAATAAAGATCTTGAGACTTATCATGTCGTGGCGACAGCTTTGAACCAAGTGCGCTTTTATCTTTCAGGTCCTGTCGTGAACCCTCCGAAGTGAAGTATACCAGCAATGGTAATATGTGTCGCAATGATAGTTTAATTCATTATGTTTTATTTAAGTCCTATCGTCATTATGAGTGCCGTCTCCGCTTCAAATTTTGGCTACGATGGAGCGCCAATCCGCATTGTCTCTTGGTTTGATAGTGAAATGTTGTCATAGGCTTACTAGTCCATCTTTTGTTGTTAATCGTTCATGTTAGTCTTGGTCTGCCTCTTCCTCTTTTACCTTGTATTTTCCCTTCCAAAATTACTCTCTACGTCGTGTAGGTAGAAGTAAAAGGCACTGTTGCCAATGAACAATTCTCGGCTCAACATTATGTTTCACAACTAGTTCATTCTCTTATAGACATACCTGATCTCTGTTTTGAGAGGTATTGAATGAGGAAGAAGGATATGTCAGGTAACCTTGTGTAGTTCAATAAATTGTTATTTTATTACTCTGGAACGTGCCCAGTGTGCTCACAGGCAGAACATCTAATGTAGCTACTCTCATCTATCGCCCACGATTTGATGGCACATAATCAGGTGCTAAAGATGGGGCATTTTTTATGATTTGCCAGCTTTCATCTCTGGCGAAGTCCTTAGAGACTAAGAACTGAATTGTGCCTGTTAATCCGTTTTTCTCTGGTAGCTGTGTGCACAGGGTCTGTCGCACAGGCATCTAACTCTGACTTTGGAGATACTCATATTTTTTCCATCGATGAGTAATTGACGTTTCAAAACGGGCCTCGCTGCTGAGATTAGGGGTGGTTGCCTCAGAGAGAAATTACAAATGAGAATCCCAAATGGTGCAGCTAGGATTTGAACTCACAGCCTCTCTGTCTTGATTATGGCGTCTTGCCTCGAGAAGAACCAGCCACCATGCGGCAGAAGAATAAAGAAATCCTTTGCTTTGATGGTCAGCATATTGTTATTAGACGCTTTCTGCAGTAACCTGGCCAGTGAAGTCACATCGATCACTTATTAATGATATCTGTCACTAGATGGAGCGCCAGAATGAGGGGAACTATACCAGTTAAGCCTATTCACAGTGCAAACTCATGATCGCAAAGGGGATTTTACGCTCTGATTTACATTTGGATTTGTTATTTATAGACGAATGGTGATTTCCATTTTCTTGCAAATTGTAAGTCGATCCATCAATAGGTGTAGTCAACGTTTGTGCAATTAAAAATAGCAAGTGATCTGGGAACAGCAGATATGTGATGAATAGCTCCTTCTTTGTAATATGTGCACTATATGGAGAGCGGATGTTCGAGTTGGTTACAACCTGCCCGTCTAAAAAAAAATAGAGGCGCATGTTTGATTCACGGTTAGGTCAAAACTATTTTTTTCCTCTCGATTTTTAAATTCGAGTTAAAATATATATATATATTTTTTTAAGTATAACTGAACACAGGAGACAGCAGCACTGGACATGTGTTCTTTATTCTACAGTCGTTGTGACTCCATTAATCACCAGGCTCCATAAATTGTGTAAATACTGTAACTATTTGTTTTTAATTAATTTTATGCTAAATTAAACAAATCTATTGGTATCAGTAACATATATTTATTGATGAAGTGATGACGCAATTTAGGATATGATAACATCTAGGATGGTGTCCATAAATGTTAATATGACGTAAACCATGAGACTAAGAAACAGCCAAGATCTACAAGAACTAACAGCAAATTGTTAATAGAAAAGAACTATCCCTAAATATCTTCTGTCCCCGAGGAAAATGAATGAAAAAAACAAGAGTGTTGAATTAGTAGGTTAAATATGGCAAATAAATTCCCACCTTTTTTTCTGAAAACAAAAATTATGTTAGATGTATGTTAAATTTTAGCTAATTCCAAAAATCAACAAACAACATACAACATTACACAATTATGTTACAACTCACTCATTGTGTAAATCCTCACGCAAGCACGTTAACTTATACACAAAGCATGATATCAATTATTAATGATCTCTTACAAAGGAGCTTCCGATTAAAATAATCAATGTTCATAGATACAAACATTATCAACAACTATCTAAATTCTTAGTTCTATCTAAATTAGAAGAGAGAATGATGGCTTCCCGATGCCTTATCTTTAAATTGTAAAAATTGAAATTGAATTGAAAAAAATCCATAGCGTTCGAGAATGAGTAGACCCTGATATGTCATTTCTTTCTTTTTTTTAAAATTAAAATTACATCTGGATTCTTCTGGTCAGTACAGATTGTACTAGCTGCTCGACAATCGCAGCTCTTAGCAATCAGAACAATCGAGGGAAGAAAGCATCAAGAAAATTAGCGAGAAATGTTACCAATGAGTTTAAAAGAATAGCTTGAGAGGCTGTCAAGAGCAAGCTAGAGAAACATTTGGAGAAATACAAAATTGTGTGGAGACGTGATGCCTATGCTAGCAGGCACGGCTCTTGGTTATGAGCATGTATGAAGTCTTCATTTAATAGATGGATACTATTTTGCTTGAAAAAATACACTTAAAAAAAATTAATATATTTGCAATCATTTTTAAGAATTCATGTTTTCTCTTTATCGCTTCAATTTTTACGATTCAAGCCATTTTATTTTTTTTAACTAATCTTACGGTCTGATGTTTGATGTGCGACGGAGAGTGAACTTCCGGTAATATGGTGATTAGGCGGCAGGAACCATTTGAAGGCTATGCATGAAAAGAGTTCCTTGTTGCAGTTTCCTCATATTCCACGTTCGGCTTGTTGCAGGAGCTACTGAGTTAAGTGCTCTGTGCACACCGTGAGCTGTGTGTCTCATCTGTTTTGATCATGTTTCGATATTCCAATTGTTTACGATGAGTGATGATATCGTATGACAGGGAACAGCTGGCTGTGTTCACTTTCTGCGCGGTTTCGCCTTATGTCTTTTGCCGTGTGCTGAGACTGCTACGATGGGAACTACAGTTGCCTTTCTTTGTTTGGGAGATGAGATATTAATTCAGATGATTACGCTGGCACGGGCTGTTGAGCAATTATGGATTTTGTTTCGTTTGCAATGATACCGGGACCTTCCATTACCAAACACCATTTTTTTTACTTTGCCGCTGTGTGATTGATAAATTATTGTTATCTCGAAAATATCTCTTTTCCTTTGATGGTAAATTTGTTACAGTTACTATTATGTGGTTCAACTTCTTTCCTTGTGGCTATATGCATTGATAATATCACTGTGGTTATGACTTTCTATTATCTGTGTATACAGAAGCTTTCATTGTTATACACTCGTAAATGCAGATACAACTTTTTATATTCTTTGAACGGGTATTGTCATCATCATATACTTCAAAGTTCTCAAATGGCCGGTTTTTCAAAGATAAAAGTTTATCTTCAAGTTATTTTTTGTATCACATTGTGGAGATAAGTGTCTTAACGTTCTCCTTAACCTTTCAACTAAAAGGCTTTTTTTTCGAATGCAAAGATAGCCGCTAATTTTTGAACTACCAGTAAAGATAGGTTTATAAACTTGCCAAAACTAATTTATGCATTCTATCGAAAAACGCAGCTTTTACCGATTGGACTACCGACGTTCGGACAACCCGTGTTCGATTCCCGCTGGGAGCAGTGTGAGTTATACTCGTGGTTGGAAAAAAAATAATAATCCCACGGTCGACCCAACCGTTGGCAGAAATGGGTACCAGGGTATTGCCCTGGGAAGATGAGGAATGTGTGCCTCGCATCTGAGTTTCGATTGAGGCGACGCTATACAGAAATCTCCAAACATTTCTGGATAGACGGCAGAGCATATATATGGGTGTAAACTCGCGTGCTAAGACACCGGTTCAAGTCTCATACTTTACCTTTACCTTATGTAGCTTTTCAGAATCTCTGCCATATTATGTTCTATATTTTTATTTGTTTGTGCCAATGACATATACGATGTCATTATAGAGGAATGTGTTAGATTATGAGATGACTTTAAGCTTTGAATGTCTGTAGAATAGAAAGTATATAGCATGAGCAGCGTAGATAAACTCTGGTTAATAAAGTTTGTGTCTTGAAACTTCGCAGAAGGAGGGAAGATCTTTATGTTTATCTCTACTGGTCAAATTAATGTTTTAATTTTAGTTGTGATTCCAATTTATTTGTTGAAATTTGCTTGTTCCTATATAATTTTATAATCAATTTGATGTCTAATAATATAATTTTGGACAGCGGTAATAGTTCCTGGACTCATCACATGGCATTATTATTCAGTTGCACAAGCCATGTTTGAAAATAGTTTATGTTGTCTGATCATGGTAAAATACATATACTTTACAATGGTATAAAATTGAAACAGAAGTTTAATTATCATAAAAAAAGGTACCACATAATGAAAAGTTTAGTAAATTGTCCATACCTCTTCGTTACTTGAATGGACAAAGTTTAAAATTCTAAACAGTGATAATAAATTAAAAGTCTCAGGCAGTAGATATATTTTATGTAAAAAGAGAAAATGAGGATTCCATTAGACTGTTACGTGCTTTTATGAATCAAGTTTTGAAAGATTGTTTTTTTTGTACGTTAATCTTCCAATATCACATAGTCTTTAAACAAAAACACAGTTTCATTTTGGGGATTCGAATATTTCACTGTCCGGTTTTTCTATTTCTAGTAGAAAGAAATTGTTTTAGGATGATATTATGTAACGTCTGTCTGTATTTTGAGCTCATCTTGTAGTAAATAAATATATTGACGCTGGAGTTAATGGACTGGAAACAATGGGCAATTGACCAAGCTGCTTCACAAATGTTTAGATATTTGCCCATGATATTAAACTCTGGTCCAACAATAAACATCGTGATGGAGATGATCGCACCAGGAGTATAGCAAATAATTAGAAGACTTGCTATCAGTATGATCATTTTTACCGTCTTCCGCTCTTTGTTAGATGTTAACACTTTCTGACCCTGATTGGAAGTTACCCCTTCCCGCCATTCAGATGTTTTTCTCAATCTAAAGACCAAAGCAATTGTCAAAATGATAACGCCCACAAACGACGTAGAAGTGAGTAATCCGTGCACCACAAAACATAATCCTTCAACATAGCCTCTACTGCTGGTAAAAAGCATACCCAATAGAGTGAGATTTTTTGCTTTGACAAATCTCCAACCGAGGAAAGAAGTAGAGTACTCCGGGATGAGAGTCAACATATTAACAATATAGATCATACAGATGATCATTGTAGTTCTTTTTGCGGTGAATATTTGTTTGACTTTGAGTGGCAGCGCGATCGAGATAAACCTTTCCGCTGTAATATAAACTGTGATGTAGCTGGTGATTCGGCAAAAACAAACATGTGGCCATGCTGCAGAAAGGTACATGACCTCCACTGAGACCCATGTTACGTCATAAACTGGAAGAAGTGGATTCATGCAAATTGATAACCACGCTACGGAGATTAAACAGCACAGATCCGAGAGGGCGAGGCCAAGAAATGCGATGTTTACAGTTGTAACAAAACCCTGTTTATAGAAGATGATTAAGTTGATGATATTAGCTATAATCCCAAACAGGGAAACTGTACCACAAAGTGTCACAAAATTGATAAACTCAAATATCCTTTTACCTTCGTGGCTTAAAACAATTGCAACATTTCCTGTCACTTCATCATGTTTTCCTGTCACTTCATCATGTTGACAATCTGTTAGACTACCAATAAAGCAGGATGGCTTATCCGCAGAGAGTTCCATTTTTAGAAGGAAAAAAATGACTTACTTATCTAATTTTTCTCTTTCTCTTCTGTATCATCTCTGGATATTTTAGACGTTGATTTATTTCAGAAATACAGTTCGCAGTGTTTCACAGTCATCTTCTTCAAATGACCAAAGATCGTGTTGTTCATAGCAGTCCCCGATAACTCAGATTCTGTCAAGAACTGAAGTATATAGGTTGCAAGACTTAAAAATGTGCTTTGCATTTTCTGAAAAAAAAGATCAAAATAGATGCAAAGAAAGATCATAATTAATTATTCTTAATTCTAATAAAAAAAAAATTGCTGATTTTGATTGTGCTCAGATCTCAGTCTGAATATAACGGTTTGGACTGTAGAATGTCCTTTACTTTAAAGAAAACTTGTATAGCAACTAATACTCTACAGACAAGGAATACAAGATAAATCATTGATTAGTGAACCGGGGGAAAGAAAACGTGTATAGCAAGTAATACTCTCTACTAGACAAGCAACCTGAGCTATATCATTGCTTAGTGAACCGGAGAGACGGGTTCAGTCCCTGAACCCACGAACCTCCACATTCATTATTAAGTCTCACATGTCCTCCGGAGATTGTTTTGTTGGAAAGAAAGACGGTCTGGAGTATTGCTGACAACATGACTCAGAATTACGCGGGCATTAACAGAATATTCCTAATATGACAAATCGAGAAGTTAGGGGATTTTATCTGTGTACCATACAACTTTTATTTAAATTGTTCCGTTTTATTTTCTTACATTGTATTTTATATACAGATGTGAGCTCACCAAATGTGTGTTTCCAAATAGAAAATAGATACGAACTTGGACAAATGTTGCAAGGTGATGTTCAAGTGTTACCTTCAATTATTATTTTCACAATTGGTCCAGAAACCTTGACTGTTGTTGGAACAATCCTGACGATTTCTTCACAAACTTGTCTCCAACAATCACTGTTAAAGGCTACTTTCTGAAACATTCATCGTGTCCTTTCTCTGCCGTTCTCAAACCTATTATTGTGTCTGCTTGTCTATTGAGCCTGGTATCGTGACCAGTGGAATTATTTTTAATATAATTTTTTGTGCCTTAATATTTTAACAACCTTTTTTATGTTTATAGCTTATTCGCATTTACAGATTTCTTTCTGTCTCATGAAATTTACTAACAATTATTACAGTCGTGATAGTGTTTTTATCTTAGATGACTCATTTTTTTCTCCTTTCCAGCTAATTACACCAATGGTGACATATATTGCAGTTGACTATCAACAGAAATAATAAACCACTAGTATATTGTGATAAAGGGAACTAATTCACATGAAATCGATATAATGTGGAAATTACATGCCTGTGGACACGCCTAGAAAAACACGCTAATGTTATCTACAAAGAGGTATATATTTTAATGCCAGTGACATGGTAGTGTGATACAGCATATACAAAAGTAACGGTTAAGGCTATGTAATTATATTTAAATATCCTTTAGTTTGAAATATTCAGAAGCAACGAAATGTGGTCCATGAGAAAAATTAATTGAAGCATTTTCAGGATATCTTACTGTTGACGTATAACACGTATCTAATTAGTATAATAAGAAAATGATGTATAGCAAAAACTGGGAACTGGCCAAAACTGAATTAACGTTGATTGTTATGCCACATATGCATCATCTAAGAATAACATTTAGTCGACCATAACATTAATATTTTCATAACCCACTTAGACATCAGTATCCTTTTGTATGTAAAATTGTCAACGGCTGTACAGATCAATTCTCTTCCCACCTATGTCAAGGACACTAATCATGCCCTCACTATCTTCTCTTCTCTTTCCCTTACCCCGGAACGCCCGTACTGACTTTTCGTCCTGGACGTATGCTCTCTGTATACCTCTATCCCTCATGTCGATGGCCTAATAGCTCTTCAATTCTTTCTTGACCAAAGAAAACATCCATCTGTGGATACCTCTACTCTCCACGGCCTCACTGAACTTGTTCTCAACCTTAATACTTTCGAATTCAATGGACAGTTCTATGACCAGGTGAGTGGTGTAGCAATGGGATCCAAGATGGGTCCTAGTTATGCTTGCCAGTTTATGGGTTACCTTGGACATCAAATACTTAACTCGTACCGTGGCCCCCTTCCCCTTAAATATGATTTTGGACTGACTGACTTGCCGGAAGATGACATCTCCAGGTTCATCGACTACATTGGCAATTTTCATAAATCCGTGAAAATTACATCACATATCTCAACCTCGTCCGACACTTTTCTTGTTCTGATCGTCTCCCTTGGTACTTCCAGCCTCACACTTCCGTCTTCTATAAACCCACAGACGCCCACTGTTATCTTCTCTACACCTCGTCTCATCCATCTCACTGCAGAGATTCCATTCCATTTTTTTTTTTATTATTACGACTTCGTCGTATCTACCATGATGATCACGATTTTCTCCAACAGGCCCACCTGATGTTAAGTTTCTTTAGGCGTCGTCTCTATCCTGATTCGGTTCTCCAATCTGCCTTCCAACGAGCTCTCGATATTTCCCGATCTGTGGCACTCACCCCATCCACCCGTCGTTTCTCTGATAGGACCATATTTACCCTCACCTATCACCCCCACAACTTGGCTGCGGTGAGGATCCTTAACCTGTATCGCTCCATCCTCCACTCAGATCCCACTTCCCGCCTACTTTTCAGTGTACCTCCTTGACAGCCTTCAAACGCGACAGGAGTCTGAGAGACATTCTTGTCACGAGCCGCCTCCGCCGCTCAAACCACAAACACCTTGGTACTGTTCGTTGTGGACGTCGAGTTTGCAGAACTTGTGACTACGTGCGTTGCACCGATTCGGTCTTGTTCCCTAATAAGCGATTCGACATCAAGGAGGGGTTTACTTGTGTGTTAGGGAACATCATCTACGCCAGAATATGTAAGCATTGCCAGTTGACGTATGTGGGCGGGTGTGGACGACGCTTGAGTGGCAGAATCATGATGCATCTTCGTGATGCTGAACAAAAGACTGGCAGCCCGGTTTCTGCCCATTTCAACTCCCCTGGCCATAGTGGTAAACCCGACATGCAAGTCACTGGCATTGTCTCGTGTCACTCCAGCAATCGCAGCCGGTTCGTCCGTGAGAATCGCCTTATTGCCCAGTAGGGTTCGCTGTCCCACCAAGGTATGAATATATCGCTCTCAAACACATAGGACACCCACTACACATTTTTTACACCCATTCGTTTCCGGACCTATACATGTAGATATATTTGCACGCGCATGTATTGGCACAGTTGGGCACCTTTGGGGTTTCTTTTGTGTGCTTTGTGGCAATATATTTACGGATTTATGCTTGTACGCATGCATTGCTATATAGACACGTTTCTTTTTGCACATCGGTTCGATGTGTACACACATAGTTAGACATGCACAGTATATACATATCTTGTACCCACCTCCCACTTATTTTTATAAACTTTCCGTTCCGTTTTCTCGCTTTACTGCCTGGTCAGTGAGATATATAGTTGGCCTTCTCATTTTAGTCCATTCGGAGGCTGACCACGCTCTGGAACACAGGGAAGTGAACCTTTTCATATTTCATTTCTTGAGTATCTATCATATTATCGCCATGTAGTTAGATTTGTGTACATATCCTTATACATATTTTGTGTGTGTTGTTCCAGCTGAAGGCCTACTTGGCCGAAACGTCGACTTTTGTTTTGTCCATTATCACGTAAAGCGGTCACCATACCACTTTTTTGCTTCTTTTTTTAGTATTGCAATTATCATCAGCTTTACAACAGCTTCGCATCTCTACGCATCTTGGTGCATCTTGATGCCTTTACTCCTTTACTTGCACAGATCAACCAGTGTCCAGCTCAACATTTTGCATTGTGACATTTTATACTCTTCTTTAGCTAGTACAATATGGTACAGACCATTGCCAAGATGTTCCACGTAGTGTGAAGTTATACCTCTGTCAGCATTACACATTTTGTTACTGCGATTCTTTTCCCTCTTCATGTCGTGCATCAGTGAATGATTCAAAGAACTAACGACGTAACCAGTTTTCGCCTTCAAGAACAGCAACAAATTTAACCCTTATTGCTCTGTCCGCAGCTCACAGTGACATCACAGCCTGAAAAATTCTTCACTTGTTGTTTTCAGTCTGTTTCTCTTCTCTATTCTTTCAAAGCACTACATTATATTGTGCATCTTACGGTCCATGGTATTGACCTTCAACACGTGTTTGGTCTGAAACTTTTTCCTGGACTTTACATTCACTGTACTGACTTCAGTATCAACGCGCTGTAGCCAGGGTTATCTTTCATCTTTACATTCATTATACTGACTTCAGGTACCAACGCGCTGTAGCCAGGGTTATCTTTCATCTTTGCATTCATTGTACTGACTTCAGGTACCAACGCGCTACAGCCAGGGTTATCTTTCATCTTTACATTCATTGTACTGACTTCAGGTACCAACGCGCTGTAGCCAGGGTTATCTTTCATCTTTACATTCATTATACCGACTGCAGGTACCAACGCGCTGTAGCCAGGGTTATCTTTCATCTTTACATTCATTGTACTGAATTCAGGTACCAACGCGCTGTAGCCAGGGTTATCTTTCATCTTTACATTCATTATACTGACTTCAGGTACCAACGCGCTGTAGCCAGGGTTATCTTTCATCTTTACATTCATTATACTGACTTCAGGTACCAACGCGCTGTAGCCAGGGTTAACTTTCATCTTTACATTCATTATACTGACTTCAGGTACCAACGCGCTGTAGCCAGGGTTATCTTTCATCTTTGCATTCATTGTACTGACTTCAGGTACCAACGCGCTGTAGCCAGGGTTATCTTTCATCTTTACATTCATTCATTGTACTGACTTCAGGTACCAACGCGCTGTAGCCAGGGTTATCTTTCATCTTTACATTCATTATACTGACTTCAGGTACCAACGCGCTGCAGCCAGGGTTATCTTTCATCTTTACATTCATTATACTGACGTCAGGTACCAACGCGCTGTAGCCAGGGTTATCTTTCATCTTTACATTAATTATACTGACTGCAGGTACCAACGCGCTGTAGCCAGGGTTATCTTTCATCTTTACATTCATTATACTGACTTCAGGTACCAACGCGCTGTAGCCAGGGTTATCTTTCATCTTTGCATTCATTGTACTGACTTCAGGTACCAACGCGCTGTAGCCAGGGTTATCTTTCATCTTTACATTCATTATACTGAATTCAAGTACCAACGCGCTGTAGCCAGGGTTATCTTTCATCTTTACATTCATTATACCGACTGCAGGTACCAACGCGCTGTAGCCAGGGTTATCTTTCATCTTTACATTCATTATACCGACTGCAGGTACCAACGCGCTGTAGCCAGGGTTATCTTTCATCTTTACATTCATTATACCGACTGCAGGTACCAACGCGCTGAGCCAGGGTTATCTTTCATCTTTACATTCATTATACTGACTGCAGGTACCAACGCAGGGTTATCTTTCATCTTTACATTCATTGTACTGACTGCAGGTACCAACGCGCTGTAGCCAGGGTTATCTTTCATCTCTACATTCATTGTACTGACTTCAGGTACCAACGCGCTGTAGCCAGGGTTATCTTTCTTCTTTACATTCATTCTACTGACTTCAGGTACCAACGCGCTGTAGCCAGGGTTATCTTTCATCTTTACATTCATTGTACTGACTTCAGGTGCGAACGCGCTGTAGCCAGGGTTATCTTTCATCTTTACATTCATTGTACTGACTTCAGGTACCAACGCGCAGTAGCCAGGTTTATCTTTCATCTTTACATTCAATATACTGACTTCAGGTACCAACGCGCTGTAGCCAGGGTTATCTTTCATCTTTAAATTCATTGTACTGACTTCAGGTACCAACGCGCTGTAGCCAGGGTTATCTTTCATCTTTACATACATTATACTGACTTCAGGTACCAACGCGCTGTAGCCAGGGTTATCTTTCATCTTTACATTCATTATACTGACTTCAGGTACCAACGCGCTGTAGCCAGGGTTATCTTTCATCTTTACATTCATTATACTGACTGCAGGTACCAACGCGCTGTAGCCTGGGTTATCTTTCATCTTTACATTCATTATACTGACTTCAGGTACCAACGCGCTGTAGCCAGGGTTATCTTTCATCGTTACATTCATTATACTGACTTCAGGTACCAACGCGCTGTAGCCAGGGCTATCTTTCATCTTTACATTCATTATACTGAATTCAGGTACAAACGCGCTGTAGCCAGGGTTATCTTTCATCTTTACATTCATTGTACTGACTTCAGGTACCAACACGCTGTAGCCAGGGTTATCTTTCATCTTTACATTCATTGTACTGACTTCAGGTACCAACGCGCTGTAGCCAGGGTTATCTTTCATCTTTACATTCATTATACTGACTTCAGGTACCAACGCGCTGTAGCCAGGGTTATCTTTCATCTTTACATTCATTGTACTGACTTCAGGTACCAACGCGCTGTAGCCAGGGTTATCTTTCATCTTTACATTCATTATACTGACTTCAGGTACCAACGCGCTGTAGCCAGGGTTATCCTTCATCTTTACATTCATTATACTGACTTCAGGTACCAACGCGCTGTAGCCAGGGTTATCTTTCATCTTTGCATTCATTGTACTGACTTCAGGTACCAACGCGCTGTAGCCAGGGTTGTCTTTCATCTTAACATTCATTATACTGACTTCAGGTACCAACGCGCTACAGCCAGGGTTATCTTTCATCTTTACATTCATTATACTGACTTCAGGTACCAACGCGCTGTAGCCAGGGTTATCTTTCATCTTTACATTCATTGTACTGACTTCAGTATCAACGCGCTGTAGCCAGGGTTATCTTTCATCTTTACATTCATTATACTGACTTCAGGTACCAACGCGCTGTAGCCAGGGTTATCTTTCATCTTTGCATTCATTGTACTGACTTCAGGTACCAACGCGCTGTAGCCAGGGTTATCTTTCATCTTTACATTCATTATACTGACTTCAGGTACCAACGCGCTGTTGCCAGGGTTATCTTTCATCTTTACATTCATTATACTAACTTCAGGTACCAACGCGCTGCAGCCAGGGTTATCTTTCATCGTTACATTCATTATACTGACTTCAGGTACCAACGCGCTGTAGCCAGGGTTATCTTTCATCTTTGCATTCATTATACTGACTTCAGGTAAAAACGCGCTGTAGCCATGGTTATCCTTCATCTTTACATACATTATACTGACTTCAGGTACCAACGCGCTGTAGCCAGGGTTATCTTTCATCTTTACATTCATTATACTGACTTCAGGTACCAACGCGCTGTAGCCAGGGTTATCTTTCATCTTTAAATTCATTGTACTGACTTCAGGTACCAACGCGCTGTAGCCAGGAATATCTTTCATCTTTACATGCATTGTACTGACTTCAGGTACCAACGCGCTGTAGCCAGGGTTATCTTTCATCTTTACATACATTATACTGACTTCAGGTACCAACGCGCTGTAGCCAGGGTTATCTTTCATCTTTACATTCATTATACTGACTGCAGGTACCAACGCGCTGTAGCCAGGGTTATCTTTCATCTTTACATTCATTATACTGACTTCAGGTACCAACGCGCTGTAGCCAGGGTTATCTTTCATCGTTACATTCATTATACTGACTTCAGGTACCAACGCGCTGTAGCCAGGGTTATCTTTCATCTTTACATTCATTATACTGACTTCAGGTACAAACGCGCTGTAGCCAGGGTTATCTTTCATCTTTACATTCATTGTACTGACTTCAGGTACCAACGCGCTGTAGCCAGGGTTATCTTTCATCTTTACATTCATTGTACTGACTTCAGGTACCAACGCGCTGTAGCCAGGGTTATCTTTCATCTTTACATTCATTATACCGACTGCAGGTACCAACGCGCTGTAGCCAGGGTTATCTTTCATCTTTACATTCATTATACCGACTGCAGGTACCAACGCGCTGAGCCAGGGTTATCTTTCATCTTTACATTCATTATACTGACTGCAGGTACCAACGTGCTGTAGCCAGGGTTATCTTTCATCTTTACATTCATTGTACTGACTGCAGGTACCAACGCGCTGTAGCCAGGGTTATCTTTCATCTTTACATTCATTGTACTGACTGCAGGTACCAACGCGCTGTAGCCAGGGTTATCTTTCATCTTTACATTCATTGTACTGACTGCAGGTACCAACGCGCTGTAGCCATGGTTATCTTTCATCTTTACATTCATTGTACTGACTGCAGGTACCAACGCGCTGTAGCCAGGGTTATCTTTCATCTCTACATTCATTGTACTGACTTCAGGTACCAACGCGCTGTAGCCAGGATTATCTTTCATCTTTACATTCATTGTACTGACTTCAGGTACCAACGCGCTGTAGCCAGGGTTATTTTTCATCTTTACATTCATTGTACTGACTTCAGGTACCAACGCGCTGTAGCCAGGGTTATCTTTCATCTTTACATTCATTATACTGACTTCAGGTACCAACGCGCTGTAGCCAGGGTTATCTTTCATCTTTACATTCATTGTACTGACTGCAGGTACCAACGCGCTGTAGCCAGGGTTATCTTTCATCTTTAAATTCATTGTACTGACTTCAGGTACCAACGCGCTGTAGCCAGGGTTATCTTTCATCTTTACATTCATTATACTGACTTCAGTATCAACGCGCTGTAGCCAGGGTTATCTTTCATCTTTACATTCATTGTACTGACTTCAGGTACCAACGCGCATTAGCCAGGGTTATCTTTCATCTTTACATTCAATATACTGACTTCAGGTACCAACGCGCTGTAGCCAGGGTTATCTTTCATCTTTACATTCATTGTACTGACTTCAGGTACCAACGCGCTGTAGTCAGGGTTATCTTTCATCTTTACATACATTATACTGACTTCAGGTACCAACGCGCTGTAGCCAGGGTTATCTTTCATCTTTACATTCATTATACTGACTTCAGGTACCAACGCGCTGTAGCCAGGGTTATCTTTCATCTTTACATTCATTATACTGACTTCAGGTACCAACGCGCTGTAGCCAGGGTTATCTTTCATCTTTACATTCATTATACTGACTTCAGGTACCAACGCGCTGTAGCCAGGGTTATCTTTCATCTTTACATTCATTATACTGACTTCAGGTACCAACGCGCTGTAGCCAGGGTTATCTTTCATCTTTACATTCATTATACTGACTTCAGGTACCAACGCGCTGTAGCCAGGGTTATCTTTCATCTTTAAATTCATTGTACTGACTTCAGGTACCAACGCGCTGTAGCCAGGGTTATCTTTCATCTTTACATTCATTGTACTGACTTCAGGTACCAACGCGCTGTAGCCAGGGTTATCTTTCATCTTTAAATTCATTGTACTGACTTAAGGTATCAAAGGGCTGTAGCCAAGGTTGTCTTTCTTTTGAAAGAAAAAAAATCGTATTGGAGTAATGAGCTTGTTTCATAAAAATTGATATAGATATTGCAGGATGTAAGTTACAAAAGAATGTCTGGAAAGCGTAGTTCAAGACACTATTTATTTTAATATTTAAAACCGATATTGGCCGTAGACAGAAGTGGGAATTAGAGTATGTATAGGGTCCAGTGACATACACAACACACAAAACTATAAATATAGAGTCAAGATAAAACAAAATAGTTTGTCGAATCTAAGGACATGTATCATGATCATCATCATCGTATGATCCATATAGTTGATGCCCGTTTTGAAGGGGGTTGGGAGGGGGGGGGGCACACTTAATGACACGCCCCACAATTTTCTTCAAACCTTCTATTATTTTTCGAGAATCAAGAGCAGATGAAGTGACGAAAGTTGTCCTTTAAATTAGTGTTTTCTCATCTTTTACTCTTCCTGGCGGGTCTTTCTTTTTTTTTTCTGTACCTATTCTGTGGAGTAGTCTTTGCATAGCATGTAGATTTTGCAACATGTCAGTGCCATTTTGACTTACCCTATTTTACCGTTGACAGTACATCTTTATGTGGCTCTGTGGATTGTCAAATTTTGTCGCGCCTTTCCTCATTGGTAATATGATCTATATAAAATATGCACTCTCTTTCTAGACCATCATATTTCAAGTGCCTGTATTCTTCTTTCAAGATTAACCGGAAGTGCCTATGTTTCGCTGGCATATACAAATACATATACCACAGTATATGTGTACAGTTTGTGGTGATCTGATTTTTGTTCTTACGGAGGTGTTTTTTGCGTCCATATAAATCGTTTAGTCTTTCCATTTGCTGCAATTATCCGTGCAATATTAAGTAACATTTCTTATTTTTAGCCTTCGTCAGTGATAATGGAGCCCAGCTATTTGAATTGGTTGACTAATCCAAGTGTCCCTTTGTTTATTGTGATTATACTTTCACTGTCTCAGATGTTAGTTTACCATTAGTTTCGTTGTGTCAACATTGAAATGGAATTATGAAAACAGCAGAAACGGAATCCAGTGGTCACTGACCAAGCAACTTAATGACTTAGACTTTATGTTTATGTATACAGGTCTGCGTGTTCTCGCACTGTTGTTGTATTTACGTAGATACATATAAACATTGTTAATGACGCTATAGTTGAGGTTCCCTTACCAATTTACCGGATATCCGGCACGGACTTAGCCCTCATTCATTTTCCTTCTAGCCAGAGCGCTCCACGCAGGGATTAGGGACATTGCAATGCTGCGGAGGCGAAGATAGTTAGAGAGCTCACCTTTTGTTGTCGTTGTCCATGTATTCTGAAGAAGGCCACAGGCCGAAACGTTAGTATTGTGTTCTGTTCCTTACTTGTAAAGCTGTCACCATACTTTGGAGTGTTTAGCACACCCCACCACTGGCTCCACGCAGGGATTACACTTTTTATTTCTCATTCTAGTTAGAAATTATTTTGTTTTCGATATTTCATTATTAGGTAGATATGTTGGATTAATTTTTTTACTGATAAACCTGTGTGTGTGTTGTTTAATCATGCTGAAGGCCTATTAAGAGGAAACGTCATTCAATTGTGTCGTCGATTTATCAAGTAAACCTTTAACCAAACCATTTGTTTTCTATTTTTCCATTTCTCCCTGATTTAGACTTTGCCGATGACATAACTCTCCTATCACACAACCATCAACAGATGCAGGATAAAATGAACATCATCATCATCATTGAGTGCCGTATCCGCATCGAATGTTGGCTACCATGGAGCGCCATTCCACTCTGTCCATCTTGACTTGTCCATCTTTTGATGTTACTCGCCCATGTTAGTTTTGGCATGCCTCTGCCTCTTTTATCTTTTATTTTCCATTCCAATATTACTTTTATTAGGCTGTTGTGTCTTTTGCATGCCCCAAACATTTCATTTGTCTTGTTCTAATTGTGTTTAAAAATGAGCATACATGATATTTAGACTTTGCTGATGACATAGCTTTCTATCACATAGCCATCAACAGACGTAGGGTAAAATTAGCATACTTGATGATTTAGACTTTGCTGATGGCATAGCTCTCCTGTCACACAGCCATCAACAGATGCAGGATAAAATGAGCATACTTGATCATTTAGACATTGCTGATGACATAGCTCTCCTATCACATAGCCATCAACAGATGCAGGGTAAACTTAGCATACTTGATGATTTAGACTTTGCTGATGACATAGCTCTCCTATCACACAGCCATCAACAGATGTAGGGTAAAATTAGCATACTTGATGATTTAGACTTTGCTGATGACATAGCTCTCCTATCACACAGCAATCAACAGATGCAGGATAAAATGTGCATACTTGATGAGAGATCACAACAGCTAGGATTGAAAATTAATATAGATAAGATCATGTAGTAGTAGTAGCCTCCGTCAGTCACAGTTGACTATGGATTTTTCAGCGCCCCTAGAAATGTTATTTTTTCCTTTCTTTTCTTTCGTCGTGTATTCTCTTTCTCTATGAATCTGTCTGCTTCTTCTTTGAGGTGAACCTTTAGAGTGTGTTTCCAGAGATTGCGGTCTGCAGCTATGTCTTCCCATGCTGCAGGGTTTATGTTCAGAGTCTTCATGTCACGTTTACACACATCTACAAATCGAAGTTTTGGGCGCCCCTAGTTCTTTTACCATATGCCAGTTGTCCGTAGAGTATATCTTTTGGTACGCGGCCATCTTACATACGGTGTACATGGCCAGGCCAGCGTAACCTACGTTGTTTGAGCGGCGTGTAGATATTCGGTAGGCCTGTGCAAGTCAGGACCTCCACGTTAGTCACTTTATCCTTCCAGGTGATATCAAGAATACGGCGTAGACATCGCATATGGAATCCATTTAGCCTTCTCTCCTGCTTTACATAGATTGTCTAAGATTCGCTGCCATACAGGAGGATACTAATTATGCAGGCATTGTACACTGCGGCCTTTGTTTTAATTCTCAGTTTGCTGTTTTGCCAGACACGCTTAGAAAGACGGGCAAAGGTGGTAGCAGCTTAACCAATACGAGTATCAATTTCTGTATCTAAAGATAGTATGTCGCTGATGATGGACCCCAGGTAGTTATACTGCCGCACGATATCAAGTTTGCAGTTGTCGATAGAGATTTCAGGTGTTGCTTCGACGTCCTGACCGAGTATGTTAGTTTTCTGCAAACTTATTGTTTGACCGAAGTCTCGACAGGCATGCGCAAAGCGATGTACCATGCTCTGGAGTTCTTCCTGACTTTGCGTGACAAGTGCAGCGTCGTCAGCAAATAACAGATCTCTAATAGAGATATGTCTGACCTTAGACCTTGCCTTTAGTCTTGAGATATTGAACAATCGACCATCAGTTCTAGTATGCAGATAGAAACCTTTATTTGCATGTGAGAATGCATGTTTTAACAGAACAGCGAAGAAGATTCCAAATAGAGTTGGAGCAAGAACGCATCCATGCTTGACACCGCTGCGTATGCCGAAGGGTTGTGATGTGCTGCCGTCATATTGGATGGTGTCCTTCATGTCCTCATGAAACGATTTGACAAGCGACAGTAGAGTATGTGGGCAGCCAATTTTGGAAAGTATTTTGAAAAGACCTTCTCTGCTGACAAGGTCAAATGCCTTTGTAAGGTCGATAAAGGCTATGAAGAGAGGCTTTTTTCTGCTCTCTAGATTTTTCTTGAAGTAGACGTAAGAAGAAAATCATATCTGCCGTTGATCTTCCGGATCTGAAGCCGCATTGCGATTCAAGATATACGCGTTCTGCGAGTTTTTGTAGCCTTCCTATGTTGACTCTGACGAAGGTCTTGCCGACAATGCTGAGTAAGGAGATACCTCTGTAGTCGTTGCAGTCGCTTCTATCTCCTTTATTTTTGTAGAGAGTTATAATCACGGAGTCTCTCATATCTTGAGGAATGGCTTTCTCTTTCCAGCATAGATGTAGTACTTCAAGCAGGGGATGTAACAATGCACTTTTGCAGGATTTAATCAGATCGGGACGGATCCCATCTTGTCCTGGAGCCTTGCCTGTGGCCAAGCTATCTATGGCCTTGCTAAGTTCCTCTACGGTTGGTTCAATGTCCAACTCTTCTATAGATGGGAGACATTGTATGGCGTCAAGGGCGTTTGGTGTAACAGTGTTTTCTATTGAATAAAGTGAAGAATACTGTTCCACCCATCTTTCCATCTGTTTGCCTCTATCTGTTATTTTCTCCCAAGTGGATGACTTTAGTGGGGCAATAGTGTATTTTGTTGGTCCAAGGGATTTCTTTATGCCATCATACATTACTTTTAGGTTTCCAGTTTGAGATGCTGTCGCTAAGCTGGAGCCAGTACTCATTAGCACAACGTCGAGCTGTTTGCTGGACTTTGTTTCTGGTAATTTTAATAGCCTGCAGAGTATTTGCATTAGGTGCGCACTTGGGATCTAAGAAGGCGGCGCGTTTAGTGTCGATTACGGGTGTCATAACGTGGGAGTTGGCTTCAAATCAATCGTGAGACTTATGTGTCAGTTTTCCAAAGATGCTAACCGCGTTGTTGTAGATGACGTCGTGGAGATGCTCCCATTTTTACACAGCGCTGTTGTAGTCTTCATGAGCGCTTTGCGACTCCTTGAGGGACTTGTTGAACTGCGCGACCAATCCAGAATGTGTTAGCTTGCTAGTGTCTATGCGAGGTCTCTTCTTTGGCTGCCTAGCATAGTGGAACCTCCTGGGCAGTAGCTTGAGTTTGCAGCAAACTAGTGAATGATCCGAGTCACAGTCTGCACTGTGGTATGATCGTGTGTGAATTACAGATTTGAGGAAATGGCGTCTGACAAGTATCAGGTCCAGCTGGTGCTAGTGTTTCGATCGTGGGTGTCTTCAAGATACTTTCTGCTGAGGCTTGGTTTTGAAAAAAGTATTTGTAATGTCACAGGTTATGATAGGCGCAAAACTCTAGAAGTCGTTGGCCGTTTTCATTTAATTTACCAACTCCAAAGCGACCGATGTAGGTTGGCCGCGAACTGTGGCCTGCGCCAATTCTAGCATTGAAATCCCCCAGTAGAATAGTGTGATCTTATCTTGGTATACTTTCCATGACTTCTGTCAAATTTTCATAGAAATTGTCCTTGGTTTCAGATGACGAGCACAAGGTCGGAGCGTATACACTTATAAGTGTAACTTGTCCTGATGTTGTATTAAGGCGAAGTGTTAGTATCCGCTCTGCTGCATTCTGACCGAGTGTAACCAGACCTTTTAGAGATTTGTTCACAGCAAATCCCACACCGTGTTCTCTGATATCGTCGCTGCTCTTTCCTTGCCAATAGAACACGTAGTCGGCCTCGTTCAGCATGCCTGATCCTGCCTCACGTAGTCCGCCTTGTTCAGCATGCCTGAGCCTGCCACACGTAGTCCGCCTCGTTCAGCATGCCTGATCCTGCCAAACGCATCTCTTGAAGTGCGGCTATATCCACCTGAAGTCTTTTCAGTTCATTATTGATTATGGCTGTCTTTCTGGCGTCGTTTATATCACGCAAATTGTCAGATAGGCCAGTTTGCATTGTGCGGACGTTCCAGCAACCCAAACGTAGGTTGAGTTTCTTAATTGTTGGTTTCACTTGTGTGGCAGGTGTGGATGGTATCCTATCGACACCAAAATGTCGATTCTGGAGTGTCCTCTCCAGGGCGCGAGCTTGGGCAGGAAAAGAAAGTGACAAGTTGTTGCCCATGCAACATGTTTCTTCACTCCACGCAGCCGAACGGTCCAAAGGTCTAGCATAAGACCAACATTATGCGAATTAATGCAGTTGGCAATAACCAAATAAAATTAGGAGAAATACCTCTACTAGACGTACAATCTTACATATATCGGGACAGTAATATAGATAAAGAGGGAGGAACATGATAGCAAAATAAGGATATCAAAAGCAAGTGGAACATTCGTTGCACTGGGAAACATTGAATCCAAAGAAATTTATTTAAATACATACACACATTTCAGCTCCAGTGTTAAGTCAGTCCTACTATGGCTGCGAAACATGGAGAACAAAAAAAAAATGGCAATCATGACGATACTGACCTTCGTTAGTGGATGGATATTTGCGGAGAATGAGAGGGTGAAAATGGCAGGGAAAAATCATTAACATAGATTTATAGAAAAGTACTAGTAACATAATAGTGAATACAGGCATACAGCAAAGACGATGGCGCTGAATATGACACACACTGCGGAGGAAATAGAAGTAACTCATAACGAAGAAACAACCATCACCATTATGCAGTATTAAAATAATAGCGACAATTCGGAAACAAGTGCAACGCATCAAATACTTGGGCACAATAATAACATCAAATAGAAGATGCGCCATAGAAATAAAAAGTAGAATAGCTCAGGCCAAAATAGCATTTCAGAAATTGAAAAACGTATTATGCAAAAAAGCCTACCACAATGGAAGTGAGAAAGAGAGTTCATCGGTGCTATATAGAGCCAATTCTGACCTATGGAAGCAAATCATGGACAGTAGACAAACAAATGAAAAGACGGTTAGAAGCCACACAGTTGGGATTTCTCAGAAGAATGATGAAAGTTCCCTGGACAGCTAAAAAGACCAATGATGAAATTCTCAAAGAGGCCAACGCAAAAAGGGAGCTCCTAAAAAACACCAGAAAGAAACAAATCAACATTTTTCCGGCACATCAGGAAAGTTGGAATACTTGGTTACAACTTCAAATGCATCACTTTGCTGTGGTGTGTCCATTGTCTGATGGTTATACTCTTCTACATTTTTAAAATCTATCTTCTTCTATGTCTACCTTTTCCCTCCTTCCGTTGTTTCTTAAATGATAAGGGCTTGAGTGATGATGTCTAGTGGAGATTGTGTTATATGTCAAAATTATTTGTTTTGTCGTTCGTAATATAACTTGCCACTGATGCCACTCCAAATATATTCATTTTATCCTTATTTCCGTTTCTGTCTCTCTCGTGTCACAATCAGTAAGTTTTTGTTTTTAATTTGTAATCATATTTTTTCCTCCTTTTGCTGGTAATGTCCAAGTCTGGCACTGAGAGAAGAGTAGTATATTTAATGTTATGTGTTCTGTAATATTGGAAGAAATCAATTGCATCATCAATTAGTTTGATTTGCAGAATCTTTTATTAATCTTTTTTTTTTGTACTCTGTCTTTGGGTGATGTGACAATTGTTGAGTATGTAACGTCTGATGTTTTCTTTATAAATGTGTTGTTCTCAGGGAAGATCAGTGCTCCCGTTTCGTTTGCGCTACAACCGTGACTTGTGCCTTATCAATTACAAGTTTGCTATTGTGGTTCTCCTAATATTTGTTGAGTGCATCGCAATGTTTTTGTCCGTCTCACTTTTTACCTCTCGGTCATTTAGACGTGTGAGTATACGAAGCTGCTATCTCTCTCTCTCTCTGTGTGCCTCTGTTCGTCTCAGTGGAAGTATTGTGCTATCATAAGCAATAATATCACTAACAATTACCAATAGTCAGACGAAATTCATCTAGAAAATGTTCAAGCAAAAGTGATAATAACAGATACAAATGTAATAATGAGCTCATTTCTTTATAATCTTAAAACATAAATATAAGTAAACGGTCTATTAAAGTACAGAGTTCGCTCTTGAGATAGGGAATGTTGTGTTAGCATTGCCTTCACTGTAATAATCCCCAATCTTCTCAAAACACCAGAACCTCAAAGGAGAACACTGACCCATGTGCACGAACTCCATTTCGAGGTCTGGTACCCATTTTGAGATACAATTATTGATCAAGTTAATATATATATATATATATATATCGCCTAATTCAATTGAATTGATTTGAATACATTTTCATTAAAAAGTATATTTACGGAGGATAATTGTGACTTACTAATTTATACAATTTCACACCCTGAAAGTGAACAATATTGCATGAAGGCAATAACGACCATTAAACTTGCTAGTAGTGACCAGGCACCTTGAGTGGAAGAAAGATTTACGTGTAGGTCGTGTAGTTTCTGGTCGTGAAAACGAGCATACAGATCATCTAAGTGAATGTTTCTAACAGAAATGACAGGATATGCCTTAAAGACGGACTGAGGGCAATCAAAAACATAATATTTCAAACCGAACCAAATCAAACGTAAAAGTGGCTGTAGGTACTGGTGTCAATAAATACATAGTAAACTAAACTATTATATGAACCGGATTGTAGGAAGAGAAAAACTGAAATACAAAGAATGTCTGTAAGATATACTCGATAGACATTTCCATTCTAGCAGAGGGTGCAAACATTCAGATTTAGGCGATTGTTAGTTAGATTGTTGGTCTAGGTTTTAATAGATAAGGCAGCCCGGCAATTGAAAATATAACAGTAACAAAGACAATCTGCAGATTTCACACACTGAAGCAACCAACAATACTGTAATCCCGTGTATTTTTTTACAACAGAGGAAGATCTCAGATGAGTGCACAGATTCTATATTACAATCGATGATTCTTAGGGTAATGTCAGAATGGTGTTAACATCATTTTAATGTTTTCTTAAATTCACGCTCAACAGGAACATGTATCCTACTGTTTGTTCGACATCATCTAGAACTCTCTTATTCTTCCATATTGAAAATGAGGCTGATCTCTTAACGATTTGCTTCTGGTAATTCTCGACATTTGATTACATTTTTTTTAAATAAAGAGAGTCAAGGAAAGACAATCTGGAGCGTTCAAGGCAGGTTTCGAGAGTATGCACGCTAAACTCAATGTTACAACCAAATACTGGCTTTCTTCTTAGCTGAGATGTTATTATATTGTAACATTTTGTCTTTCGGGCTGCAACTTACATTTCTGGCTTATAGCTGGTTGATCTGCTACAACTATCTATCAATTAAATTGTGTGTTATAGACGTGGATGCATTGATGGTACCTTACTTATCCTCTACGTGAAACTTTATGAGGTATAATAATCTAGACCAAAACATTTTGTAAAAGGATGAGAAAATCAAACGTTTTTTGGTGTTGACGCTTTGTGTCTGTTTACAGCAAGAGAATGTATTTGCGCTGTTTTGGCTCAATCATTCGACTTCAACTGGTACTGTGAGTGCCTTCCCTCTTCTATCTCTATTACTTTGGCCAAACGGATGATTCTACTTGCAGGTTCACCGTGAAGAAATGAAATGAATGGTTCAGTCATCCTAGCGCAAGTTGTCAGCGGTGTGAATCGCTGAGAAATCTTAGTTCAGGTACGATAGGTGTCTTAGGTTCAACTCATAAAGTACACAACTTGTGAGCCAGATAAATAATTGAAAAATAATCAACCAAAACGATCACATACGTCTGGTGTTGTAAATATTACTGTGCATTAATTTGAATTTTAAAAAAGATGTTGTCTCTCAACATGTAAATAAGGCAAAGTGTAGTGTAATCACACTCCTTGCCGTGACGTAATCTCACCAATGTTTAGTGGCGGTATCGCTTTATCTGTAGAGGATTTATTGACAAGACTGGGTAAAAGACATGAAAATGTCGTATGCAAATCCAATGACGTACAATTTTTGTTATTTCTTGTTGAGCGTAAATAAAAGCTTTGACTCTACCTGCAATTAATCAAATTGATAAACTATCTTTCTATTGTTTTCTTTTCGGCATTTTCTCATTTCTGGGGTCTGTGGGAGAGACTGAGAGGCCTAGCCGGAAAAAAAAAAACATCGCGGAAAAAAACATTGATAGAAATACCGACACGGGGAAATTTCATCGCTGGAAAATTCATCTCTGTGAAAATTCATCTCTGTGAAAATTTTTCTCTGTGAAAATTCATCTCGAGGAAAATTCATAGCAGGATTCATAAAATATAATTGTAGGAAGGTGAAGATCCTGACTATATCCAAAATAAAACTGAACACAGTCTGTTTACGCCCAAGACCGCTAATGGTAAATATAAAGAGTACAATAAAGATATAGATGTTGAGGAAAAGGGGAATGACAAATAGAGTAAAACGATTGTAGGACTTTCGCCGACAATTCATACATTAATATCATACATCGAAGCTTGTCTGCAGCTCATTACTTAACTTTTCCTCTGAAACTTTTAGAGTCCAGATTAGACAGATTAAAACGTTTGAAGGGTTGGCTCCGACAACTCATAGAGTATTTAAAGGAGGTGAATTAATTTAAGAAGACTCCCACATATGTTATCACATATTCAGTGTTAAAATATTTTACACAAATGTTGTTAAAAAAAAAAAAAAGTAAAGTACCCACGTCGCGCCAAGTGGCGTATAGGGAATATGGTGTTAGTGGCCATACATTTTACAGACCTTCGGCATGATTTTCGGGGTAATGTGGTCGGTATTATTCCCGTGCAACTTTACTTTCCCAGAAAAAATCCGGTACCCATTAAAGGCTGGGTGAACCGGAAGCCGTCAGTTTGGATCCAACCCTACCTCTTGTCCTTTGTAGTCCAGTTCACTAACCACTGAGCTATCGGTACTCCCTACACACATGTTGTACTATGTCTTAATTCTGAAAAATAAAAAAAATAGTTATGTTGTTGGTTCTTGCAACTTTTTTTTACAACTTTACTCTGTGTTAAAAGAATATTGAACGATGTATATACTTATGTCCGTTCATGCTGACATTGTCCATTTGTTGATTGCCTCTTTGTAATTTTTATTACTTGTATACAATTGCTAGTTTTTCGTTTAAAATGATATAATATTGTATTCGCATTTTATAGTATCCACACAAAATTGCACTTTCTCAATATCTGAAAGTTTAGACGATATACCCTTATTTAGCTGCTATAACATGGTACAGACCATTGTGAAGCTATTCCACATAGTGGTGAAGTTATCTCAGTCAATGTTGTACATTCATTATTGCTATTCTTTTCCCGCTTCATGTCGTGTATCACTGAATGATTCAATGAACTAACGAAACGACGTTTTTCTCCTTCGATAGCAGCAACACACCCATCTGTATTGTTCTGTCCGTACCCGCACAGCCTTAATACAGCTCTATGTTCTCTGTAGTCGGTATCTCTTTCTCCTTCGATAGCAGCAACACATCCATCTTTATTGTTCTGTCCGTACCCGCACAGCCTTAATACAGCTCTATGTTCTTTGTAGTCGGTATCTCTTTCTCTTTCCTTTGAGAGCCCACTGCAAACCAACCATTTCTGTAATTTGTTTCTCGATTTCACTGAGACCATTGTCTATCCGTTTCTGCATGTTATCCTAGTGTCTGTATTTGGAAATGTTTTACAGCTCATGTGTGGTGGTTTTGATGCCTTATATTACTATTATTTCCATCACAAATATTAGACGAAATGAGGGCATGAAGCATTATAATAGATTTCATTAAATTATTTATTTTTTTTTTATCATGATCGTCAGTTCCCTGCCAGAAAGATACCATTATGCAAGAGTTCTTCCTAGGTCTTCTATGCATTTATATGTGCTAGTCTGAAAGACTAACAATAACGATGGTACTAATTCAAATGCGTTCATCCTTCTGCCTAATCTGTCTGTCCAATATTAGCAGACCCAGTCTTGAGAGAAGCTGCTCATTAAAACAGCATACGACACCAATATATTATCAAACTACTGACAAAACGTGGATTGCTTAAGCAAAAGTTCATATATATATATATATATATATATATATAGTACTGGATACACATATGTATTTAGAACATCAATCACAGCTGCAACGATGCATAATAACCATTAATCGTATTATTATTGGACAAAAGAGTCATTTTGTAGATGCTTCATTTCCACAGAGTTTGAAAAGCTTAACGAAAATGTCTTGAAAGGTTTGTCTGTATTTGGAACTCATCTTATAGTACAGGAAAATGTTGACGCTAGAGTTTACAGATTGGGAGACGTTAGCGACTGACCACGCTGCCTCACAAATGTTGATATATCTGCCCTTGATACTGAACTCTGACCCTACAACAAACATCGCCATGGCAATGATAGCCCCAGGTATGTAGCAAATAATGAGAACAGTGGCTATCAGCACAACCATCTTCACCATTTTACGTTCTTTGTTTGCCGTAGACTCTCTCTGATGATGACTGGAAGCTGCTTCCTTACGCCATTGTGAAGTTTGTTTTAATTTGACGACGAGAAGAAATGTAAAAAGTAGCACGGCAATAAAAGAAGTAGCACTAAGCAATGAGTGTATGCCATGACACAGTCCCACAACGTCTTTTCTGTTGCTCGTAAAAATTATCCCCACGAGAGTTCGATTTTTTTCTGGAACAAGTCTCCAACCGAGGTAAGAAGTAGCATATTCTGGAATGAGAGTCATAATATTGACAGTGTATATTAGACATATAATCACTGTTGTTTTGTTTGCTGTGAATATTTGTTTAACTTTGAGGGGCAGCGCGATTGATATAAACCTCTCCGCTGTAATATAAACTGTGATGTAGCTGGTGATTCGACAGAAACAAATATGTGGCCAAGCTGCCGAAAGGTACATGACTTCTAATGAAACCCACGTGACGTCATAAACTGGAAGGCGGGGATTTAACGAAATAGACGCCCAACCCAAAGAAATTAAACAACATAAATCAGAGATTGCTAATCCAATAAATGCGATGTTTACGGTATTAGCGAAGCCTTGTTTGTAAAATATGATGATGTTGATAATGTTGGCTGTAACCCCAAAAAGAACAACTAGACCACAAATAGTCACGAAGTTGACAAACTCAAATATATGCTTGCCTTCCTCACTTAAAACTATATGAAAGTCTGTTTTTCCAGTACTGTTGAGGCAATCTTTCAGTTTGTGGCCAACATCAGTGCAGTTAGCATTTCTGGGTGCTATGTGTTCCATTAATAATACGTAATTAAAACGGTAACATTAAGTTCTTTCTATGAAAATGGCAATGATATCGGTTGAATAAGTTGTATTTTTTTTCAAATAAAATGTTGTAATGTTGACCAACTTGTTGTTTCCCTTTGTTGGAGAATTGAGATTCAGTGACTATATATCTCCACCTTTTTACAAGAGAGAGTGTAGATAAAGAAACGTTTCTTGTTACATTTTGGTAGCAGTATCAATCATATTATTGGTAAATAGTGGGGAAATATTGATGAAGTTTTGATATCCCCTTACGTTTCTTTTCAGTTTAACTTTCTTTGGAATTGGCACTAAATAATATATATTATATCTGTAATTAACCAACATTAGATGTAGTCTGTTTTAGACTTGCTGCTTCTTTGTAACACTGTACTATTAACCCATCATCAATTGATTTAATTGTACCTAAATTGTGTGGACTTGAATTTAATTATACAGTAACTGGCGTCAGAAATGAAGATTTCCTATTAAAATATATATTTCGCATTTTGAATATTCAAAGACGAGTCATGGGAATTAATTGTTAAAATTATGACTCTACTTTTCTTACATGAACAACAGAAATGAGGGTAGAAACCAAATAATACTTTTCAATAATGCAGCTACTCCATAATTCACAGCATAGCCTCGCTGACAATGTCGTCGCAAAAAATAAATTAGTTTATTGAGTGTTTTTTTTTAAACTGTAGAGTAATTATTAGTTTTTTTTAATGCAGTTTAATTATACATTTCAGTGATCATTTATTATCAAGGATACGTGGAATTGATTGAAGTACTTTCTGGAAGGATAGAGAGATCGCGGTCGAGAAAGAGCGAAGGTACTAGGTAACGTGGTGTCGTGGC
Source organism: Megaustenia siamemsis (assembly GCA_032433765.1). Lineage (NCBI taxonomy): Eukaryota > Metazoa > Mollusca > Gastropoda > Stylommatophora > Ariophantidae > Megaustenia > Megaustenia siamemsis. Next base: position 70,827,164 of record JAVIAB010000051.1, on the reverse strand, counting down.
AAGATGAACAGTCAATAACATAAATGATGCCATTCATTGAGGACTTTGAATTGTGGAAGGACACGATCGTGTATGCCAACCGGTGTGACACATGATGATGACATTATATTGAATTCTTATTTTGCAGGGTGACTCAGTGATGTCTTTAGTCAAATGGTATACAGAATTAATGCAAAATGAAATATAATATAAAACCAAACATTGCAGCGAATCGCTCTGAAGCTAACAAAGGCATAAATCGTGTTCAAGTCGGTCTTTAGTCATTGCTAATCTTACTTTATGTATAATGATAATAAAGAGAAAACTATTAGTAATAGTTGTCTACCGACAACAATAATAACAAATCATGGCTTGCGTTGTCAATCTCCCATATATTTATATCTTCATACGCATGTGTTGGGTTTAATAAATTAGAACAGAAGGATTTCTGATATAAAATGGAAACACATATGGGAAAATAGAGGAGTAAAGACACAGACGGTTGTAAGGCTCATGGTTAACAACAAGGTTGTAGGTGAAGATTATATAACATCCGAGATGCCAACAGCAAAGAATAGCCATAATGTAAAACACTTGTAGAAAATATTTGACGCAATTTGGAAAGAAGAAAAAGGGACCTACACAATGGAAAAGAGAAAAAATTGTGTTGTAAAAATTTCCAAAAAGCAGCATCCTCATTGTAATAAATGGAGAGACATGACTCTTCTATCAGTTACGTCTAAAATATTCTGTAAAATCATCATGAACAGATTAGAAAATACCGTAGACACTGATTGGTATGCGTGAAAAACACGCAGAATTTATACAAAGGTGAAGCTGCCTGGATCATAATTTTACCCTAAGAATTATACTAAAAGAACACATAGAAAAGCAGAAACCACTCCTCAATTTCATTGATTTCAAAAAGGCTTTCATTGGCATACATATAGACTCATTGTGGAACATTGAACTCAGAATCACCAACAATTATTAACATCATCAAAGATCTGTACCAAGGCTTCACAGGTGCAGTTCGCACTGAGGCGGATTGGAGTGCATGGTTCCAGGTTGATACCTGAGTGAGACAGTGATGTATTTTATTTCCCCTGTTATTTGGAATTGACATCGACTTCATTATGCAGAAGTGCTGCACAGGTAACAAAGGTTTTGTATAGAAACGTAAATCTCAATTGGAAGACCTTGATTTTGTGAACAACATATTCCTTATCAATAACAATGTGAACATGTTGCAAAATATAACAACTGTCATGTCATCAACGGCCAAGAAAATTAAACTTGAGAGCAACCGAGAAAAGACAAAAGTAATGAAAAATCAAATTCGCCCAGAAGAAAAAAATACGCCGTCAAGGAAAAGCAGTGGAAGAAGTAGTTCCCTTTATATCTTGGAAGCTGCATAAATCAATAAGGCGACGCAAAGAAAGACAATATAAATAGAATAGCAAAGACAGCAATGACTTTCTGTAATCTGGATAAAATATGGAAATTAAAATTGCTAAGCAAAAAAATTAAAGCTCAGGATTTTAAAATATAAGATATATTATCCACTCCTACTTATGCAAGCGAGCTGGAAAACAACTACAGAAATAGAAAATAAAGTGGATGCATTTGAAAACAAATGTTTTAGGAAAATACTTCATATACCATGAAATGAGTTCAAGACTAGGGTATAAATAAGAGAAATGACGAAGCATTAAAAAATATCAACTATAATCAAGACTAGATAGTATTCATATGTTGGCCATGTAATGAGAACCTCAAATGGGAAACAAGGGGTAAAATAAAAAGACGTCGACCTAGAGAAACACCAAAAAGAGCATTAAATCGACTGCCAACAACACCAGGCATCAGCTTTCTCGAAGAGAATGCCAACTCGCCAAGAACAGAATCGAGTGACGAAATAGAATGTAGGTCCTGTGCAAGGTCTGACAGTTGAAAGATCGTCCAACACAATATAGAATGTCTGCCCTATGTGCTGTCTTCGGCTCGAACGGACAATACACACACACACACACATGCACGCACGCATACATACACAAACACACACACACGCGCGCGCGCACACACACACACACACACGCATACATACACACACACACGCATACATACACAAACACACACATATATATACAGAGTTGACATTTTTTACCTTGATCAACCTATCACTGCTAGATGACTTTTAGGGCTTGTTGTGTTGTTCCCCCCCCCCATCTCTGTTCTGCTCGAGATGTTCGATCTTATACAAAGAGTCTGTACTTGTCAAACAACTTTGCTTCTAGTATCAGTGTCCTTTTCAGTGTCTCTCTATGTCTTCCTCTTCTTTCTGTAACCTGATGTTTCTCATATAAGAAAATGATTTGAAATTCCTTAGTTGTCTCATCTCAAAACATGTTCGACATATGTCCATATACTTTTCTCTATTGTAGATGAAATCGTTCCTCCCATGGCCATTTCTCTTACCTCCATATTTGTTTTTAATTCATTCCATTGCACACATTTGTATCCTTTTTAGGAATTTGCCTTCAAAAGAGTTTAGTTTTTTTTTTTTACACAATCTGTTGTGTTGCTTTCCATCTTTCACATGCGTAGTTATGAGTTGATAATACATTTGAGTTGTTCATTTTAAGTTCAGTTTCCTGATTAGCTCTTTTGATTTCCCTGCATTGTCCAGGTTTGTAAACTTAGCTGCCGCTTTTGTTATCCTGCTTCTGATTTTGTTTCTTTAGGGATGACATTACTAAACTATAATTCTGATAAAAAAAAAGGAAAACTGCTGTCACCTTCGGAACACATGCGATAAACACTAGTCATATGGTATTGATGTTGTTAATTATGTTTTTGTGGCAATGTGTTCTTTTAACTTTAGTCCGATTCATCGTTTCCTGACGAAGCAACGCTTATAATGATGCACAAAACTGTGTCACCCACCGGAATGTTTTCTAAGAAATTAAAAATGGTTATAGACACTTTGGGGGATTATTTGAACCGTTTCATCTGTCTACCGACCGAGATTGCAGTACAAATATTCCAGGATGAGTTAGTCAGGCTTCTGCCACGTGCATATCCTATCTTATTTTGGCCTTCAGCAAGACGAAGGCAATGTCTAGGATGACATTGGTTACTTTATCTTATCGTTACATTCTATATAGTCTACACATGCGCCTCATGTGGACATGGATTTGTTTGTTTGAAGAGTCTGATATATATTGTACGTGTATCACTGACGTGCATCGGGGTGGTGAGTCGTTATATTATATACGTGTATCGCTGACGTGCAACAGGGTGGTGAGCCCCTATATTATATACGTGTTTCACTAACGTGCAACAGAGTGATGAGCCATTAAATTATATACGTGTATCACTGACGTACAACAAAGTGGTGAGCCGTTACAAGTGAGCGTTACGATATGGTGAACATTATATGCGTGTATCACTGACGTGAACGGAATGGTGAGCCCCTATATTATATACGTGTATCACTAACGTGCAACAGACTGGTGAGCCCCTATATCATATAAGTGTATTACTGACTTGCAAACTGGTGGTGAGCCACTATATTATATACGTGTATCACAAGACTAACAGGGACGAGTAACATCAAAAGATGGACAAGTCGATCTATGACAATCTGCACCATCAAAGCAAGAGACAGAGTGGAATGGCGCTCCATGGTAGCCAACCTTCGATGCGGAGACGGCACCCAATGGTGATGATCACTGACGTGCATCAGGGTAGTGAGCCGATATATTATATACGTGTATCACTGACGACCTACATTTGTTGAGCAGCAATATTCTGTATGTGTAGCGCTGACGTGATAGGGATGGTGAGCAGCTATATTACATACGTGCATCTCTGACGTGCAACAGGGTAGTGAGCCGCTATATTCTACACGTATATCTCTGACGTACAACAGGGTAGTGAGCCACTATATCCTACACGTGTATCTCTGACGTGAACAGAATGATGATCAATATTGCATGACAAACTTTGACAAAGATGATTACCTTCCCATCACACACATCCTCAGTTAAACATTTATAGAACTTGCTGCATAGATCATGTAAATGTCTTCATTGTCGATGATGACTGCTCTAAACAAAATGATGTTAAAATAAGAGATTTTATCGACCAGCTAAAATACGAGATTTTATCGACCAGCTAAAATAAGAGATTTTATCGACCAGCTAAAATAAGAGATTTTATCGACCAGCTAAAATAAAAGATTTTATCGACCAGCTAAAAAAAAGAGATTTTATCGACCAGCTAAAATAAAAGATTTTATCGACCAGCTAAAATAAGAGATTTTATCGACCAGCTAAAATAAGAGATTTTATCGACCAGCTAAAATAAGAGATTTTATCGACCAGCTAAAATAAGAGATTTTATCGACCAGCTAAAATAAGAGATTTTATCGACCAGCTAAAATAGGCGATTTCCTATCGACCAGCAAGAAATATTGTTTTCTTTTTAATCTGATGTTTGTATTATGATAGTACACTATTTCATGAGGGTGAAATATTAATTATGTTTACTTTTGACAGTTAATTCAAAATTCTCGTACGGTGTGTAGAGAATTTGTACACGATGCTTCGCTGAACTCCTCTAGAACTTGCTGTGAGAGGATTGTCCTCGTGAAATATCAGGTTTTAGACAGCCTTTCCCTTCATTTAGGTCTAGACCGTAAACATCAGTGATGAATGATTGTCCACTGCCCTGCATTCGATGGTATACTCAAATCATCACAGCTATAAACACTTCCCGAGATTAGCCTGAAAATCGACCGAACTAGCCGGCAGTTCTACATGATATCAATCCATCTTAACGTTACATCCTCTGCGAGGTCTCTATCATATACAACTGATCTTCACGCTCGCGAGAAAACTGTTGGATTATCTTAGTTTACATCATGGGAGAGCCACATTCAGCCATAAATTTTCAATCTTCCTTGTTGATAATGTCTTTTATAAAGAAAAAAAAAATTCTTTCACATAATAATTCTCCAAGTGTTGCTGTAGCAAAGATTATTGTGTTTCTGAAGCCACAATAGCCTTTTTTTTTTTTTAGATCAGTCTCTATTTTAGAGTTTGTTACAATTTTAAATATATTTTAACGTAGTTAAGTAGTAACACATATATCTGGTATGCCGTATTCATTCATACCAGGTATTATCTTGGCATAACTTTGTCAATGAACTTGTTCTTAAATTTTTAAAAATGTGACGTTCAACGACACAGACGATTAAATGATTAAGGAATATAGATGAGGACAACACTTGAGCAATTACAAGGATTTCTCATGCGTAAAACAACAGAAACGAGACGAAATATGGAGAAGGAAAATTAGACAAAAAATGTTTTTATGACAAATAAGATCTGTGAACCATAATTAGATAACTAGAATATTTAAATAGAAAAATACACTTTTTAAAAATAAGTTTGTATTTTATTATACAGATTCTTAGTTTCGATCAGTATTTTCAGTTGTCTTGATCACGTCTTTGTTTCAATAAATCAGAACAAAAATATAAGACTAATTAGTTGCTAGCTCTGCCACGTGTTAATTCAAGTTCAGTATGTGCTATAAATCCTGTCAAAGAAGTATGAGGATTTTGCCGTCAAAGACGATAAAGAACCATTACTATGTGATTGTGAAACCCACAAGGGTTGGACCAGTAGATTACTTTAAGTAGGCTGTTCTGTACTTAACGTGCTCCAGACATCTCATTTTGCTTGTTTGAATTGTGTTTAGTAGTTCTCAATTTATTTTTAGTTGTTTTAATACATCATCGTGTGTTTTCTTTTATATCAGTCTAATTCTTCATATTCTTCTATAAATCCACATTTCAAAGTCTTCAATTTTCTGTTCTGTTTTCTTGTCTAATGTCCTTGTTTCTGCATCGTACAGGAATGTTGGTATGATGTAATATTTTGCCTTTCTTAGGTCTGATGGTGGTATATTTTTCATTCACATTCACATTACTGTGAGTTAAGTACTGATGGGGTAATTGTTATCTGCTACTGTATGCATTAGACAGTACAACTTTACAACCTGCGGCTACCCTGCTGCCTTGCAGGTATGCTCAGGCGAGTAAAAGAATAAGGGAGTGTACCCTGTAGTAAAACAATCCCAGTGCATTGTAGATGAGACTTTTTATTTAGGCTAGCGGAGCCAACTGTAAACAAACCGACCGAAGGCAACAGAAAAGCACCGTCGTAAATTCTCCTTTGTAAATTATAAATATACAAACACACTGAAGAATTAACAGGAAGAAAAGCGCAATCAAAAACTTGATATTTGAGATCAATGGAAGTTGAACTGTTGATTGAACAAGAAAGAATAAAGTAACTATGGACAGAATACATTAAAGACCTTACATTGATGAACGAACAGTAGTAACTATTAAGGATAATGGGGTAGGACCAGACAGAAATACTAAAAGAAGTGTAGACTCCTTGCGCAATATGAAAGCAGGAAAAGCTCCTGGACCAGACAATATAACTAAAGAAGAGATTGAAGCTATGGGTGATTTTGAAATAGAGATGATAACAAAAATATTGAATGATATCTACAACAGCGGATATCTACCAGACGACCTGCTAAAATTAATCTCCGTAGCCCTATCAAAGAAATCTGGTGAAAAATCATCACACAATAAGTCTTATGAGTCACATGACTAAGATTGTACCAAGAATCAACATGCAAAGAGTGTTAAACAAGAACACACCATGAAATGTCCAGAAATTAGTGATGACCAGTGTGGTTTTGTGGGAGGTAAAAAACCGAACAATGATGTATCCATCATAAGATCTTTAGTAGAAAGCGCCTTAGTGGTGACAAAAAGATCTGTACCTATGTTTCATAGATTGCAATAAAGCATTTGACTAAGTAAAGCACAACAAAACATCAAAATTGTAGAAGGCATAAATGTTGACAGCAACGATTTAAGAATAATAGAGAAAATATATTGGCAACAAACAACGGCCATAAAGACTGGAAAGTAATTGAGAATGTTTCAACCAATAAAAAAGGTGTTAGGCAAGGTTGTATGCTGTCACCAGATTTATTTAATACGTATAGTGAGATTATTTTACGGTCCATTAGGGGCATGCCTGGAATAGCAATCGGAGGTCATAATATAAATAATATAAGGTATGCTGATGACACTGCCTTAATCGCTGATTGTGAAAATGAGTTAATGTATAGGGAAAGAAAGAAACAAAAATTCAGAATAGCTCTGGCAAAAGCAATTTTCCAAAAATCAGGAAGATACTATGCAATCCATTTCTAACAATAGAAACAAGAAAAAGAGTTTTTGAATGTTATGTGCAGTCTTAACATATAGATATGAATCATGGACAATAGAACAACAGACATGAAAATCACTGGAAACTCTAGAAATGTGGTTTTACAGAAAAATGTTGAGAATAAAATGGACAGCTAAGAAGAGTAATGAATACGTTCTGAAAGAGACGAGAGTAAAAAATAGCTATTATCCAATATTAGGAAGAAACATTCAGCATTGTTAGGCTATGTTATGAGAAGCGAACAGCTGGAATATATTGAAACAACTGGGAAAATTGAGAGACGAAGATATAGAGGGAAGCAAAGAGAAAAGATACCATACAGCTTACGAGAATGGCTTTGCAGAAGGTCAACAACAGAAATGATAAATAACCGTCAAGACTGAAAGTTGTGGAGAGACATGTTCACCTACTCCAGCAGGTATGGTACTTGATAATGATGATGACATTTTTCATGGCATTAAAATTATTTTTTTTTCATTTCTTTTCATTTGTTTATTTCAATTTTATGTTTTCCATCAGTGGTTTTCGTGTATCCAAGGTTATTGTAGCTCTGAACTGTCTCCAATTCTATTCCTTCAAATTTGATATCCACATGCAGGTTTTGAATATTATCTTTGTTTATCATCACAATTTTATTCTTTTAAATAATTATATCTGATCCAAATTTTTTGCTTGTCATGTTTATTTCACTAAGTAATTGTAGATATTTAGCATTTTCTGTTAGCAATGCAGTGTCCTTATGATATTTTAGATTGTGATTATCTTTCCATTAATGTTTAAGTCTGGCATCTCTGTGATGTAAAGATTTGCACAGTGTATAGAATGAACAAGCTTGGTGATAGGATGCATCCCTGTCTTACTATTCTGTTTATATCATTGGGTGTAGAGTTCTCTTTGTTATATTTTATTGTTGCTGTTTGCTCCCAGTATAATTTACATATCAGTCTTATATATGTGTCATCTAGATGTATATCTTGCAGGCAGTCTATAAGTTGTTTGTGGTGCATTCTATCAAAAGCTTTGGTGTAGTCTATGAAGCAGGCATATATTGGTTTGTTTACTACTGTGTACTTTTCGATTAATGTTCTCATGCAGAATATGGCTTCTTTTGTCACACTATTTTTCCTAAATCCAAATCGCTGCTCATCTAATTCAGTATTGATTTTATTCTGAATCCTTCTTTGTATAACTTTTAGTAAGAATTTTGTTATATTGCTCATTAGGCTTATTGTTCTAAAACCACTGCATTGAACTGCACCATTCTTTTTAGTAAATGCAATGAAAGTTAATATTGTTGTTCTATTGGTATGTATCGTGTCTGGTATTTGTCGTTGCATATGTCTGTGATCACTTCATTGTCAAATTTTTCTACTGCCTTTTTCATCTCTGTATGTTGTCAGATCCTGCAGCTTTTCCCTTTTTCCTTGTTTGTATAGCTTTCCCCCCTCCAGATTTTACGATTTTAGAGCTTTATGTATATTTTATAATCTGTCTGTTGATCATTTAGTCATAAAATAACTGTGTTATATATCCCTGCCATATATTGATTATATCTATTTTGTATATGATGATTTTTCTTTATTTTTGCTTGCAATACATCTACTTTCTGTGGCATTTTTTACATTTTTACAAGTCATTCTCTTTATTTATGTGTGCATCCCTCTTAAATCTTGTTTCTTTTCCATAGTTTTGATTTTTAGACATCTTTGACTGAGCCAATCTTTTTCCATTTTGCACATTTTACATATTTCATTATCTATTTTGTTGTATTGGGTAGTGTTCTTCGCTTGTCTTCTTTCTTCCATTTTTTAAATTCAAGGTAGCGTCAGTTATACATTTGTGTGCAAGTTTCTTGCATGCTTTTTTTTATGCAATGCCATTTGGTTGTGACTTTTTTAAATGAAGATTCTTACTTCTGTACTGCTCAGCCCCCCTTTTTTTTTAGCACCATCTGATATGTGTTCTTTACTTATATATTATAAGTATCTTTAGCCTTTTTTTTTATTTAAAGCTGGTATATCTAGTGGTATTGTTGATGAATTATTCTTTTACTTGTTTACCTTCAGTTTGACTTTCATTATAGGAATGTGATCTGAGGTTAATATCTGCATTCATATCACCCATAACAATCACGATGTACGAAGATTTCATTTTCTTCTTAACTTCAATTAGATCATCATAGTATGCCTTTATTTATTCATCTTTACATTCTTGAGTAGGTTCGTATGCCTATATTATTGCTATGTCGAATGGTTTTGTTTTCATTTTGAATAAGATAATCCTATCATTGTATGTCTGGTGGGTACTTTTGTATATTTTTGTAACTCTAATTTTATTAGTATTCCTGCACCTCTTTGATGTTCTGTTGTGTCTCGTGAATATATAAATGTATATATTTTGTCTTGTATGCACCCACATTCTTACCATCTTGCCTCAGATATGCCTAAAATATCTATGCTTAAACGCTTTGCTTCTAAAATAAGATTTTTCAATTTTCCTTCTGGGTAAAGAGTCCTAATACTCCATGTACACATTCGTAGATCTTTCTTCTGATATAAGTTTGAATTTAACTCCTTGGCTTTCTTTGGAATAGTACGTGATGAGGCTCCAATCTATTTAACGGTGCTCAGCCTTACTCGTCTTTCGTGCCCTGAATATGTCACTTGTGTACCACACACTTTGCTGTTTTCGCCTTCGGGGCCGTTGATCACTTCTGATTCTTCCGCCCCACCTACCGTCACAGACTTTGTACATCAGGGATGGACAGTCACGCTAGACGCCATTGTTGTCAAAATAGACGTTTGCTGTACAACTGCGAACACACGTTCGCCTATCGAAGATAGTTAAACAAGTTAGCACAAGAGGAATCAATCATACTCCACTGAAATATCGATAAAGTTCACAGTTCAACCAATCGTCAGAAGTAAACATAACTACAGAATAGGGGCACATTATTTCACAAATAGACTGTCGGTCAAATGATTTAACGATGAGAGAGCAGAGTCTCAGCAAGAGCAGAGTCAGGAAAAAAGCTATCTACACTCAGCCGCCATGACCCCGGCCATCATGATCTCCCATGACTCATAATAAAAATCTAATAAACGCCACTTGAAGATAACACTCCTAATTTTACTTTCCAAAATGGCAATCGTTTACTGCAACACATTTTTACTTTATCAATTAATGCAGTGTCTTCAGCATACCTCCCGTTGTTTATATTTTGAGCACCAACTGATATAGCTATGTCCTTTATGGGTCTCAGCATAATCCCATTATGCTTACTGATTAAATATGATGGTAGTAATCATCATTTGAATTGTGTTTATTTTTATGTCTTTGAAAGTTTCACACTTTATTTTCTGTTCTCGTAGTTGTCTTTGTTTTTGCCAAGTGTTCTTTATTATTCTTAGCTATTAATTGTCAATGTTATGCTTTCTAAAATGTTCATTATTTCTTGATACTTTACGATGTGTGTAGTCTATAAAACATGTATTTCAATACATGGACACAATATTAATTTCAGTAGCCAGATCTACAACAGAGGTGAGGTGCAGAATAGCTCATGCAGAGAAGACTTTCTCAAGAATGGAAATTATTCAACTCATTGTTGCCAGTGGTAATGAGAAAAAAATGTTCTCTCTGTATTTTTTTTTAGTCAGTCTTGTTTGTGGAGAAAAAGGACAACAGAATAGAACATTTGCTGGAGATCAGGTAAATGGTTTTACAGAAGAATGTAGACAATACCATGGACAGCTTAAAAATAGGTAATGTGGATGTCCTAAAAGTGACCAAATTAAAAATAAAACTAATTTCAAACTTTACAAAGAAGTCATTATTTTTTAGTCATTTAGTGAGAATGGAACAAATAGAAAATATTGCAAATACTGAAAAAAATGAAATAATATAATGAAAATATAATGTCAAATAGACAGAGAAAATTAGCGAGAAGTGGAGCCAGATAATTTATTAAAATCTGTTGCTATGAAATTAATAAAAGTGACACACCGTTGTAGATATAGAAAGTTGTGCAGAGACAGCAGTTGAGTGCCTGACGATGATAAGAACGGGCAATTGGCATTATTGTATTTGCTTCAATTATAGGAAACTTTGTACAGAGCTTTCCAACATGACGCAATGTGATCACAAGACATAAATCCCGACCATCACACTGTAATATACACGGGAACGAAAGCGCAGACAAATTAGTTAAAGAGGGAGGGAGATTACCATAAGAGAATAATCCGCTCGGTTATGATGAAGCCTAATTCATCTTCAAAGGTCAGTACCATGAAAAATGGAAACGAGAACACCCAAAGCATAACGAGAGGGACGGTTACCACCAACTATCAAGGAGGGATCAAGTCATCATACTTCGCCTACGCAGTGGCCACAATAGAGTGAGAAATCACTTGTTCACCAAATTCAAAATAGGTACAACCAGCCTATGTCACTGTACACTGGACAATATGACTACAAAACATGTTCTACAGGATTGACCCCAGTACACAGACCTGAGAAGAGCAATGTGGTCCACACCCACCTCCATGGAATATAAGCTAAAGGGGGCAACATCGAATCACTTAAACAGACAGCTTACTTCATGAGAGAGTCTGGAATCCTACTCTGATTGAGACTTGATCGCAGAGAGAGTGAAAGAGACAGGGAGAGAGAGAGAGAAACCCCGTCGAGCAAGTGTTTGTGTCATTGAGCTTCTTTGGAAATAAAACATAATAGGGACTTCCGGTCTATATGGCTGATAGGCGACAGGATACGGGTGAGGCACTGTCTGAAGTGTTCCTTTTTGCAGTTTCCTCATATTCCAAGTCCGTCTTAATTTCTGAGTTAAGAAGTAGTGCTCTGTGATAGATAAAGAGATAGAGAGAGGGAGAGAGGAAAAAAATATATTGTTGTGTATTTTAATAGCAGTAAGTTCCACTAATTCACTATAACCACACACAAAAAATTGTTTCTACATGATATCATTTTACAACTTCAGCAACAACAACTGCAGCGACAACTACTGCTACTACTGCTACCACTACTACTACTATAACTAACTATACTACTACTAATAACAACAATAATAAAATAGTATATTACAATATCCTGTGTGTTACCGGGGCTTCATTATGAGGGAAGTAGAGAATAGTGACACTGTGACCTTCCAAGCATGTTGTAAGAGGCGACTAAGGAGGTTTATCGATGGCTTGACAAGCTGTCATTGTAAAAAGTATTGTTATGGAAACAGAGCCATAGATTTTAGAAGTGGCGGTCTCTGCAATATGTGCCATTTTGGCATGCAAGGTTTCTGCTTTTGAGATTGTTGTTCTGCCCTATGTGCCACCTTCGGCTCGAAAGGACAATAGATAGATATATATTACAATAATAATCATTATCATCAAGCACTATGTCTGATTGCGCAAAGTGATTATGTCTCTCTACAATTGTTTGTCTCTACGACTTTTTACCTGTTCTGTTGTTGACTTTTTTTCAAACCTTTCTCTTAAACTCTTGAATTTGTTTTCCCTATCCTTTCACACATAATCTTATCCTCGATGTTTCATATTACAACACATTCCAACAATTCCCTTCTCATTACATGCTCAAACATGATTTTTGTTTATTTCTGATGTTGAAAATTAGTTTTCTTTTTCCTTTAAACTTTTTTAGGAAGTCCTCACGACACTTCTCAGCTGTTAGTTTTTTACAACATACAAGACAACATTAAAGCTCCTAAAAGCATAATTAAAAAAAAATAATCTGATTTTTTTATCGGGCGCATCATGAAAAGAGGACAGTTGAAATACTGGCTTGTAACTGGCAAAATACAAGGAAAGAGATATCGCGGACATCAAAGAGTGAAAATACAGGATAGCTCTGTGGTTGGCAAAGTTAAACAATGAACAACAGAATTGATACGATGATTTGAAAACTGAGAATTTCGGATGGACTTGGTCGTCTACGCCAACCGATATGGAGCATGATGATGATGATGATGATACTGATAATGATGGTATTCTCATCATTATTCTTCTTGTTGTTTTTGTGTTCGCCAGCTTTCAACTCTGACGAAGTCCCTAGAGACTAACAACTGAATTTTGCGTGTTAATCCATTTTTCCCTTGCAGCTGTGTGCACAGGGGTCCGTCGCCGCACAGGCAGATAACTCCGACTTCGGAGGTACTCAGGTTTTTTTCCGTCGATGAGTAATTGACGTTTTAAGCCGAGCCTCGCTGCTGAGACCAGGGGTGGTTGTCGCAGAGAGAAATCATTAATAAAAATCCCAACCGGTGGAGCCGAGATTTGAACACACAACCTCTCTGTCCCGAGGCCGGTGTCGTGCCTCGAGACCAACCAGTCCCCCATGGACTTGGAATATGAGGAAACTGCAACAAGGAACACTTTTCATGCATAGCCTGCAATGGTTCCTGCAGCCTATCCACCATACATCAGAAGTTTCCGTACTCCGGAAAGTGATGATCGTCATATTTCTTTGAAAATGTATAGCATTTGATGATGTTAGGCCATCGTTGTTGACTCCAATTGCACACATAACAATAGCGCAAGCACAGCAATGACACGCCCTTTAGATTCTTGATTACTCTAGTGAATGTAGCCTACGACGAACAGATCACGGTGCAAATTCCCTAAAGAGATAAAACTGCGGCTAACGAAGCATTTCACATTAAAATGTAACATGGAAATAACTTGCGTCAAGCAAATTCAACAACGGTCATGAACAGCGCCAATGTGACGTAAAGCGCAGAACAAGTCTAGACAATGGAAGGTCGCATTCACAACACTTGATTTGTCGAAAATGGAATATTGCCGGCGTACGACATTGTTCTATCAGTGCAGATGTAATAAGTAGATCATTATCTTGACTGTAACGCATAGGAGTGCGATGGAGAACTGAAATTAATAAGACATCAAATTGACTTTTTGCAGCAATCGAGAGAACGTGGACTAGATCCGCCATCTTAGAAACGGAAGTCATCATCATTCTTCTGTAGAAACTAATTTGAGTAGCGTCAACAATGTTCACATTTGTTGCCTGTTGTCCAAGATTCTTCTTCTTCTGCTGCGATCATGACTCATTCAGACTAGGATTCCGGACTCTCTTATGAAGGCAGCTGTCTGTAAATGGATTCGGTTGCCCCGTATAGTTTCTCTTCCAGGGAGGTGGGTGTGGACCACATTGTCCTTCTCAGGTCTGTGTATTGGGGGTAATCCTGTATAACATGTTTTGTTGTCATGTTGTCCAGTGTACAGTGGCATTGGCTGGTAGTTCCTATTTTGAGTTTGTTGAACATGTGGTTTCTCATTCTGTTATGGCTAGTGCGTAGGGGAAGTAAGATGACTTGATCTCTCCTTGATACTTGCAGGTATACATCCCTCTCGTTACACTTTGGGCGTTCTTGTTTCCATTTTTCATGATACTGGCCTTTGATGATGGATTTGGCTTGATCGTAGCTGACCAGATGATTCTCTTATGGTACTCCCCCTCCCTCTTTAGCTAATTTATCTGCGCATTCGTTTCCGTGTATATTACTGTGTGATGGTATCCACTGGATGACCACTCTCTGGAAGTTATTGCACAGTAGGTCTAGGGTTGTTCTCAAGTCATCTAGTTTATGGCTGCTAAGGGTTTTTAGAGCTGTTTAGACTAACAGTGCATTAGTCAGTATCACCAAATTCGTGTGCACATGTTAACATTTAACTAGATAGCCAGTTTTGTAGCGTCTTTGAGGGCTTCGGTCTCCGTGTTATAGTTGTTTGAGAATTTCATAGTATCTATTGACTTGGTGATCTCTTGGTGGTCCAAGATTCACATCCATGCATCAAGACTAGTTCCACATAACATTAAGGTGCACATTTTCTTATTATCATTAACATAAATGGGTTACATGACGTAGAAGGGTAGCTACAGTTAGTACCGTCAACTGCATACGTTAATAGGTACCTTAAATGAATTGACATTTCACGAGAACTGAATACAATTAATCATCACAACACGCCAACAACAGTCAACATATGGCTTTGGTGGAAGATCGAGTGTCAGATTGATAGACAGCATCAACGAAGTTCTTTGGTTTGGTTATGGAAAGCCTCGGTATCACTGCAAACGAATTAAAATCCATAATTGCTCAATCGCCCGTGCCAACGTAATCATTCGAATTAATATCTCATCTCCCAAACAAAGAAAGATAACTGTAGTCTCCATCGTAGCAGTCTCAGCACACGCCAAAAGACATAAGGCGAAACACAAGAAAGTGAACACAGCCAACTGTTCCCTGTCATAGGATATCATCATTCATCGTAAACAACTGCAATATCGGAACATGATCAAAACGGATGAGACACACAGCTCACGGTGTGCACATCAATAAAGTTATGTTGCTTGAGGGCTAAATAAGGCCAGTGCGATATATTTAGTACAGAATACAACATATTGGAAGTTCTAATAACGCTGTATCGGGTCTTTCAGCACACATGATTGAAGCAAGTTTTATCAGTTATTGAGCTATGGGGTTCAGCATCAGCGCCTAGTTCAAAGCATTTTCCAGGCTAACACAATCTGTCTATCATTATTAAATTATGACAACGTTTGTGATTCTTTTCATCTCATATTATAATTGATCTAATCATTTCAGATACTAGATTACAACATGTACTATAATGGGCTCCCAGGTCAAAACTTAGCATAACGATTATGTGGTTATGAGTGATGACTCACATATAGAAGTCTCAATGCATCAGAAAGTAAGATAAGTTGTATGTCCCGGTCACAAGAAAGGTTCATGATAACGATAGTACATATAGGGCGAGGCAGCTTTTCAGGAGCAATGTCTTGTTGACGTTGCAATACTGAACATAACAGTATAATGTAAATGAAATATCGACACAGTTATTGAGGATAATGTAATCTGAGAAAGTACGATATAGGATTAATGGTTATTGTTAATCGAAGGCCCCGGTATCACTGGAAAATAATTAAAATCCCTAAGTGCTTAACCGCCACTGCAAGTGGAATCATCCGAATTAAATCTCATCTCATTGAAGGATCCAAACAAAAAAGGTATCAGCAGTCCCCATCATAGCAGCTATAGCACACGCCAAATGACATAACACTAAGCGGCACCGAAAGTGAACGCTGCTGAACTGTGCTTCGTGATACGATATCATCATTCATGGTAAGCTGTCGGAATATCCAAACACCATCCGAATGAAAAACACAGCTCACGGTGTGCACAGAATACTAAACTCAGTAGCTCAGACAGCAAGCCGGACTTGGAATATGACGAAACTACAACAAGGAACACTTTTCAGATTGAACATCGCTGATTCTTGTCGTCTATCCGCCATATTTACCGGCATTCCATTGACGACGTTAATTGCAATGAACACAGAACACGCTTTCACTGTAGATAAATTTAGATCGCATGCACGTACTCCGTTACACAGGCGAAGATCCCAACACTGGAACTTCCTATATCTATACACTTATCGGCATTGGAAAGATAGGATAAATATTTCCTGCGAAAAAAACATAACAGTAAACGTTGACGCAAACATGACTGCGCCATCTTGAAACCGGAAGTTGGCGGATAGTATCGAATTAATGTATCGGACCTGTTTGTTTGTTCCAATAGTTTTCTATGTCTGAAAACAATGTATAGTTCCCATTGTAATAAAATTATATCTGTGTAACTTGCAAATACATGATCTTGATTCATCCAACGCCTCTTGACGTCACAAAGAGCTCATGGTGGTTTTCGTTATCAATTTCTATTCTTGATGAGACGTTAGATCTTATCTAATTAGTCTTTGCCTGCCAAATGTGCTTCTCTTATAAGTTCTTTTTAGTGTCTCTATAGGTCTTCCTCTTTTTCTATCTCCTGGTGTCTCCCATAGAAGAGCCATAGAAGAGAGATCGTTGTTTGCATGACCATTTCTCTTATCTCTGTACTAGTCTCGAATTCATTCCAGTGTATACATAGTTTTATTCTTAGGCATTTGTCTTCAAAAGTGTTTAGTTTTCTCATTGTTGTTGTTTTCGTTTCAGGTGAATAGATACGGATTGATAATAAATTTTGAGGTGAATATTCTAAGTTTATTTTACTTGCTCTCACTCTCTCTCTTTCTCTCTCTCTCTCTCTCTCTCTCTCTCTCTCTCTCTCTCTCTCTCTCTCTCTCTCTTTTCACTTCCTCTTGTACATGTTCGGGTTTCGAGGGAGATACAAAGTTCTTGTTCTCTCCTTTTTGGCGACTTCACTCAAAGCCAGATGTTGTTGTAGGGTTTCTTTGATAGTGCCTCTTCGTCTTATGCTGGGTCTGCCTCTCGCTCTACTCCCTTCTCCATTTTTGATGTGCGCTCTGAATGATAAGTTGGCATTCTTTCTAGATGGGCAAATTAGTTTTTGCGTTGTTTCTGTTTGTAACTTATGATTGGCTCAATACCTACTGTTTCTCTTATACTATTGTTTACTTGCTGAATATATTTTATTTCCGTATTTTATCCAGGTTTTTTTTATTTTCTGCTGTTTTTACTATTGCTTTTCTTCTATGTCTGTCAGATGGTGTGCCATATATGTTTATCAGAATGTGTGACCTATACGTCTTTGAGAAGCTGCGTCCTAAACGTTTGTCATAGTCATAATTTGTGAGCTATATGTTTGACAGAAATTATATAACTTATATGTTTGTCAAAAGTTGTTTCGTACATGCTTGACGTAAGTTCCATTTTATATTTTAAACAGAAGTACAATTATTCATGTTTGTGGGAGGTTTTGATCTACATGTTTGTCTAAAATTGTACGATACATGTTTGTCAACAATTATGCCATAACTTTGTCAGCAGTTTTGTTATGCATGTTTGTTAGAAGCTGTATCATATAGATTTGTCTGAAGTCTTATTATTCATGTTTGTCAGAAAATGTATCATACATATTTGTCAGAAGTTTTATCAAATAAGTTTGTCAGAAGTTTTAACACACATATTTTAAAGAATGTGTTTTAAATAAGTTTGACAGAAATGTTATCATATAAGTTTGTCAGAAGTTTTATAATACATGTTTCTTTTTTTCAGACGGTTTATTTTAATGTGTCAGAAGTTTTATCATATACGTTGGTCAGAAGTTTTAATATATAAATTTGTCAGAAGTTTTATCATATACGTTTCTCAGATGTTTTATCATACATTGTTTGTCAGTAGTTATGTCAAAATGTCCAACAGAAGTTAATATTTAAATATAAAGTCGGCATAAAGTGTTTCTTCCTGCAGCGAATTTAGAGCCCATGCAAACAAAATAAATAAAAGCAGGCATCAAAATTAAAACTTGCACAACTTGACATACAATGTTGACACCGCATATAAGGAATCATCATAAGCGCCCAATGTATTATACTTTGTAGACTCATGCACTGTTGTATAGAGACATGCATTCAGATAGAGAGATCGTGTCCAGAACATAAATAATGGGCAGTCTTTATTATTTGCCTGGTAGTCTTAAATGATAATAGGGATGGGTAAAACATGAAATATAATTATATTAAATGAAGAATGTTATACAAAATTGTAGCCAGATTAATAATATTGTGACTTTAACTTATGTTTGTATTTTAATTGTACACAGTTTAATTAATCTTTTCTTGTCTGAAATGCCAAAGACACAGACTTTAGTTCATCGACAAAACGGAACGCTATACTTGCCGCTAAATATGGAGTCACGTCTGTTATTAACACAAAATAAATTCGAGAGCAGACATTAACAACGTAGAGACCAAGATGTAAGTATTCCTCGTTGCTGAAACAACCAATCACAGGATGAGTTTGAATCAATCATAATAGTTTAATTTAGTCTGAAACATCACGTTGTATCTATCATGTTACATGTATCTATCATGATACAACGGACATGTAATTATATGCATTTATATAAATAAATTGTTTTGATAATCGCTGAGATAGTATGAATAGATATTTTAAGAACACAAACCGCCACCAGACTTGTAATTAATTAAATGTCTAAATGCAAGTCCTAAGTGTCAAGAGATCAATAAAAGATAATATGTTTGTCCGGTTTTAGAATAGAACCACTATATATAGTTCAATGTCAACAAATGAACGGTACGTTTGGCCATAACTAAAGTAATTCTTGTGTTTGCTATAGCAACATGCCCATCACATCTCTAGTACTGACTTTATGCAAAGGCGGGGCACATTTACTTAAGAATTAGCACTTCTGCGATACTGATAGCGCGATATTTTTAATAATAACAATAATACTGCTATTGAAGCTATAAAATTACATTTATGTAGGTCGAGAAATGTACATGTATATTTCTTTTTAATTCTGAGGATATGTGTAATGCAGTAGACTCAGTGAACCTTCGTAAATAAATATTGTGAAATACCAAGGATTGTTGTTAAAATATCATTTTGAGTATAAAGCATGCAGCTGAGTTCAGTATACATTATTACGTTTTATAATATGCAGATAAACATGCAGTATAACTACCGTAACCGATTATTTGGTATTCACTGAATTCGTTTGTTTCCACGGTATAATGAGGTCCAATTAAAATAAAATCCTCATCAAGGCCAGCTCCTTGTCGTGGGGATGGGGCTTAACAGTCACCAGGGACTGAAAACTAAGACTGGCCAGGCCTTCCTACAACCGAGCAAGACCACAGTCTGCCCTAGCAAGTTCAAGTGCTGAAGTCGGAGGCAACCAGCCAAAAGGCGCACAACAATCAGGATGCCACGCACTCAACGCATATGGAAGTATGTCTATAACCGCAAATCGATATGGCACTCGCCCTGTGATGGGCACTCAGGCAGGTGCAGCGCCGGGCCCTCAGCCTCGAAAGGGCCCAACCTCTATTACTGGATGTCCTTCTCAACCGCTCTGTGGAGTCAGGGGGCGAGAGAATAGAGCTACTGGCCAATCCAAAATAAGACCACTCAAAATAATGCACTGGAATGCTGAAGGCATCAACAGCAAAAGAGATGGGTACAGTAAAAAGATAGAATTAGAAAATATCCTGCATGAAGAACAAATAAGCATATGCTGTTTGCAGGAAACCCATCTAAACAACGACATAGCCTTGAAGATTAGGGGATACCAGTGCTACCGATCTGACAGAATAAATAGACAAAAGGGTGGAATACTGACTCTTGTAAGGAACAACATTAATGCATGTCAGATTGAAGTGTATATGGATGGGGCGGAATATCAAATACTGCACCTCAGGACAGGAAATACAGACTTCCATCTACTTAACTACTACTGTCCGAGTGACTGCCCACTAGCACTAGACACAATTACATTAAAAGAAAGAATAATTGTATGTGGAGACTTTAACAGCCACTCACAGAGCTGGGGCTATGAACATATGGACAAGAGAGGTGAAGAGCTTGAAAATTGGCAGGATGACAATGGGCTTATACTATTAAACCAGGCAACAGATCCACCAACATTCTACTCCAGATCATGGCATACCACATCTACACCAGACCTTGCTTTCCATTCACCAGACCTGGATTGGAATATCACACGAATTGTTGGGAAACAACTTGGAGGCAGCGACCACCGACCAGTCTTTTTAGTGGTGCAAAATGAGGCCATCAGGGAGAGCAGCACTCTCTCCAGATGGAATTACAAAAAGGCAGACTGGAAAATGTATCAACACTATACCAGTGTACTGACTAAAGATATAAATACAGACAGAGACATCAACAAAATAGTTGATGAATTCAGTAGACTGATAATACAAGCTGCCAGTGAAACAATACCTAGAGGGGCACGGAAACACTACAAACCATACTGGAGTAGTGAACTAGAGGAACTGCACAATGACATGGAAACATCTCGAAAGCAAGCAGAAAATAACCCTTGCCAAGAACACCACAACAACTACCAGCATGCTAAAGCCAAATTTCAACGGGCTAAACTACAAGCCAGACGGAGAAGCTGGAAAGAGAAAACAGAGTCCTTGAATCTTGAACGAGACACAAGAAAAGTGTGGAAGCTTTTAAAACAGCTGAATGATGAGGGTACACAAAGGAACACCAAAATTACACTGAAGAAGGATGGAAACATTCTAACAGGTAAACATGCAGCAAATTACTTTGCAGACTCCTTTGCAAATGACAATAATATTGAAATTAGCCTAGAAAAACGACAAGAGACCCGTTTAAAACAACAAAATGCAAGACAAGAAGAGACCACACATGAAGTAATGGAAACACCCATTACACAAAGAGAGCTAGAGCTGGAAATATCCAAATTAAAAATGAAAAAGTCACCAGGCAATGATGGAGTGTCCAATGAAATGATTAAGAACTTGGGAACTGCAGCTAAAGCAAAACTACTGCAGATCTACAACATCTGCTGGATCACAGGTAGAGTGCCACAGGCATGGAGAGAAGCAATTATGATACCATTACTAAAGCCAGGAAAAGATGGTTCAATGACATCCAGCTATAGACCAATCAGCCTTACAAGCTGTTTGAGTAAAACAATGGAACGTATAATCAATCTCAGACTGCAGTGGTACCTGGAAAGTGAAAATCTCCTTGTCCCACAACAAGCAGGCTTTAGACAGTGTTACTCTACCGAAGATCAAGCAACCTATCTTTCCCAGGAAATTGAAGATGCGTTTCAAGAAAAGAAACTGGTACTAGCAGCATGGATAGACCTAAAGAAAGCATTTGATAAGGTATGGAAGGAAGGGCTTTTGAAGAAACTGAGAAATTATGGAGTAAATGGCAGGATGTACAAATGGGTCAAAACATACCTGCATAACAGGAGAGCCAGAGTGCAACTGGATGGTCTTAAGAGTAAGAAGGTCTTATTGCGCCAGGGCGTTCCACAAGGAGGGGTACTATCTCCAACACTTTTTCTGATCTACATCAATGACCTAGTTACTGAACTACCACATGGCATCAAAGTGGCAATGTATGCAGATGACTTGGTAATGTGGTGCACAGAGGAGTATGCAACAGTGGCCTCCAAATTGCTACAAAGAGCTATGAATGCACTGAATTCATGGACAAATAGATGGTGTATCAGCATCAATACAGACAAATGCAGTACTACACTTTTCACACTCTCCCCAAAACAAAAAGCAGGAGCCATCTACATAAACAATGAGCCTGTGAAAGAAGACATACAAGCTACATATCTCGGAGTTACATTTGATAACAAACTATCTTGGAAACAGCAGATAAATAAGGCAACCCAAAAAGCAAGGAGAAAATTGGCTATACTAAGAAAGTTGTGTGGAACCACATGGGGTGCGAGTGGAAAAATACTCAGTAAAGTTTACCAACAGAGTATACGCCCACATTTAGAATATGGATCATCCGCATGGTGCTCAGCATCAAACACCACATTGCAAGAACTGGATAAAGTACAAAACCAGTCACTTAGGGTCATCACAGGAGCAATGAAATCAACACCAATATTGGAGATGGAGAAATTGTGGAGGATACCAGCACTGAGAGAACGGAGAGACACAAAGGTGCTGATACAGGCAGAAAAATTTGTATGCATGCCGAGACATCCAATGAAGGACAGATTCCAAAATCTTGCATTGGGACGACTTAAGAGAAGCAGCTTTATCCACCAAGCCAAGCGTATTAGTAGACAAACACCAGACATGCCAAGAGTTGTTAAACCCTTCTGCCCATACCAGAACAGACTCCCTGGACAGATGAATCAGGATTATCAGTTCAAATACGGACAGAAGTGAAAGGAATAGTTGATAAAGAGGAACAAAATAGTCTACAGCGAAAAACAATAGCTCTCAGTTTCCTGGATGAAGAATACCCACAAAACCTATGGATTCGTGTGTACACAGATGGATCAGCACAGAATGCAGTAAAGAATGGGGAGCAGGTGCATATATAGAGTACCCAAATAACACTAGAGATATGAATAAAATAGCAACAGGGAAATATTGTCACAATTATGATGCAGAAATACAAGCAATAAAGTTGGCAATAGAAAAACTGCTGAACAGTAATCTTAGCCCACAGCCTGTAGTGTTCTTGACAGATGCAAGATCAGTACTCCAGGCACTACAATCCAGAAAATTACCACATCTGCAGACCTTATTGACTGAACTCTGCAAGCACCACAGGGTTGCCCTGCAGTGGATCCCGTCTCACTGTGGAATACCAGGAAATGAGAAAGCAGATCAGTTGGCAAAGGAAGGTTCAACAGGCACACAACTAGATACACCAGTTACATACCATCATAAGAAACAGATAATCAAATCAATCAGAGGACCACAAGCCCCAAATCAGGATGCCTTTCATAATATGAATAGATATGAACAAGTTATCATTATACGCCTAAGAACAGGACACAATCGACTCCATAGTCACATGTATACAAAATTCAAGATCGGCACATCAACTACGTGTACATGTGGACAGGCACCCCAGACTGCTGAACACATACTTCAAGACTGCACTGAATATAGTAGACTGAGGAAAATCCATTGGCCCATAGATACAACACTGCATACAAAACTATATGGGCAACTGCAAGAATTACAAAAGACAGTAAAATTTATACAGGAAACGACATTGCAGATATAGACAATACTTCAGGCGAACGAAAGATAGATAAAATAAAATAAAAATATTACACGAGCGATTCGTATGTTTAAAAACGTATAAATAATTCCATCATTACAGGTTACGTATAGGTATGTTTGTACAACTGACATTGTTGGGTGTTTAAAGCAATTTCTAATCTAGCGTAAACTTATGACAGTCTCTACTTCTCGTAATAATTTTTTTTTTTTACAATGGCTAAGCACTGAACGAAACAAATATATATGCATTCAATCTCTGAGATAAATCGATGTGTCATAGTGGGCTAATTAAGGGTAAACACATCGTTTGTTTTGGCTGAATAGTCCTGTTTTAGAATGACTGTGTTGTCGTAATGGAGACGAAGTTGGATTCAAGTCTGCCGTTGGTGCTTTTGTTGTGATTTCTTTCCGTCGTTTTATTTGTTACTTTTATACATCTGCAATTTTCTAGACACTCTTTACTGGTTATCGCTATTTCTGTCTACTTGTGACAATTGTTTGGAGATTTTCACTGCTGATGTTTAATTGCTTCATGTCCCGCAAGCAGGTTTCTCTAATACAAATCTGCGGATAGATTGAAAATCTGCTATCTTTTCCTTATTGGTTATGTATCCTAGCAATCTCTAACAACATTGGGTTAGCAGTGCACACACACACACGTTTGCTGTCTTGAGGACAGCGATGTTAAATAAACGATCACGCCTTCTGGTGTCTATGATTCTTCGTAAGCAAAGCAGATGGAATGTGTTGAGCTAATTCCCCAGTTGAGCATTTGTTGTCCCTGTCTCATTGTCACATAAAAGATTACTGACTTGCAGGTCTGACAAACTTGGTGTTTGGTATTTTTGTGAGGACATGTAGTTCTAAAAACCTCTTATTACAGGCCTGGATAAAGCAACTAATGCTTGACCAATGCGTCTATTGATTTTTATATCAAGCAAAAATGATAGCTGCCTGTACATCGATTTTATTGATGGTTTAATGTTACCACTTTGCGCTCATTTATAATAATTTCCAGCTGATACCAATGATAACATATTGGATGCCTGTATTAAACTTATTGGAATTAGATTAGCGTTGGAAAATGTTGATGTTATGCCCATGTCCATGTGATACGAGCACGGCTCCTATAGTCGTTGGTTTATTTTCGTTTACTTTCATCTAATCGTATTGTCCTAGACACGAAGGACTTGTGTTCTGCTGCCACTACATCTTCTGAGTTCGTTAATTGTGGTGAAAGTTTAGCGGATATTATTGATCTAATCTCATGTGAATCCAGGACTCACTGTTTTGCCTACTCAGCTTCTAGTTCGGAAAAATGGAGATCTTAAATTGTTGGATTATATGGTTTCTATATTGAAATTGCTACCATAACCTTTCTATAACACAAGTCGGGGCGTGTTGCATCTAGGTACTGTTGTCGAGGCATCAGATTCCCTCATTGGTGTCGGTGTCATTCCTAAGGAACACGTATATATATATTCCGCCCTTACAGACTGCACGTGAAATTTTAAATAAAGAAAATTACACAGTCTATCTATCTTTCTTTTGTTCGCCCGAAGTATTGTCTATATCTGTAATGTCGTTTCCTGTATATATTTTTACTGTCTTTTGTAATTCTTTCAGTGGCCCATATGGTTTTTGTATGTAGTGTTGTATCTATGGGCCATTGGATTTTCCTCAGTCTACTATATTCAGTGCGGTCTTGAAATATGTGTTCAGCAGTCTGGGGCGCCTGTCCACATGTACAAATAGTTGAGGTGCTGATCTTGAATTGTGTATACATGTGACTATTGAGTCGAGTGTGTCCTGTTCTGAGGCGTATAATCATAACTTGTTCATATCTATTCATATTATGAAAGGCATCCTGATTTGGGGCTTGTGGTCCTCTGATTGATTCGATTATCTGTTTCTTATGATGGTATGTAACCGGTGTATCTAGTTGTGTGCCTGTTGAACCTTCCATTGCCAACTGATCTGCTTTTTCATTTCCTGGTATTCCACAGTGAGAAGGGATCCACTGCAGGGCACTCCTGTGGTCCTTACAGAGTTCAGTTAATAAGATCTGTAGATGTGGTAATTTTCTGGATTGTAGTGTCTGGAGTACTGATCTTCTATCTATCTATTGTCCTTTCGAGCCGAAGACGGCACATAGGGCAGAACCACAATCTCAAAAATAGAAACCTTGCGTGCCAAAATGGCACATATTGCAGAGATCACTGCTTCTAAAATCTATGGTCTGTTTCCATAACAATGCTTTTTACAATGACAGCTTGTCAAGCCATCGATCAGTACTGATCTTGCATCTGTCAAAAACACTACAGGCTGTGGGCTAAGATTACTGTTCAGCAGTTTTTCTATTGCCAACTTTATTGCTTGGATTTCTGCATCATAATTGTGACAATATTTCCCTGTTGCTATTTTATTCACATCCCTAGTGTTATTTGGGTACTCTATATATGCACCTGCTCCCCCATTCTTTACTGCATTCTGTGCTGATCCATCTGTGTACACACGAATCCATAGGTCTTGTACACAATCTAACCTAGCGATATTGACAATGAAGGCAGGAAAATGAGTTCTTCGCTTGCATGCAAAGCAATAATTGAATATGGGAATGAATCGTGGAGTGTTAGAAAAAAAAAACATGAAGATAATATTTTGGAGGTCACTGAAATGTGGCTTCACAGAGGAATGAAATTAGCATCTTAAAAAAAAAAAAAAAAAAAAAAAAACGAAATTAACTTAAAAAAGTGATGAGTGTATTTTTTTTTTACAGATTTATAAAAATCGAAAAATTTCACATATAATCATCATCATCATCAAATAGCAAGCCTGCTGGTGTAGGTGATCATGTCACATATAATAATAATATAAACGTTGATTTGCAGAATGAGAGAAAAACAAACATCCTATCTTGGCAAAGCAATGAGAAGAGCATTAATTGGTAAAACAAAAGTTGTGGGAAAACAGAGAAAACAGATTCCAGGCAGTTTAAGAAAAACAAAGAAAACTGATTCCAGGCAGTTTAAGAAAAACAAAGAAAACTGATTCCATGCAGTTTAAGAAAAACAGAGAAAACTGATGCCAGGCAGTAGTATAAGAGCAAAATAGGTCCCAAGCTAAAGTGATAAAAAATTTCAGAAAGGTTTGGTGAGTCATGCATGCCTTAACATATTTTACTTTGGGCTTAATCCGCAAACGCTGTGTTTAATCATTCTATTTCTTGTTTAATTAAATATAGATGACAAGGATCTGCGAATCGTAAAAAAAACATGTACTGGCAACAAACAAAAGCTATACGAATTAGCAGCCAAACAGGACAATTTCAACTTATAACACAAGGAGTCAATCAAGGATGTGTTCTGTCGATGGATTTGTTTTCACTTTACAGCGAACATATTATGATATCAATAGTAGACAAAAAAGGAATTAAGTCAACGGTCACAAAATAATTAATTTGCGATATGCGATGACACAGTCTTAATAGCAGAGACAGAGAATTAACTACAAGAAATGATATACATAATAGTAAAAGAAAGCAACAAGAAAGATCTCAGTCTGAATAGTAAGAAAACAGAAGTAATGGTTATATCGAAGAAACAATCACCACCATCATGCAGCATAAAAATAAATGAGACAAATCTGAAACAAGTGGAACGTTTGAAATACTTGGGCACAATAATAACATCAGATGGGAGATCCAACACAGAAATAAAAAGCAGAATAACTCAGGCGAAAATAGCATTTCAGAAAATGAAAAATCTCTTATGCAACAAATCTTTGTCAATAGAAATGAGAAAGAGAGTTCATCGGTGCTATATAGAACCAATTCTGACCTATGGAAGCGAATCAAGGACAGTAGACAAACAAATGAAAAGACGATTAGAGCACAAAGATGGGATTTCATAGAAGAATGTTGAAAGTTCCCTGGACAGCAAAAAGACCAATGAGGAAGTTCTCAAAGAGGCCAACACAAAAAGGCAGAAGCAATCAATATTTTTCGGGCACATCATGAGAAAAGGAAAGTTGGAATACTTGGTTACAACTGGCAAAATAAAAGGAAAGAGAGATCACGGACGACAGAGAGAGAAAATACTGGATGGTTGTGTGTCTGATACGATGCACTGTAGATAAAAGATTGTGGAGGGACATTATCGCCTACGCCAACCGGTATGACACATGATGATGTTGTTTTTTTGTTTGTTAGATACACAAATCTGAATGTCAATAAAAACATTGTTTTATGACAGCTGAGTTAATTTTTAAAAATGCTAGATATTAATTAAAAACTCTATTAATCTCATATTTGATCAGTCGCATATAATATATAAGCCGCCAGACTGTATATGTTCTAATGTAATCTGTTTCATACCCCATAGACTATACAAACCAGGACATCGAGGTACTAATTCGCGTTCATAATAGAAAAATGGAAGAATTTGATTTCATTTTAAACGATGGAGATAGAATAATTTTTGAATACGTAAATTATGTGACAATATGTGGTCTAGTTGTTTTGTTTGGTATGATAGCGAACATTATCAACATCGTCATATTTTACAAACAAGGTTTCGTGAATACTGTAAACATAGCTTTTCTTTCACTTGCCATTTCTGATTTTTGCTGTTTGATGTCTTTGGGGTGGGCTTCCATTTCCATGAACCCACTTCTTCCAACCAACGACGTGACATGGGCTTCAGTTGAAGTAATGTACCTCACAGCAGGATGGCCACACGTTTGTTTTTGTCGAATCACCAGCTACATCACAGTTTACATCACAGCAGAAAGGTTTATCTCTATCGCGCTGCCACTCAAAGTCAAACAAATAGTCACAGCAAAAAGGACTACGCTAATCATATGTCTTATCTATATAGTCAACATAGTAACTCTCATTCCAGAGTATGTCACTTCTTACCTTGACTGGAGGTATATTCATGGTAAAAATAAAACACTGATTGGCATAGTTTTTACAAGCAGTAGGGACCTGGTCGAAGGACTTTGCTTCGTCGTTCACTCCCTGCTCAGCGCTACTTCCTTCTTCGGTGTTATATTTTGTACATGTGCGCTGGTCAATAAACTCAGAAAGTCATCCAAATGGAGGAGCGAAGCAACTTTAGGTCACAGTCAATCACCGTCAACATCTACCAAAGAGATGAAGACAGTGAAGATGGTGGTGTTGATAGCGAGTGTTTTAATTATTTGTTACATACCTGGAGCTACCCTTGCCATGGCTACGTTTATAGTTGGAACAGAGTTTGACGTTAAAGGAAAATACGTTAACATTTGCGAAGCAGCCTGGTCAACGGCACTTTCTTTCCAGTCCATCAACTCCAGTGTCAACATTTTCTTGTATTATAACATGAGCTCCAAATACAGACAAACATTTATTGACATATTCATGAGAAATTGTCGATGTAGTGAAAGAAACAAGTCTACAGGTGAAAATAATGTAAACGAATGACCTTACATTGCTCTGTCTCTTGTCAGTGTAAAGGAAATTGCGATAGCTCAGTGGCTAGTGAACTGGATTACAAAAGACAAGAGGTCAGGTTCGATCCTTATGGACGGCTTCCAGGTTCACCCAGCCTATAAAGGATAACGGATTTTTTTATTGAAAAGTAAAGTGGCGTAATACCGATCACGTTACCCCAAAAATTATGTGTGGAAGGTCTATAAAAATTATCACCACTAACACCATATTCCCGACACGCCAGCGTTACGGGGCTCTTTACTTTCCTTCTACTTGCAAGCTCTGTGTATTTATTTAAATTATTTTATACGGATTTCTCAGTTATAACTGTCTTTTACCACGTCATGATCAAACATGCATACAGAAGTAACACAATATATATATATATATGTAGAGAGAGAGAGAGAGAGAGAGAGAGAGAGAGAAAGAAATTAGGTCCCACTTGCACAGTCTTCTCAAACATCTAGATACTGCTCAAACAACATAGCTTGTGCTGGTTTGGCCACTTACAAATGTATGAAAGATGGCCGCATATAGAAAGATATACTTAATGGACAACTAGCAGACGGCAAAAGAACTAGAGGGCGCTTAAACTCCGATCATCGTTCACTGGTCCATAGTTTGGTAGAATCTTATATCAAGATCATCGTTCACTGCTCCACAGTTTGGTTAAATCTTATATCAAGATCATCGTTCACTGGTCCATAGTTTGGTAGAATCTCATATCAAGATCATCGTTCACTGCTCCACAGTTTGGTAGAATCTTATATCAAGATCATCGTTCACTGCTCCACAGTTTGGTAGAATCTTATATCAAGATCATCGTTCACTGCTCCACAGTTTGGTAGAATCTCATATCAAGATCATCGTTCACTGCTCCACAGTTTGGTAGAATCTCATATCAAAATCATCGTTCACTGCTCCACAGTTTGGTAGAATCTTATATCAAGATCATCGTTCACTGCTCCACAGTTTGGTAGAATCTTATATCAAGATCATCGTTCACTGCTCCACAATTTGGTTAAATCTCTAATCATGATCATCGCTCACTGCTTCACAATTTGGTTAAATCTCGTATCATGATTATCACTCACTGCTCCACAATTTGGTTAAATCTCTTATCATGATTATGGCTCACTGCTCCACAATTTGGTTAAATCTCTTATCATGATTATCACTCACTGCTCCACAATTTGGTTAAATCTCTTATCATGATTATGGCTCACTGCTCCACAATTTGGTTAAATCTCTTATCATGATTATCAGTCACTGCTCCACAATTTGGTTAAATCTCTTATCATGATCATTACCTACTGCTCCACAATTTGGTTAAATCTCTTATCATGATCATTACCTACTGCTCCACAATTTGGTTAAATCTCTTATCATGATCATGACTCACTGCTCCACAATTTGGTTAAATCTCTTATCATGATCATGACTCACTGCTCCACAATTTGTTTAAATCTCTTATCAATGATCATTACCTACTGCTCCACAATTTGGTTAAATCTCTTATCATGATCATGACTCACTGCTCCACAATTTGGTTAAATCTCTTATCATGATCATGACTCACTGCTCCACAATTTGTTTAAATCTATTACCATGATCATCGCTCACTGCTCCACAGTTTGTAGAAAGAAATTGAAATGTGAGTGAAGGAAAATAATCTTCAAATACATGTTACAGCCAATCATCAGAAGATTGTCTACAATTTCCTATTATTTATCTGCGCTGCTTTTTCTAATAAAACGTTTGACCACTTATTGAAATGCCCCCCAAGCAGCGTTTTTCTAAAGAGAAAGTGAATGTACGATCGGACTTCTACTTTTTCTTCCCTTCCTCATTGGCCTTTCAGCGTCGAGGGGAGATATAGTTTGCGGTCTTTTGCTCTTCTGTTCGCCTCTGCTGCTGGTATTTTTCCTAGTGCTTCTAATATTCCATCCAGTCACCTTTTTCGTAGTCGACATTGGGTCTGGTGTTCTCACAACGTTTGCTGAAGGCTCGTTGTGTTGTGTTTTGATCTTTCTGCCTTGTAACGTGGCCAAATCATTTTATCTGTTGTTTCCTTATGTATTCTATGGCGGGGGGCTATTCCTAGCTTTTTACTCAGTTCATCATTTATGATGGAGGCGAAGGCGCGCCTCACAGCATCAGAGCTGGAAGTTGTCAGCGACCCATAGCTGATAGCTTGCGCCAGGATCGGTGAACCAGAACCATCCAGACCCTGTTCCACCTCTCCGTGGTGCTTCTAGTAAAAGACTAACCTGTCCACTCTTACCAAGCGAGTAGGGATCGAAGAGGGAAGACAACCCGGTACTCAAAAATGTAATGCTGAAGTCGGATGTGTAGGTCCGAAAGGCGCAAATATCACAGTTATACTGCAAATCACAACACAACGTAGACACGCCCACTTAACGTCATTTTAAGGGCGGATGACGAAGAGATGTACTTCTTTAGTCATCGGACTAACGCAATCAAGCAAGCATTTCTGATCTTATCTCTCAGACTCTTTTCTGTCATTCGTCTAACACATTTCATCTCAGTAGATGTTGTTTTTCTTCTTATACTTGCATCTAAAGTCCAGGTCTAGCACTGGTAGTACAACGTTGGGATGAAGATTGTATTTACGATCGTACATTTGCTACATATCTCTGACAACGCACCGAAAAAAACCTCAGTGGTTGACATCGGTTTCAAGTTCCAACTGGGACAAGAGAGAAGGTGATCTTGATGATGAAAATGCAAAGATGATGACGACGAAATTTTCAAATAGAATAACTAAACTATGTCCAATGAGTAAAATAGGATCATCATCATCATGTGCCATACCGGTTGGCGTAGGTGATCATGTCCCTCCAAAATCTTCTATCTACAGTGCATCGTATCAGTTCTGTTGTTGACTATTTTCCATGCCATGACACCAAGCTATCCAGTATTCTCTCTCTTTGTCGTCTGCGATTTCTCTTTCCCTTTATTTTGCCAGTTGTAACCAAGTATTCCAACTTTCCTCTTCTCATGATGTGCCCGAAAAATGTTGATTGCTTCTTTCTGATATATTTTAAAAGCTCCCTTTTTGTGTTGGCCTCTTTGAGAACTTCCTCATTGGTCTTTTTTAGCTGTCCAGGGAATTTTCAACATTCTTCTGAGAAATCCCATCTATATGGCCTCTAATCGTCTTTTAATTTGTCTGTCTACTGTCCATGATTCGCTTCCATAGGTCGAAATTGGTTCTATATAGCACCGATGAACTATCTTTCTCATTTCCATTGACATAGATTTGTTGCATAAGGTATTTTTCATTTTCTGAAATGCTATTTTCGCCTGAGCTATTCTGCTTTTTATTTATGTAGTGCATCTTCAATCTGATGTTATTATTGTGTCCAAGTATTTGAAACGTTGCCCTTGTTTCAGATTTGTCTAGTTTATTTTTATGCTGCATAAAGGTGATGATTGTTTCTTTGATATAACCATTACTTCTGTTTTCTTACTATTCAGACTGAGACCTTTCTTGTTGCTTTCTTTTACTATTATGTCTATCATTTCTTGTAGTTCGTACTCTGTCTCTGCTATTAAGACTGTGTCATCCGCACATCGCAAATTATTTATCTTGTGACCGTTGACTTCAATTCCATTGTTGTCTACTATTGATCTCATAATATATTCGCTGTAAAGTGAAAACAAATCCGGTGACAGAACACAGCCTTGTCTGACTCCTTGTTTTATATATTGAAATTGTCCTGTTTGGTTGTTAATTCGTGTAGCTGCTGTTTGTTGCCAGTACATATTTTTTTTATGATTCGCAGATCCTTGCCATCAATGTAGCTATAATTTCTCCAACATATTGATTATTTCCACATGCTTTACTTTGTCAAATACTTTCGTGTGAAATAGGATATATTTGTTTAATAACGGGAGTCGAGCAGGAAACATGAAAGAACATCCCGGAAACAGAGTGACTTGATTTTCAATTTTCCTTCGACGCTGAAACTCAAAAGAGGTAGAGGAAATGAAGTAAAGTTTGCATCTGAGCCCTGAGTACTCACATCTTCTATGTTTAGAAGATTTACTCACAGCTGACTAGGCGGTGGCATCATTGACATACTATATGAAGACCATACTCGGCCCTTCCAAGATAAACCTGTAAATAGACTAATCATTATTGCCAGACTGGTAGGAATCGAAGAATGAAGGCAACAAGTTACTAAAATAAAATACACAGATGTCATAAGTGTTGAACAGTCTTGCTATTATCAACAACAGTTGACATCACCTGTGCCTATTTGACTGACTTTTCAAACGAGAAATCGTCGGGCCAAAACAAAGAGAAAGAAGTGGAAACTGTGTTTGTTTTTATTTCAAATGAATAACAATTATAATTTGATTTAAATTATTTTCGATTTTCGTACCAATTTTAAACTTACGGACCATCAGCAGAAGGTGCATCGTTATTTTCATCTACCAACAAGCAAAATGTATTGCCATTCCCCTTAGCAATTTGTACAGCTATTGTTTACGACTTCATATAATTAATTCTACATGTGGAGTAAAGGCATAACAATTGGAAGCTGCTGTAAAGCTGATGATAGAATGACAAATGCAATAAGGAATAAAGTGGTATGGTTACAGCTTTACGTGGGTGATGAACAAAACCAAACCAAAATGATGTTTCGGCTCAGAAGGCTTTTAGCTGGAATAATAAGCACAACACGAAAGTATATATAGATAAACATAGATTTGACAATAATTCTAATTATACACATCCACGCTTATTTAGTTTATCACTCAGTTAGTAATTATAAGTTAGGAAATCGTTTAACAAAAAGGATTGTATCATTAGAACAAGATTTATTCCATCCTGTCACAATTATTGAATGCGACTGATATAACAAACAGAAAGTTCCCAAAGAACGTAATGGTTCTGTTGCAGAAAAGAGCGATTTAAAAGAGTCAACCTTAAATGACACTTAATTTATATCTATTGTTCTTTAGGGACGGTACATAAGATAGAAATTCTTTACTCTTTGTGTCATAGGGTAGAAATTCTTGACTATGTGTCATAGGGTAGAAATTCTTGACTGTGTGTCATAGGGTAGAAATTCTTGACTGTGTGTCATAGGGTAGAAATTCTTGACTGTGTGTCATAGGGTATAAATTCTTGACTATGTGTCATAGGGTAGAAATTCTTGACTATGTGTCATAGGGTATAAATTCTTGACTATGTGTCATAGGGTAGAAATTCTTGACTGTGTGTCATAGGGTAGAAATTCTTGACTATGTGTCATAGGGTAGAAATTCTTGACTATGTGTCATAGGGTAGAAATTCTTGACTATGTGTCATAGGGTATAAATTCTTGACTATGTGTCATAGGGTATAAATTCTTGACTATGTGTCATAGGGTAGAAATTCTTGACTGTGTGTCATAGGGTATAAATTCTTGACAATGTGTCAAAGGGTAGAAATTCTTGACGGTGTGTCATAGGGTAGAAATTCTTGACTATGTGTCAACGGGTAGAAATTCTTGACGGTGTGTCATAGGGTAGAAATTCTTGACTGTGTGTCATAGGGTAGAAATTCTTGACTCTGTGTGTATGAGGATCTTTGCTACTAAGCATCAACCCTTGCGCAGGACCATCATTGTATCTCGTCTTTCGACTCTGTTCTGGGAGATCAGTGAATCTTGATCAGGGAGCTGATGCTTGCTGTTGTTACCTGATGCTTGCTATTGTTACCTGTTGCTTGCTGTTGTTACCTGTTGCTTTCTGTTGTTACATGTTGCTTGATGTTGTTACCTGTTGCTTGCTGTTGTTACCTGTTGCTTGCTGTTGTTACCTGTTGCTTTCTGTTGTTACATGTTGCTTGCTGTTGTTACCTGTTGCTTTCTGTTGTTACATGTTGCTTGCTGTTGTTACCTGTTGCTTGCTGTTGTTACCTGTTGCTTGCTGTTGTTACCTGTTGCTTTCTGTTGTTACCTGTTGCTTGCTGTTGCTACCTGTTGCTTGCTGTTGTTACCTGTTGCTTGCTGTTGTTACCTGTTGCTTTCTGTTGTTACATGTTGCTTGCTGTTGTTACCTGTTGCTTGCTGTTGTTCCTGTTGCTTCATTGTTTTTTTTTTGTGTCTCTAGGTCAGGCTCCTTTTCTTTCACCCTTTGGTTCTCATTTACTGGCCTGCTTTGATATTCTATGTTCTCCCTTCACATCACGTGACCAACATATGACCGCCTTCTTCTGTTGATTATAGTTAATATACTTTTGATGTTTTGTCATTTCTCTTATTTTTGCACAAATCTTGAATTCATCCCATGGTAGACGAAGTGTTTGTCAGAGGCATCAGTTTTCAAACGCATCCAGTCTGTTTTCTATTTCTATACTTGTTTTCCAGCTCTTGCGTGCATAAGTAGGGGATGATAATACATTTGATTGACTAAGTTTACCACAGGTAAGTTATATCAATAGAGATGATACTGGTGGACAAATATATTCCCATAATGTTACTAAATATCGACCAGAACTGAACTGTTGTACTGTAAACTGAAATAAATGTGTACTTCACATACATTAAATGCAATTTTAAATGATTATACTTAATATTCACATGATAACTTATGCAGTAGTGAAAGTGGTTGTTTAGAGGCAACTGAGGAGCTCTCCCTCCCCCTCTCCCCACCACTCTTATTACAGCTGACAGGTAGAAGAGAATCTAGGTCTTTCTCGTGATCACAGAAGGGAAAAGGCTTAGCTCATATACTCAATGTGAGTTTGAATAAATGAGAATCAGTGACCAATCCTCCATAATCGTGGATAGAAATGCATGAGGGAGCTGATATGAACTCACCTCACAAGGAAGATCGGTTGTGACGTAGTAGGTGGCGGCATTGGTGGTCTTTCTGGATTTTCCTCTTTTTGATACTCTTGTTTTTAATTTTTTTTTTTTAAGTTTTAAATTCAAATTAACATATTCACAGGTTACCGATGCTCTTCTCCGTGTAGAGTTCCTTCTATTTACTGTTTCCAATGTTTATTATCCTTTGGCTTGTAAACTTCTTCGCCTTTGAAGATCTTTTTTTCTGTGAAAATGACAATAGCTTTTCTTAAGTGCTTAAGTACGCAATATTTACTTTGAATGCCACGATAAATGTTATTGCAGCAATTTGGCAAGTTTTTGAAAATGTATTCAGGGGTTTGAACATAAATGTTTGTTCACAGTTCGTTAACCTTCGCTGTAGATAAAGTCGTTAATTCGATGTCTTAGTTTGTGACATTGGTAGCTAAGGACCTAACTTGTGCAAACGGATGGCATTGGCAATGATCATTTTGAATCTATGAAGTGGGCTCATTTTGTGTTTAACTCAAAAGCATATGTGCTTTTTAACCAAAGAATTTTTTTTTTTTTGGGACTCAATGAAGATATCCCCGATGGAAGAATAAATTGTACTATTAGTCCCATAAATGATTCGCTTCCAGAGGTTTATGATGTAAACAAAGCAGTTTTCTCATTGCAAGTGAATAATGTCCACACCTATAATTGGTCAGGATTGGGTAGCAGCAGCAGTTTTATAGCGAACACAGAAAACATCACAGGATTGTGCTGTTCTGAAACAGCTATGCCATGCTACCCTAGAATTGCCTTTAATGGGATTACTGTGACCACAAGCCACTCTCCATGTGTGTGCCACGTATTTACACCCCTGAAAGAAATTCTGAATATAACAACATCATGTGCCGTCTGTGATATTAAAGAACACTACAAGGAGCCTCCAGTATGACTGATACAACTGTTGCACCAAGCACTTCATCAGCAAAGCCATATCTATGGAATGTTCATCTGACATTGTTCTTGAATGATGTCCAAGTTAATGAGACATTAGAATCGTGT
Organism: Megaustenia siamemsis; assembly: GCA_032433765.1. Taxonomy (NCBI): domain Eukaryota; kingdom Metazoa; phylum Mollusca; class Gastropoda; order Stylommatophora; family Ariophantidae; genus Megaustenia; species Megaustenia siamemsis. Next base: position 70,789,897 of record JAVIAB010000051.1, on the reverse strand, counting down.
GGCGGCAGCTACAAGAAGGGAGCGGAGAACATCATCAATTGTGTTTTTACTAACTACAGGTCATGTGGCTTCTGTTGGATTGGAAATGATAACTTACCACCACTGTGTGTCTATATGTTTGGAATTGGAGTCATCAATGATGGCCTAACATCATAAAGTGCTACGACGATCATCATTTTCGGGAGGACGTAAACTCCCATGGTATATGGTGGATAGGTGGCAGGAACCATTGAAGGCTATGTCTGAAAAGTGTTCCTTCTTGCAGTTTCCTCATATTCCAAGTCCGGCTTGTTGCAGGAGCTACTGAGTTAATTGATCTGTGCACACCGTGAGCTGTGTGTCTCATCCGTTTTGATCCTGCTTCGATATCCCGCTTGTTTACGATGAATGATGATATCGTATGACGGGGAACAGTTGGCTGTGTTCACTTTCTGCACGGTTTCGCCTTATGTCTTTTGGCGTGTGCTGAGACTGCTACGATGGGGACTACAGTTACCTTTCTTTGTTTGGGAGATGAGTTAGTAATTCGGATGATTCCACTGGCACGGGCGGTTGAGCAATTATGGATTTTAATTCGTTTGCTGTGAGGCCGAGGCCTTCCATAACCAATAACAATAACAATAACAAGTGCTCAAAAAGTCTCAGACATTTTTTTTTTAAATAAAAAGTTGAAATAATGAATCTGTATGTTCACTGTCGTCTCTTTCAACTGCTCTTTGTTGTCTCATCTGAATGAGATCGTAATTTGATAATTCATACTTTTAGTGGGATTATCAGCTCAGGTGTCAAATGGTTCAGCAAATCTTATTTATTTTTTCTCCCCCCCCAATATTTGTCTTAAAGGTATTTTGGTTAAAAGCGAAGAACTTTGTTCGTCTGAGGATCGTATGGTCCTTCATTAAAACGTGTTCTGCTGTCAGATTTCTGCAGAAGCCATCATGTCCAAGGATTGACTGTAAAGTTACATGCAAGTCATAGAAGGTGACATCACCGGTTATAAACAGCATGCAACACCTTCACTAGATTTAGTTTGTTAAAAATCCGTTAAGATCTGCAGAGCAGATATTGATTCAGCGAACGCAAGAATATTGGTTATTATTATTATAATAGGACTGTCTGTGGACCTGTTGGACAACAGTGTTAATGGTTTATATTTCTGTGGGAGATAAAGTTCCCGGAAGTTGCATTTATGTCAGTAATAGATCAATCTACATAACTACAGTTATCAATCCTGGTAATTTACTACCAAGCACTTCTAGTTAACTGTCTCTCTCTCTCTCTCTCTCTGTTTCTTTTTTTGAGAATTTCATTCTTTCTATTTCCTTCTGCCTCCACTTCACGCAAATATTCACTCGTCACTTGAATACCATCTGTTGTCTTCTCATGACTTATGCACACAAAATATAACTATTTTCTCCTAGTGTTCGCAATATCTATAACTTCTATAACCTAAGACATTGATAATTGTACATTTCACCTCGAACAAGATGTAACACTTTGTGAGAACTACAGAAATCACGATGAAATAATTGAGATCATTGAACTATTAACAGAGGAAGATATTAAAGCTTTAATAGGCTTAAAAGAGCATTTAAAAAATAACAAATTACCAAAGTTTATAAACGTAATATTTATATTGCAGTGAATGATAACAAATCACAGACTACTGACATTTCAAGGACATTTTAAGATAAATGTATGAATTGCAAGACATATTTTATTTTATAATTAGACAGTAATGTCATGAATGTAATCTACTGCACTTAAATACAATATCATCAAATGTTTGTCTGTATTTTGAACTCATTTTGTAATAGAGGAAAATGTTGAGGCTGGAATTGATTGACTGGAAGCAAAATGCAACTGACCAAACCGCTTCGCTAATGTTGATGTATCGGCCCTTAATGCTAAATTCTGGCCCGAGAATAAACGTAACCAGTGCAAACAGAGCACCAGGCGTGTAACACACGATGAGTACCGTGGCTATCAGAACAACCATCTTACCAGTCTTCCTCTCTTTATTTGAAACAGACATAGCTTGATGACTAGAGGCTGCAGTTTTTCTCCATTCAGATGTTTTTCTTAGTTTGATGACCAGGGCAATTGTTAACATTATAACACCAACAAATGAAGTAACACTAAGAAATGAGTGCAGCACAAAACACAAACCATCTACATCTTTTCTGCTGCTCGTAAAAATGATTCCTATCAGAGTTTTATTTTTTTCTGGTAGGTATCTCCAACCGAGGTAAGAAGTAGCGTATTCTTGAGTGAGAGTCAGTATGTTGACAATATAGATTAGGCTGATGATCAACGTTGTTCTTTTTGCGGTGAATATTTGTTTGACTTTGAGCGGCAGCACGATAGAGATAAACCTTTCTGCTGTAATGTAAACTGTGATGTAGCTGGTGATTCGACAAAAACCAATATGTGGCCAGGCCGCTGAGAGAAACATAACTTCTGCTGAGACCCATATGATATCATAAACTGGGAGAAGTGGGTTTAAGCAAATACTGTGCCACTCCAAAGAAATAAGACAACAGAGATCGGATATTGCGAGTCCAAGAAAAGCGATGTTCACAGTATTTGTGAATCCTTGTTTATAGAAAATGATGATATTGACAATGTTGGCTGATATTCCAAACAGCGAAACTAAACCACAAATAGACACACAATTGACAAACTCAAAAATCTTCTTTCCATCTTCACTTAAGTTAGTAATGACATTCTCTCTCTCTCTGTACATTTGGTACACTCTTTAAGTTCATTATTAGCATTAGAGTCATTGCTTACTTGAATGGCTTGATACATTTTTCTAAAGATTTATTCCTGTCAGTGTGTCCAGTGTAAAGTTCTCATCTTTTACTTCCATTTCTTCTATTCTTCAATTCAGTAAATTACAAAACGCGATGGGTTTCTTCCCAGATATTTAGTCATAATATAAAGGTCCTCATAAGTGACCCACAATTTGTCTGGGAAATATCGTTTTAAGTACCCAGATTATAGTTTTCATGTTTCTGTAGAACTCAAATGTTTGTGATTTAATCTCTAGATTGTGTGCGCTAATGTGACATATACATTGTGAAGTATAACACACAGGTTCTAACAGTTTAGTTATGTCATAGACTGTAGATTTAAATGAAATACCTATAACATGTAATGTCTTTCTAAGACATTCGTAATATTTAGGCTTTAGTCTCCATTTTGAAATATTAAGAATAATGTTTACGTCGATGTTAATTCTTTTGTAACAATGATTTCGTGCACAACACTGATCAAAGTGATACAATGATAATAACGTGTTGGTTGTTACAAATCATAGAGCGTGCATATAATTTAACGAAATACGCAAACCAGAAATAATTTAATTATTCAATGCAGCAACTATAAATTATAATTTTATTTCGGTACAGATTTTGTTGGCACGTGCTAGTCAGAAATTTTAGGAAATCAATTTTCAGAAAATGTACTATCGGTCATGATTATGTGCAATTAAATATACCACTAGACGAGATTTGGTAACTAAATGATATACTCTGTATTTATGTTATATATCTCTAAATAGATCGCAGGAACGAGACTACGGTACAAGCAGTGACTGTAATATAAATACCACATCATAATTTGGTCATTTTGTTGTTTGTTATTTAGAATTACGTAAATACCATATGTATTGTAATATATATCACTTTAACGTGTCAGGTTTCATCTACTTCTTTACACAACAACCAATTTGAACACGTTGATTATTTAGTGATGTTTGATAAAAATTAGTATCGTTTATAAAGAAAATGATAATGGGTAATAACATTAGTTTTATACAAATACTGTCTGTTTCAGTGAAGATAAACCTTATTCCTTGTTTTTAATAGTACTTTTGTAAGTTTCATGAAAGACATATATAAATAGATTAGTTGGAAGTGTGAATACAGTTGATGTTTCAACAAATACATCTCTTTCACGAACTGCACAGCTGAATTCAAAAACAGGCTGTAAGAGATAACATCCAAAAATTCAAAATATACAACCTACGTTCCTTTAACGAAATGGGATCAATTAAATAATTGCTTTGACATTGTATTACGGTATAAGGTGGTGGAGATTGCTTGGACTGATATGATCGATTCGCGTCTGAGAATGACACGTTATGATGAACACAATAATGCAGATTATTTCAAGAAATGTTCACGTCTGAGGTCCTAATCCTGTCAAACCTGGGGTAAACGAAATATCGTTACAACTAACGTGAGACACACACAGAGAGAGAAAGAGAGAGAGAGAGAGAGAGAGAGACAGAGACAGAGAGAGACAGAGAGAGACAGAGAGAGACAGAGAGAGAGAGAGACAGATACAGAGTACATATCATATATCACATTTCAGTGCATTGTAGATTACCTCAGAAGATCTGCATAAGGCAAATTAAGCCTATTTTATATGTTTATAATATATATATTAAAATAGTATTTATATATTTTACATATTTATTTACAAGCTGTTGTAGATTTTAACCAGCACTTCAACTTACACGCTAACAAAGTAACGATGAAGATCTTAATTCTACTATTATTTTTAAATAGCCATAAATGTTCAGCTTCGTTTGGTCCGAACATTGTGTACGTCTATTATTTCAACCTTGTTAACGTTTCCTCGTTGTACGCCTGTTCTTCAACCTTTATATTCGTTTCTGATGTTGCTGCTCCAATCTGGTATTATTGTAAAATAATTGAGAATTGTAAATTTTTAAAAGTTTGGATGGATTATGAATTTTGTGGACTTTAGTGCTACATTAATTCACGTAAAATGTCAACCGTATTCAATTATGTATAAAATGTGTTCAAATATGTCTTGTGCATTTTCATTTATGTTCTCAGAAATTACCACATTTTAAATTAATCATAGTAGATCTCTCTCTCTCTCTCTCTCTCTCTCTCTCTCTCTCTCTCTCTCTCTGTGCGATCAAGACTCAATCAGTAGGATTCCAGACTCTCTCATGAAGTCAGCTGTCTGTTTAAGTGAATCGATTACTCCATATAGTTTCTCTTCCAGGGAGGTTGGTGTGGATCACATTGCTCCTTTCAAGTCTGTGTAGAGATTGAAAGTAATCAAAAGAAAAAAAAATGATGTCCATCTAGAGAAACACTAAGAAGAATACTGAGACAACAAAATGCATCATCTCGCCTGCTTGTGTTGTAGAGGCTCGTCAAGAACAGACACAAATGTGACGAGATAAACTTCTGGTACTGGTAATGTTTCATGCTTAAATTTTCTCTGATATAGAGTTCTAGGCTTTCTGTTCTATGTGTCTTTTTCGACTGGAAAGAACAATTGATAGATAAATTAATTAGAGATCATGTTTTTTTAAAAATATAGTATATCCACTCTTGAGAAACAGGCGTAACGCTATGACATTAGAAAAGGTCAGATCCTTATTGATACCCGATAGTTTCTTGAAGCAGAAGCTAAGTCGTACGCTAGTAAGAAAAAATGTTGAAGTCCCCAGCTATTGGGTTTTGAATATAATTATTATTGGAATCAGCCGTGCCCGTAAATTCTTATAGTCAAGTCCATCGATTTTTCTCTATTTACAGACGACAATTATTATCTTTAAATAATAACTCTTTTCTCTTGTAATCACCTTAAAATATCGGTTGAGTAGATGAGTGAGCCTTCCTCTTTGGTCCTACTTGCTATTGACGGTAGCTAGTTTATTTGGCAGATACTGGCAATGGTGGTACAAGAGTGCAATTGCAATTCATATTTTCGTATTTCTTGAATTTAGACATGTCCTTAGTTGCACGCTTTCTAATAAACCTGGTAATGTTATAATTTCTAAATTTCAAATAACCTCTATCTCTCTCTATCTTTCCTTTCGTCTTTCTCTCTCTTTATCTCTCTCTCTCTCTCTCCATGTCTGGGATTTCAAGAATTAATTCTTAATTCAAAGTAACTTTGGACGATTCGTTTTTAGCCACAATTACTAAATTCACTATCACAATTGGCTATATTAACGAAGTTCACTTTCAATATTGACTCTAGCCGCCATGTTCATTATCGTTGTCGGTATCATGACAAAATTCATTATCATTTTCGGACATCATCACTAAGTTCACTATCAACGTCTAATAATATCACTAAGTTCAATATCACTGTCACCTACTACCAGCAATTCACTAATACTGTCGGCTATCATCACACATTTCACTATCACTGTAGATTATCATCACCAAATTTACTATCTCTACCAACTCTGACCACCAATTTCACTATCTCTACCAACTCTGACCACCAATTTCACTATCTCTACCAACTCTCATCACTAAATTCACTCTCTTTACTAACTCTCACCACCAATTTCACTATCTCTACCAACTCTCATCACTAAATTCACTCTCTTTACTAACTCTCACCACCAATTTCACTATCTCTACCAACTCTCATCACTAAATTCACTCTCTTTACTAACTCTCACCACCAATTTCACTATCTCTACCAACTCTCATCACTAAATTCACTCTCTTTACTAACTCTCACCACCAATTTCACTATCTCTACCAACTCTCAACACTAAATTCACTCTCTTTACTAACTCTCACCACCAATTTCACTATCTCTACCAACTCTCAACACTAAATTCACTCTCTTTACTAACTCTCACCATCAATTTCACTATCTCTACAAAATATCATCACCAATTTCACTATCTCTACAAACTCTCACCACCAATTTCACTATCTCTACAAACTCTCACCACCAATTTCACTATCTTTATCAACTCTCAACACTAAATTCACTCTCTTAACCAACTATCACCACCAATTGCTCTATATCTACAAACTCTCACCTACAATTTATGTATCTCTCCCAACTCTCACCACCAAATTCACTCTCTTTATCAACTCACACCACCAATTTCACTACCTCTACAAACGCTCACCACCAATTTCACTATCTCTACAAACTCTCACCACCAATTTCACTATCTCTAAAAACTCTCACCACCAATTTCACTATCTTTACAACTCTCAACTCTAAATTCACTCTCTTAACCAACTCTCACCACCAATTTCACTATCTCTACAAAATCTCACCTATAATTTCCGTATCTCTCCCAACTCTCAGCACCAAATTCACACTCTTTAATAACTCGCACCACCAATTTCACTTCCTCTACGATCTCTCGCCACGAATTTCACTACCTCTACCAACTCTCAAAACCAATTTCACTAACTCTACCAACTCTCAAAACCAATTTCACTACCTCTACCAACTCTCACCACCAATTTCAATACCTCTACCAACTCTCACTACCAATTTCACTACCTCTACCAACGCTCACTACCAATTTCACTACCTCTACCAACGCTCACCACCAATTTCACTACCTCTACCAACTCTCACTACCAATTTCACTACCTCTACCAACTCTTACTACCAATTTCACTACCTCTACCAACTCTCACTACCAATTTCACTACCTCTACCAACGCTCACCACCAATTTCACTACCTCTACCAACTCTCACTACCAATTTCACTACCTCTACCAACGCTCACCACCAATTTCACTACCTCTACCAACTCTCACTAACAATTTCACTACCTCTACCAACGCTCACCACACATTTCACTACCTCTACCAACTCTCACTAACAATTTCACTACCTCTACAAACGCTCACCACCAATTTCACTACCTCTACCAACTCTCACTAACAATTTCACTACCTCTACCAACGCTCACTACCAATTTCACTACCTCTACCAACGCTCACCACCAATTTCACTACCTCTACCAACTCTCACTACCAATTTCACTACCTCTACCAACTCTTACTACCAATTTTACTACCTCTACCAACTCTCACTACCAATTTCACTACCTCTACCAACTCTCACTAACAATTTCACTACCTCTACCAACTCTCACTACCAATTTCACTACCTCTACCAACGCTCACTACCAATTTCACTACCTCTACCAACTCTCACTACCAATTTCACTACCTCTAGCAACTCTCACTACCAATTTCACTACCTCTACCAACGCTCACTACCAATTTCACTACCACTACCAACTCTCACTACCAATTTCACTACCTCTACCAACTCTCACTAACAATTTCATTACCTCTACCAACTCTCACTACCAATTTCATTACCTCTACCAACTCCCATTACCAATTTCACTACCTCTACCAACTCTCACCACCAATTTCATTACCTCTACTAACTCTCACTACCAATTTCACTACCTCTACCAACTCTCACTAACAATTTCACTACCTCTACCAACGCTCACTACCAATTTCACTACCTCTACCAACTCTCACTAACAATTTCACTACCTCTACCAACTCTCACTAACAATTTCACTACCTCTACCAACTCTCACTACCAATTTCACTACCTCTACCAACGCTCACTACCAATTTCACTACCTCTACCAACTCTCACTACCAATTTCACTACCTCTACCAACTCTCACTACCAATTTCATTACCTCTACCAACTCTCACTACCAATTTCATTACCTCTACCAACTCCCATTACCAATTTCACTAACTCTTCCAACTCTCACCACCAATTTCATTACCTCTACCAACTCTCACTACCAATTTCACTACCTCTACCAACTCGCATTACCAATTTCACTACCTCTACCAACTCCCATTACCAATTTCACTACCTCTACCAACTCCCATTACCAATTTCACTACCTCTACCAACTCCCATTACCACTTTCACTACATCTACCAACTCTCACCACCAATTTCACTACCTCTACCAACTCTCACTACCAATTTCACTACCTCTACCAACTCCCATTACCACTTTCACTACATCTACCAACTCTCACCACCAATTTCACCACCTCTACCAACTCTCACCACCAATTTCACTACCTCTACCAACTCTCACCACCAATTTCACTACCTCTACCAACTCTCACCACCAATTTCACTACCTCTACCAACTCTCACCACCAATTTCACTACATCTACCAACTCTCACCACCAATTTCACTACCTCTACCAACTCTCACCACCAATTTCACTACCTCTACCAACTCTCACCACCAATTTCACTACCTCTACCAACTCTCACCACCAATTTCACTACCTCTACCAACTCTCACCACCAATTTCACTACATCTACCAACTCTCACCACCAATTTCACTACCTCTTCCAACTCTCACCACCAATTTCACTACATCTACCAACTCTCACCACCAATTTCACTACCTCTACCAACTCTCACCACCAATTTCACTACATCTACCAACTCTCACCACCAATTTCACTACCTCTACCAACTCTCACCACCAATTTCACTACCTCTACCAACTCTCACCACCAATTTCACTACATCTACCAACTCTCACCACCAATTTCACTACATCTACCAACTCTCACCACCAATTTCACTACGTCTACCAACTCTACCCACCAATTTCACTACCTCTAGCAACTCTCACCACCAATTTCACTACCTCTACCAACTCTAACCACCAATTTCACTACCTCTACCAACTCTCACCACCAATTTCACTACCTCTACCAACTCTCACCACCAATTTCACTACATCTACCAACTCTCACCACCAATTTCACTACCTCTACCAACTCTCACCACCAATTTCACTACATCTACCAACTCTCACCACCAATTTCACTACCTCTACCAACTCTCACTACCAATTTCACTACCAATTTCACTACCTATACCAACTCTCACCACCAATTTCACTACCTCTACCAACTCTCAAAACCAATTTCACTAACTCTACCAACTCTCAAAACCAATTTCACTACCTCTACCAACTCTCACCACCAATTTCAATACCTCTACCAACTCTCACTACCAATTTCACTACCTCTACCAACGCTCACTACCAATTTCACTACCTCTACCAACGCTCACCACAAATTTCACTACCTCTACCAACTCTCACTACCAATTTCACTACCTCTACCAACTCTTACTACCAATTTCACTACCTCTACCAACTCTCACTACCAATTTCACTACCTCTACCAATGCTCACCACCAATTTCACTACCTCTACCAACTCTCACTACCAATTTCACTACCTCTACCAACGCTCACCACCAATTTCACTACCTCTACCAACTCTCACTAACAATTTCACTACCTCTACCAACGCTCACCACCAATTTCACTACCTCTACCAACTCTCACTAACAATTTCACTACCTCTACAAACGCTCACCACCAATTTCACTACCTCTACCAACTCTCACTAACAATTTCACTACCTCTACCAACGCTCACTACCAATTTCACTACCTCTACCAACGCTCACCACCAATTTCACTACCTCTACCAACTCTCACTACCAATTTCACTACCTCTACCAACTCTTACTACCAATTTCACTACCTCTACCAACTCTCACTACCAATTTCACTACCTCTACCAACTCTCACTAACAATTTCACTACCTCTACCAACTCTCACTACCAATTTCACTACCTCTACCAACGCTCACTACCAATTTCACTACCTCTACCAACTCTCACTACCAATTTCACTACCTCTAGCAACTCTCACTACCAATTTCACTACCTCTACCAACGCTCACTACCAATTTCACTACCACTACCAACTCTCACTACCAATTTCACTACCTCTACCAACTCTCACTACCAATTTCATTACCTCTACCAACTCTCACTACCAATTTCATTACCTCTACCAACTCCCATTACCAATTTCACTACCTCTACCAACTCTCACCACCAATTTCATTACCTCTACTAACTCTCACTACCAATTTCACTACCTCTACCAACTCTCACTAACAATTTCACTACCTCTACCAACGCTCACTACCAATTTCACTACCTCTACCAACTCTCACTAACAATTTCACTACCTCTACCAACTCTCACTAACAATTTCACTACCTCTACCAACTCTCACTACCAATTTCACTACCTCTACCAACGCTCACTACCAATTTCACTACCTCTACCAACTCTCACTACCAATTTCACTACCTCTACCAACTCTCACTACCAATTTCATTACCTCTACCAACTCTCACTACCAATTTCATTACCTCTACCAACTCCCATTACCAATTTCACTAACTCTTCCAACTCTCACCACCAATTTCATTACCTCTACCAACTCTCACTACCAATTTCACTACCTCTACCAACTCGCATTACCAATTTCACTACCTCTACCAACTCCCATTACCAATTTCACTACCTCTACCTACTCCCATTACCAATTTCACTACCTCTACCAACTCCCATTACCACTTTCACTACATCTACCAACTCTCACCACCAATTTCACTACCTCTACCAACTCTCACTAACAATTTCACTACCTCTACCAACTCCCATTACCACTTTCACTACATCTACCAACTCTCACCACCAATTTTACCACCTCTACCAACTCTCACCACCAATTTCACTACCTCTACCAACTCTCACCACCAATTTCACTACCTCTACCAACTCTCACCACCAATTTCACTACCTCTACCAACTCTCACCACCAATTTCACTACATCTACCAACTCTCACCACCAATTTCACTACCTCTACCAACTCTCACCACCAATTTCACTACCTCTACCAACTCTCACCACCAATTTCACTACATCTACCAACTCTCACCACCAATTTCACTACCTCTACCAACTCTCACCACCAATTTCACTACCTCTACCAACTCTCACCACCAATTTCACTACATCTACCAACTCTCACCACCAATTTCACTACATCTACCAACTCTCACCACCAATTTCACTACCTCTACCAACTCTCACCACCAATTTCACTACATCTACCAACTCTCACCACCAATTTCACTACCTCTACCAACTATCACTACCAATTTCACTACCAATTTCACTACCTATACCAACTCTCACCACCAATTTCACTACCTCTACCAACTCTCACCACCAATTTCACTACCTCTACCAACTCTCACCACCAATTTCACTACATCTACCAACTCTCACCACCAATTTCACTACCTCTACCAACTCTCACTACCAATTTCACTACCTCTACCAACTCTCACTACCAATTTCACTACCTCTAGCAACTCTCACTACCAATTTCACTACCTCTACCAACGCTCACTACCAATTTCACTACCACTACCAACTCTCACTACCAATTTCACTACCTCTACCAACTCTCACTACCAATTTCATTACTTCTACCAACTCTCACTACCAATTTCATTACCTCTACCAACTCCCATTACCAATTTCACTACCTCTACCAACTCTCACTAACAATTTCACTACCTCTACCAACTCTCACTACCAATTTCACTACCTCTACCAACTCTTACTACCAATTTCACTACCTCTACCAACTCTCACTACCAATTTCACTACCTCTACCAACTCTCACTAACAATTTCACTACCTCTACCAACTCTCACTACCAATTTCACTACCTCTACCAACGCTCACTACCAATTTCACTACCTCTACCAACTCTCACTACCAATTTCACTACCTCTAGCAACTCTCACTACCAATTTCACTACCTCTACCAACGCTCACTACCAATTTCACTACCACTACCAACTCTCACTACCAATTTCACTACCTCTACCAACTCTCACTACCAATTTCATTACCTCTACCAACTCTCACTACCAATTTCATTACCTCTACCAACTCCCATTACCAATTTCACTACCTCTACCAACTCTCTCCACCAATTTCATTACCTCTACTAACTCTCACTACCAATTTCACTACCTCTACCAACTCTCACTAACAATTTCACTACCTCTACCAACTCTCACTACCAATTTCACTACCTCTACCAACGCTCACTACCAATTTCACTACCTCTACCAACTCTCACTACCAATTTCACTACCTCTACCAACTCTCACTACCAATTTCATTACCTCTACCAACTCTCACTACCAATTTCATTACCTCTACCAACTCTCACTACCAATTTCACTACCTCTACCAACTCGCATTACCAATTTCACTACCTCTACCAACTCCCATTACCAATTTCACTACCTCTACCAACTCCATTACCAATTTCACTACCTCTACCAACTCCCATTACCACTTTCACTACATCTACCAACTCTCACCACCAATTTCACTACCTCTACCAACTCTCACTACCAATTTCACTACCTCTACCAACTCCCATTACCACTTTCACTACATCTACCAACTCTCACCACCAATTTCACCACCTCTACCAACTCTCACCACCAATTTCACTACCTCTACCAACTCTCACCACCAATTTCACTACCTCTACCAACTCTCACCACCAATTTCACTACCTCTACCAACTCTCACCACCAATTTCACTACATCTACCAACTCTCACCACCAATTTCACTACCTCTACCAACTCTCACCACCAATTTCACTACCTCTACCAACTCTCACCACCAATTTCACTACCTCTACCAACTCTCACCACCAATTTCACTACCTCTACCAACTCTCACCACCAATTTCACTACATCTACCAACTCTCACCACCAATTTCACTACCTCTACCAACTCTCACCACCAATTTCACTACATCTACCAACTCTCACCACCAATTTCACTACCTCTACCAACTCTCACCACCAATTTCACTACCTCTACCAACTCTCACCACCAATTTCACTACCTCTACCAACTCTCACCACCAATTTCACTACATCTACCAACTCTCACCACCAATTTCACTACCTCTACCAACTCTCACTACCAATTTCACTACCTCTACCAACTCTCACTACCAATTTCACTACCTCTAGCAACTCTCACTACCAATTTCACTACCTCTACCAACGCTCACTACCAATTTCACTACCACTACCAACTCTCACTACCAATTTCACTACCTCTACCAACTCTCACTACCAATTTCATTACTTCTACCAACTCTCACTACCAATTTCATTACCTCTACCAACTCCCATTACCAATTTCACTACCTCTACCAACTCTCACTAACAATTTCACTACCTCTACCAACTCTCACTACCAATTTCACTACCTCTACCAACTCTTACTACCAATTTCACTACCTCTACCAACTCTCACTACCAATTTCACTACCTCTACCAACTCTCACTAACAATTTCACTACCTCTACCAACTCTCACTACCAATTTCACTACCTCTACCAACGCTCACTACCAATTTCACTACCTCTACCAACTCTCACTACCAATTTCACTACCTCTAGCAACTCTCACTACCAATTTCACTACCTCTACCAACGCTCACTACCAATTTCACTACCACTACCAACTCTCACTACCAATTTCACTACCTCTACCAACTCTCACTACCAATTTCATTACCTCTACCAACTCTCACTACCAATTTCATTACCTCTACCAACTCCCATTACCAATTTCACTACCTCTACCAACTCTCACCACCAATTTCATTACCTCTACTAACTCTCACTACCAATTTCACTACCTCTACCAACTCTCACTACAATTTCACTACCTCTACCAACTCTCACTACCAATTTCACTACCTCTACCAACGCTCACTACCAATTTCACTACCTCTACCAACTCTCACTACCAATTTCACTACCTCTACCAACTCTCACTACCAATTTCATTACCTCTACCAACTCTCACTACCAATTTCATTACCTCTACCAACTCTCACTACCAATTTCACTACCTCTACCAACTCGCATTACCAATTTCACTACCTCTACCAACTCCCATTACCAATTTCACTACCTCTACCAACTCCCATTACCAATTTCACTACCTCTACCAACTCCCATTACCAATTTCACTACATCTACCAACTCTCACCACCAATTTCACTACCTCTACCAACTCTCACTACCAATTTCACTACCTCTACCAACTCCATTACCACTTTCACTACATCTACCAACTCTCACCACCAATTTCACCACCTCTACCAACTCTCACCACCAATTTCACTACCTCTACCAACTCTCACCACCAATTTCACTACCTCTACCAACTCTCACCACCAATTTCACTACCTCTACCAACTCTCACCACCAATTTCACTACATCTACCAACTCTCACCACCAATTTCACTACCTCTACCAACTCTCACCACCAATTTCACTACCTCTACCAACTCTCACCACCAATTTCACTACCTCTACCAACTCTCACCACCAATTTCACTACCTCTACCAACTCTCACCACCAATTTCACTACATCTACCAACTCTCACCACCAATTTCACTACCTCTACCAACTCTCACCACCAATTTCACTACATCTACCAACTCTCACCACCAATTTCACTACCTCTACCAACTCTCACCACCAATTTCACTACATCTACCAACTCTCACCACCAATTTCCTTACCTCTACCAACTCTCACCACCAATTTCACTACCACTACCAACTCTCACCAGCAATTTCACTACATCTACCAACTCTCACCACCAATTTCACTACATCTACCAACTCTCACCACCAATTTCACTACGTCTACCAACTCTACCCACCAATTTCACTACCTCTAGCAACTCTCACCACCAATTTCACTACCTCTACCAACTCTCACCACCAATTTCACTACCTCTACCAACTCTCACCACCAATTTCACTACCTCTACCAACTCTCACCACCAATTTCACTACCTCTACCAACTCTCACCACCAATTTCACTACATCTACCAACTCTCACCACCAATTTCACTACCTCTACCAACTCTCACTACCAATTTCACTACCAATTTCACTACCTATACCAACTCTCACCACCAATTTCACTACCTCTACCAACTCTCACCACCAATTTCACTACCTCTACCAACTCTCACCACCAATTTCACTACATCTACCAACTCTAACTACCAATTTCACTACCTCTACCAACTCTCACTACCAATTTCATTACTTCTACCAACTCTCACTACCAATTTCATTACCTCTACCAACTCCCATTACCAATTTCACTACCTCTACCAACTCTCACTAACAATTTACTACCTCTTCCAACTCTCACTACCAATTTCACTACCTCTACCAACGCTCACTACCAATTTCACTACCTCTACCAACTCTCACTACCAATTTCACTACCTCTACCAACTCCCATTACCAATTTCACTACCTCTACCAACTCCCATTACCACTTTCACTACATCTACCAACTCTCACCACCAATTTCACTACCTCTACCAACTCTCACTACCAATTTCACTACCTCTACCAACTCCCATTACCACTTTCACTACATCTACCAACTCTCACCACCAATTTCACTACCTCTACCAACTCTCACCACCAATTTCACTACCTCTACCAACTCTCTCCACCAATTCACTACCTCTACCAACTCTCACCACCAATTTCACTACATCTACCAACTCTCACCACCAATTTCACTACCTCTACCAACTCTCACCACCAATTTCACTACCTCTACCAACTCTCACCACCAATTTCACTACCTCTACCAACTCTCACCACCAATTTCACTACCTCTACCAACTCTCACCACCAATTTCACTACATCTACCAACTCTCACCACCAATTTCACAACCTCTACCAACTCTCACCACCAATTTCACTACATCTACCAACTCTCACCACCAATTTCACTACCTCTACCAACTCTCACCACCAATTTCACTACATCTACCAACTCTCACCACCAATTTCACTACCTCTACCAACTCTCACCACCAATTTCACTACCTCTACCAACTCTCACCACCAATTTCACTACATCTACCAACTCTCACCACCAATTTCACTACATCTACCAACTCTCACCACCAATTTCACTACGACTACCAACTCTACCCACCAATTTCACTACCTCTAGCAACTCTCAACACCAATTTCACTACCTCTACCAACTCTCACCACCAATTTCACTACCTCTACCAACTCTCACCACCAATTTCACTACCTCTACCAACTCTCACCACCAATTTCACTACATCTACCAACTCTCACCACCAATTTCACTACCTCTACCAACTCTCACCACCAATTTCACTACATCTACCAACTCTCACCACCAATGTCACTACCTCTACCAACTCTCACTACCAATTTCACTACCAATTTCACAACCTATACCAACTCTCACCACCAATTTCACTACCTCTACCAACTCTCACCACCAATTTCACTACCTCTACCAACTCTCACCACCAATTTCACTACATCTACCAACTCTCACCACAATTTCACTACCTCTACCAACTCTCACCACCAATTTCACTACCTCTACCAACTCTCACCACCAATTTCACTACCTCTACCAACTCTCACCACCAATTTCACTACCTCTACCAACTCTCACCACCAATTCACTACATCTACCAACTCTCACCACCAATTTCACTACCTCTACCAACTCTCACCACCAATTTCACTACCTCTACCAACTCTCACCACCAATTTCACTACATCTACCAACTCTCACCACCAATTTCACTACCTCTACCAACTCTCACCACCAATTTCACTACCTCTACCAACTCTCACCACCAATTTCACTACATCTACCAACTCTCACCACCAATTTCACTACATCTACCAACTCTCACCACCAATTTCACTACGTCTACCAACTCTACCCACCAATTTCACTACCTCTAGCAACTCTCACCACCAATTTCACTACCTCGACCAACTCTCACCACCAATTTCACTACCTCTACCAACTCTCACCACCAATTTCACTACCTCTACCAACTCTCACCACCAATTTCACTACATCTACCAACTCTCACCACCAATTTCACTACCTCTACCAACTCTCACCACCAATTTCACTACATCTACCAACTCTCACCACCAATTTCACTACCTCTACCAACTCTCACTACCAATTTCACTACCAATTTCACTACCTATACCAACTCTCACCACCAATTTCACTACCTCTACCAACTCTCACTACCAATTTCACTACCTATACCAACTCTCACCACCAATTTCATTATCTCTACCAACTCTCACCACCAATTTCACTACCTCTACCAACTCTCACTACCAATTTCACTACCTATACCAACTCTCACCACCAATTTCACTACCTCTACCAACTCCCATTACCAATTTCACTACCTCTACCAACTCCCATTACCATATTCACTACCTCTACCAACTCCCATTACCAATTTCACTACCTCTACCAACTCTCACCACCAATTTCACTACCTCTATCAACTCTCACCACCAATTTCACTACCTCTACCAGCTCTCACTACCAATTTCACTACCTCTACCAACTCCCATTACCAATTTCACTACCTCTACCAACGCTCACCACCAATTTCACTACCTCTACCAACGCTCACCACCAATTAGACTACCTCTACCAACACTCTCCACCAATTTCACTATCTCTACCAACGCTCACACCAATTTCACTACCTCTATCAACTCTCACCACCAATTTCACTACCTCTACCAACTCTCACTACCAATTTCACTACCTCTACCAACTCCCATTACCAATTTCACTACCTCTACCAACGCTCACCACCAATTTCACTACCTCTACCAACGCTCACCATCAATTAGACTAACCCTACCAACACTCTCCACCAATTTCACTATCTCTACCAACGCTCACCACCAATTTCACTACCTCTATCAACTCTCACCACCAATTTCACTACCTCTACCAACTCTCACTACCAATTTCACTACCTCTACCAACTCCCATTACCAATTTCACTACCTCTACCAACGCTCACCACCAATTTCACTACCTCTACCAACGCTCACCACCAATTAGACTACCTCTACCAACACTCTCCACCAATTTCACTATCTCTACCAACGCTCACCACCAATTAGACTACCTCTACCAACTCTCACCACCAATTAGACTACCTCTACCAACACTCTCCACCAATTTCACTATCTCTACCAACGCTCACCACCATTAGACTACCTCTACCAACACTCTCCACCAATTTCACTATCTCTACCAACGCTCACCACCAATTAGACTACCTCTACCAACACTCTCCACCAATTCACTACCTCTACCAACGCTCACCACCAATTTCACTACATCTACCAACTCTCACCACCAATTTCACTACCTCTACCAACTCTCACCACCAATTTCACTACCTCTACCAACTCTCACCACCAATTTCACTACCTCTATCAACTCTCACCACCAATTTCACTACCTATACCAACTCTCACCATCAATTTCACTACCTATACCAACTCTCACCACCAATTTCACTACCTATACCAACTCTCACCACCAATTTCACTACCTATACCAACTCTCACCACCAATTTCACTACCTCTATCAACTCTCACCACCAATTTCACTACCTATACCAACTCTCACCATCAATTTCACTACCTATACCAACTCTCACACCAATTTCACTACCTATACCAACTCTCACCACCAATTTCACTACCTATACCAACTCTCACCACCAATTTCACTACCTATACCAACTCTCACCACCAATTTCACTACCTATACCAACTCTCACACCAATTTCACTACCTCTATCAACTCTCACCACCAATTTCACTACCTCTACCAACTCTCACCACCAATTTCACTACCTATACCAACTCTCACCACCAATTTCCCTACCTCTATCAACTCTCACCACCAATTTCACTTCCTCTACCAACTCTCACCACCAATTTCACTACCTATACCAACTCTCACCACCAATTTCACTACCTCTATCAACTCTCACCACCAATTTCACTACCTCTACCAACTCTCACCACCAATTTCACTACCTATACTAACTCTCACCACCAATTTCACTACCTATACCAACTCTCACTACCAATTTCACTACCTCTATCAACTCTCACCACCAATTTCTTCCTCTACTAATTCTCACACCAATTTCACTACCTCTACCAACTCTCACCACCAATTTCACTACCTCTACTAATTCTCACACCAATTTCAGTACCTCTACCAACTCTCAATACCAAATTCACTATCACTGTAGGCTATCTTCATCAAGAAGTAAAATATATGTTTTGCATTTGATTTTACTTTCCGCTGACTGACGCTGCATTCTTGTTGTTGAATCGATATTAGATGTCCGAATTTTCGGCTTGCCTTACATTGTTTAATGTTTATCTCTTCATGTATTTCTCTACGTATTGAGAATTCTAATCAAAGCTGGTTTACTGTGATTCACGATTTTATCTGTGTCCTCTACTGATATATTAACGATTTTCTTTTCACCACCTGTTGTTCTGTCTTTTTCTGTATTGGTTCTTATAGGACATCTTGACCTTGTTGATAAAATGAATTAATTGTGTTTTTTTTTAAATTATTGCCAGAAAAAAGTGAATCTTGTTTAGCGCCGACAAAGAGTTTTTAATTGATCGCACATTGGAAAACAGCCTCTCGCTGGTGCTAATTTGTGAATCTTTATTCTAATCACTTGATAAGTAATTACTTGACAGTGAATCGTGTGCCTCAATGTTTTTTTGATTGTTTTGTTAGTGAAGTTTATTTCTCAACAATTGATAGTGTCGGTTGTTGAGTAATAGAACTCAACATGCGGTAATTGTTAGATTTCTAACAATCACTGGTTGCTGCTCCTTG
Source organism: Megaustenia siamemsis (assembly GCA_032433765.1). Lineage (NCBI taxonomy): Eukaryota > Metazoa > Mollusca > Gastropoda > Stylommatophora > Ariophantidae > Megaustenia > Megaustenia siamemsis. Next base: position 70,769,300 of record JAVIAB010000051.1, on the reverse strand, counting down.
AGCAAGACGCCGCAATAATGAACGAGTGCTTGATCTCAACAGTTGATTTTGCTATCGGTGACTGATCTCAACGATTTCAATCAACTTTTAATATTGATTCAACAGATGAAAGCAAATATTATAGAGTACTGTTTACTTTTAAACACTGTAGAATATAAAACATTGGGTATTTTAAAAACAGTCAAAGGCGACTTCCTAACCAAAGTAACAATAGTTATTACAGCACCAATATTATGATGAACATGTCAATGAACTACGCTTGTTGAAAGTTGAAAGGAAGAAATTTACATTAATCTTCGGTAAAACGAAATATAACCAACTTCTTGCTGCAGGAGCTACTGAGTTAAGTGCTCTGTGCACACCATGAGCTGTGTGTCTCATCCGTTTGATCATGTTTCAATATTCCAATTGTTTACGATGAATGATGATATCGTATGACAGGGAACTGTTGGATGTGTTCACTTTCTGCACAGTTAGGCCTTATGTCTTTTGGCGTGTGCTGAGACTTCTACGATGGGGACTACAGTTACCTTTCTTTGTTTGGGAGATGAGATAATAATTCGGATGATTCCGCTGGCACGGGCATCTCATCTCACCATATCACACCACTCATCACAGTTCATCTAATTGCTTCTTATCCCACATCATCTCACCTGACCTCATCACAGTTCATCTAAATGCTACTTATCTCACATCTTCTCACCTGACCTCATCACATCACACATCACAGTTCGTCTAACTGCTTCTTATCTCTCATCATCTCACCTGACTCATCACAACACACATCACAGTTCGTCTAACTGCTTCTTATCTCTCATCATCTCACCTGACCTCATCACAACACACTTCACAGTTCATCTAAATGCTACTTATCTCTCATCATCTCACCTGACCTCATCACAACACACATCACAGTTCGTCTAACTGCTTCTTATCTCTCATCATCTCACCTGACCTCATCACATCACACATCACAGTTCATCTAATTGCTTCTTATCTCTCATCATCTCACCTGACCTCATCACAACACACATCACAGTTCGTCTAACTGCTTCTTATCTCTCATCATCTCACCTGACCTCATCACATCACACATCACAGTTCGTCTAACTGCTTCTTATCTCACATCTTCTCACCTGACCTCATCACAACACACATCACAGTTCGTCTAACTGCTTCTTATCTCTCATCATCTCACCTGACCTCATCACAACACACATCACAGTACATCTAACGTCATCTCAAATCACATTAACTGGTCTGACAACGCCGCATCACATCTCACCTCATCACCCTACACATCACAGTTTATCTCATCACACAGCACATCTGTTCATTTCATTCACCATACCTCATCTGACCTCAGGACACCCCATCTCATCTGATCTCACTGTACCATAGTGTATCACACCTCATTTCATTATACATCTCCTATAAACTCATGAGACACCATCAAGAAAGAAAACTCGTTCACATATTGTTTCTCTGCTTTGACGAAGTCGAGAGAAGTCATTTTTTTTAACGTTGGCATTTCAGTATTTCATTTCGTTTTTAGCTTTGTGTCTTCCTCTCCTACCTCTTGTTCCTGGGGAATAATAGAACAAAGAAGTATGTGTTAGCGCTCGGAAAAATTGACAGACAAACAACAATAGAAAAAAACGAAGAACAATATATGGTCCGAAGTGGGATCGAACCCGTACTCAGTGGCACCGCGCCTTGCCACGAGAAGCCGAACGCTTGGCACACTATCACGCAGCCAACTAAAAAATTGGCTATTGCAGTAGTGTCTTACACGATGACGTTCTCAATGACTATAGCATAGGGTAACGATCACAGACCGGAAATAAATTGTATATTTGTACTTTCCTATTAATGCAAGTATCTCCCAGTAGGGCTGAATACTTGTGTTGTAGACAAACATTTATAGGACGAAACAGCACGAATAGTAGTTCCCAGTGATTATATACTGGGTACAAATAATAATACATAAATATTATTATATGGGGAACTTCCGAGGCGATAATAGGGAATAATAGAACAAAGAAGTATGTGTTAGCGCTCGGAAAAATTGACAGACAAACAACAATAGAAAAAAACGAAGAACAATATATGGTCCGAAGTGGGATCGAACCCGTACTCAGTGGCACCGCGCCTTGCCACGAGAAGCCGAACGCTTGGCACACTACCACGCAGCCAACTAAAAAATTGGCTATTGCAGTAGTGTCTTACACGATGACGTTCTCAATGACTATAGCATAGGGTAACGATCACAGACCGGAAATAAATTGTATATTTGTACTTTCCTATTAATGCAAGTATCTCCCAGTAGGGCTGAATACTTGTGTTGTAGACAAACATTTATAGGACGAAACAGCACGAATAGTAGTTCCCAGTGATTATATACTGGGTACAAATAATAATACATAAATATTATTATATGGGGAACTTCCGAGGCGATAATAGGGAATAATAGAACAAAGAAGTATGTGTTAGCGCTCGGAAAATTGACAGACAAACAACAATAGAAAAAAACGAAGAACAATATATGGTCCGAAGTGGGATCGAACCCGTACTCAGTGGCACCGCGCCTTGCCACGAGAAGCCGAACGCTTGGCACACTACCACGCAGCCAACTAAAAAATTGGCTATTGCAGTAGTGTCTTACACGATGACGTTCTCAATGACTATAGCATAGGGTAACGATCACAGACCGGAAATAAATTGTATATTTGTACTTTCCTATTAATGCAAGTATCTCCAGTAGGGCTGAATACTTGTGTTGTAGACAAACATTTATAGGACGAAACAGCACGAATAGTAGTTCCCAGTGATTATATACTGGGTACAAATAATAATACATAAATATTATTATATGGGGAACTTCCGAGGCGATAATAGGGAATAATAGAACAAAGAAGTATGTGTTAGCGCTCGGAAAAATTGACAGACAAACAACAATAGAAAAAAACGAAGAACAATATATGGTCCGAAGTGGGATCGAACCCGTACTCAGTGGCACCGCGCCTTGCCACGAGAAGCCGAACGCTTGGCACACTACCACGCAGCCAACTAAAAAATTGGCTATTGCAGTAGTGTCTTACACGATGACGTTCTCAATGACTATAGCATAGGGTAACGATCACAGACCGGAAATAAATTGTATATTTGTACTTTCTATTAATGCAAGTATCTCCCAGTAGGGCTGAATACTTGTGTTGTAGACAAACATTTATAGGACGAAACAGCACGAATAGTAGTTCCCAGTGATTATATACTGGGTACAAATAATAATACATAAATATTATTATATGGGGAACTTCCGAGGCGATAATAGGGAATAATAGAACAAAGAAGTATGTGTTAGCGCTCGGAAAAATTGACAGACAAACAACAATAGAAAAAAACGAAGAACAATATATGGTCCGAAGTGGGATCGAACCCGTACTCAGTGGCACCGCGCCTTGCCACGAGAAGCCGAACGCTTGGCACACTACCACGCAGCCAACTAAAAAATTGGCTATTGCAGTAGTGTCTTACACGATGACGTTCTCAATGACTATAGCATAGGGTAACGATCACAGACCGGAAATAAATTGTATATTTGTACTTTCCTATTAATGCAAGTATCTCCCAGTAGGGCTGAATACTTGTGTTGTAGACAAACATTTATAGGACGAAACAGCACGAATAGTAGTTCCCAGTGATTATATACTGGGTACAAATAATAATACATAAATATTATTATATGGGGAACTTCCGAGGCGATAATAGGGAATAATAGAACAAAGAAGTATGTGTTAGCGCTCGGAAAAATTGACAGACAAACAACAATAGAAAAAACGAAGAACAATATATGGTCCGAAGTGGGATCGAACCCGTACTCAGTGGCACCGCGCCTTGCCACGAGAAGCCGAACGCTTGGCACACTACCACGCAGCCAACTAAAAAATTGGCTATTGCAGTAGTGTCTTACACGATGACGTTCTCAATGACTATAGCATAGGGTAACGATCACAGACCGGAAATAAATTGTATATTTGTACTTTCCTATTAATGCAAGTATCTCCCAGTAGGGCTGAATACTTGTGTTGTAGACAAACATTTATAGGACGAAACAGCACGAATAGTAGTTCCCAGTGATTATATACTGGGTACAAATAATAATACATAAATATTATTATATGGGGAACTTCCGAGGCGATAATAGGGAATAATAGAACAAAGAAGTATGTGTTAGCGCTCGGAAAAATTGACAGACAAACAACAATAGAAAAAAACGAAGAACAATATATGGTCCGAAGTGGGATCGAACCCGTACTCAGTGGCACCGCGCCTTGCCACGAGAAGCCGAACGCTTGGCACACTACCACGCAGCCAACTAAAAAATTGGCTATTGCAGTAGTGTCTTACACGATGACGTTCTCAATGACTATAGCATAGGGTAACGATCACAGACCGGAAATAAATTGTATATTTGTACTTTCCTATTAATGCAAGTATCTCCCAGTAGGGCTGAATACTTGTGTTTAGACAAACATTTATAGGACGAAACAGCACGAATAGTAGTTCCAGTGATTATATACTGGGTACAAATAATAATACATAAATATATTATATGGGGAACTTCCGAGGCGATAATAGGGAATAATAGAACAAAGAAGTATGTGTTAGCGCTCGGAAAAATTGACAGACAAACAACAATAGAAAAAAACGAAGAACAATATATGGTCCGAAGTGGGATCGAACCCGTACTCAGTGGCACCGCGCCTTGCCACGAGAAGCCGAACGCTTGGCACACTACCACGCAGCCAACTAAAAAATTGGCTATTGCAGTAGTGTCTTACACGATGACGTTCTCAATGACTATAGCATAGGGTAACGATCACAGACCGGAAATAAATTGTATATTTGTACTTTCCTATTAATGCAAGTATCTCCCAGTAGGGCTGAATACTTGTGTTGTAGACAAACATTTATAGGACGAAACAGCACGAATAGTAGTTCCCAGTGATTATATACTGGGTACAAATAATAATACATAAATATTATTATATGGGGAACTTCCGAGGCGATAATAGGGAATAATAGAACAAAGAAGTATGTGTTAGCGCTCGGAAAAATTGACAGACAAACAACAATAGAAAAAACGAAGAACAATATATGGTCCGAAGTGGGATCGAACCCGTACTCAGTGGCACCGCGCCTTGCCACGAGAAGCCGAACGCTTGGCACACTACCACGCAGCCAACTAAAAAATTGGCTATTGCAGTAGTGTCTTACACGATGACGTTCTCAATGACTATAGCATAGGGTAACGATCACAGACCGGAAATAAATTGTATATTTGTACTTTCCTATTAATGCAAGTATCTCCCAGTAGGGCTGAATACTTGTGTTGTAGACAAACATTTATAGGACAATAATTTAAAGTACAAATATACAATTTATTTCCGGTCTGTGATCGTTACCCTATGCTATAGTCATTGAGAACGTCATCGTGTAAGACACTACTGCAATAGCCAATTTTTTAGTTGGCTGCGTGGTAGTGTGCCAAGCGTTCGGCTTCTCGTTGCAAGGCGCGGTGCCACTGAGTACGGGTTCGATCCCACTTCGGACCATATATTGTTCTTCGTTTTTTTCTATTGTTGTTTGTCTGTCAATTTTTCCGAGCGCTAACACATACTTCTTTGTTCTATTATTCCCTGTTATCGCCTCTGAAGTTCCCCATATAATAATATTTATGTATTATTATTTGTACCCAGTATATAATCACTGGGAACTACTATTCGTGCTGTTTCGTCCTATAAATGTTTGTCTACAACACAAGTATTCAGCCCTACTGGGAGATACTTGCATTATAGGAAAGTACAAATATACAATTTATTTCCGGTCTGTGATCGTTACCCTATGCTATAGTCATTGAGAACGTCATCGTGTAAGACACTACTGCAATAGCCAATTTTTTAGTTGGCTGCGTGGTAGTGTGCCAAGCGTTCGGCTTCTCGTGGCAAGGCGCGGTGCCACTGAGTACGGGTTCGATCCCACTTCGGACCATATATTGTTCTTCGTTTTTTTTATTGTTGTTTGTCTGTCAATTTTTCCGAGCGCTAACACATACTTCTTTGTTCTATTATTCCCTATTATCGCCTCGGAAGTTCCCCATATAATAATATTTATGTATTATTATTTGTACCCAGTATATAATCACTGGGAACTACTATTCGTGCTGTTTCGTCCTATAAATGTTTGTCTACAACACAAGTATTCAGCCCTACTGGGAGATACTTGCATTAATAGGAAAGTACAAATATACAATTTATTTCCGGTCTGTGATCGTTACCCTATGCTATAGTCATTGAGAACGTCATCGTGTAAGACACTACTGCAATAGCCAATTTTTTAGTTGGCTGCGTGGTAGTGTGCCAAGCGTTCGGCTTCTCGTGGCAAGGCGCGGTGCCACTGAGTACGGGTTCGATCCCACTTCGGACCATATATTGTTCTTCGTTTTTTTCTATTGTTGTTTGTCTGTCAATTTTTCCGAGCGCTAACACATACTTCTTTGTTCTATTATTCCCTATTATCGCCTCGGAAGTTCCCCATATAATAATATTTATGTATTATTATTTGTACCCAGTATATAATCACTGGGAACTACTATTCGTGCTGTTTCGTCCTATAAATGTTTGTCTACAACACAAGTATTCAGCCCTACTGGGAGATACTTGCATTAATAGGAAAGTACAAATATACAATTTATTTCCGGTCTGTGATCGTTACCCTATGCTATAGTCATTGAGAACGTCATCGTGTAAGACACTACTGCAATAGCCAATTTTTTAGTTGGCTGCGTGGTAGTGTGCCAAGCGTTCGGCTTCTCGTGGCAAGGCGCGGTGCCACTGAGTACGGGTTCGATCCCACTTCGGACCATATATTGTTCTTCGTTTTTTTCTATTGTTGTTTGTCTGTCAATTTTTCCGAGCGCTAACACATACTTCTTTGTTCTATTATTCCCTATTATCGCCTCGGAAGTTCCCCATATAATAATATTTATGTATTATTATTTGTACCCAGTATATAATCACTGGGAACTACTATTCGTGCTGTTTCGTCCTATAAATGTTTGTCTACAACACAAGTATTCAGCCCTACTGGGAGATACTTGCATTAATAGGAAAGTACAAATATACAATTTATTTCCGGTCTGTGATCGTTACCCTATGCTATAGTCATTGAGAACGTCATCGTGTAAGACACTACTGCAATAGCCAATTTTTTTAGTTGGCTGCGTGGTAGTGTGCCAAGCGTTCGGCTTCTCGTGGCAAGGCGCGGTGCCACTGAGTACGGGTTCGATCCCACTTCGGACCATATATTGTTCTTCGTTTTTTTCTATTGTTGTTTGTCTGTCAATTTTTCCGAGCGCTAACACATACTTCTTTGTTCTATTATTCCCTATTATCGCCTCGGAAGTTCCCCATATAATAATATTTATGTATTATTATTTGTACCCAGTATATAATCACTGGAACTACTATTCGTGCTGTTTCGTCCTATAAATGTTTGTCTACAACACAAGTATTCAGCCCTACTGGGAGATACTTGCATTAATAGGAAAGTACAAATATACAATTTATTTCCGGTCTGTGATCGTTACCCTATGCTATAGTCATTGAGAACGTCATCGTGTAAGACACTACTGCAATAGCCAATTTTTTAGTTGGCTGCGTGGTAGTGTGCCAAGCGTTCGGCTTCTCGTGGCAAGGCGCGGTGCCACTGAGTACGGGTTCGATCCCACTTCGGACCATATATTGTTCTTCGTTTTTTTCTATTGTTGTTTGTCTGTCAATTTTTCCGAGCGCTAACACATACTTCTTTGTTCTATTATTCCCTATTATCGCCTCGGAAGTTCCCCATATAATAACCTCTTGTTCCTGACATGATGTTTTTTCCATCAGACCTTGACGAGCGTGTAACGAGGGCTGTACCACCTCAGCTTTCCTTTCTTCGCGATGGTAAGAAGATCATAATACATGTATTGATACATTTTGTTCAGATTATACACAGAAACTAGCTCAGTGGTTAGTGAACTGGACTACAAAGAACAAGATGTAGGGTTTGATCCTAACTGACGGCTTCCGGGTTCACCTAGCCTTTAATTGGTACCGGATTTTTTTCTGGGAAAGTAAAGCGGCACGGGCGTAATACCGACCACATTACCCTAAAAATCATGTGCTGAAGGTCTGTAAACTTCATGGTCACTAACACCATATTCCCCCAACGCCACTTGGCGTGACGGTGGCTCTTTACTTTTTTTTATTTTTTACTTATACGCTGAAACTCTTTATTAATTATGTGAGTTGCTTTCATGATTCTCCGGATTTAAAACAACAGACCTATCTCATCAATAGAGCTCGAATTTTGTGACGGAACATTGCTACGAATGTTGATGTTTCGTGAACGCATAAGAATATGGATTTGATGATTACACAAATTCAATTTTTCAATATTATTTTAATGTTAATGTTTCTGAAGACTGGTTTTAGAGCGTATCAGATCGGCATTCATTGTATTGTTTATGTACTGTGATATTATTTTTTCAATCGATTAAGACAGTGGTTTTTTGAAATATGGAAGGTTTTGTGTTTGAAAACTTTGATGGGTTTGTTTACACATCATGTGTAACAGATCTATATGTTTAAAAGAAATACAACTACAAATTGTTTGTTACAAAAAGTTAGCAAGAAAGTTGCAAATTTTTATACAATACAGAAAAATTACATATTTTCTCAAATAGTTCGCAGAACGTACACTTATAAGAAAGAACTACATACTCTGTTTCAATAGGCAAGGAAAAACGATGGATATACAAATTCAGCATAGTAAAAAATTAAGAGAAAAAACTGAAAATTACAGATAAAAAGGACTAATAGTATCCAAGACTATCTTAGACATGAGAAATATACATAATACAAATTGTTTTTCTTGCGGTCTCAATATATTTATTTTGTTTTCAAAACAAGACCATACAATTATTAGTGTTTTCTTCTGACGTTAGAAAGTAGAGAAAGACCGTTTATGGCGTAGTCTTATTTAGAACATTCTTGTTTCTTTTTTGAATGTCGCCTTTACCAGAACTACTTTGTACCTCATCTATTTTGTACATCTACTACCTAAACTAAACACTTTTCCCAGCTTTTTAAATGTATTGACCTGTATTAATACTGTCTCGTTGACTGTAAATGTACACTTGGAAAAACAAAGTACATTTCATTTTGCAGCTGTTGCCATTGTCTTTCTTGTTGTTGAAGCTACTAAGGCCTTTATTTTTCATTTCAAAAACAATCTCAAAGAAGAAACGAATGTATAAACGTAAATATGATTTAAGTAAAGTAGCGGTTAAGGGAGCCGCGATAACTCAATGGTTAATGCACTGGACTACTAATGACAAGAGATCGGTTTCGATCCTGATCGATGGCTTCCGGGTTGACCCAGTCTTAAATTATTACCTGATTTTTTTCTGGGGAAGTAAAAAAGCTCAGGCGTGTACCGCAAAAATCATGTGCCGAAGGTTTGTAAAAATTATGGTCACTAACACCATATTCCCAAACGCCACTTGCCGTGACTGGGCCCTTTACTTTTACCTTTTTAGAGTAGTGGTTAGAGTAGTGGTTAGAGTAGTGGTTAGAGTACTGGTTGGCGATAAAGTGAACTTAGTTCGATTCGAAAATTTTTCTTTCCTTCTCATGGTGCCCTGTGTCTGGCCCACAACAAAGTTTTTTTTTTCTGTACTAAGTCAAGTTGTCCTACCTCTTTTTTTGCCTTTCTTACAAACTCCACTGTACGACAGTTTTTGAGATTATTCTTGGGTTTCTCTCTAGTTCTATAATAACATTTATTGTTCTATGCCTATTTTGTTCTATTAGGCAGAAGTGCCAACAATATGATACAACCTATAACCTAGAGTACCAGTGGGTGCCACATCTCACCCCGCCAGCTCAAACCTGTCTTGCATGGTAGGACCTGCCAGGAAAATTCCTGCCGGCGTAGCTTTTAGGGAAGTGAAAGTTCGCAAACTGTAGAACCGAGTCAAAGTAAACAATTTATATTGATAGACCATAGGTTGCCGGTTCACTAGAATTGCTAAATTTTGCTGACTGATTTTAAGTTTGGTCGTTGATATATTTAGTAGCTTCCTCCTGGAGTCATGTGTTCACTCTGTGGGATGAATATAGATATTTTGACTCATGTCTAAAGCATATCAAAGAAAAAGTAAAGTACCCCCGTCACGCCAAGTGGCGTATAAGGATATATGGTGTTAGTGACCCTATATTTTACAGACCTTCAGCACATGATTTTTAGGGTAATGTGGTCGGTATTCGCCCATGCTGCTTTACTTTCCCAGAAAACAATCCGTTAACCATTTTAAGGCTGGGTGAACTCGGAAGCCGTCGGTTGGGATCGAACCCTACCCCTTGTCCTTTGTAGTGCAGCTCACTAACCACTGAGCTATCGTGGCTCCCTCTAAAGCATATGGTTTGAATTATTTAGGAGCCTGATAGTCTCTCTCTTGATGTCTATAATTTCTGGTGTTACTTCGCCTCCTTCAAGAAAGATCAAGTTTTAATAACCTGTCTGAAAAATTACATTGAAAAAAAGCAATTGACAAACAGATAACACAGCATGCAGATAGTATAATATGGTATTCGACCAAAGGGTAAGAGCTAATCGGCTTTCTGATCTTTAATTAGCGAACTAAGCTAGTTCAGATATTATTATATGGTATACTTATGTTGCAACTTAATTAATGCATGTCTAGAGTAAAGGGAGAAACAAGACAGTGCTCTAGAACTAACACTTTTATGGATTTTCTTGCCTATGTTAATGCTTTATGCATTCAATCCCACAGCCGAAGGCATTATCCTTCACAGGAGATCAATAAAGAATTGTCAAACTGCTTTGGTTCAGAGAAAAGATTAGTATTTGAAAAGTCATTTGTTAGAAAACAGATCCTCCCTGATAATGCAGCATTGGATACTCATTTAGAAGAGCACATCTAAGCATCCATTTATACGTTTGCCAATGCATGCAAATGAATAAGATTATCAATGTTTTTCAAAAAACAAATAATTTACCATCACGAAAGCAGGGCTTTTATTATTAATAACCACACAGTGGTCTACTATTTTACACATTTTGGTTCTAACATTAAAAATAAGCTTTCACTTGATGTAGAAATTACAGAAACATTGGTAAGAAATCAGTCGCAACATCCAAGCTTGTAAAAAGGAAATGAGAAGACAATCTATCTATCTATCAATTGACCCTTCGAGCCGTAGCCGCCCATAGGACGTAGACCAAGATACTCCTTCCTTTATCTGAATTTTTGTTCTAGCAGTTTTCAATTCATTTAAAGATATTTTATAAAATTTCGCCATTTGTCTCTTTTCTGTGCAAGAAGCTCTATCTCATTGAGGGAGCCGAATCCTGCTGCTCTTGCCTCTCTCATCAATGTTCTTCTCAGCGTCTCTCTGGGTCTTCCTCTTTTTCTCTTACCTGTTGTTTCCCATATGAGGGCTTGCTTTGCTATTCGGTTATTATTTCTTCTCATCACATGTCCAACATATGACAATCGTCTTTTCTTTATTACTGAAGATATTATTGGTTGATTGGCGATTTCTCTAATTTCCTCGTTTGCTTGAATTCGTTCCATGCTATACCAATTATTTTCCTTAGATATATTATTTTCGAATGCGTTCAACTTTGTTTCTATATTTCTTGTTGTTTTCCAGCTTTCACACGCACATGTGAAGGTTGATAGTACATTTGATTTGAATAGTCTACGTTTTGTGTTTGTGCTGATGAGTTTTGATTTCCACAGAGATGACAATGCCCTCACACACACACACACAAATCAAACTTCGGGTTAAACAGGAATGCGTTCTTTGTACTCTACTACACAACAGTGAAACATGGACAGCATATGGTCATCAATAACTTCAACTAAATGCAATTCCATCTACTTTGCAAAAATTATGGGCACCAGATGGCATCATCCTGTGTCAAACATCGCTGTTCTCAAGGCAGCAAACTCAAACCCAATAAATGCATGCTGTAATCTAAGCAATGGGCACTTAGCATAAAGTAAACAGTAAGATTAGCATTCACACTAGTGAGGAAACAGAGTTCCGCTAAATCATATTCATGTAGAGACGGCCTATAAGGGTGTGGAAATACAGTAAATACGAGAGATTAAGCCTACTTGGTTGCACTTTAAAATAAACAATCTGTTAGAGGTTGGACAAAGAGTGGAGATACGATATACGTATTAAAGACTTGTCTGGATTTCTCTGTGAGCTTCATAATGATTTAAATGTATATAATATATCTATTTCTTGTGATTAAACGTGGAAACTAGTCGGGAAAAATCACGGGAAAGTAATTTTAAAGTAATAATGCTTGTAGGAAATTTAGTTAAACCAAGTTGCAAAATAAATACCATCCTGCAAAATCATGAATTAAAAATGCATTTGCAAATAAAGATATGTCTGCGAAGGAAATTAAATCTAAAATTGTATTCTTTTGTGGGGATTATGATTCTATTTTTAAAAAAAAGTCTGATCTGTCAGTAGCTAAAGGAAATAACCTTGTCTTTGGTGTCTCCAATTTAAATGAGATGTCCAGCTCAACCAGGACAAAACTTTCAAACCCAGGAATTCGGCCATGTCAATAAAACATTTAGAAGTGGTGACAGTTCCAAATGGGAGTAAAAATGTGTTGCTCGTTTAAGAACTGTTTGTATGCATCAATTAGAGACATTGACACTGACCGCGGAGCTCCACCATACCTCCATATTATTTTAGACATGGTTCAGAAACACTACAGATTAAAATACAGGAAACAACACAAATTATGTTTTAACTGTTAACACATCCAAAGAGAAACAAACTAACAACAGTACAATTAACAATCAACAAACATATGGACACATTGGAAACATGCAGTTTAATGAACAAATGATATATTTAGTAACTAGAATTGTGCAATGAGGAGATGACGTAAACATTATTTTAACATTCCAGCTGGAAGATGTTAACTCTTTCTATACGCTTCGACGTACAGTGCGTCACTCTCGATTTGATTAGTGTAAACTGTCGTCGTACTATATTGTTTTTATAGAACTTGTATCATCTTGGTATTGGTGAAGTCTAATTCCTTGTTCAATTATCTAAAAAGTAATATATAATATGTTATGTGTTGGAGATATAAACATGTAGATTGATATTTAAAACCATCAAAAATTTTATCTCTGAAATGTATACCGCTAAATTGATAAATCCTTCCGTACTGAAAGAGTTAAGAAGCCACTGAATCAAAATGGGTTGAAGGATTTTCTTCTAGGTCAGAATAAATATGTTTATCCTTTTAAATATATTTTTTTTTTATTAAATTGACACAAAATTACTGCAGAGCCTTATGAAGAAAGTATCAGTTATTTGAAATAACTGCCAGAAGTGCTAATACACGATGTTCACACATATTTCGCAAAAAAACTTATTACATAAACATTGTTAAAAACAAGATCCAGAAATAATAAATTTGGCAGATTAATCCCAACCACCACCCAAGTTGTCGATGCACTTGATAAAGTCCACCCGTATGTTTATAATAAAATAGCACACATCAAGCCAATTATTGCACGCTCTCTTTATTCAATCCAATTAAAAATAAATACATATATCGCTTCATTAGATAACATTTTCTAAAAAAATAATTCCTTATCTAAACATATTATAATAACATTTGCACAGAACGGGCACAAATACATGGATGTGGCTAGTCTTTCACGACAAACAAGGAGTATACTATGTTCACATAATAATAATTAATATAGAAAGAAGAGTACAGTTTTACCAATAGATTGTCACTGTTGAATTGTTTTAATGAAGACAAATTTGCCCGTAAGCGTCAATAAAGATCATTTTAACATTTCAGTCGACATTTAATGGGCGATAGATACCATTTACAGAAAGGAGAAAACAATGATTGATTGAAGATAATATTAGCTACTTGCAAAAGAGATCCAAAGTCGAACCTTAATACAGGTGCATAGGGAACTAAAGGATTACTCCAATTTAAGGTCTGAGCGGTATATAACCCTAATCTGCTCACGGTACCAAATGCCAAAAGATGGTCAGCGTAGAGGCAGACAAAGATTATAGTTTATTGGCAGCGTCTGAAATGCCCAGAGGAACATAAGACAGAGAGTAACAACGAGGGAAAGAGAATAAAATGGCACTCCATAGTATCTAACCTTCAACACGGTTATCGCACAAGAGGATGCTGGGATATTAATAAATATCAAAACAAATTCGTATTAATTGACTAAATATTGATAACACACGGCAATGATATGAACAATATACAATGAGTGTAGTATACAAAACTGTGGTCGAAAGAGGTAGGGTATATCAATAAAGCGCGAGACACAAACGTTGTCACATCCTCGCTAAGGTATACGTGCCCAGGCAACCTGAGAGCAAGATTTCACTGGCGTTAATTGATGGGGAAGAGTCACTATTGTTAACATAGACAACCATTCTTTTTAATCTCAAGTTGATTGAAATTAGCATTTTCCAAAGTAATCTTCAACAGCTCCTAACTAATGTGATATATCAAGGTGTCTTATTTTGATATGACAATTCGAACGTGATATTTAATAGCTTTATGTTATTGCAATATCTCACGTTGTTGGACTTTCTTAAAAATTGATACTTAATAGTTAGTCCTTAGATAGATTGGCGTTACCGCAACCTGGACATTCTGCTATGCTTCCGTTTAATAAACCAACAAAGTTTTCATCCTTCATAATGTTTCTGTTTCAGCGTGTTGCGCTTTAAATAAATAGTTCAATAAATAGCAGTATATAACAAACACTTCTGGTCCTCTGTAATGGTCGTCGACTGCGAGAAGCTCAAGACCTGGCGCTGAATCTGTTTGGACCACGTGGTTCTGTGAACGTGACCCAAGAACCGCTGTCTCCTTAATCGAAGTATTGTTACTGCTTCGGTGCCACGTGCGATTTAACTGCAGCAGGGTCATAGTCCGTCCATAAATTAATGCCCAAATTCAAAACAAGTTTTCTCAGAATCTATTTGGTAAAATACCGTTATCTTTTGCATGCAGTCTGAGATGTTCCTAATTCTTAAGAATTTGTAAATAGTACGTCTAAAAAGCTTGCTGAGTGGGTTTAAGTTAAGGTGTCCGCCTGTGGACAAGAGGGTTCCATGTTCGATTCCCATTATAGGTGGTGGTCAATATAACAACAAATAAAAAAAAATACACAAATCAAACCTTTGGTTTCTTCGTGGCATAACCCTACCCTGGACTCAAGGTAATGAGATCCGATGTCTATTCCTCTAGAATAACAGCAATAAACAGGAGGTCTCGTGTGCATTCCGCGCACGCTAAAAATCCTTTGGCAGCTGGAAATCGAAAGAGTATGCTGAAATGTCCCGGGAAAAAATTAATAGGAAAAAAACCTAACCAAAATGTTCAAACACTCAATGATGAAATTGAAAACTCCTCTGAAATCGGAGAATATGTGCATGCAAAGTGAGGGACTCCCGAGAACACGGTTGTCGATGTGAAAACAGAAGCAAAATATTTTCAATCAAAATTCAGTCCCTTGGTACTTCGCTGGAAATATAAAACTGGCGAACGGAAAAAAACAACCAGTTCAAAGACAAAGTGCATTTAGATGTTGAAAATATTTGTTTTTCTTAAATAAATTGTGATTTAAAACAAATAGTGTGCAATAAACATTCGATTTTTACCAAATTCATCATCATCATCATTGAGTGTCGTCTCCGCATCGAAGGTTGGCTGTAATTGAGCGCCATTCCACTCTGTCTCTTGCTTTGATGGTGCAGAATGTCATAGGTTGACTTGTCCATCTTTTAATGTTACACGTCCACGTTAGTCTTGGTCTGCCTCGGCCTCTTTTATCTTATATTTTCTTTTCCAATATTACTTGTATTAGACTGTTGTGTCTTTTAACATGCCCCAAAAATTGCATTTGTCTTGTTCTAATTGTGTTTAGTAGTTCTCTTTTCATTTTTAGTTGTTTTAAAAACTTCATAGGTTTTTTTCTTTTCTTTCCATCCAATTCTTCTTATTCTCCTGTAAATCCACATTTCAAAGGTTTCAATTTTCTGTTCTGTTTTCTGGTAAAATGTCCATGTTTCTGTACCATACAGGAATATTGAGAAGATGTAACATTTTGCTATCTTAGTCTTAGCCCTTGTATTATTTGTTTTGATGTTGGTATATTTTTCATGTCATTAAAATTACTTTTTGCCATCCCTACTCTTTTGTTTATTTCAGTTATGCATTTTCCATCCCTCGTTATAGTATGTCCCAGATAGTTGTTGCTCTGAACTGTCTCCAGATGTATTCCTTCAACTTTGATATTTATTTGTAGGCCTTGAGAATTGTCTTTGTTTATGGTCATAGTTTTAGTCATTTTAATATTCATATCTAGTCCATATTTTTAGATTTTCTCTCTATGGCTTTCTTTGGAATGTTTCGTGATGAGGCTCCAATCTCTTTCACGGTGGTCTGCCATATTCGTCTTTCGTGCCCTGAATATGCCTCATGTGTACCACACAATTTGCTGTTTTCGCTTTCTGGGCCGTTGATCATTTCTGATTCTTCCACCCCATCAACCGTCACAGACTTTTTACATTCGGGTTGGACATAACAGGCCGGCGCCATTGTTGTCGAAAAATGTGTTTGCCTGTCGAACCGCAAACACACGACACAAAGAAGAACAAATCATATTACACTTAAATATCGGTAACGTTAACAGTCCATCCACTCTTCAGAAGTAAAACAAATATCTTCTACTACTTCTTCTTCTTCTTTCCTTCCTCATCTGCCTTTCAGCGTTGAGGGGAGATATAATTTGCGGTATTACGCTCTTCTGTTCGCCTCTGCTGATGGTATGTTTCCTAGTGTTTCTAATATTCCATTGACCCATCCTTTTCGTGGTCGACCCTTGGGTCTGGTGTTCTCACAACGTTTGTTGAAGGCTCGTTGTGTTGTGTTTTGATCTTTCTGCCTTGTCACGTGGCCAAACAATTGTATCTGTTGTTTCCATATATATTCTATGGCGGGGGTTATTCCTAGTTTTTTCTCAGTTCTTCATTTCTGATCTTGTCTCTCACACTGTTATATGTCATTCGTCTAACACATTTCATCTCTGCAGAGATTATTTTCTTATTGTTCTTTTATCTAGGGTCCAGGTCTGGCATTGGTAGATGTTGGGATGAAGATTGTATTGTAAAGTGCTCGTTTTGCCTCCAGAGTTATTTCCTTGGACAATAGTGGTGATAACTGTCTAATGATTTGAGAAGCTTTGTTGCATCTTGATTCTATCTCTGCTGTTTGAGAGTTATCGTTTGTCATTTGACTTCTTAGGTATTTGAATTCCTCTCCTGTTTTTTTAGTTGTCTGCCTTCTATAGTTATGTTCTGTTTATTTTTAGCGACATTCATGACCTCTGTTTTGTTGATGTTGATTTTCATGTTGTATTTTGTGCCTGAGCTGTTGAGTTTGTTTAAGTGTACTTGTAGGTCTTCTATTGTTTCATGTATTAGTGCCTGATCGTCTGCAAATAAAAGCTCGTTGATCTCCTCTGTCTCTGATGGGTTTGCTAGCTTGCATATATGGTCCATGTATGTAATAAACAGTAGGGGGAATAGTACGCACCCCTGCCTTACACCTGATCTAACTTCGAAGTGGTTTGTGTAGCCTGCTCATGTTCTGACCCTGCAGCTGCTGTTGATGAAGAGACTTTTAATAAAGTTGGTTAGATGTTGGCTTACTCCTTACGTTGTTAGTATCTCCCACAGTTGTTCTCTGTTTACCCTGTGGAATGCTTTTTCCTGGTCAATGAAGGCTATGTATACGGTTTGATTGTGTTCTGTCGTTTTATCTGCAAGCTGTTTTAATGTGAATAATGCATCAGTACATCCTGTGTTTTTTTTCGGAGCCCCATTTGAAAATCGCTTAACTGTAGTTCTATTATTGGTCTCAGCCTTTTTTCCAAGATTTAAACAAATACCAAAACAGGGAATAGCAACACATTATTTCACAACTAGTCTTTCGCGTATATCATTTAAATATATCAGCAATAGCCGAATTATAGAAACGACCAACATATAGCCGCCATGACACCGGAAACCCGACAAGTAAGGTGCAATTACAAAATTACATATTACAATGGTGCTGTGATTGGTGATTCGAAGGCGCACTCACACTGCATTGAGAAGGTTGCAATTTCTTTGTTTCACATAATATTTTACCTCTGCAGAACAGAGTATGTTATTTTTCTTTACTTTTTGTAACAAAAATGCCAATAATGTTTTCCACTAAGTTGTGTAGAATGCTGACATTTTTGTTTCTATAATGCGTTATTGAGTTATTGAGTTATTTGCGGGTCATCATCATTGCACTCCGAACATGTACATAGGTACTCAGATCCCTCCTCAGCAATTCCCTCAGTGTCCAGCGACTGACGACTCCAGTTCTATGTTGGTTGATAAGTCTTCTTACACGGCCACTAAGTTTCTAATTTCTGGCTGTGCCCATCTTACTCCCATTTCCATCTTCCGAAGAAGTGACGTGGATCTGTGTTTGTCGAAGTCATATGCTCTTCCCACATCTCGGAGTGCATTGATGATATCCGCCCGATCCATTGGTTGCCCGTCCTCAACGACAGCGCAGCTAGCCAACCTGTCCGCTCTTTTATTTCCCCATACTCCCGCATGTCCAGGGACATAGACAAAGGTGACCTTACGTATTTTGAATCTCATCCAGAATCCGATGAGTCTAGGAGGTTCACAACTGTAAACCACATCGCTTCACATTACTTCCAGTACTCAATGTATGTCTGCTAGGCTTTCATCATATACTATGTCTTTAACATAACATTCAACATCTGGTATTCTCTTCTGCCACCTGCTCTTTGACCTTTTCCCACAGATGCTCTAGTAGATTAACGTGTGAATAGTAAGGTAGAAGTCGAAGAGATGTGTGGTCGTGCTCTGTAATGATTTTGTAAATCAAAAACGTCTGTAGCTTCTTCCATTTATACAAAAGCTGCAACACTGATTTTAAGTCGTGAAGGTGGAAACTTTCCTTTGCCAGCCACATCTTGATTTGATCATTTGTGGTAAAGTTCAAACTTTGTCTTGCTGTTATTTAACACTTTCATAGGATACATTGTCCACTACCAAGCTTGACCATCTATCCACGATGTGCCAAAGTAGTCTTCGTTAGACAATCTTTGAAAACGTGTCTATTCATTTAGAGAAGTGACCCCTAAAGCCTGAAGAATTTTCTTGAATAAAAAGCTCTGCTTGATTGACGAGTCCATTTTCTCTGTTGCCATTATGTGTTCTTATAACGTGCTGTCTTTCGCTGCTTTTTAGTTTCATTTTCTTTTTTTCTGTCAAGGAATTGCCATTCTTTCTAAACATTTATTGTGAGCATAAACCCTCGTTTCATCCAGATATAGGATGACATAGCCTTCCATCCGTCTCTTCTGATCTGCTTCAAGTGTTTGCTACGAGAAGTAAGTCGTGGGTGGCTCTATGCAATGTACCTGCAGCCTGGAGATCTTCGAAAGTGAAATCAACGCTTCTGACAATTTTCCACAAGGTAGTTTTAGAAAGTTAATAATACAGTCGGATTCTTACTTAACTTTCAGTTTGCGGAGAGTAATAAGCTGATTTGCCTGAAACATTTTCAAAATCTCGCGTCCAATGAAATCTTTGTTAAATTATTCCACTTTACTTTTTTCTTTTTAATGGGCGGTAGATTTTTGTCAGTTTCAAAGTCCTGCATATCCACCAGATAAAAGATTATATACTCAACCCTGCTTGTGATGTGTCCTCTGTTTTCTTCTTCTTCTACCTTTTTAGCTCCCAGTGGAGCATAGGTCTTCAACAAACACTTTCCAAGTCGTTCTGTTTTTTGCAATTCTTTTAAGATCATTCCATGTCTTCCCATCATCTTCATCTCTGCTTCAATCTGTCTTCTCCAGAATTCCTTGGTCTTCCTCTTTGTCTTTTCCCTGGGGATTCCAAAAAAGGGCTGTTGTGTAATACTCTCAGTTGGTTTCCGTAGTGTGTGTCTCTATCCATCGCCATCGTCTTCGCTGTATTTCTTTATCCACTGGTATTTGACCAGTACATTTCCATAATTCCACGTTAGTGACTTTGTCCTGCCATTCCATCCCTTTATTCTGCGCAAGCATCCATTAATGAAAGTCTGTACCTTCGTGATTGTCAATTTTGTTATTCTCCATGTTTCACAGCCATATAATAGAACCGACTTAACATTGGAGTTGAAAATTTGTATTTTTGTATTTAGCCTAATTTCTTTGGATTTCCATATGTTTCCCAGTGCAATGAAAGCTCCTCTTGCTTTGATATCCTTATTTGGTATCGTTTTCTGTTCCTCCCTCTTTATCTATATTACTGCCCAGATATATATAAGATTGTACGTCTAGTAGAGGTATTTCTCCTAGTTTTATTTGGTTATTGCCAACTGCATTAATTCTCATAATGTTGGTCTTATCTCTATTAATCTTTAGTCCTAGCTGTTGTGATCTCTCATCTAATATACTCATTTTATCTTGCATCTGTTGGTGGCTGTGTGATAGGAGAGCTATGTCATCAGCAAAGTCTAAATCATCAAGTTGTTTGGTCAGTGACCACTGGATCCCATTTCTGTTGTTTTGAGTTATTTTCATAATCCAATCTATGGCCAGTAGAAAGAGAAATGGAGACAGAAGGCATCCTTGCCTTACTCCTGTTCTTATTTCAAATGCTTCTGTAAGCTGTCCTTCATGCACCACACTACATTTTGTTCCTTCATACATTGTTTTTATCAGGTTAATAAACTTTATGGGGATTCCATAATGACTCAGCAACTTCCAAAGCATTCTTCTGTCTAAACTATCAAATGCCTTTTCGTAATCTATGAATCCAATATAAAGTGGGGATTTTAGTTCTAAACTTTGTTCAACTATTATACGTAGAGTAGTTATTTGATCAGCACATGATCTGTTCTTCCTAAAAACCTGCTTGTTCATCTCTCAAGTGTTTCTCTATAGCCTCTTTTAGTCTCTCCAGAATGATTCTGCCTAATATTTTTCCTGGCACTGATAGTAGCATAATTCCCCTATAATTTGTGCACTCCTGTAAACTTCCTTTCTTTGGTAGTTTGATCATATAACCTTCTCTCCAGTCTTTAGGTATTTCTTCCCTCTCCCAAATTTTATCCAATAGATTATGTAACATCTTGGTAGAGGTGATAATATCTGCTTTGATGGCTTCCGAAGGAATTTCATCTGGTCCTGTGGCTTTACCATCTTTTAATAGTTTGATGGCTTTCATTATTTCTTCTTTGCTTGGTTTTCCGCAGTTAACGTGTAATTCTTCTTCTGCTGGTAGTATATCTGGAGGATTATTTGAGCCGGGTCTGTTCAAAAGTTCTTCAAAGTGCTCCTTCCATCTCTCCATTTGTTCCCTTATATTACTAAGCAGATTTCCTTTCTTATCTTTGATAAAGGTGTTGATCTGTTTGTATTTTCCACCTAATTTCTTTGTGCTGTTGTACAGTTCTTTCATATTCCCTTTATTTGCTGCTTCTTCTGCCTCTTTAGCTAATTCATCTATATATTTCCTCTTATCCCTTTTAATGCATCTTCTCACTTCTTTGTTCACCTCTGTGTAAGCTTCCTGTGTCTTGGCTTTATTACTTCTTGTTTTGCTTTTATTTATGTCTGCTTTCTTGTTCTTTCTTTCTTTAATTTTATCCAGGGTCTCTGCTGTCATCCATGCCTTATTCTGGCGTTCTCTTTTCCCCAGTGTTTCTTCGCATGTCTCTTTCCATATATTTTTTACCTGTTTCCAATGATCTTCTATATTTATTGTATTTTCTAGTTGTTGGAGGACTTGGTATTTGTTTGATATTGTGACTGCGAATTTATCTTTAATTCCTTGTTCTTTAAGAAACCCTACATTGAAATACTTTCTGCCCTTATTCGTTGTAGTATACCTTTTTAATTTAATTTAAGTTTGGCTAACAGAAGATGATGATCAGAAGCTATATCTGCCCCTCTATATACTTTTACATCCTGTAAGGATGACTTAAACTTATTATTAATACATATGTGATCAATTTGGTTTTCCGTTCTATGATCTGGTGACATCCATGTAGCTTTGTGTATTCTTTTATGTTGGAATATTGTTCCTCCTAGGCTCATTTGATTAAGGGCGCAGAAATTCACAAATATCTCTCCATTCTCGTTTATATCTCCAAGTCCATGTTTTCCCATAATCTCTTCGAAGCCTCTGTTGTCTGATCCTACCTTAGCATTTAGGTCTCCCATCAAGATTATAATATCCTTGGCTCGTCTTGCATCCATCTGGCATTGTAGTGTTTATAAAAATCATCTTTAACTGAGTCATCTTTATCGTTGGTTGGTGCATAGCATTGTATAATGTGTAATTTTATTTTGTTTTTGGTTGTTCTAAATGTTGCTCTCACCAGTCTTGGTCCCACTGCCTCCCATTCTATTAGTGTCTTCTGTGCATTCTTTGATAGCATTATAGCTACCCTTCGCTATGTTGTGCTCCTGGTTCTGGTGTCCTGATGATAAAATCATCTCCCCTGTATTCAATTTTATTCTCTCCGCTCCCAGCCATCTTGTTTCACACATTCCCAGAATATCTATCTTGTAGTTGGTCATCTCTGCTGCCACTTGTGCCGCTTTTCCCTGTTCGTTAAGGGTACGAACATTCCAGGTGCCAATTCTGGATGATTTCCTGGTAGACAAAGGGTGAGTCGGCAACCCGGACTCCCTATGGCTTTCTCCGGATTGCGTCATACATCTCTTAGACAGAGAGCCCTTCTCTTTCCTGGTTGACGGATTTACTTTATCTTTCTTTGACTTGTTCATGTTTGTGAAGTTTTTTCGGCTTATTTTTTTACAGTATGGGATAGCCAGTCCCATGCCTAACCCTCCTTTCTCGCCTCTTACGAACATGCCTGGTAGGGTACAGCGCCGCTATTCTTTACTTCCCTTCGGGCCCCGGCAGCGCACAGGCGGTCCTCTGTTTTGGTTTATGGATATTGCGGTATAGTCGACCCTTCTTAAATGCCCTTCACAATTGTACAATATTAAAGTTACTTATAGTATAGTTATGAATTTACATCATTATGATTTTTAAAATTGAGATAGCTCACTATTTCAGCACTAAAAATATAAACTGTCGTGTGATATGCCTTTACTGTGAGCATTAAGGCCAACTGGACGTGCTCATAAGGTAGGGTGACCATTCGTCCCCGATTTTCAGGGACAGTCCCCGAAGTGTAGAAGTTGTTCCCGAAAGAAATTTTTCCCCGATTGTGTCCATGATTTCAGTGAATAAATAAATGTTCATACGCGGAATCGGCCCTCTTTGAAAATAATCACTAGGACTCAGGTCGTTACTGAGTTGTATTTCTTTATTCCAGACTGAGCGGTATTAGCAGAAAGATAAAAGAGAAGACTTGGACGCGTTGTGTCGGAGATAGCACTTTGAACTCTTGAAGCGCGGTGCTACGTCACTTCTATTCCAGCCACTGACTTCCATTGGGATGGGTTTATTTTTAAAAAAAAGCAGACGCGCTCTCCCCCCCCCCCCCACCCCTTGCCTTTCCGGACATCTCCCGCCAAAGTATCTTTCCCGGCCAATTTTCAAATCAGTCCGAGTGTACTGACAGTACAGTGCAGTCGTGTTTTCTATTTGTGATCAGTGAACGTCTGTTGCATAAAAACAATGTTTACCAAAAAACGTTAGTGTCATTTAGTGATTCGCTGAAAGCTGAATTTCCACTTATTATACAAGCAATTTTAGAGAATGGAACGCTAGTGAAATGTAATATATGTAGTTCAAATTTTTCTATAGCAAGTGGTGGAAGGACATCAATAACTGATCATCTACATGCAAAAAAAGCATAAGGATGCGCTGCTTTGTAAGTCTCAGTCTGGGTGTATGACAAATTATTTTTGTAAAACAGAACCATCAAAAGATGAATACACTCTAGCAATTCATGAAGGAACCTTGGCATATCATACTGTACTTCATAATCATAGTTTCCGCAGTATGGATTGTACAACAATTCTACAAAAGAAATTTTCAACGAAACAATTTTCCTGTGCAAGAACAAAGTGTGAATCCATAATTACCAATGTTTTTTGCTCCTTGGGCTGTTGATGAACTAAAAAATGACCTCAAATATGTCAGCTTCGTAACATTGTCTTGCGATACATCTAATCATAAACATTTTAAGCTACTTCCTATTTTAGTTCGTTATTTTCAGGCTTATGAGCTGGAAACTCCAGTAAAGACCAAACTGATTGCTTTCATAGATATCCCAGGAGAAACGTACGACATAATATCTGAACAATTGTTGAAAGCAATTGATAATTTTGACTTAAACAAAAAGATTGTTGGACTCTCAGCAGACAATACAAATACAAACTTTGGAGGCTTATTGAGGAAAGGGAGAGATAATGTCATAACTAAAATAAAGTCCAAGTTAAACAGACACATAATGGGTCTTGGTTGCAACGCACAGATAATTCGCAATTGTGCAAAAACAGCGTTTGATTCCATGCCTATGGATATGGAAGTGATTGTAACAAAAATATTTTGATACTTTAACATTTACACGGTAAGTGTAGAACGCCTAAAAGACTTCTGTGAATTTGCTGGACAGGAGTTTAAGCAATTATTATGTTATTCGAATATAAGGTGGTTGTCATTACTTCCAGCCTTGGAAAGAATATTGAAACTATATCAATTACTGAGATCTTTCTTCTTGTCAGAAACACACTGTCCTACAATATTGAAACAATTCTTTGAAAACAGTGAATCAGATATTTGGCTCAGCTTTGCTCATTCTCACGCATCACTCTTCCATGAAACAATTAAGGCGATTGAAGGCGACGACAAGAGTGCAACAGAATCAGCACTAGTTATGAACAATCTCATTATAAAATTAGAAACTCGACGCGATGAAAATTTCATCCCACACATGGTAAAGAGTTTACTAACTGATTAGTAGAAAGTGGTGACATCCAAATGAAAGGTATTTCCAAATAAGTAAAGAATTCTATAATACTGCTGCACATTACTTGCAGTCTTGGAACAAGCACAATGAGGGCTTGTCACAACTGAGCTGCCTTCTCTTGGATAATGTGCCTGAAAGGAAACATTTTGATAATGCAGTAGAACAGATATCTTCAAAGTGTCATGAAGTTGTAAACGTCAATCGTGATGAGCTCTTTGATGAATTTACTTATTTGCGAGGCCATCTGTTGCAAAAAGAATGTGAGTGGTTCAGTAACAAGCCCCTATGTAGAAAATGGAATGAAGTACTCAGGTACTTGAAAGAAAATAATGTATCACGTGCTAATGTGAAGAGAATTCTTGAGCCTTTTATATGCTTACCCGGCAGCAATGCATCCGTAGAAAGACTATTTTCTCAAATGAACTACGTCTGGTCCGAAGAAAAATCAAGGATTAATGTGAACACGGTGCAAGCCATGCTATCAGTAAAAACTAACATTAATTTATCGTGTGAAAGTTTCAGTGAAAAACTTGCTTCAAATCATGAGATCTTGAGAAAGATACCCTCAAAAAACAAGTACCACTCCGAGGCAACAACCGCTTCAGTAGAAATAAGGTACTGTAAACATTACTTTAATATTGCAATTGATATCTATATGTTGTTTAATTTTTTTTTATTTTAAACTTTATTTCTTTTGTTTTGAGAAACAAAACTAGCGATTGTAATTTCATTAAGTGCGCGTATCGCATAAGTACCGTGAATATTAACAAAAATAAAATTAAACAGCAAATAAACACAGTTATTATGAAATTTAAAGTTATCTTTTTTTTGCATCTACAAAATTTCTTGCGCACACACAGCCACACACACACACACACATATTATAAATGTATATAAATAAATATATATGTATACACACACATACACACACACACACATATATATATATCGTTCGTCTCCGATTTTGTGGGACAGTCTCAGAAATAAGCAAATAAATCCTCTGAAATGTAAAAGGAAAAAATATGACAAATGTCCCCGAGAACAATAGGAAAAAAATGGTCACCCTATTGTAATGTCACTCGCTGTCGTCGACCCGTTATCCCACTTTGAGGTGCACTTTGAGACTTTATGTCATTGTTTTTTTCACTTACATTTTGAAAGTTTGCCTGTTTCTTAAGGGGAGAGAAGTGAATATAAAACCCTTAACTGTCGATCTCTCAAGCCTCCTGTGTTTTTCTTTTACTTATATAAACATAATCCAACACTAGATCACTTTATTGATAGAAAATAAATAATTGTATTAAGTGTCCGGAATATATGAGACTGCATGCAAACTTTCACAGCAATACACCGAACACTTAAAGAGAAAATTGATTTTGAATTCGGACATCAATTTCCGAACGGATTATGTAGTAAGTACGACAAATTTGTACAGTCTAAAACAAGTCTCACAACCAATCCCAGGATAAAACTATGGTTGAGCGTGGTTCCACTTTGGATCCAGTCTCTTCACTAGAAAATCTAAATCTAATTCTATTTAATAGCTCCTAGTTTACGTATATCTTAGTTTGTTTGAAATTAACAATATGCATCGTGGTAATTAATATATATACATATACATACGTCCTAGGTAATGTAATATTTCAGTTTCTTTGATATTAACATTCAGCAACGTGATATTCGATAGTTTCTAGTTAAATGTATAACTTTAGCAGATTTTAGATCAGTAAGTATGAAACTAGTCTTCATGTAGTACCTCGCTATGTGTATGCGTATGTTGAAGCCACTCAGTACACATGATTGTAGTTGTTCTCCATTTATGTGATGAAATACACACTCTCAACCTTTCTTATTACAGTGATTTCAGAAGATGAAGCCAATATGAGCCATAGGTTTGTTGTGGTATCAACAATGACGTGTTGCTTTTTGCCTAACAGAGGAGAATAATAAGATGTGTTAAAGTTTGACTTGCGAAGTAATTACTTCTGGCGATGTCATATTTGTTTATCTATAGTTTCTCATACATTTACCAATCTGGCTGCACCTCGCTAAGCGGTAATGTTCACCTAGAAATCAAATTATCATTATAGTGTTGTAATGAATGAATGTGTCATTGAATGATACACACAAATTTCACATTTCCAATGTCCAATATCAATATGGGAACCACGTCCTCAGCCCGTCACGTGTGATAATCACAGCCTAGGGTGTATGCTAGTCGTTTCAGAATATTGTCAGAAAATATGTGTGTCGTGGTGTTTACAAGTTTGATCGAAATTATTTATTTGATGGCATTGTACCTTATGGATCGACAATTGTCTGCATTAAGAGCACAGCAAATACCATTCAGAGTTAGGATAGACGATTAATAATATTGGCAAGTTTAACAATATCTTGATATGGGTTGATGCTTTTTTCCCCCCACTGATTATTTAATGTTAAGTTTTGTTTTCCTTTGGGGTTGGTTGAATGACGAAGCAGAGATATGTGCCTTAGAGGGAGATAATTCCATACGATTTTTATACTGAATCATATTTTTAAAAAACATATATTATTTAATAATATTATCTATTGTAAATTTGGCTATTTTGTGAATTACCGGACACCATATGTAACAATTCAAAAAGTCATATTTTGATATAAAATGATTAGTTAATATTTATTTAGTTTTCATTTTTGTTAAAGACGTTTTGCTGCTAAACTTGTGTTAATTAAAGTAGGGAATCCTAGAAGGAAGAGGTATGTGTTAGCACTCTGAAAAAATGGCAAATAAACTACAACAGAAAAAAACAAAGAACAATATATGGTCCGAAGCAGGATCGAACCCGTACTCCTTGGCACTGCTCCTTGCCACGAGAAGCCGAACGCTTGGTGCACTGCCACTCAGCTAATTAAAAAAATTAGCTATTGTGAGCAGTGTCTTAAACGAAGGCGTTCTCATGACTATAGCATAGGGTTATGATCACAGATCGGAAATAAATTGTATTTCTGTACTTTCCTATTAAGGCAAGTATCTCCCAGTAGGGCTGAATACTTGTGTTGTAGACAAACATTTATTGGACGAAACTGCACGAATAGTAGATTCCAGTGGTTATATACTGGAGACAAATAATAATAAATAAGTAGTATTATATAGGGAATATATGTATGTATGGCCCTTTTCGTCTTGTCAGACGGTCTAGTGGAGGCTATTATGTATTTTTTGAGGTATTGTTTTTGTCGAACAGCTTCTCTCGTGGCTAATTCTACCAATATTTGACAAACACACGCGAAGGGAATATACAGGGGAGGCGATCATAGGGAATCATAGAAGGAAGAGGTATGTGGTAGCACTCGGGAAAAAATGACAAATAAACAACAGAAAAAAACAAAGAACAATTTATGGTCCAAAGTAGGATCGAATCCGTACCCCATGGCACTGCGCCTTGCGAAAAGTACTTGTTCATGACTAAATTTGGATAATATACGACTGTCCTTTCTAAGCAGCCACTTTGAATTAGAGGTATATAAGCTATACCATTTTGAGAGATCTGTCAAAGTGTTATAGTACCTGTTATGTCTATTTATTGTTAATTGTTAAGGGAACTGTTGTTTTATTTTGTAGACTACTTATAATTCTTCACTTTTATAAATGTCATTTATTATTCTCTTATTTTTCGTGTTGTTACATAATCCTTTCTCTGTAACTCTCTGCTCAAGCAACATTACACAATAAAGACGAATGGTAGCATTATTCTTTGCTGATGAAATTACATTTTAAAACATGCAATTAATTTACTGCTGTTTAGTTATGTGTGAATTTTAGGACATAATTTTTGTCAGTTTTTTAAATTATAAATAGTTAAAATTTGAAATACTATAAGAGAAGCGCTCTTTCTGAGTCCTGTCATTCTCAATGAAATGTTCATCTTCCTTGAGGGAATATAATAACTTTAACTGCCAATTACGTTTACACTGATAGTGACATTAGATCAAATACACAGAAACACAGAACCTAAAGATATTATGTACATCGCTGATGACAGTGTAGCCATATCACTGCAGTCTTACGAAAAGTTGATGGTAGCATGTCCATAAAGTCACTGCAGGTTTTTTAAGGGAAATAGAAAAATGATTATATTGAGTCTTAAATAGAGGATTAAACAGAAAACGGCAGGGCAGGTAATAGAGTTGACTTTTATTAGTTACACTTGGCGTTGTAAGGAGCGATACTGCCTAGGACGCCGGTGTTTATGTGTTTTACATTTTTAAGAAAATTATCTCATGAATCAAAGCAATTGCAAACAACGTGAACAATTTAGCAACGTTCATAAAATAACAAGAACAAACGTATACGAAAAAAATTAAAACGATAAACTACTTCAGGAAATGTACACCTGGCATAAGAATTGGAGAACTGCAGACTAGTAATGCAGTATCTAATCACATGTTTCTTGATTGTTAGTGGAAAATGATTAAGCAGTAAACATTGCACTGAGACAAAGAAATAGCAAGTAAATAGCTAACAAATCTATTGAAAGCATAGACATAGATTTACACAACCAGAACAGGGCATACCAGAGTTAGACCGAGACTGAGAGAAACATCAGAGAGATATGGTGACATAGTCGAACCAAAACCGTGAGAAGATATCTGGTATTGATAGTAAAAAGTGGTGATAATAACCGACAGTGATAATGAATTTAGCGATGATTACCAGCATAACGAGTGAACTTAATGATGATTACCAGCATAACGAGTGAACTTAGTGATGATTACCAGCATAAAGAGTGAACTTAGTGATGATTACCAGCATAAAGAGTGAACTTAGTGATGATTACCAGCATAAAGAGTGAACTTAGTGATGATTACCAGCATAGAGAGTGAACTTAGTGATGATTACCAGCATAAAGAGTGAACTTAGTGATGATTACCAGCATAGAAAGTGAACTTACTGATGATTACCAGCATAAAGAGTGAACTTAGTGATGATTACCTGCACAGAGAGTGAACTTAGTGATGATTACCTGCACAGAGAGTGAACTTAGTGATGATTACCAGCATAGAGAGTGAACTTAGTGATGATTACCAGCATAGAGCGTGAACTTAGTGATGATTACCTGCACAGAGAGTGAACTTAGTGATGATTACCAGCATAGAGAGTGAACTTAGTGATGATTACCAGCACAGAAAGTGAACTTAGTGATGATTACCAGCATAGAGAATGAACTTAATGATGACTATCAGCATAGATAGTGAATTTAGTGATGACTACCAACACAGAGAGTGAATTTAATTATGACTATCAACATAGATAGTAAACTTAGTGATGACTATCAGCATAGATAGTAAACTTAGTGATGACTACCAGCATAGATAGTGAACTTAGTGATGACTATCAGCATAGATAGTAAACTTAGTGATGACTACCAGCATAGATAGTGAACTTAATGATGTCTATCAACATAGATAGTGAACTTAGTGATGACTGTCAGCATAGATACTGAACTTAGTGATGATTACCAGCACAGAGAGTGAACTTAGTGATGATTCATCATCATCAAGTACTGGGCCTGCTGACGTAGGTGATCATGTCTCTCCACAACTTTCTTGACAGTTATTTATCATTTCTTTTCTTGACCTTCTGCAAGCCATTCTCTTAAGCTGTCTGCTATTTTTTATCTTTGCTTCCCTATATCTCTTCGTCCCTCAATTTTTCCAGTTGTTACAATATAGTCCAGTTGTTCTCTTCTCATTACATGGTCAATAAATGTTGATTGTTTCTTCCTAATATTGGAAATTAGGTCTCTTTTTTGTTTGACCTCTTTCAGAGCATTTTCATTACTCTTCTTAGCTGTCCATAATATTCTCAACATTCTTCTGTAAAACCGCATTTCTACAGACTCCAGTGATTTTCTTGTCTGTTGTCCTATTGTCCATGATTCACATCCATATGATAAGACTGGCTCTACATATCACGTTTAAGAACTCTTTGTCTTGTTTCTATTGTCAAAAATGGATTGCAGCGTATCTTCCTCATTCTTTAAAAAACTGCTTTTGCCTGAGCCATTCTGCATCTCACCTATTTTGTATATCTTCCGTCTGAGTTAAACAACAAAGTTCCCAAATATTTAAATTAATTTTCCTGTTTAAATATTGCCCCACTTGTCTTTATTCTGCACTGAGGTGATGTCTTTTCTTTTTGTTACCATTACTCCTGTCATTTTGCTATTAAGGCTGAGTCCTTTATTTTTGCTTTCTTTCACTATAATGTCCAACATTTCTTGTAACTCATTTTCACTCTTAGCGATTAAGACGGTATCATCAGCATTCCTTAGAGTATTTATATTATGACCTCCAATTGTTATTCCAGGCATGCCCCTTATGGATCTTAATATAATCTCACTATAGCGATGATTACCAGCACAGAGAGTGAACCTAGTGATGATTACCAGCACAGAGAGGGAACCTAGTGATGATTACCATCACGGATAGTGAATTTATTGATGATTACCAGCATAGATAGTTAACATAGTGATGACTATCAGCATAGATAGTGAACTTAATGATGATTTTGAACAGTGTTACTTGCCGATGATAATCGCCAATTAACCACCCATAATTACAATGAACCAAGAAATGAAGATGAAAGCCTGAGAGAGAGAAAGGCATTATTGGAGACTTTAAGACATCTAACGGGAGTCGCGATAGCTCAGTGGTTAGTGAACTGGACTACAAAGGACAAGAGGTAGGGTTCCATCCCAACCGACGACTTCCGGTTTCACCCAGCCTTAAATGGGTATCGGATTTTTCTGGGAAAGTAAAGCGGCACGGTCGTAATACCACCACATTATCCCCAAAATCATGAGCTGAAGGTCTGTAAAATTTATGGTCACTAACACCATATTCTCTATACGCCACTTGGCGTGACGGGCCTTTTTACTTTACTTTAGACATCTAAGGACAAGTTCAAACTCAATAAGTGCAGAGAAGATATAGATTTAAATTAGACTGAAATGACAACACCATCATCAATAATGAAGAATGACATAGCTAGCGACAATAAAGAACGTGACCAAGAAGAAAGACTAATTATTCAGCTGATATTTTTAAGCGAAGTATCACAGATATGAGAATATACTAATTAAATAAAGAAAGCAATTGTCAATTTCAACCAGAGAGATATAGACGAATATGTTAACGAAAAGATACAAGATGTACACAATGTCTCATAAAACAAAACGAAAGTTGGGACACATTTTGCCAGTATTAATTTCTACACCTTGTTTTGACAAATAAGTTTCATTTTTGTTAAGTCTGCAGATACTCGTAAAATAACTAGTTTACTCTTAATTTGCTGTATGTAAATCTTTTGAGGTTAATTCACTGTACTTTGATACAGGATATCTATATTTCTCTCGCTCTCACATACTGTAGCGATGTTACGTATTCCACACGTTTGCCATACACTGGGCGTGATGTCAAAACATTGTCAATACAATTATTTAATTGATCCATATTTTTTATTGAAAGAATATTGGCTGAATATTTATAATTTATTAACATTATCACTTATAGTCTATTTTTGAAATAATAGGCACTGCAGTTCCGGTGAGATATATATTTGTTGAAACTTAAATCATATTTAACTTAAACTAACTTGTTAGTGCTTGTATTCCATAAAAACTTACACAAGTACTAATAAAAGATATAAATACAGTATATCTTAAATGAAACGGGCAGTACTTGTAAAAAACTAATGTTATCCATAATTTTTTTCCTTTCTATGTACGATAACGATCAATAAGATTGTTCACATTAAACATGGTTGTTGTGGGAAAGGTTATATTAAATCGTGCATGTGAAGGTATAAACGTAAAGAGTCCCGTCACACCATGTGGTGTATAGAGTATATGGTGTTAGTGACGATACATTTTACAGACTTTCGGCACATGATTTTTGGGGTCGGTATTACGCCAGTGCCGCTTTACTTTCCCAGAAAAAAAATCGGTACAAATTTAAGGTTGGGTGAACCCGGAAGCCGTCGGTTGGGATCGAAACCTTCCCCTTGTTCTTTGTAGTCGAGTTCACTAACCACTGAGCTATCGTGGCTCCCATATGAAGGTATGATACCACACAATATAGGTGCCAGTTATAAAACTCTAAATTGCAAATGTCCATCTTATCATACAGCTATTAATTACTCTGCACAATGAACCTTCTAGCAGACTAGTTTATCCGGCCTTTTTAACAAAAAAATGATGACACATAAATATGTATAATTTAGTTACCAGTTCTCGTCTAGACGTAGACTATGTGTAATTGCATTTAATCGTGGCGATATAAAATTGTCTGTGAATTGATTTGTTATAATTTAAGATTAGCACGTGTCATAAGTCGTGCTGAAATAAATTACAATTTTTCGTTATCGTGTAGAATATTACATTCTTCCCCGCATTATCCAGTTCGCTAAATCATATACATACTCTATAATTTTTAACAACCAGTATGATATTCTCAATGCAATACTTACATAGATGTTTCACACAAATTCATTGTTAGTTAAAATAGATTTAACATCAATGTAATAATTATTTCGGATATTTTAAAATGGAGGCGAACGTCTTTCTATGAAATTAAATATTATGAGTTTTTTTTTTAAAAGTATATCACAAATCAAGAGAATCTTAATTAGATAGTTATAGTATAATTCTTATACCTCACAATGTACATGCCAAATTGGCGCACATGTTCAAGAAATTAACTTGTAGAAATAAATTAAATGTGAGGAGTATAAAACACTTAAAACTATTATCTGTCTACTCAAGAAAGACATCTGGCAGACAAAATGTGGAACGTTTATAAAGACCTTCTACTTGCTATCATACTAGTGGAAGGAACTCACAACGATTTGTACGTTTCTAAAAGAAAGTAATTTTTTTTACGTTCACCTGCTTTGAGATCTGGCGATGTCCCTAGAGACTAGGAACTGAATTGTGCGTTTCGAACTACTTTCCCTGGCAGTCTTGTCCACATGAAATCCTCGCCTCACAGGCAGATAACATCGTCATCGGACGTACTCAGATCATTTTTCCATCGATGAGTAATTGACGCTTCAAGCCGGGGTTCGGTGCTGAGACCAGGGGTGGTTGCCGCAGAGAAAAATCACAACTAAAAATTCCGACCGGTGTAATCACATCTTCTGTCTCAAGACCGACGTCTTTCCTTGAGACCAACCAGTAGTCACAATGAAATCACAATGAAATCACAATGAAAGTAATTTAAAAGCAGAATTAGAAAAGTAAACGGAAGTGAAAAATGTGACCTTCACTGTACATGTGTATCAAATTGACACCAACAAAATTGTAGAGCAATGTATCCAGCCAATTATATAATCTTTAATGACTCTAATGTTAATAATGAAGTTAAAGACTGTATCAAATGTGCCGAGGACGAGGATAGTATTGTTAACTTAAGTGAAAATGAAAAGAAAATTTTTGAGTTTGTCAATTGTGTGTCAATATGTGGTCTAGTTTCTCTGTTCGGAATATCAGCCAACATTGTCAATATCATCATTTTCTATAAACAAGGATTCACAAATACTGTGAACATTGCTTTTCTTGGACTCGCTATATCCGATCTCTGTTGTCTTATTGCCTTGGAGTGGTTAAGTATATGCATGAATCCACTTCTCCCAGTTTATGATATCACCTGGGTCTCATCAGAAGTTATGTTTCTCTCAGCGGCCTGGCCACATATTGGTTTTTGCCGAATTACCAGCTACATCACAGTTTACATTACAGCAGAAAGGTTTATCTCTATCGCGCTGCCGCTCAAAGTCAAACAAATATTCACCGCAAAAAGAACAACGTTGATCATCAGCCTAATCTATATTGTCAACATACTGACTCTCACTCAAGAATACGCTACTTCTTACCTTGGTTGGAGATACGTACCAGAAAAAAACAAAACTCTGATAGGAATCGTTTTTACGAGCAGCAGGAAATATGTAGATGGTTTGTGTTACGTGCTACACTCATTTCTCAGTGTTACTTCATTTGTTGGTGTTATAATGTTTACAATTGCCTTGGTTATCAAACTAAGAAAAACATCTGAATGGAGAAAAACTGCAGCCTCCAGTCATCAAGCTATGTCTGTTTCAAATAAAGAGAGGAAGACTGGTAAGATGGTTGTTCTGATAGCCACGGTACTCATCGTTTGTTACACGCCTGGTGCCCTGTTTGCACTGGTTACGTTTATTCTCGGGCCAGAATTTAACATTAAGGGCAGATACATCAACATTAGCGAAGCGATTTGGTCAATAGCGCTGTGTTTCCAGTCTATTAACTCCAGCGTCAACATATTCCTCTATTACAAAATGAGCTCAAAATACAGACAAAGATTTGATGATATAGTGTTCAAGTGCTGAAGAATAAATTCATGAGATTCGTGTGCAATAAAGGGAAATACATTGTGATGTCTATTCGATACATCTAATTTAACACATTTTAAATATTGAAATAGTCTTAATATTGAAATATATATTGAAGATGGCGACCAATATGGCGGGTGTTTTATATTCGGAGTGTAGATTGTGTGATTAATGTGATTAAATACAGTGTTTCCAAGGGGATATAATTTTCGGAAAGTTGTGTAAAGTTTTCTACCAAGGAGGAGGATAAGAACTGATAAGTACTTTTTAAAATGTAACCAGCTAAAGTTTTATATTTAGATCGTAAAAGATCGCATGTGAGACCTTAACGATCAAACACGTGGGGGGAAACATCAGTCGGGCTAAACCCCCAACGTGTGTTTTTCTTAAGTTAAGCCCTTAACTTACGACTGACTTAGCAGGTTGGTAAGGGATAAATGTTTTATGCTCAGAGAAATACATAGAATAATGGAGATTAAAGTAGCAACGATAAACATATGCGGGATAAAAAATAAAGAAGTCGAACTTATAGAAGAAATCACAAAAAGGAAAATTAAAATACTAGGATTAGCGGACATCAGAGTAAAAGGACAACAGATAAAGAAAACACACGAAAATATTCTCAGGAGTTGACAACACAGAAAGAGCAACACATGGAGTAGGTTTTATCATCGACCCAGAACACGCAAAGAACATTCTAGAAATAAAATACCATTCAGAAAGAATTATCACAATTAAACTACTAGAAGACGATCGAAAAACAAATTACATTCAAATATATGCACCATGCAACAACAATGAAAGAGACAGCGAAGAATTCTACGACACATTGAATGAAATCATTAACAAAATTGACGAAAGCGACGACATGTTAGTGATGGGCGATTTTAATGGAAGGCTTGGGAAACGCAACGGTGATATCTTAGGACCCTTTGACGACAAAACAGCTGAAATAAACGAAAATGAAAGCAGACTGCTGGATCTGTGCAATCAAAATGATTTATTTATCACCAACACATTCTTCAAACACAGAGAGTCGCAAGTATACACCTGGTACAAATGGAATGACACAACATGCAGAAGCCAGATAGATTTTATACTAACAAGAAAATAGAACAAGAACAGATTAACCGACAGTAGAGCAATCCCAAATATTACAGACGACACTGATCACAAGATGGTTATGATCACACTAAGACAGCCAAAAATAAAGAGAATATACGAAAACAAACAAAAGAAGCGAAAAGAACAGACAATAAAAATAAAACAATTAAAAGATCAAGAAACAAGGAAAACCCTAGAAGAAAAACTAACAGAGGAATTCAAGAAACTCCCTAACGAAGTATGCACAGTAGAAGAAGAGTGGAAACAATTTAAGGAAATAGTAACCAACATCTCTAAAACAGTTTGTGGAACGAAGCTAAGGACAAGAGAAGCGAAAAAGAGCATCCCGTGGTGGATCGAAACAATCAGAGAAGCAATTAAAGAAAAGAAGAAACTGTTTAAAAATTGGAGGGAGAACAAGAACCAAGAAAAATATGCCTTAGTTCGAAAAAAGAGTTAAAATGTTGATAAAAGAAGCTAAGCAAAAGAATTGGACAGAATTCGGACAAAACATGAGCAGGGACTTCAAGACAGCCACAAGAGATTTCTACAAAGCAGTAAAAGCCACACGAGCGAGAAAAGAAAACCATGATCCTACTCAGCTGATAAATGACAAAGACAGACATCCAATATCAAATAACCAATGTATGCAACAGAGATGGAAAGAATATTTTGAAGACCTGTTAAACATACCAACTACCAATAAGACAACAAAAACCACGCTAGAACTCACAAATACTGAACCCAACATCATGAAAGAAGAAATCGAAGAAGTAATCAAATATGCACCAAGAAACAAAGCACCGGGGATAGATAACATAGGCAATAGAAATAATAGCAGCAGCGGGAGAAACAGTAGTGCAATGGCTGCACAGAATATTTAATGCAGCATGCCACCAACAACAAGCCCCAGAAGACTGGCATCAGGCAAGCATCATACCAATATGGAAAAAGAAAGGTAGCAAAAGAGACTGCAATCAATATAGAGGTATATCTCTTCTCAGCCATGTAGGAAAGCTATACGCCAAAATCTTGGAACAAAGGCTGAGACCAATAATAGAACTACAGTTAAGCGATTCTCAAATGGGGTTCCGAAAAAAACCGAGGATGTACCGATGCACTATTCACACTAAAACAGCTTGCAGAAAAAACGACAGTACACAATCAAAACGTATACATACCCTTCATTGACCAGGAAAAAGCATTCGACAGAGTAAACAGAGAACAACTGTGGGAGATACTAACAACATAAGGAGTAAGCCAACATCTAATCAACATTATTAAAAGTTTCTACGTCAACAGCGGTTGCAGGGTCAGAACAGCAGCAGGGTACACAGACCATTTCGAAGTTAGATCAGGTGTAAGACAGGGGTGCGTATTATTCCCCCTACTGTTTATTACATACATGGACCATTTATGCAAGCTAGCCAACCCATCAGAGACAGAGGAGATCAACGAGCTTCTATTTGCAAACGATCAGGCACTAATACATGAAACAATAGAAGACCTACAAGAACACGTAAACAAACTCAACATCTCAGGTACAAAATACAACATGAAAATCAACATCAACGAAACAGAAGTCATGAATGTCGCCAAAAATAAAAAGAACATCAACATAACTATAGAAGGCAGACAACTAAAACAAGTAGAGGAATTCAAATACCTAGGAAGTCTAATGACAAACGATAATTCCCAAACAGCATAGATAAAATCAAGATGCAACAAATCTTGTCAAATCATCGGACAGTTATCGCCACTATTGTCCAACAAGGAAATAACTATGGAGGCAAAACGAGCACTATACAATACAATCTTCATCCCAACGTTGTGCTACCAATGCCAGACCTAGACCCTAGATGCAAGAACAATAAGAAAATAACCTCTAGAGAGATGAAATGTGTTAGACGAATGACAGAAACAGTCTGAGAGATAAGATCAGAAATGAAGAACTGAGAAAAAAGCTAGGAATAGCCCCCGCCAGAGAATATATAAGGAAACAACAGATAAAATGGTTTGGCCACGTGA
Organism: Megaustenia siamemsis; assembly: GCA_032433765.1. Lineage (NCBI taxonomy): Eukaryota > Metazoa > Mollusca > Gastropoda > Stylommatophora > Ariophantidae > Megaustenia > Megaustenia siamemsis. The sequence goes on along the minus strand of JAVIAB010000051.1, from coordinate 70,730,569 downwards.
CAAGGTAGAAAGAACAAAATACAATACAACGAGCCTTCAACAAACGTTGTGAGAACACCAGACCCAAGGGTCGACCACGAAAAAGATGAGTCGATGGAATATTAGAATCACTAGGAAACATAACAGCAGCAGAGACGAACAGAAGAGCAAAAGACCGCAAATTATATCTCCCCTCGACGCTGAAAGGCAGATGAGGAAGGAAAGAAGAAGAAGGAAAAGAGGAAGAAATAGTCTATAATGTGCTATAATCATTCTATGTATTATGCATTGTTTATACACCTATACAGCTTTCGCTGTTTGTTATTTTTTAGATTACCGACCGCTGAGTAACTGTGATATATTCTTCTCTGTTAATAATTCATTGATTAATTTACCTCACTGTACTTGATATATTTCTGAAAAGAACTACATTTATATCTCTCATAACCAGCGATCCAGTCTAGTACCAAGATCATACCATCGTGTTCGTTCTTAACAGTCTGACATCGCTTTTTAAAGATGTAAGGAAACTTTTTCGTAAACACTATACGAAACCTAATGATTTTTTTTTTAAATCTTGTGTAATACTAATGGTGCTTTCGCTAAAAGAATTATTTATAAGGTTGTTTCTTGTCTGGAATTGGCCCCAAATGTAACTATTACCTCTAATGCACGCGTCACTTCTTCTATATTGTCTCCTTTTGAGCACTAAATCTACCTCAAAGTATAAGCCTGAAGAAGATAATAAAATAGCCTGATTTTGCTCGATGAGACGAATGAGCGCGTGAAGCTGAGAATTCCATTCATCCTTTCCGCCTTAAATCAAACGACTGGGACTTAATTTAAGAAGCTCGTGTGCCACTTTCATGACTTTGGAAGACAACTTGATATGTCACACAATACTCCGACAGGCTGATATTAAATCAATTTGCAATCAAGTTTTCTTTTAAAAAACTATTTTGAAGAGACATTTTTTTCCGTAAAAATTAATTTGAGAATGCATTTTCATTCCATAAAAAATAAACAAGAAAATTACACAAATTAATTTGAAAATTAATTACTACTGAAAAGAAAAACAGTTCCCACTTTATATTGGATTCATAGATTACGAAGAGGCATTTGATAGTTTAGACAGAAGAATGCTTTGGAAGTTGCTCACTCATTACGGAATCCCCCATTAAGTTGATTAACTGATAAGAACAATGTATGAAGGAATGAAATGTAGTGTGGTGCATGAAGGGCAGCTTACAGAAACATTTGAAATAAAAATAGGAGTAAGGCAGGGATGCCTTTTATCTCCATTTCTCTTTCTACTGGCGATAGAATGGATTATGAAAATAACTCATAACAACAGTAATATTGACCAAGCAACTTGATGATTTAGACTTTGCTGATGATATAGCTTTCCTATCACACAACCATCAACAGATGCAGGATAGAATGAGCATACTTGATAAGAGATCACAACAGATGGGACTAAAAATAAATAGTGATAAGACCAAAATTATGAGAACTAATGCAGTTGGTAAGAAACAAAGAAAAATTGGAGAAATACCTCTACTAGACGTACAATCTAACATATATCTGGGCAGTAATATACACAAAGAAGGAGGAACAGAAAACGATACCAAAATAAAGATATCAAAAGCAAGAGGAGCATTTGTTGCAATGGGAAACATATGGAAGTCAAAAGAAATTAGGTTAAATATTAACATAAACATTTTAAACTCCAATGTTAGGTTAGTCTTATTATATGGCTGTGAAACATGGAGAACAACTAAAATGACAATCCTGAAGATACAGACTTTCATTAATGGATGCTTACGCAGAATAAAAGGATGGAAATAGCAGGACAAAATCACTAACATAGAATTATGGAAATGTACCAGTCAAATGCCAGTGGATAAAGAGATACAGCGAAGACGATGGCGTTGGATGGACACACACTGCGGAAACCAACTGAGAGTACTACGCAACAGGCCCTTTTTTTGGAATCCTTAGGGGAAAAGATAAAGAGGAAGACCAAGGAAATCTTGGAGAAGACATATAGAAGCAGAGATGAAGATAATGGGGAAGACATGGACAGAATTTAAAAGAATTGCAAGAAGCAGAACGACTTCGAAAGTGGTTGTTAAAGACCTATGCTCCACAGGGAGCTGAAAGGTAGTAGAAGAGGAATGAGAATTTGAAAATTAATTGTTTCCACAGCTTTGAATATGATAATAAATTTTGTTTTACATTTTTCTTAGCAAATAGTCCACAAACATTAATCTGAGAATGACAATTTTCACTAGAAAATAAAGGTGTAGTGAAACACTGCTTACAGCTGTGACGAAAATAATAAACTGACTAAATAAACTGGCTAAATAAACTGACTAAATACACTGACTAAATAAACTGACTAAATAAACTGACTAAATAAAATGCTTGTCATAAATCTTGTCTTTGTAATAATTGATGTATCAACTGTTTCATTTGTTTTGACATTCTTCGGCACGACTTCTCGGGATTGATCTTTTTTTACTGAACATCAACCGCATATTGTGTAACGTCGGAGACTGTTTGTTTACGACCAGCAGGGATATTCTGAATTCTTGTTAGCAATTTGTAACAACAAGAAGGGTATCTATTTCTTTGGTAATTCAAAGTTGTTAATCTCACTAGCTTGCTTGAAATACTTCTGTACCGACTTTTTTTTTTGTTGAACCGACAAAGCGGATCTCACAAGTAACCTCAAAGATGAAGAAGATGGGAAAGACATTTAGCGATATTAAGGGAACGACACCAAATAGGTCTGCTTGAGAAGTGTTTATGGAAGATATATATTTATTTCACACTGACTTGTAAGGTAGGAAAAGAAACAAACAAGACACAAATAATAAGAAATCCACGAATTATGAAGTATAAAGGCCACTTATTTTTCTATTGCTCAACTTTGACTCTAAAAATATGACCTCTATGTTTCTACATTGCTCCGTTGTATTTTCACACATTGTTGCATGAATATATTTCTACATTGCTCCGTTGTCTTTTCAAACATTGTTGCATGTATATTTCTACATTGCTCCGTTGTCTTTTCACACATTGTTGCATGTATATTTCTACATTGCTCCGTTGTCTTTTCACACATTGTTGCATGTATATTTCTACATTGCTCCGTTGTCTTTTCACACATTGTTGCATGTATATTTCTACATTGCTACGTTGTCTTTTCAAACATTGTTACATGTATATTTCTAGATTGCTCCGTTGTCTTTTCAAACATTGTTACATGTATATTTCTAGATTGCTCCGTTGTCTTTTCACACATTGTTGCATGTATATTTCTACATTGCTCCGTTGTCTTTTCAAACATTGTTACATGTATATTTCTATATTGCTCTGTTGTCTTTTCACACATTGTTGCATGTATATTTCTACATTGCTCCGTTGTCTTTTCACACATTGTTGCATGTATATTTCTACATTGCTCCGTTGTCTTTTCAAACATTGTTACATGTATATTTCTAGATTGCTCTGTTGTCTTTTCACACATTGTTACATGTGTATTTCTACATAGCCAATTTAAATCTCACGAACTGCAAGTGTTATATTTTTATTATATTAACTAGAGCTCCACAAATCGTTCGATTACATATGCTACATTAACCGACCATGTTGTCACAAAATGCTATTTCAATATTTGTATATGGCTAAATCTATTGTCGAGTACAGCTATTTCTACATTTCAAAACTCTTCAACTCTTTATTTTTATATGTTTTATATTATCCAGCTCTCCACAGGCTGCTTGTTAATATTTCTTATTTCTATAGCCACTCACTACTACTACTTCTCTTTTGTTATATTACTCAACTCTATTCTCACAAACTGACTCTTCCATATTGCTATATTACTCAGCTGCAAAAAAAATCATTATAAAAAAAAATTATTGATATTTCTATATTATCCAACTCTCTTCTCACAGACTACAATTTCTATACTTTTATTTTATGAATGTATTTCTCCAGGCCATTATTTCTATTTTTCTAAACTATGTCGTCACAGACTGATATTTGTGTACATAATATTACCCAACACTGTCGTCCTGAACTATTTCTTCCCTGCTTTTATAAAATGTGTGTGTGACAGAACTACCTTCAGCTATGACGCGTTATTTGCAATGTTGTCTAATGTCTAAGAGAGGCAAACCTTGGCTATAAACAGATCCACTTGTGGGGATTTTTCAACATCGTTCTCTGGTTCAATTGAAGGAGATGAGTGCACATGAAGCGGCAGGGAGTTGTGGGGGTTTTGAATGTGTACCCTCTGCAATGTGGATTCATCTGCTTCTCACACATTCAGCCAGTTGATCCTAACCTAGAGCGTTCTGATTACTTAGATAACTTTCCATCAATCTTCATATTTTCTTCTGATTATTAAGTGGCCAGTGATGTGGAAGTTTCCCAGCATGACATTTTCCTTCGCGATACATTAGTTGACGACACAGACAAGATAATACATTCACTTCTAGGCTACACGTAAATAGAGAGCTGATTAATTATAAGAAAGTCATATCGTTTATTATTGAACAGATAAGACCATTTTTTAAAAATGTGGGATGCAAATCTAACGTTGACCATCATTCAATACAATTTCTACTGAACGACATCTACTTGTCGTGGTATAAATTATTAGAATGTGACATCTATTTCTTTTAACACAGTACTAGTGAAGTCAAAATAAAATAATTTAATTATAGAACTTCAGACTGCTACACAGACTAACACCAGAGGTAAAACTAAGAATAGCAAAATGTTATATCTTCTCAACATTCATATATGGTGCATAAACATGGACATTAGATAGGAAACAGAACAGAGAATTGAAACCTTTGAAATGTGGTTTTATAGAACAATAGGTAGAATTGGATGGAAAGAAAGGAAAACAAACGATGAAGTTTTAAAACAACTAAAAATGAAAAGAGAAATACTAAACACAATTATAACAAGACAAATGCGATTTTTGGGGCATTAAAAAAGTATACAAAAAGTAATCTTAGAAGGGAAAATACAAGGTAATAGAGGTAAGAGTAACAAGGGCGAGTAACATCAAAAGATGGACAGGTCAGCTAATGACAACCTGCACCATCAAAGCAAGAGACAGAGCAGAATAGAGCTCCATGGTGGCCAACCTTTGAAGCGAAGACGGCATTCAATAATGATAATGATGAGAGCTTCACAGTGAACCAGAATTGTTTTACTAGTGTTGGTCATTTGTTACTCTGTCTCTATCTCTACTTTAGATAGTGTAATCTCATCTTAAACCAGGCCAAACCCTCCAAACAATTACCTCTTATCTTCGCAGGAGACACGAATCGTTCTTCCTCTTCTTCTACCTTTTCAGCTCCATGTGGAGCATAAGTCTTCAACAAATACTTTCCAAGCCGTTCTGTTTCATGCCATTCTTTTAAGATCGTTCCATGTGTTCTCCATTATCTTCATCTCTGTGTCCATCTGTCTTCTCCATTTATATCTTAGTCTTCCTCTTTGTCTCTTTCCTTGGGAATTCCAAAAAAGGGCCTGTTGCGTAATACTCTCATTTGGCTTCCGCAGTATGTGTCCTATCTAGCCCCATCGTCTTCTATGTATCTCTTTATCCAATGGTATTTGACTGGTGCATTTCCATAATCCTATGTTAGTGATTTTGTCCTGCCATTTCCATCCTTATGTTCTGCGTAAGCATCCATTAATGTAGGCCTGTATCTTCATGGTTGTCATTTTTTTTGTTCTCCATGTTTCACAGCCATATAATAATACTGACTTAACACTGGAGTTGAAAATTTTAATTTTTGTATTTAACCTAATTTATTTTGACTTCTATATGTTTCCCATTGCAACGAATGCTCCTCTTGCTTTTATATCCTTATTTTGTTATCGTTCTCTGTTCTTCCTTTTTCTAGATTTTTACTACCAATAGTTCTTTATCGAGAGCGAGTGCACACGAAACCTTCTATTTATACAAGACGACCAGACATCGGATCTCACTTTCCAAAATATTAGTGGAGAGTGCTGTCACGAAGAAACCACGGATGAACTGTTTCTATATTTGAAAATCACTACCACCTGCGGGGAACTTTGAACCCTGGCCCTTTCTATCCAGAGCCTGACGTCGTACCTCTATGCTACCCAGCCCCCTCTGAGTATTTTTATAACCTATACCCGCTACAGGATCCGCGATAGCTCAGTGGTTAGTGAACTGGACTACAAAGGACAAGAGGTAGGGTTCGATCTAACCGACGGGTCCGGTTCACCCAGCCTTTAATGGGTACCGGATTTTTGTTCTGGGAAATTAAAACAGCACGGGCGTAATACCGACCACATTACCCCAAAAATCATGTGCTGGAGGTCTGTAAAATTATGGTCACTAATACCATATTCCCTATGCGCCACTTGGCGTGACGGGGGCTCTTTACTTTACGTTACTATAGCCGCTACATTTGTACACATTTTACCTTTTGCTTTTTATCACTTTTTTTTAGGTCTGTTTATTTCAATTTAGTCAACTGGCATCCCTATTGCACATCAGACATGTCCATAAATGCTCAGGTCCCTCTTGCAGTACATCCCTCAACGTGTAGCGACTACATGTTGTTTAATAAGTCTTCTTTGGCTTTCCTGCGCAGTAACCACGAATAGCATCTTCCAATTTGACATGATAATCGTGCAGCCACTTCATAGTTAAGGAATCAAAATAATTATTTTCAGTAGGTTTTTTTTCGTCCAGTGTCCCTGAAGGTAGTCATAAAGTCAAAGCTGTCCTTTACCCTCCGCACATCAACCAAACTTCAAGTCTGCTCATTACCTCTTACACCCGCGTGCCCTGCAACGAACATGAAACACACTTTAGAACTGCGTTAGAATATTCTTTATTTCTTTCTAGCGTTCATCGGATGACAACGAATGGAATCTTGTGTCCTCCTCATCTGCATCATTCAAAGGACGTTAGGTGGGCTAAGATGCGGTGTGTTCTGGTTTATCTAAGCCGTTCGGCCCAACACATCCGACTTAATCATATTTCTTCACAGTATGGTTACATTAGCTTTATGCTACCAACAAAAGTGAATTAAGATGAAGGAGCAATGAGTTATTCAAACTTTCAAAAATGTGCTGCCTTAAATGTGTATGCAATTAAAAACATATTATTTTTTTCCCAATTACACGCCAACCTCGAAAATTATATCAGCGGCATTTCAGTGTAATATCATCAAAAGTTTGTCTGTATTTAGAGCTCATCTTGTAATAGAGGAAAATGTTGACGCTTGAGTTAATGGACTGGAAACAAAATGCTACTGACCAAACCGCTTCGCTAATGTTGATGTACCGGCCTTTAATGTTAAACTCTGGACCTAGAATAAACGTAACCAGTGCAAACAGAGCACCAGGCGTGTAACAAACGATGAGTACCGTGGCTATCAGAACAACCATCTTACCAGTCTTCCTCTCTTTATTTGAAACAGACATAGCTTGATGACTGGAGGCTGCAGTTTTTCTCCATTCAGATGTTTTTCTTAGTTTGATGACAAGGGCAATTGTTAACATTATAATCCCAGCAAATGAGGTAGCGCTGAGAAGGGAGTGAAATACGTAACACAAACCTTCGAAATCTTTTCTGCCGCTAGTAAACATTATTCCTATCAGAGTTTTGTTTTTTTCTGGTACGTATCTCCAATCGAGGTAGGAAGTAGCGTACTCTGGAATTAGAGTGAGTATATTGATAATGTAGATAAGGCTGATGATTAAAACAGTTCTCTCTGCTGTGACTATTTGTTTCACTTTGAGCGGCAGTGCTATAGATATAAACCTTTCTGCTGCAATGTAAACGGTGATGAAGCTGGTAATTCGACAAAAGCCGATATGTGGCAATGCCGCTGAGAGCAACATAACTTCTGCAGAGACCCATGTGATGTCATATACCGGGAGAAGTGGGTTCAAACATATACTGTGCCACTCCAAGGCAATAAGACAACACAGATCAGATATTGCGAGTCCAAGAAAAGCGATGTTCACAGTATTTGTGAATCCTTGTTTATAGAAAATGATGATATTGATAATGTTGGCTGATATTCCAAACAGTGAAATTAGACCACAAATAGACACACAGTTGACAAACTCAAAAATCTTTTTTTTATCGTCACTTAAATTAATAATATCCTCACTTTCTGAACATTTGATACAGTCTTTAACATCGTTATTAACATTAGAGTGGTTAGAGGTTATATGATAACCTCGATACATTTTTTTAAGATTTTCCTCTTGTCTATGTACTAGACGTTTACAATTTTCAATCTGTCTTTATCTCTTTTATCCTTTTTTAAATTTCAATCATCTGCAGATTACTCACAGAAAATATTTGTTCTCCATTGTCAAGTCGTTAACAGAATGTCCTCAAGTTTATCTGAGAGGTTATGCCAGTTGTTTTACTTGTGGTTAGATATCAGTTGAAAAGTGTTCTTTGTTTCAGTTTCCTCATATTCCAAGTCCGGCTTGTTGCAGGAGCTACTGAGTTAGGTGCTCTGTGAACACCGTGAGGTGTGTGTTTCGTCCGTTTTGATCATGGTTCGATATTCCAATTGTTTACGATGAGTGATGATATCGTATGACAGGGAACAGTTGGCTGTGTTCACTTTCTGTGTGGTTTCGCCTTTTGTCTTTTGGCGTGTGCTGAGACTGCTATGATGGGAATTACAGCTACCTTTCTTTGTTTGGGAGATGAGTTATTAATTCGGATGATTCCACTGGCACGGGCGGTTGAGCAATTATGGATTTTAATTCGTTTGCAGTGATACCGGGGTCTTCCATAACCAAAGAACCAAATAACCAAATCAGTTGACAATTCTCTCAGCAACAAATAATTTGCAAGACAGTTTACAGAAATGTGTCACATGCTTCCTCTTCCTTGCTTTCCTCTTTGTAGTAATTTAGTCAAACAGTTGTTATAACAAGAGTCCACCTCACACATTCACCCTCTTCATATCATAATAACCGTTGTCCGATTTATGGACACTGGCTTGCGTTTTAAAATATTTCATAAACGTTACACGTAATTCAATATTGACTGACAGTAATGGACAACATTGATGTAAGTAGTGCACTACCGTTCATGTGTAATACTTATTAAAATAGTTTAGTGTACACTAATTTCACAAATTCAAGTGGGTCAGTGATAATTTAATTACAAGTTAGTAACGGTAAATTTGTGGTGTATTGCATAACAAACATTGACATGTGTAAAGCAATATATTAGTACTTCAATGTGCGTGGACTCATTCTGCCATAATTGTATGTTATTAAATACACCACTAGAGGCTAAATGATATGTTTCAGGTCATGCTTAGATCTTATTCCTTCTGGTATTATTCTGAAAGAAAAAAAAACTGAAAGGTTTGACTTGACTATAATTAAATGATGACTGCACCATTATCTCTCTTTTACCTTTTAGCTCCCGGTGGAGCATAGGTCTTCAACAAACACTTTCCAAGTCGTTCTGTTTTTTGCCATTCTTTTAAGATCATTCCATGTCTTCCCCATCATCTTCATCTCTGCTTCTATATGTCTTCTCTAAGAATTCCTTGGTCTTCCTCTTTGTCTTTTCCCCTGGGGATTCCAAAAAAGGGCTTGTTGTGTAATACTCTCAGTTGGCTTCCGTAGTGTGTGTCCTATCCATCGCCATCGTCTTCGCTGTATCTCTTTATCCACTGGTATTTGACTGGTACATTTCCATAATTCCACGTTAGTGACTTTGTCCTGCCATTTCCATCCCTTTATTCTGCGCAAGCATCCATTAATGAAAGTCTGTACTTTCGTGATTGTCAATTTTGTCATTCTCCATGTTTCGCAGCCATATAATAGGACCGACTTAACATTTGAGTTAAAAATTTTTATTTTTGTATTTAGCCTAATTTCTTTGGATTTCCATATGTTTCCCAGTGCAATGAAAGCTCCTCTTGCTTTTGATATCCTTATTTTGGTATCATTTTCTGTTCCTCCCTCTTTATCTATATTACTGCCCAGATATATGTAAGATTGTACATCTAGTAGAGGTATTTCTCCTAGTTTTATATGGTTATTGCCAACTGCATTAATTCTCATAATGTTGGTCTTATCTCTATTAATCTTTAGTCCTAGCTGTTGTGATCTCTCATCTAATATACTCATTTTATCCTGCATCTGTTGATGGCTGTGTGATAGGAGAGCTATGTCATCAGCAAAGTCTAAATCATCAAGTTGTTTGGTCAGTGACCACTGGATCCCATTTCTGTTGTTTTGAGTTATTTTCATAATCCAATCTATGGCCAGTAGAAAGAGAAATGGAGACAGGAGGCATCCTTGCCTTACTCCTGTTCTTATTTCAAATGCTTCAGTAAGCTGTCCTTCATGCACCACACTACATTTTGTTCCTTCATACATTGTTTTTATCAGGTTAATAAACTTTATGGGGATTCCGTAATGACTCAGCAATTTCCAAAGCATTCTTCTGTCTAAACTATCAAATGCCTTTTCGTAATCTATGAATCCAATATATAGTGGGGATTTTAGTTCTAAACTTTGTTCAACTATTATACGTAGGGTAGTTATTTGATCAGCACATGATCTGTTCTTCCTAAAACCTGTTTGTTCATCTCTCAAGTGTTTCTCTATAGCCTCTTTTAGTCTCTCCAGAATGATTCTGCCTAATATTTTTCCTGGCACTGATAGTAGCATAATTCCCCTATAATTTGTGCACTCCTGTAAACTTCCTTTCTTTGGTAGTTTGATCATATAACCTTCTCTCCAGTCTTTAGGTATTTCTTCCCTCTCCCAAATTTTATCCAATAGATCCTGTAACATCTTGGTAGAGGTGTTAATATCTGCTTTGATGGCTTCCGAAGGAATTTCATCTGGTCCTGTGGCTTTACCATCTTTTAATAGTTTGATGGCTTTCATTATTTCTTCTTCTGCTGGTAGTATATCTGGAGGATTATTTGAGCCGGGTCTGTTCAAAAGTTCTTCAAAGTGTTCTTTCCATCTCTCCATTTGTTCCCTTATATTACTAAGCAGATTTCCTTTCTTGTCTTTGATAAAGGCGTTGATCTGTCTGTATTTTCCACCTAATTTCTTTGTGCTGTTGTACAGTTCTTTCATATTCCCTTTATTTGCTGCTTCTTCTGCCTCTTTAGCTAGTTCATCTATATATTTCCTCTTATCCCTTTTAATGCATCTTCTCACTTCTTTGTTCACCTCTGTGTAAGCTTCCTGTGTCTTGGCTTTATTACTTCTTGTTTTGCTTTTATTTATGTCTGCTTTCTTGTTCTTTCTTTCTTTAATTTTATCCAGGGTCTCTGCTGTCATCCATGCCTTATTCTGGCGTTCTCTTTTCCCCAGTGTTTCTTCGCATGTCTCTTTCCATATATTTTTTACCTGTTTCCAATGATCTTCTATATTTATTGTATTTTCTAGTTGTTGGAGGACTTGGTATTTGTTTGATATTGTGACTGCGAATTTATCTTTAATTCCTTGTTCTTTAAGAAACCCTACATTGAAAAACTTTCTACCCTTATTCCATTACACCATTGCACCATTATCTGAATATAAGTAATTAAAAATATATCAAATGACATCTCCATTACAAAATAATTTTCGTTCACAATGAAAGTTTAATATACCATTCTGGAACAAGATAACCAAGCTGAAATGAAACGCGTGTACAGGTTGCTCTTATAAATGTAACACTTTTATCTTTGTTAAAGAAGCACTTACCGATAACATCACTCCTATCTGTCTCAGTGCGATATGAATATGCAAATTGTGTGTCACTTGTGATAAATATAATTTACGGAGACAAATAAAAGTGTCCTATTTTAGTTAAAACTCTTAGCAGACACAAATGGCAACTTAACTAATTCCATTTTTCTCTTGAACCGCACAGAAAAAAAAAATGTTGTAACAGAAAGTAATAGTAAAAAAAAGTAAAGAGCCCACGTCACGCCAAGTGGTGGATAAGAAATATGGTGTTAGTGACCATAAATTTTACAGACCTTCAGCATATGATTTTTGGGTAATGTGGTCGGTATAACGCCCGTGCCGCTTAACTTTCCCAGAAAAAAATCGGGTCCAATTTAATGCTGGGTGAACCCGGAACCCGTTGGTTGGGATCGAACCCTATATCTTGTCCTTTGTAGTCCAGTTCACTAACCACTGAGCTATCGCGGCTCCAAACAGAAAATAGTAGTAAATAATATATGTTTAAATTTTGTGTTAAAGCTGGCCCGTTATTAATAAGGACCCATTTAAATAATTGTCCAGTTGATCAATAGCGCTTACCGCACCAGCACTTGCAAGGCTAAACCTATTTGTAAATATTAGTACAACACTTTTAGCACTGCAATCAGGCATCAACTAAATTCATAAAGTAATTAGGAAAATGTTTAATTTAACAAATTGTAACGTACATGGAAATGATGGACTGACGCTCTATTCACCCTAAAACAGCTAGCAAAAAAAGACAACAGAACACATTCACAATTTCTACATAGCTTACATTGACCAGGAAAAAGTATTCGACCGAGTAAGCAGAGAACATATATGATAGATAATAACAACATATGGAGTAAGTCAACTTCTAACCAACCTAATTAAGTCTCTACATCAACAGCCGCAGGCTACACAGACCACTTCGACGTTAGATCTGCAGTTATGCAGGAATGCGTACTATCTCCTCAATTGTTCATTACATACATGGGCTATACATGCAAGTTAGCCAACCCATCGAAGACAGAGGAGATCAACGAACTTTTATTTCACGACATTCACGCACTAATACATGGAAAAAATATAAGAGATCTACAAGAACACTCAAATAAACTGAATAGCAAAGACACAAAATACAAGAATCAACATCAACAAAGCAGGAGTCATGATACGAATATCGCAAAATAGAAACATAACGTTAACATAACGATGGACGGCAGTCAAATAAAATAAGTGGATGAATTTAAATAACTAGGAAGTCTAGTGACAAACGACAATTCACAAATGGCAGAATAGATTCAAGATGCAATAAAGCTAGTTAAATCACTGGACAGCTACCACCACTACTATCAACCACAAAATAATTCTTGAGGCAAAAAGGGTACGCTACAATAAAATCTTAATTTCAACTTTGTGCTATAGTTCGTTCACAAATTCGTGCCCACAGAGTCGATCAATTATTTCGGAAAATGTTTGATGAATTTCTGTAACTCTTTTTTCATGAAATCTTATTTTTTCACCGACCTTCAGATTTTATAACATTTAAGTACAAAGGTAGTCTGAATTTTGCACAAATCGTTTTTTTTTAAATATAATTTTAGAAAAATATCAAACCACGCGATCTAAACATTAGATTTTACTGTAAATTATGTTAATTTTCTAACAATGCATGCCAAATGCGTATCCGTATTTCGTTGAATAGGGCAAAATGTTCCATTTGATTCTATTTCTTCGTCATAGAGATAGGTAAACTTCCTTGCTTGACCATCGCCTCTGCAGAGTCAAAGTTATGTCTTATCCATCGATTGAAAGACTTTCTATCTATATTTAGAGCCGACCGTGTTGTTTTTTTTTATATCCTAATATAACTGAAATATAATTGAAAGTTCCATATTGGACAGCTAAAAAGACCAATGACAAAGTTCTCATAGAGGTCAACACACAAAAGGAAGCTCTTAAAAAACATCAGAAAGAAGCAATCAACATTTTTTGGGCACATCATGAGAAGAGGAAAGTTGGAATACTTGGTTACAACTGGCAAAATTAAAGGAAAGAGAGATCGCGGACGACAAAGAGAGAAAATAATGGATAGCTTGGTGTCATGGCATGGAAAACAGTCAACAAGAGAACTCATACGATGCACTGTGGATTGAAGATTGTGGAAGGACATGATCGCCAACGCCAACCGGTACGGCACATGCTGATGATGATGAATATGACCGACCACTTTTAGATTCCTTGCAAAAAGTGCATGTACAATAACACAATTACCTTTTGCATAATGATGCATGCACACTTTTAACTTTTCGTGGTTTTAAAAATCAAGTAGGAACTTCACAACAGCTTACAAATTATCACACATCCATGAATATTCATTAATAGTAAATATTTTGTCAAAATACGCCTCTGGATAATGTAACAAGAAACCGGAAATGAAATTATGAAACAAAAACCTCCGAGTGACGGGCGTCTTACAAGTTAAGAGTGCGAAACGGTGCTAAGATTGTGTGGTGTGCATGTGAAATGTGCCTTTTTAATTGGTGAGTTGATTACAACAAATGTGGTTATTGTACAATCCTAAAATTCAGGACAAGCAAGAAAATCATATTTTTATATACCTCAAATAACCTCAATAAACGTTGCGATAACACAGCCGACCATGAAAAGAATTGATTGACGGAATATTAGAAACACTAGGAAAAACGGCAGCAGCGGCAAACAGAAGAGCAAAAGACCGCAAATGATATCTCCCCTGAGCGCTGAAAGGCAAATGCGGAATGAAAAAAGTAGAAAAATGAGAAGTCACAAAAATAGATGTGTGTAAGTGTGTGTGTTCATACAAATACACCCCTCATACACACATATATGTGTGCGTCTGACAAAAGGAAACGGTAGAAGATAACCACTTTCATACGTGCATCAATATAATTGTGTTCAAGAATATTCTTGAACATGCCATTATTGTTCAACAAGGAAATAACTCTAGAGGCAAAACGAACACAATACAAAATAATCTTCATCCCAATGTTGTGCTACCAATGCCAGCCAGACTTGACCCTAGGTGCAAGAACAATAAGACAAATAAAATCAACTGAGATGAAATGTGTTAGACGAATGACAGGAAACAGTCTGAGAGATAAGATCAGAAATGAAGAACTGAGAAAAAAAACTAGGAATAGCTGCCGCCATCGAATATATAAGGAAACAACAGATAAAATGGTTTGGCCACGTGACAAGGCAGAAAGATCAAAACACAACACAACGAGCCTTTAGCAAACGTTGTGAGAACACCAGACCCAAGGATCGACAACAAAAAACATGGATCGATGGAATATTAGAAGCACTAGGAAACATACCAGCAGAAGAGGCGAACAGAAGAGCAAAAGACCGCAAATTATATCTCCCCTCGACGCTGAAAGGCAGATGAGGAAGGAAAAAAAGAAGAAGAAGGAGACGAAGAATATTCTTGATAGATGGAGAAAGTAAACGTCAGCATTACACGATTCTGATAGACGCAGGAGGCGTATTTAATTTTGAAAGACAAATGATGGCTGCCGTGGCTTGAGTGAGTGAGCATTGTTTGTGCCACTATTTGGTTTTAAGGTTTACCTTCCCTTTCATGATTTCTGGAGATGCTTTTTAATGAGAAAAGGGCGGCGTTATGTAGTGCTACCTACATAGTCAAAAAAGTAAAAATAATAGAAGAAATTATTGACACCAACATCGTATTTCATATGCGGGGTCTTTCTGTTCAGTTATGTAATTATATTTTCTTTGTGAGTGGATGCAAAACCTTTGAAATGACAGTCGTGAAGGCATACTGGCTATCTCTTGCAATGATGCCTCTTAGCCTCACATGTATGATGTCTTTTCTTTGCTACATTCATCAAGCACAACTGTTGGACTGCTATACTCCATCTGTATTAGTCTTCAAAATGGCATTTCAGGATTTCTGCGACGCATGTAATATATATATATATATATATATATATATATATATATATCATCATCATCATCTTCAGGTGCCATACATGTTGGCGTAAGCGATCATCTCTCTCCACATCACTCGGTCTTTCATTATATGTGATAATTTCAGTCGGTGATATTTTAATATGTCATTTGGATAAACCGTTAAATATTTTTCTCTTGTTTTTCCTTTGTTTGTACCATTAATTCTGCCTGTTGTTGTAGTATTTTTAATGCCTTTTTTGCATGGACAATTACAATTAATGTAGACTGTCGCTTTCTTATGATGTTGATGATATTTCTGGTTTCTCAAGCTCATTTTAAACTTTCTTCATTTGTAATTTTTTTATATCAACGGAATTCGCAGCATTCTTCTGACAAACCACATCTCAGCCGCCTCTAATGTTCTTTGTTTTGTTTTACTTATCGTCCATGACTAGCTTCAATATAGTATAACAGGTTCGATGTGGTGCTTTAGGTCACGTTTTCTAACATTAATCGACAAAGATATGTTGCATAGAATGTTTTCATTCGATCGAATTATGGCTTTGCTTGTCCTAATCTACTTTTAAATCTAGTAATGCATCTGCCAGCTGATGTTATTATTGATCCCAAGTACTTGAATATATGCACTTTTTTCATGATTTTTTCATTTAGTTTTACTCTACATTCTTCTCTGTTTGTTTTATTTGATATAGTCATAGTTTCTGTATTTTTGATGTTGAGGGTCAAACCTTTATGTTCACTTAGTCACGATTTATTCTAACAAACTGTGTAGATATTGTTGATTTTCTTCTTATCACTACTATGTCATCTGCATACCTCAGATTGTGTATGTTGCTCCCCCCCCCAAACTTTAATGCCACGCTTGTTCGCGATTTATTAATTATTATTTTCCCGACACACAGAAAGTAGATCTGGTGACATAGCACATCCCTGTCAGACTCCTCTCTTATTTGTTGACGTTCTCCGTGTTTGTTTTCAATTCTAATGGCTGGTTCTTTTTTCAATATATATGTTTAATAATCCTCAAATCTTTACTATCAATATTAATGTTTTCTAGTATTTTGATTATCTGTACATTATTGACTTTATCGAAAGCTGTGGTGTAATCAATAAAGCATAAGTATATATTTCTCTGTACCTCCAAGGCTCTCTGCCAGTTTTCGTAAGGTATAAATGACATTTTGTGTTCCTTTTCCTTCAACAAATCCCAATTGCCTGCTATTTCTCTTTTAATTGTTTGTCTTGTTCTACTCGTAATGATTCTTAAAATGATCGTTGTAATGTGACATGATAAATTTATAGTTGTATATTCATAATATTCTTTTGCTCTTGGTTTTTTGGGCAGATCTATATATGCGGATTGTAGAAAATCATTAGGGATATAACCGCTATTATAATTATTATTCAGTAATGTTATAATTTGTATTCATCTTTCGCCTAAAGTTTATATTTCTTTTATTGATATATTATCTCGTTATATCTTTTTTTTCTTTTCTCACGTGTTTAATGGCAACTACTACTTCATCTTCAAGTATTGATGATCCTTCATAATTTATGTTATCAGGTTTTTGTGTTAGTTCTGATCTTTCTCCTCCATATAACTCTTTCATGTATTCCGTCCATCTGTCCACACTGGTTTTTTTTCAGTAACATATTACCGTATTTTGAATTCAAGTATCCTGTACTATTTGGTTTTTCTACTTGTCAGTTCATTAATTCTTGTTTGCACTGATTGCGTGTTATTATTTTGTCACGGTCTTCTAATTGTTTGCATTGTTAATTTTACCACTTCTCTTTTGCTTATCGACATTTTTTACTTATTTATTTATTTAGCTTCTTATATCTTTGTTTATTTTTGTTCTTACTTCTTTTGTCCATAAAATTGAGGATATCTTTCGTCATCCATTTTTCATTGGGGACCTCTTGTTTAGGTAGTATTAACTCTTTTACAGTTTGATGTATAGAATCTCTTAACATTGCCCATTGCTCATCTATCCTCTTAATGTTTTTATTGTGCTATATGTATTTGTTATAACAAACCTGCATTTGCACTTGATCATATTTTGGAAGTTCTGTATTGGGCCTGATGTTATCAGCCTTTCTGCTTGTATTCTTTAGACCTGTCCCGCACACTGGGTCATAATCACTGTTAGAATCATCTCGCTCGAGGCATGGTTTTTATTGCTAGTAATGCATTTCTCACAAGTTTGTTGATTAATATGTCATCTACTTGATTGAATATCTTTTGGTCTAGGACCATCCATGTTGTAAGCCTTCTGATGTTTTGTTTAAACCATGTGTAACATATGATCATACTATATATTTTTGCCATTCTATTACTTTGTTGTCTCTTTCATTTCTTTCGCCTAGTCCGTATTCACCAACCACATCCCATATTTGACCATTACCACTTTCTGCATTACAATCTCCTACGACAGATTTAATTTCATGTTTGGTGTTTATCATGACAATTCCTTTGTCTTCATAGAATAATCGTATTTCTTCTTCAGAACTATCAGTAGCTGGGTCATACACTATATAATGGTAATTTGGATTGGTTTCCTCTCAGTTGGACTAGTAATACTCGGTCAGAAATATTCAAATAACCTATAACAGACTTTGCTGTTTCTTTACATAACATTATCCCTACTCATTTTAGATATGTGATGCATCCTGAATATATGATTGTATGGATCATATATATATATATATATATGGTCTATAGAAAAACACCATTTGTTTTATCGGCTCAAATTACTGGGACTAATATGTTTCCCATAGGATACAACAGGTGCAATACCTAATTCTAATCTCATAAAGTGTAACAAAATGGCCAAAGGACATACAAAAAAAAGTTAAATATTACAATGGTTCACACTACTATTTTAAAATAAATGTGTTAGTCTGTATATTTGCTTTGGAGTGTAGCACTATCTTCGTGATATAATTAATATAAAGAACTAATTTATATTCATAGATCACTAATACAAATGAATAATAATAATAATAGTAACAGGAAGAAGAATAAACACATAATTTATTTTGGGAACCTTTACTTGTGTGTGTGTGTATTGTGGCTAATCGTTTAGAATGATAATCTTTCATTGGTAATGAATAAAATAAACAATATCTCGAAGAATTACTGTGAAGTAATTATATTTAGATACAACTCAAACGCGTTTTTATATTTCTCTTTTCCTGCCACTTTCTTCTTCTGCTTCTACTTCACAATATACTTAATAATCTCTCATAGAGTTAAAGGTTCTGTTGGAGGCTGTATGATCCAGAGCAGTGTTTTCTCACCTTTTATTTTCTACCGTGGCCACCTTCCGACCTTGCTTTCTTCCCGTAAACCTCATATCATTTCTTTAGAAAGATAACTATTTAAACTTTGTATTTTCTGTCACAATGGACATATAAAAATATATCATCCTCATTATCAAGTACCGGGCCTGCTGGCGTAGGTGATCATGTCTCTCCACAACTTTCGATCTCGGCAGCTATTTATCATTTCTGTTGTTGACCTTCTGCCAAGCCATTCTCTTAAGCTCTTTGTTATTTTTTTCTCTTTGCTTCCCTGTGTTATATATATATATATATATATATATATATATATATATATATATATATATGCATAAAGTAAATTACAAAGCAGAAATGTTTTAAAATATTACAATAGAAATAACAAATACTCAGCTGGAAATTGCAATTATTCTCCCCCCCCCCCCCCCCAAAAAAAAAAAAAAAAAAAAAAAAATCAACCCTTTTTATGCGTAGTTGTCCTTCTTTGGCTATTTATTTTATACATTTAATCTATCTATCTATTGACCTTTCCAGCCGTAGACGGCCCATATGGTGTAGACCCAGATACTCCTTCTCTTATCTAAATTTTTATTCTAGCAGTTTTTAATCCGTGTAAAGATCTTTCATTACATCTCGCCATTTGTTTGTTCTGTGCAAGCAGCTCTATCTCATTGAGGGAACCGATTCTTGCTGCTCTTGCCCCACTGCTCAATGTTCTTCTCAGTGTCGCTCTGGGTCTTCCTCCATTCCTCTTACATGTTGTTTCCCACACGAAGGCCTGCTTTACTATTCGGTTATTATCTCTTCTCATCACATGTCCAACATATGACCATCGTCTTTTCTTGATTACTGAAATTATTAGTGGTTGATTAGTCATTTATCTAATTTCCTCATTTGTTTTGAATTCGTTCCACGCTGCATCAAGTATTTTCCTTAGACATCTATTTTCGAATGCATTCAACTTTGTTTCTATGTCTCTTGTTGTTTTCCAACTCTCATACGCATACGTAAGGGTTAATAGTACATTTGATTTGAATAGTCTAAGTCACTCTGTTTTGTGTTTGTGCTGATGAGTTTTGATCTCCACAGCTTTTCAAGGCTTCTGAAAGACATTGCTGCTTTAACTATTCTGATTCTAATTTCTTTACTTGTATCCCCTTCTTGATCAATGTGATACATTTATTAGAAGGTGATAAAACCTGTCATTGAAATTTACATATTTCTGAATAAACATATTTTTTCACAGTAGGACTAGCTTCCAAATTATCCCGTAACTCGCAAAAAATAATCCACTTATTTTCCCTTTTTGTCTTTATGGGACATTTCCAAATGTTTCTTGTCACACTGCATCATCATCGAGTGCCGTCTCCGCAACGAAGGTTGGCTACCATGGATTGCAATTCCACTCTGTTTCTTGCTTTGAAGGTGCAGGTTGTCTGACTTGTCTATCTTTTGATGTTACTTGTCCATGTTAGTCTTGGTCTGCCTCTGCCTATTTTGCCTTGTATTTACCTTGTATTTTCCCTTCCAATATTACTTTTAGTAGGCTGTTGTGTCTTTTTAACGTGTCCCAACAATTTCATTTGTCTGCCTTATTTGTATTTTGTAGTTCTCTTTTTATTTTTAGTTGTTTTAAAACTTCATCGTTTGTTTTCTTTTCTTTCCATCCAATTCTACCTATTCTTCAGTAAATCCATATTTCAAAGGCTTCAATTTTCTGTTCTGTTTTTTTAGTCTAATGTCCGTGTTTCTGCACTAAACAGGAATATTGGGTAGATGTAACATTTTAAGATTGTGACATTTACGTAGTCGCATACCTTCATTTGGGGAGCCGCGATAACTCAGTGGTTAGTGAACTGGACCACAAAGGAAAAGAGGTAGGGTTCGATCACAACCGACGGCTTCCAGGTTCACCTAGCCTTTAATGGGTACCGGATTTTTTTCTGGGAAAGTAAAGCGGTATGGGCGTAATACCGACCACATTCCCCCAAAAATAATGTGCTGATGGTCTGTAAAATTTATTGTCACTAACGTCATATTCCCTATACGCCACTTGGCGTGACGGGGGCACTTTACTTTTTTTTATACCTTCATTTGAAAGTGTAATATTGCAAATTAAGCACAAGCGTTTTGTGAGATCTTGCTATGACAGGATAAATCCGTGACCAAGGCACTCTACTAGTATTGTCGACAGATCTTCTTTGCTGAAATAGCCAGGATGTAGTCAATACATTATGTACTGGGAAAGGGGAAGCAATTCGAAACAGATGCAGACAAATTGTAGATATGTTTCCAGCTACAAAATAATAAAGATCATTTTTCATAAATATAAAAGTGTTAGAACTCCTCAAACTTAAAGAAATAAATGTCTGTGCCATTTATATTTATAGAATTATTATTATGATTATTATATAGATATTAAAAGCATAATGTTATCAATACATTTTCTGTTTACAAAATATATTACCATATATTCCAATATTTGTGTATATACTCACACATAAATGGTTATGTCGTTTAAGACATATTTTTATTATAGACAGCAAGCGCTAAAGTCGCCCAAAAAACTAACATAAGCATATATCTTTAATACCCTGATAGGGCTTGAAAACTTGTAAATCTAGTATATACTATTTCGAAGTTCGTTAACACACTTTACATGTGATAAAACAAAAGAGGATGGCTATGTTAGGCTGAAGTCCAGTTGTAGGTGAAGGAGTTGTGAATATGTTACTGTAGAAATCAAAGACCATCTGTCCATCCAGGATGGTCACTTGTAAAGCTCGCTCGCCAAATACTTCTGACGTGCGCGATGAGAATCGCATTCGACCTATAATTATATGCATCCATAAATTTAACACATGAGTCTAGCCCCCACCCACCCCCATTTTGCCTTTTAAAAATCTATGGTCCACGTAAATATGCCGTTGTCACCGGTTGAGAAACATTGGTCTAGGAGTAATAAGTCGACTTTTACAATAGAAGGTCCACATTCGAATCCCGCCACAATCGGTTGACAACTTTTCACTTCCAATCCGAGATTTTATCCTCCCCTGATTTCTGAGATCTTACGTCTAGCCCTCTAAGATAACTGCAAAAACAGGAGGTCCCGTGTACGCTAGCGCACATTAAAAACACTTTGAAATTAAAAGTTGAAAATAGTGAGCCAAAAATGTCCGCTGCATAGCCAAAGTTGTTATGTAAATCTACCCATAAGGAATAGAGAATGTTTTGGGTCGAAATCTGCAGATATGGCGGCTTTGTTATAGATTTGCAGCACAACGCGTCACCATCCATTAAACGGATGAATGCTGAGAAGAAAGCTGTACGTATACTGTTTGTCTCGTCAACACTTGGATTTATAGACAGAAAAGAAAGAAAACAGAGATCATATTATTTCTCATTTCAAAAAGACGGCACAGTTCCAATGGCATATGAGCATGTGCTGCCTGCGTGTCTGTCCTACTCACTTTAAAGAGAAGCTGGTTGTGTTGCGGTTAGTTCGTTCACCTGTCTCTCTGTGGGTTCGGATTTCAAATGTCAGTTGAGGTAAAATTATTATCCTAACAGCTCTGATGGTACACTGGTACTCTTTAAAGGGGTTCCATACAGAAAAAATCTTTCATTAATAGAAATGTTGTTCAGATCCAGACAAAAACAACCATCTTTCGTCCACAGAAAGGTGTTTTGAACAAGACCGGAACTACAATCACTCGTCTATAGAAAGGTGTCCTGAACAAGACCGGAACTACAATCGCTCGTCCATAGAAAGGTGTTCTGAGCTAGACAGGAGCTACAATCGCTCGTCCAGAGAAAGGTGTTCTGAGCTAGACAGGAGCTACAATCGCTCGTCCACAAAATGGTGTTCTGAGCTGGACAGGAGCTACAATCGCTCGTCCACAGAAAGGTGTTCTGAGCTAGACAGGAGCTACAATCGCTCGTCCACAGAAAGGTGTTCTGAGCTAGACAGGAGCTACAATCGCTCGTCCACAAAATGGTGTTCTGAGCTGGACAGGAGCTACAATCGCTCGTCCACAGAAAGGTGTTCTGAGCTGGACAGGAGCTACAATCGCTCGTCCACAGAAAGGTGTTCTGAGCTAGACAGGAGCTACAATCGCTCGTCCACAGAAAGGTGTTCTGAGCTAGACAGGAGCTACAATCGCTGGTCCGCATTATGTTCTGATTGAAATAAACAGATACTAAATCGTTCGTCCATAGAAAGGTGTACTGAACTAGACAGATAATAAATTGTTTGTCCATAAAAAGGTGTTCTGAACTAGACAGTAGCTATAGTCCAAATATTATTTCTTCAGTTAACATTCACTCCTTGTGCCGCGGCGTCTTTATTTTGATGGACACTATGTTTTAACAATAAACAACGCATGCAATGTTTCGAAGTTCAAAACGTTTCTCTTCTTCTTTTTTCTTCTTCTCTTCCTCTTTTCTTCTTCTTCTCTTCCTCTTTTCTTCTTCTTCTCCTCTTCTTCTTTTTCTACTTCTTCTGCCTCTTCTTCTTCTTCTCAACTCCCCGTGGAGAACAAACACTTTCCAAGCCGTTCACATCGATCCACTCCTTCCCCATTCACTTCGTCTCTGCCTCTACCTCTATTCTCCAAGTATATTTTGGCCTTCCTCTTTGCCTCTTCCTCTGGATATTTTAAAAAATACATGTAGCTTGTAATTTAATACTCTCAATTGGCTTCTGCAGAGTGTGCCCTATCCAGAGCCATAGTCTTTGTCGCATCTCTTTGTCAACTTCTTAATATTTGAAAGCACACATATTCTAGTTAGTTAATAATTCTTTCCACAACTTTGTAGGGGCTAAAGATTTAACTCTCTGCAGGTCTTCATAAACACCAAACAGGGTCCAGTAAATGAATCATGAAATATCAAACTCTCTGGAAACTTTCACAAATTACTTTACGTTAATAGCTGTAATAAGAAATATGCTATACTTTTTAATTGCTTATGAATACAACAACAGAGGTCTAAGACATGTCAGACTAATTTCATCAAAGGTTTGTCTGTACTTTGAACTCATCTTGTAATAGAGGAAAATATTAACGCTGGAGTTGATTGACTGAAAGCAATATGCTACTGACCAAGCTGCTTCACATATGTTGATATATCGACCCTTAATGTTAAACTCTGGTCCAATAATAAACGAAACCATTGCTATGATAGCACCCGGCGTGTAGCAGGCGATGAGAACACAGGCTATCAGCACTATCATCTTCACAGCCTTCAACTCTTTGTTGGAAACATTCATAACTTGTTGACCGGAGGATGATATTTTTCGCCATTCAGAAGTTTGTCTTAATTTGATGACCAGAGCGATTGTAAAAATGATAACACCAACAAATGAAGTAGCACTAAGTAATGAGTGTATCACGTAGCACAAACCCTGAAAGTCTTTTCTGCTGCTTTTAAAAATTATTCCTATTAGGGTTTTATTCTTCTCTGGTACATATCTCCATCCGAGGTATGACGTAGCGTACTCTGGAATAAGGGTTAGTATGTTGACAATATAAATCATGCAAATGATCAATGAGGTTCTTTTTGCTGTGACTATTTGTTTGACTTTGAGCGGCAGCGCGATAGAAATAAACCTTTCTGCTGTAATATAAACTGTGATGTAGCTGGTGATTCGGCAAAAACAAACGTGTGGCCATGCAGAAGAGAGAAACATGACTTCTGCTGAAACCCAAGTGACGTCATAAACCGGAAGAAGAGGGTTCAAACATATACTTGACCACTCCAAGGCAACCAGACAAAACAAATCAGATATTGCAAGTCCCAAAAATGCGATGTTTACAGTATTAATGAATCCTTGTTTGTAAAAAATTATTATGTTGATAATGTTTGATGATATTCCAAACAAGGCAACAATACCGCAAATGAACACAAAATTGACAAACTCAAATATCTTTCTGCCGTTATCGCTTAAATTAATAAAAGTATCCTCTGTCTCTATGCATGGACTCGCATCTCTAACTTCGTTGTACGTGTTATGGGAACTACTTATATTTATGACTGGACACATTTTCTAAATGTATGTACACTTAAGTCTTGTGTAGCCACATTTCCGTTGTAGTGGTTCTCTGGGTACAGTGTCCAGCATATTACACCCAGAAAAGTGTAACCTCTTTGAACCTAGCTGTCAGCAGGGATCATATCATAAATGTCCATAATTGGTCTGCTAATTTTACATCTTGACAATTAATTACTGCTCTTTGTCAGTTTCATGAATGTTTTTATTTAACAAATATGTTGGTGCCAGTGAGCCGGATTGGTATGTAATATTCAGGTCTAATTTTACCATACTAGTTTCTGTCTAATAATTTTGTGGGTCGACTATTAAAATAAAGTCTACTTTGTACTACAAACATGCATACATTAACATTATAGTAATAAATGCTACAATTTTGAACGTCAATTTGTGTTTTAAAATTCTGAAGAAAAAAATTATGACAGTAACTTTAAATTCTACACATTATCTTGTATTAAATTATTGAAACAATTATTGATCTAAAGTTGTACTGAAAATGCTATATTTAATTCACACTCAAGCTTACAGAGTGTACTTATCATTTACATAATTACATAGATTCAGTGGAAATGTTAATACTTGGTAAACTGTTGTAATCATAAATATTCTCTATATTTGTGGAGACAGTTTTACTCGTGCCTGTTAAATATGCTTATATTCTAGTGTTTTATATTTTCGTAAACGTTACTTCAGCTCTAAAAATATGCAAGTGCGAATAAAAATATTACTGGACAGTTGTAATATGAAATACAGTAATCCCTAAGTTATCGCGGTTAATAGGGACCAGAACCTGCCGCGATACGTGAAAAACCGCGAAGTAGTGTTACCCTCTCATTTTTAACATATGTACATTTTTTGTGTATGTTTAATATATCAATAAGTGTATATGAAACCATATAAGTGCATATTTTATCATTAGAACATTAAAGAATAGTTTAAAACATGTAAATAAAATATTAATAGCATAAATAACATACATAAAATAATGGGTTTTTTTATAATAATTCCTTAATTTTGAATTTTTGAACAATCCGCGATGTACTGAGGCCGTGATAAATGAACCGCTAAGTAGCGAGGAACGACTGTAATTATAACGCTCATTTACTGATGCTCCCACAAAGAACAGTTTAGTATGGTCTCTGAGAGAAGTATTATAGTGCACCTTTATTTCTACACATGTTATTTAAATGTTTATAAATATGGTCTTCATAATAATACATTGTATTTTCTTCCAGTAAAAGGAATTTCCTTATTAATTATAGATACTCATTATCAATATTAACCCACGTATGCTTTTATTGGTCAATTTGTTGTTATAAATAAAGTATTGCTACCATTCTTAGCCATATTGGCTATGTTGGCTGTTGATAAGATTAGTTCTAGCATTGCAGTTCTTGTTTTTGTGAGAATATGCAAATTGTTTCTATTTGTTCCTGTACATATATAGCCATCATCATTATCCATGGACAGTGCATCTTAACTCCCTGATCTCTTGGATGATTGCATGAAAAAGATATCAGCGCAGCGCACAAACTCTAAGAACCATGTAATGATCTCCGAAAGAGCTGCAAAATACCTGCTGATAATATTTGTTAAATTGTGCTTCAAAATTTGTAGCTTTCATATTTTTACCTTCATAGCGGCATTGGACCAGTTTTTTTTTTTTTGAATATCAAGAATTTTTGTATATATTCAGCTTGATCAATGAACTTGATCACGTTTTATAAACAGTTGTACGCACACTTAGACCTGTGGTTAACCGAGGAATTGGAGGGAAAAGACGTTGGATCTTTCTACTTTGGACACGAGCAGGATTTCTATTGAAATTCGGAACTGTAGGTGCCCACCATAAGAACATAAAAATATGAGAACATAACTACAGTGACTATCCCCCAATACAAAGGTATAGATATAGGTTTAATAAAATATATATATAATATGCACTATTTACGTAATCAAGTAGAAATAAAGGCTATTAAAATGCAACGATCTGTACCAAGAACAGGGTATGCTAAAACTGAGACTACGAAAGGAGTACATACTATATTAAATTATATATAATATGTAATATAACAGTGCAAACAGATTAATAACACTGCTGCTGAACAATGAAAAATGTGGTTATAAATGTATGACCATTGAATGAATCATTAGCACGCCCTGCCTCTCTTAGGGCTTTCAGAATGTCAGTGCAGTCCATTGCACGTCCGCTATAAAACCCTGTAGTCATGGAGGCATAGGTGTTGGACTTGACCTATGAAAATTCACCTGAATGTTCGACAGCCATTTTCACTGGTGGATTACTTGCCCGGTACATGGACTTTCGCGGTCCAGGTCGAAGGAAGAACAGTAAAGGAGGCGAGCGGTACTTTCGCGGTAACTACCAGTAATTTGAAATCATTCATGAATCAGTCATTTGAGATCATGACAGTAACTAAAGCTATGGCTTGACTAGAATCACAACCTTTAACTCAAGTATGCTTTATGAGTGACTCTGTGAGTATACTCTCTCAGGTACTGACAATGAACGTATGCATACCATTTTTTTAAAGCTGGTTTTACAGAACTTCAGCACATGATTGAACACCAAAGAGGAGTAGGTACCATCTTGGATGCAGAAAGAGCAAAAACAGTGAAGGTCTTTTACCCAATATCTGGCAGAGTCCTTTTAGTGAAATTGAATGAAAAGCCAATAGACATGAAACTTATACAAGTTTGTGCACCAACAGCAGACAGTCTAGAGGAAACAATTGATAAATTTTACGAAGAGTAAAATGAGGCACTTCATGAATGCAAACCACATGAAAACACCATAGTTCTAGGGGATTTTAACGCAAAAGTAGGAAAGGAAAGAGTTGAGGAAGTAGTTGGTCATTATGGCTTAGGCGAGAGGAATGAAAGAGGTGAGAAACTTATTGACTGGGCAAGAACACACAACATGATGATAGGAAACACCTGGTTTAAGCAACGTCCAAGACGTCTGTGGGCATGGAAATGCCCAGGAATCAACGCAAATAATCAAATTGGTTACATAATGATAAGCAATAGATTTAGAAACAGTCTGGTGTGTGTCAAACTAGACCATGGGAAAGATTGCAATAGTGATCAAGTACCAGTTGTGGGAAAGCTTTGAAGAAAATTTAAAAAAAAAATTAAATTTAGATTTACTCAAATCAGACATGAAGCTGCAAGACAAATATAAAATTACAATTCAGAACCGGTACAATGCAATAGAGAAGATACAAAGCATTGGTGAACAGTGGGAAATGCTAAAAGAATCAATGCAACAAACATCAAAAGAGTTCATACCACCAGTGAGGACAATTTCAAGAAATAAATAAATGACAGATGATATTTTGCAGCTAATAGATACAGATAAAGAAAAAAAGAGGAAGACCCAGGGAGACACTGAGAAGAACATTGATGAGAGAGGCAAGAACAGCAGGAATCGGCTCCCTCAATGAGATAGAACTGCTTGCACAGAACAGAGACAGATGGCGAGATTTGATAAAATATCTTTAAAAGAAAACGGCTAGAACAAAAAATTCATATAGGAGAAGGTGTATCTTGGTCTACGCCCTATGGGCCGGTTACGGCTCGAAAGGTCAATAGATAGAATAGATACAAAAAGAAGAAATAAAGAAAATAAAGATGAGTATAAGATATTAAATAAAGAAACTGTAATAAAATGCAATGAAGCAAAAGAAGCATGGCTAAAAGAGAGATGCATAGTGATTGAAATGCAACAAAAAGGAGATGCTAATGCTATATACATATAATTGAAAAATTAACAGGAAGAAAAACGAAATAAAAACTGGATGTTTAAGATCAAAGGGAGGAGAACTGTTGATTGAACAAGAAAGCATAAGGGAACGATAGGCAGAATACATTAAATAATTTATAATGATGAACGAAAAGAAGTAAATATTAAGGATAATGGAGACGGACCAGAAATACTGAGAGAAGAAGTGGAAGACGCCTTGCGCAATATGAAAGCAGGAAAAGCTCCTGGACCAGATAATATAACTAAAGAAGAGATTAAAGCCGTGGATGATATTGAAATAGAAATAATAACAAAAATATTGAATGATATCTACAACAGCGGATATATACCAGACGATATGCAATAAATCAATTTTCATAGCCCTACCAAAGAAATCTGGTCCGATTGAATGCGATAATCATCGTACAATAAGCCTTATGAGTCACATAACTAAGATATTACTAAGAATCATCATGCGAAGAGTCCGGTTAGCGCAATCGATAGGCGGTTGGCTTACCACGGCAACAGCCGGGGTTCGTTCCCTGGCGAGGACACCTGGGTTTTACTAATTCCCTAAAAATTAGTGGGAGCCGCGATAGCTCAGTGGTTAGTGAACTGGACTACTACGGACAAGGGGTAGGGTTCGATCCCAACCGACGGCTCCAGGTTCACCCAGCCTTAAATGGGTACCGGATTTTTTCTGGGAAAGTAAAGCAGCACGGGCGTAATACCGACCACATTACCCCAAAAATCATGTGCTGAAGGTCTGTAAAATATAGGGTCACTAACACCATATTTCCCTATACGCCACTTGGCGTGACGGGGGGTACTTTACTTTTTTTTACATCATGCGAAGAGTGCGAAACAAAATCAGTCCAAAAATTAACGAACGGTGTGGTTTTGTTGGAGGTAAAGGAGTGAGCAATGCCATATATATTATAAGTAAAAAGAGCCAGAGAGGTGAAAACAGATCTATACCCATGTTTCATAAATTATACCAAAGCATTTGACAAAGTAAAGCACCAAGAAATAATCAACATTTTAGAAATCATAAACGTAGACAGCAAAGATCTAAGAATAATAAAGAACATGTACTGGCAACAAACAGCGGGCATAAGAACTGGAAACCAATTGGGAATGTTTCAGCCAATAAAACGGGTGTTAGACAAGGTTGTGTGCTGTCACCAGATTTGTTTAATATTTATAGTGAGATTATTTTAAGATCCATAAGGAGCATGCCTGGAATAACAATTGGAGGTCATAATATAAATAATCTAAGGAATGCCTTTGAAACAGTCTAAATCGCTAAAAGTGAAAATGAGTTACAAGAAATGTTAGACATTATAGTGAAAGAAAGCAAAAACAAAGGACTCAGCCTTAATAACAAAAAGACAGAAGTAATGGTAAAACAAAAAAAAGACACCACCTCAGTGCAAAATAAAAACAAGTGGAACAATATTAAAACAGGTACATGCATTTAAATTTTTGGTAACTTTGTTAACCTCAGACGGAAGATGTACACAAGAGGTGAGATGCAGAATGGCTCAGGCAAAAGCAGCTTTCCAGAAAATGAGGAAGATACTATGCAATCCATTTTTTACAATAAAAACAAGAAAAAGAGTTATTAAATGCTATGTAGAGCCAGTCATAACATATGGATGTGAATCATGGACAATAGGACAACAAACAAGAAAATCACTGGAGACTGTAGAAATTTGGTTTTACAGAAGAATGTTGAGAATACCATGAACAGCTAAGATGAGTAATGAAAATGTTCTGAAAGAGACTAAAGCAAAATGAGATCTAATTTCCAATATTAGGAAGAAACAATCATTATTTTTTGGCCATATAATGAGAAGAGAACAACTGGAATATATTGTAACAACTGGAAAAATTGAGGGACGAAGAGATAGAGGGAAGCAAAGAGAGAAAATACTAGACAGCTTAAGAGAATGGCTTGGCAGAAAGTCAACAACAGAAATGATAAAGAAATGTCGAGATCGAAAGTGGTGGAGAGACATGATCACCTATGTCAGTAGCCCGGTACTTGATAATGATGATGATGACGATGATGAACGAGAAGGGAACAGCTGGAACATATTGTAACAACTGGAAAAATTGAGAGAGAAAGAGACAGTCGGAAGCAAAGAGAAAATATACTAGACAGCTTAAGAGAATTGCATGGCAGATGGTCAACAAACCATAAAACTATAAACAACCGTCGAGATCGAAAGTTGTGGAGAGACATGATCACTTACGCCAGCAGGCTTGGTACTTCATTATGAGTATATACATATATAACAATAATAAAAATTGCGAAAAATTTATATATATATATATATATTATATATTATATATATATATATATATATATATATATATATATATATATATATATGATTGTCTTTATCTGCAAACGCACATACACACACACGTATGTACATGTGACGATCCGAGACCTATTGGATGTCCTTATGTTTAGACTTCGAGCAGCAGAAGCTTTGACTACTCTACTAGATAATATACGATAACAATCAGACAATGTCACCTTGCACTCCGGTTTCCTAGCAAGTGACCTAGAATGAGCAAAAGGAAACGGGGGCAATGATATGTATTTTAAATTATAACAATAAAAGCATTGTTAATTTTATACTTTTTGCTCGTTCTCAATTTTCTTGTCTTATTTAGAGATCAAGAATTATTGAACATAGATTTTGTGTTGAGTCGTCCGCCTACGATTTGATAATGTATTCGGTCTACTATGCGATCAGCATTAACTGAAACAAAAATACCAAAAATTCCTCATATGAGAAAAGTTACAAAGCTGTAATACCGGTTTTATCAATATAATATCATGATATGTTTGCATATCATGGTATTGTTACAGAAACAATTCTCCTGCCTTTTTATAAATACAAAAAATACCACCGTTATAGTTATTAGATTTAACTTATTGGAATGTAGTGGCCTAGTACTGTGATGTCTCATTCTTCCATTACCTTAGAACATCCTTTTAATTTCTTAATATCTGATAAATGCGCATTGACCATTTTATTATTTCCCATAACTATCATTATATCTCATCTTACAGAACCCTAACCGTGTTATTGCCAAAAATGTGATCTTTATTCTGGAGTTACAATTCTTCAGAATAACTTCAGACACAGATGAGTTTTCGTCAATGTTATTTAACATTAATGCTTATTGTTTATTCTTTGTGGCGTACCAAAGTATTTGTGTAATGCATGAAGAGACAGTTAGGAGTTCAGTTGCAAATAGTTAAGAAGGAAGCAAATAATATATTAATAAGTATAATAAATAGTAATAAAACATTTGGAGCTGTCACCCATGCTCGTTATTGAGATTTGTACATTTAGTGGAGTGATGTAAATAGACAAGTTGAAGTTCCTGTTTAATACTGTATTCAGTGGTATAATCTGGTCCGATCTAAGTGAGAGTCGAAAATACAACGCGAAGTACCACTAATTACGACGACAACGGAAGCAGGGTTTCCACATGCTCATAATGCTAGAGCTAAGCTCACGAATAGCTCTAAGATCAGTTCACCAGTGTCAGGTACTCAAGATCATGCCAGTCAAGTTGATCAATCAAGATAAATCAAGGTGGACGAAGCATCATGAGCAAATGATCGATTGTCAACATCATCCTCAATATTAATAGATAGAACAAGAAGTAAAAGGGCGCCATTGGTCCTTACTTCAATATTGTAGTGTATCAATATTCTTGTCTCAGTAACGTATGGTTCAATATTGTAAAAGTAAAAAAAAGTAAAGTACCCCCGTCACGCCAAGTGGCGTATAGGGAAATACGGTGTTAGTGACCCTATATTTTACAGACCTTCAGCACATGATTTTTGGGGTAATGTGGTCGGTATTACGCCCGTGCTGCTTTACTTTCCCAGAAAAAAATCCGGTACCCATTTAAGGCTGGGTGAACCCGGAGGCCGTCGGTTGGGATCGAACCCTACCCCTTGTCCGTGGTAGTGGTTCAATATTGTAGTGTATCAATATTCTTGTCTCAGTAACATATGGTTCAATATTGTAGTGTATCAATATTCTTGTCTCAGTAACGTATGGTTCAATATTATATATTGTGTCAAATAATGTTCGGTCAACGCTTTACATGTAATGCATCAATAGCATTAAATATATGCCGGTTACAGCATCATTCCTTCTGTATGGCAGCGATTCATGGACAACTTATGCAAAGCATTAGAGAATGGTCGATGTCTGCGCTGCATTCTTTGTATCATTTGGAAGAACAAAGTATCAAACGTGGAGGTCCTCACTCGCACAGGTCTCCCGGACATCTACATGCTGCTCAGACAATGTTACGTTGGCTTGGCCACGTAAACCGTATGAAAGATGGTCGCATGAGTTACCATCACAGGGGTTGCAAACGTTTTAAAGGAAATTAAAACAACAATGTTCTTTTCAAGTTAGAATTTAGAGAGAGATTAAAAGAATCAAAGGGAGGAGAGACATAGAAACTTAGAATGAAATATTGTTTCCCACTGACACTTTTGTCTATAGCTAGGTTTTTCTAACCTACTGCTGCTTTTGGAAACAAATCTTTGTTGCATATTTTTCTTCTTCTGCGATTTCTGCAAATAAAACCATTTACTTATTGTCGAATGTTTGTTTCGATACTATCGCAGTAAGCTTGGTAAGAAAACACTTTGGTTGAACCTTAGGCTGGATTGCTGGCTGAGTTTGATCGTAAAAAGAACTGATGTTGAATGATTGGCGTATCTTGTTCAAAACGAAATGAAGCTGTACTACAGTCACATTAAAACACGCTGCTTTTGCAGCAAGGAGTATATGTCTGTTGGCTTCAAATAAGTCTTGAAGACAAGCAACTGCAGTGTGTGTCGTGTTATGCTATATTATCAAACGAAGTCACGAAACCGTTAAAACTGCTACAAAATATGAACACGATTTTTTTTTCTTTTGGCCGCCAATCTTTCTTCAGTTTGAATAATTTTTTTTTTTATACTTCTTGTACTAAATCTGGGAGCCGCGATAGCTCAGTGGTTAGTGAACTGGGCTACAAAGGACAAGAGGTAGGGTTCAATCCCAACCGACGGCTTCCGGATTCACCCAGCCTTTAATGGGTACTGGATTTTTTTCTGGGAAAGTAAAGCGGCACGGGCGTAATACCGACCACACTACCCCAAAAATCATGTGCCGAAGGTCTGTAAAATTTATGGTCACTAACACCATATTCCCTATACGCCACTTGGCGTGACGGGGGTACTTTACTTTTTTTTTTTACTTTTGTACTAAATCTGTCACATTTTAGTTAATACAAGTCACGGGCACATGCATTAGGGATCAAATGAAAGGAAAAGGGATACAGTTTTATAACCACTGAACATATTTTGAAAACAAAAAGTGAAAGATAAGATAAAAAAAATAATAACCAATAGTGTTAGAGAGAAAAAAAAACGTAATCTTTTTAATGCCACAAGCATGATATGTAATCGTAAAATTGTATCATCAGTGTTACTAAAACTATTAGTCTTATGCATCTAACGCTCTTAGAACATAATTCTCTAGCCTTTCTGGGTTTATAAAAAAATAATATTTTGCTTTAGGTATTCTTGATACTTCATTGTTTTCAGCCATTGTCAGTTTTTACACGTGAATTAGCCAATTGAAAACTTTCAAAACATCCCAAATTCGTTTACACTGAAAATTATACCACAAGGGAGATCATTCTAGGCTTGCCACAAGTGAGGGTAACAGTAATTATATTAAGGTTAAATCCCTTGAAAATACGATAGTTGAGCACGTGGTAGATTTATAATACTGGACAAAACAAAACAAAACAAAAGAAAAAATCTACGATGTCCGCGCTTGACAAAATATGACTTTGCAAGTAACGTTGACACCGTTACTTCGGCCAAAAGATGACATACAGAACGTGCTATAAAGTTTAGTTTTTCTAAAGAAATGAAACCTAGCAAATAAACAAATAAAGCTGTCAAAGGATCTTCCCTAAATAACTTTATCAAAATGAAACATTTAAGACATTAATTGATGGTTTATTATTCAATACTGAGCAAATCTTTAAAAACATCATAGAGATGCCAGGCCTACAAATTAATGGAAAGATAATCAATAACCTAAGATATGCTGACGATACTGTACTACTAGCAGAAAATCCTAAAGACCTACAACAATTACTTAATGAAATAAACACGACAAGCAAAAAATATGGACTAGATATGAATATCAAAAAGACTAAAACTATGATCATAAACAAAGAAAATACTCAAAACCCACAAGTGGATATCAAAATTGAAGGAATAGACCTTGAGACAGTTCAGAACTATAACTACCTTGGACATACTATAACCAGTGATGGAAAATGTACAACTGAAATAAACAAAAGAATAGGAATGGCAAAAAGTAATTTTAATGCTATGAAGGACATACTAACATCAAAACAAATAACACCAGAGCTAAAACTAAGAATAGCAAAATGTTACATCTTCTCAATATTCCTATATGGTGCTGAAACATGGACATTAGACAAGAAAACAGAACAGAGAATTGAAGCCTTTGAAATGTGGATATATAGAAGAATAGGTAGAATTGGATGGAAGGAAAAGAAAACAAACGACGAAGTCTTAAAACAACTAAAAATGAAAAGAGAACTTCTGAACACAATTAGAACAAGACAAATGCGATTCTTAGGCCATGTTAAAAGACACAACAGCCTACTGAAAGTGATCCTGGAGGGGAAAATACAAGGTAAAAGAGGCAGAGGCAGACCAAGATTAACATGGACGAGTAACATCAAAAGATGGACAAATCAACCGATGACAACCTGCACCATCAAAGCAAGAGATAGAGCAGAATGGCGCTCCATGGTAGCCAACCTTCGTTGCGGAGACGGCACTCAATGATGATGATGATTATTTAATAGCAGGGAACAATTATTAGAAATACTTTGCATATTCCTCATTTTATTCTGAAATTAGACGCACGCAGAGACATTTTAAATAACAGAACCTTACTATGTTGCATTAGATAATAAAATGAGAGAAATGTCAATCTCCTCATCGGTACACGCTATAAATGTATGTAACAGTCTAGACAGGTTTAATTATAACACGGATTTGTTGAAATCTGCTGGTTGGTATTATCCCAGATAGGGCACTAGCGATGTCTTCGATAATCTTTGGACTCGTAGCACTCATTAAGGAAGCCAAACTGTCGGGGGCTTCTTTCCATTGCTACGTAATGAGTCAACTCTGTTTTTCAGAAAATATAAGGAGATAAGCACACAGATTTAATATGGTTATGGAAGGTCTCGGTATCACTACAAACGAATTAAAATTCATAATTGCTCAACCGCCCGTGCCAGTGGAATCATCCGAATTACTATCTCATCTCCCAAACAAAGAAATATAGCTGTAGTCCCCATCATAGCAGTCTCAGCATACACAAAAAGACATAAGGCGAAACCGCACAGAAAGTGAACACAGCCATTTGTTCTCCATCATACGATATCATCATTAACCGTAAAAAATCAAAGGAATATCGAAACACGACTAAAACGGATGAAACACACAGCACAAAGTGTGCACACAGCACTTAACTCAGTAGCTCCTGCAACATGCTGGACCTGGAATATGAGGAAACTGCAACAATGAACACTTTTCAGGTATAGCCTTTAATGGTTCCTGCCGCCTATCCACCATATTGACCGGAAGTTCACGTCCTCCTGAAAATGATGATCTTCATATATATTTTTGTGTATGTATAGCGTTTGATGATGCTAAGACATCACATTGACTCCAAATTCGAACATATGGAATACAGTTAGTCATCGGACTATCCCCGTCGCACTTCAAACAACAGACGATATTGCATACAATATACTAAATATTACAAGAGGCCGCTAGTAGAGCTGTAATAGAGTGAGATAGTGAGAGCATGGGGGCAGGTAACTTAGTTGTTACCCGCTTCTCAATAGACTATAGCAGTAACAAATAGTAGCGACCAGCAATAGTCAGGACATGAAGTTGGGGAATGGAAAATTTCCAGCCAGAAATAGAAGTTCACATCGGGGTAGGGTCCTCAGACATAACAAGGACACCCACCAAGCTAAGGAGGAAATCTCCAGAATTACTGGACGATACAAGGAATAGTTTAGGTCCATGGAAAATGTCCACTTCAAAACAAGTTTGTTTCAAAACAAGTTGTGAGTGAGAGGAGATACAGAGTTCGCACCAACAGCAGGTTGGGGAAATAACAAATAACATGCGTTGACCGCATGACTTTACTGTCCAGTAAACAGCTATCAGAAAAGGTCAGAGTCGTGAAGTAATATTATTTTAAACAGGTTATAGAAATCACGAAAATAATCTGTTATTGTCAAAGTCTTGGACAGTTGAGACACAAGTCAGTGTAGAGTTCAAGTCTAGGACACGAGGCTGCAAGTGATCAGGAGGGAGTCACAAATTGTCACTGCGCGACGATTTTTATTGGTTACTGATTTTCAGGTTAAGAGAGTGGTTGGAGTATAAAAAACTTCAGCACAACAGAAGTTAGAGATAGATAGACAGAGAAAAGACAGGCAGAGATGAATTAGTCAAGAGTAGGAAGTCAACAGTTCGAGTTAGTTATTAGACAGTTAGAATAGTCAGAACAGTTAGAAAGTTAAGATTAGAAAGTGAAGACAGTTAGTTTGGAAGTTGGAATCTCCAAGTTGTAGTTCAAAGACAGTTTAGAAGTTATTATTGATAGAGAGTTAATAGAGAATATTATGAACTTAAGCTGTGAAAGTGTTTTGAAAGATTCATAGAATTGTGCTTCAATATATTCTTACAAGTTCGTAAGTAGACAAATGAATAATGTTGTATGAAGCTATGCATTTACGGACATTCAAATAGTCACCGACGATAGTCTCTTGAGTGTCCTGAATTAACGAATGTTAATTTAAGATAAGTGCACTATCATGAGCCAAGATTGATAATAGAGAAATCAATAAACTGATTATGATGTTATTCTGAGAGCAAAAGAGTCTGTCATGAATTTACCTGTTGTGTTGGTCAACTAAATCAATGTGATGTGTTGTCAAGAAGTACAAAGATAAATACAACAAGAGTCAGTGTGGGTCTATAACAGAGCAGCAGGAAATATATAAAATAATATGTGAGAGGATTTCCTCTAACTGTCATTCCTCCACATGGCATTTTTCAGAACGATAAGTGGTTGTCTTGTGTGTGTGTGTGTGTGTGTGTGTGTGTGTGTTATTTTCTTTATATATGTTATTATGCACCTGATGAAAGCTTCTGCAACGTCGTAATTTGTCTCGCCCCTCCTTTAGTTCAGCTATTTAATACTAACTTGTATATTTTTTTAAAAATTATTTTTATGTTAAGAAAATATAAAACAAATTAAAACAGAATCTTGGATGATTCAGTCAAAATTGTCGGTTCTTTTTTTTATTAAAAACAAACCACTGAATACAAGACTTGTTTCAACCGCTTTGCAAAGATATGGGCTGTAAACACCTGCAAGGTTTGCAATACTGTGAAATTCGTTGGATAAACGAAGTAAAGTGTTGTTTCCCCTGATTGTGATGCTCTGAACCAGGCGGAAATTACAATAACTGACATTTACAACTATCTGCTGTAAAGAACTGATTACATTTCCATTGTGTCCATAAGTTGATTTATCTGAACGTCTAATCAACTAAAGAAGTGATATTATAAATAAATAACAAAATAAATTATAACAAAATTAAGGAAGCCGCGATAGCTATGTACTCATTGTATCGGACTACAAAAGACAAGAAGTTTAGGGTCGATCCTGAATGACGGCTTCCGATTTCACCCAGACTTAAATGGGTACCGGAATTTTTTTCTGGGTACGTAAAGCTGCACGGGCGTATTACTGACCACATTGCCCCAGAAATCACGTGCTGAAGGTCTATAAAGTTATTTCACTAACACCATATTCCCTATACGCCACTTGGTGTGATAGGAGCGCTTTACTTTTTTTTTTTACTTACTGCACATTAAGCGTCAATCAAGATTATGGATTATGTTACTTTTCTATGTATATTATCAAAACTTAGGCGTATTTTCCAAGTGCTCATGAACTACACTCAAAGGAGCCCTAATGCACCTCAGTGCAATTTCATCAAAGGTTTGTCTGTATTTTGAACTCATTTTATAGTAGAGAAAAATGTTGACGCTGGAGTTGATTGAATGGAAACAGTATGCTATAGACCAAGCTGCTTCACAAATGTTGATGTATTGACCCTTAATGTTAAACTCTGGTCCAACAATAAACGAAGCCATTGCTAGGATAGCTCCAGGCGTGTAGCATGCAATGAGAACGCAGGCTATCAATACAATCATCTTCACAGTCTTCCGCTCCTTATTTGAAATATTCATTGTTTGCTGACTGGAAGTTGCAACCTTTCTCCATTCAGACGTTCGTTTCAGTTTGACCACTAGAGCAAACGTAAAAATTATAACACCAATAAATGAAGTAGCGCTAAGAAGGGAGTGAAACACAAAACACAAACCATCAAAATCATTTCTATTGCTGGTAAAAATTATTCCTATAAGAGTTTTGTTTTTTAATGGAACGTATCGCCAGTCAAGGTAAGAAGTAGCGTACTCTGGGATGAAGGTCATTATGTTGACTATGTATATCAGGCTGATGATTAGTGTAGTTTTCTTTGTTGTGATAATTTGTTTGACTTTGAGTGGGAACGCGATAGAAATAAACCTTTCTGCTGTAATGTAAACTGTGATATAGCTGGTGATTCGACCAAAACAAACGTGTGGACATGCTGCTGTTAGAAACATGACCTCTGCTGAGACCCATATGATATCATAAACAGGGAGAAGTGGATTCAAACATATACTAGACCACTCTAAGGCAACAAGGCAACACAGGTCAGATATTGCAAGCCCCAGAAAGGCGATGTTTACAGTATTGGTGAATCCTTGTTTGTAGAAAATGATAATGTTGACAATATTGGCCGACATTCCAAACAGAGCAACTAGACCGCAAATTGACACAAAGTTGACAAACTCAAATATCTTCAGCCCGTTGTCGCTTAAATAAATTTCATTATCTATAGTGTCTGCACAACTGATGCAGTCATCAACTTTATTATTAATTTTAGAGAAACTCGTTTTATTTATCACTGGGAGCATTTTATAAAAGCGATCTCTTCTACGCCCTTCGCAACCTAATTTCTTTGCTGTTATCTCTGAGTTCAATTTCCCATGTCCAAATTGGTGAATAAAGAAATACGTTACTTGTATGTATCTAGCCCGCAGCGGATCCCTTTGTATAAGAAACTATAGAAATATATAACACAATCCGTATGCTATTTGTTTCTTTTGGAATCTAATTATAGCTATTGAACGTGGTAAAAGTACATTTTGTTCTGACTAAAAATTTACTGAAGAAACTTTTGAAAAAAAGGGGGTAGGGGAACTTGATAATCGGGGCTAAATGTGACCACGTGCAGTTCAATTAAAAAAAAAATTGCATATATAATTGCTACTGTAAAAAATAACTACTACTTTTATAACAACATGAAAAAAAAACATTTGTTCAAAACAAAAAAATTGGTCAACTGGATAATATTTGAGTAACTTTGGCCAATGAAAACAAGTGACATTTAAATAACTGTCATTTGACGTTAACAATTTGTAAGTTTCAGGTAGATAAAATACGAATCTCGATAACCGATGTCTGACTAATCGAGTTTCTACTTTACTTTCTATTTTATACGGACTTACATTTAAAATTAACAAAATCTGCTTAATGATAAAACCTCAGATTGTAAATTGTGTTTTGTTTTTTTTTTAATTTAAAGAGTGATTACATTATCGTTACATTTTCTGCAGTATTATTTTTCTATACGGTACATTGATCCAAATGCTGGCTGAAAGTGTCATATTTAACTCTTGTTCAAAATCGTAGTTTCTGCATTTAATTAACACAATTACAGACGACCAGTAAAAATTTAGTTAAAGAAAGTTGTTATCAAGAATATATATTTTTTTTGTCATCCGTACATACCCTTTTACGTACTCTAAATTAAAGCTCTCTTAGTGCATACTTTTGTGAATTTTACTTCACGTCTAATGATAAGTATGTAAAAAAAAAATCATTACTAGAGAATAAGTAATTGTTAGTGTTGAATAATTATTATACACGGTAAGTAATATTAGAGTGCTGAAAGGAGTAGAAGATTCCTTGATTGACGTATACCCAGGGCTGCATCGTTATGTGTAGATATATTAAATATTTATAGAAAAAAAACGTTCTACAACATAATATGTTATACTTACAATCATAGTCAGAGTAAAAGATAATGGATTTTTATCCCTAAATTTTTATTTGAATATATTTATTTTCCATATGTTGTTATTAAGTCCATATTTTTTCGAGAGCGTCTTTTTTGTATATGTGTGACCTGTTGATGAGATCAGTTATAGTACTGTAATTCAATTCTTGTTACATTTCTGTGAGAGAGAGAAATGAATATAATAGTGTTTACAGTAGTTCTTGTACTGATTTTTCTTACAAATAGAACCACCATCGTCATTATTCTAGGACAGTGTCATTTAACACTCTTGCATGATCTTCTTACATAGAAATATATCGCATGTAATGATCACGAACGCACTTTCAGATCACTGGTTGATAATATTTGTTTATGTTAGTTGGAATTTTACAGCTTTCATTTTCTACTTTTATAGCATAATGGAATCAGCCCTACCTGATTGTCAGCTATCAAACGTCATTTTACATGCGCAACTTGAACATATAACACATGATTTTTCGAGACTTTTACTTACTCTCAAATCAGTCGTGGGTGGGAGAAATAAGAAACTCTATCTTTCAACATTGGATTCGACTAGGGTGCGTAAGAATTTAAAGCGAGCACCCTAAGATCAACTGTAGAGAGACATATCCATGCTTTCATTGAAAACACAGAGTACAGCCAATGAACGAATGTTGTTTTATCGAAATGATCGAAATAGACTAAGACTAGAAACCCGATGGAAGTACAAACAATAATAAATGTTCACATTTATGATACAACAATTTAAACAGTTTATTACCACGACTTGGTGATAGAAATTAATACATAATATAACATTACATTAGAGGTTATTAAAGAACATTGTTGACCAGCAAGAAGATCCAAGAATGATAATAAACAAAGATATAACGTAGACATAAACGTTCTACAGCATAGCATTTCAGAACAATATATTTATGCATATAATATATGAAGACAATGTTCAATGTTTTTATAAATAAAATAGAAGACCACTGCCCCGTTTTGAAGTAATGCAGTGTCGTCAGGGGAAGTAACACAATTAGATATGCAGTGAGTGATGTCAACATAAGCACACAGAATAGTTACGTGTCTGAAGACCTGACTACAAATGGCTTCTATCTCTACATACACTAATAGGGGTATCTCGATAATGAGCAGCCATTTAACATTGTATAATGTTTATATAAAAAGACTTGATAAGTTAGAAAAATGAAGTATTTGCAATTTCTTAACTGTATAGTCAACACAATCTCAGAATTTAGAGTTTTAGAGTTAGTAAACTTTGAAAAGGATACTGAGAAAAGTTTACTTTTAAAATGTGATACAATTTCTTCTGATGTGCATACTCTATCTTTACGTAGTGAAGTTGTAGGTAACAGCTTCAGCAGCGGAACACGTAGCACCAAGTACGGTATAATGGGCACCTCAAGAAAGATTTGTTCTCAATTCACGTTTTCTCTTCTGCGCTTTCACCGTCCCATGGGCCGGCAGTAGCGAAGTGGGTAGTGCTCTAGTCTCCTCACCAAATTCATTTACAACATTGTCAATGTTTGTTTCTTTTCTTCTTTCGAAGAACGTGAATCGAGATCTGTGGTCCCTGAATAATAACGGCAAAGATTGTTTCAGTCACGCATTCTTGAAATTGATATATTAGCTGAATTGTTCATTAACAAATTATGACTTTGATACAGTGGCGTAACGTTGTTGGGTATGAGGGACGGGTGCCCTGAACATACAATAATCTGAAGAGCTCAACATTTAAAAAAAAATTTAATAATTCAAATACATATTTGAAATCAAAATATGTTCTTTGTCCCTGGTGCTGACATCTAGATATCACGATATCTTTCTCTTTTTCTTTCTTCACTTCCTCTTCTACCCGTTCGGGTGTCGAGGGAGATGCAAAGTTCTGGCTCTCACCCTTTTGGCGGCTTCTCTCATTGTCAATTGATGCAGCTCTTCTTTGATGTTGTCTGTCTATTTTATCCTGGGTCTGCCTCTTGCTTTTCTCCATTCTCTTCTTTTAATATTTGCTTTTTATGGTAAGGAATCACTCGGCACTCTTTCTAGATGAGTGAACCAGTTTATTTGTTGTTCGGTTTGTAGCTTTTGATTGGTTCAATGCCTACTCTTTTTCAAATATTATGATTTCTGATTTTGTCTTTTCTTGTTAATCCAAGCGCTTTTTTCAGATATTACATCTCAGTGGTGATAAAATGTCTTTTATGCGTAGACATAAGTGACCATGTTTGGCATTGATATCACATTGTTGGAATTTCTTGGTAGTAATAGGTATTGCTTTCTGTTGAAGTTCAGGAGATAGCTGAGCCAATATTTGTTGTGTCCTCTTGCATCGTATATTTATGTCTTTATCGATTTTATTACGATATCTTTGTATATAATATGTGTATGGTATAAGACATTTAATGTCTCATTAAAAGATATATATATGTTTGTGTTCAAAAGTGTGCTATTTCTCATTAGCTAAAAAATCATTCAAAGTATCGATTATATCAATCTAAAAAGGCTTTTTTTTCAGCAGAAAAATATCCTGAAACATGAAAATAAAAGGATGCGTGATGTGACGTCACACGTTGCAACGATTGCCATCAACTATTAGCCTCATCAATGTTAAGGAGTGAAATGTGGTACAGGAATGTCATATCTACACCTATAACTGTTCCAAACTTTCTCCACTCAAACTAAAATGCTATAATTAAAACAAGCAGCTGTGACTGATACCATGAAACATCAAATTATTATATTGTTTGGTGCTCTTTCCTGTTTGCAAGGCCGGTACCAGGAAATCTAAAACTAAAAGCAGAAGATACACTCTATCAGAATTGCTTACGTTATTTAAGTGTCTGGCAAAATGAATCTCCTCCACAAAATGGAAAGACGGTGCCGCAGTTACATTTATTAAGGAGAATACCAATCAGATATATCGCTGGCGTTGACTTATTTTACTATCAGTGCCAGTAAAACGTTTTTTGCAGGATGTTGTTAGAAAGATTCAAGAACTCTATTGATGCAAAACACAGAAGAATACGCTGGCTGTATCTGCCATGTCGACAGCATTTTTACACTTAGAACTATCGTCATGCAATCACCATTCTCCTTTGTGGACTCCCAACAAAAAATTTGGCAACTTACACCAACCCACAGCTTGGAAAATGTTCAAAATTTACCAACATCATGAAATTATTCAACACTTTGCTTTGCCAAAACAAAGACCGGCAAGATCAAATAGTTC
The DNA here is from genome assembly GCA_032433765.1 of Megaustenia siamemsis. NCBI lineage: Eukaryota > Metazoa > Mollusca > Gastropoda > Stylommatophora > Ariophantidae > Megaustenia > Megaustenia siamemsis. The sequence continues at coordinate 70,686,124 of JAVIAB010000051.1, read as the reverse complement.
TCGAACGGAGAATAGAGTGGTGCAAGGTTGTGTCATTTTCTCAATATTTTTTCATATTCTTTTCTCGAGTGGCCGTAATGCACATGTGCAAGAAATTAGGCCAGTAAAGTACCCCCGTCACGCCAAGTGGCGTATAGAGAAATATGGTGTTAGTGACCCTATATCTTACAGACCTTCAGCACATGGTTTTTGGGGTAATGTGGTCAGTATTACGCCCGTGCTGCTTTACTTTCCCAGAAAAAATCCTGTACCCATTTAAGGCTGGGTGAACCCAGAAGCCGTCGGTTGGGATCGAACCCTACCCCTTGTCCGCGGTAGTCCAGTTCACTAACCACTGAGCTATCGCGGCTCCCAATGAGGCCAGTCCGAAACATTATTGCAAAGATAATCAATAATCTAAAATATGCTGATGATACTGTATTAACTAGCAGAAAATCCTAAAGATCTATAACAATTACTTAATAAAAAAAACATGACAGGAAACAATATGGAAAAGATAGTTGTATCAAAAAGACTAAAACTATGATCATAAATCAGATAATGTTCAAAACCTACAAGTGGATATCCACGATGAAATAGACCTGGTGACAGTTCAGAGCTACAACTGCCTTGGGCATACTATAACCAGAGATGCAGAATGTAAAACTGAAATAAACAAAAGAATAGGAAGAACAAAAAGTAATTTTAATGCCACGAGAAATATACTAAATTTACTAACATCAAAACAAAAATCACCAGGGATAAAACTAAGAATAGCAGAATGTTGTATCTTCTCAACATTCTTGTGTGGTGCAGATGCATGGATATAGACACACACAAGAGAGAACATTTAAGCCTTTGAAATGTGCATTTATGGAAGAATAGGAAAAATTGGGCGGAAAGAAAAGGAAACAAACGACAAAGTCTTAAATAACAAAAAGATGAAAAGAGATCTACTAAACACAATTCAAACAAGACAAATGAGGATTTTGAGGCATGTTAAAATACACAGCGTCCTGCTAAAAGTAATCTTGGAAGGGAAAATAGAAGCTAAAAGAAGCAGAGGCAGACCAATACTTAAAATGGACTAGTAACATCAAAAAATAGACAAGTCAGCCAATGACAACCTGCACTACGAAAGCAAGAGACTGCTGAATGGCGCTTCATTGTAGCCAACCTTTGATGAGGAGACGACACTAAATGATGATGATGATGATGACGATGATGATACGGAAAATACGCATGAAGTATATCGGTCATGTACTTAGAACAGACGAAATAAGTCTCCTAATCCAGAATTTCATATGGCAAAAGAGAACAAGGAATGCCAAAGTAAACTCTCAAAAGAACAATTAATGGAGACTGATCAACAATGAGGTTAAGCACAAGACAGGAATCAGGTGTGAATCGTCTGACATAGAGAGATATGATTTCTGCACTTTATGCCGCAGTCAGGATGCTATGAACTAAACGATTAACTAACTACTAACTAACTGACTAGGTAATTAAACAATTAACTAACTTACTACCTAACTAATTAACCTAACTAACTAATTAAATAATTAAATAACTAACTAGCTAACTAACTAACTAATTGTTTAATTAGTTAGCTAACTAACTAACTAATTGGCTAACTAATTAGCTAACACAATTAACTAAATAGTACAAACAATTAAATAATACCTACACCTTTAATAAAAAATCGAATAAAATCAGTTTCCTTCATGTGTCGTTATATAAGAATATTAACACGTGTGCTGTTATGGTTATGGAAGGCCCCTGTATCATTGAAAATGAATTAAAATCCATAATTTCTCAACCGCCCGTGCAAGTGGAGTCATCCAAATTAATATTTCATCTCCCAAACAAAGAAAGGTAGCTGCAGTCCTCATTATAGCAGTCTTAGCACACGCCAAAAGACATAAGGCGAAAGAGCACAGAAAGTGAACACAGCCTTCTGTTCCCTGTCATAAGATATCATCATTCATCGTAAGCAATCGCAATATCGAAACACGATCAAAACGGATGAAACGCACAGCTCACGGTGTGCACAGAGCATTTAACTCATTAGCTTCTGCAGCAGGCCGGACTTCCGCCTTATTGACCAGAAGTAAACGTACACCTGAAAATGTTGATCGTCATAATTTTTTTTTAATGTATACCGCTTGATGATATTAGGACATCATTTTTGTCTCCATATCCGAACATATGAAACACAGTTATTCGTCGAATTAACTTCATCGTACATCGAATAACAGTCCGTAAACGCTCAGATCTCCCCTACAATGTGAATTTATGAAATGAGAAACCAGTTCACACGTCTACCCTCGATCTCACAGTAGCCCTCTTGAATCTAGAAAACATCCCTCCTGACCAACATGCAACTCCTAATGTCACACATAGACTGCAAAGTCATGAACAAAACTCTTTCGCCCTTCATTATAAGCGTACGGCCGGTTTAAGGATATACGGTCAGCCATCATGATGACGTACTACACACAACAATGGATGCGCCCACAAACGACCGATTACCATATTAATGAGTCGTAACTTGTAAATAATTGGCGTAAACAAATTTCAATAACGGCCATTGCCGTTGTTGAAATTGACCAAACACTTGACCCACCAAAGAGAAATATTGCCATGTGCAATACTCAGCAACACCGGCACAAATCCGTTAAGTGGAACATCAGGTTGACTTTAACGCAGAAATCTGCTTTGGACAGCTGAAATTAATCGTCTCCAAATGCAAATCCTGCAGCTGTTGAGAAAACATGAACTCCATTCCACCATCTTGAAGCGCAAGTGTGCTGCTGTGTCTTTTATGAAAATAATCATCTCTTTCAACACAATTAAGAAGGATAGGTCTTCGGTGTTTTTATTGTGCCAGTTCTAACCTATGGAAGCGAATGATGGACATAAGACAAACAAGGTCTAAACAACGATTGGAGGTAACAGAGATGGGATTTCCCAGGAGAAAGTTTAGAGTTCCCTGGACAGCTAAAAATACCAACGGGGAAATTCTCCAAGAGGCCAACACAAAATGAAAGCTTCTAAAAACATCAGAATGAAATAATAAACATTTTTCGGACACATCATAAGAAGAGAACAATTAAAATACTTGGTAACAACTAGCAAAATATAGGTAAAGAAAGACTGCTGACGACAAAGACAGAAGATTCTAGACAGGTTGATGTCATGGCACGGTAAACAGTCAACAACAAAATTGATACGATGCAATCTGGACAATGTATAATTGTGGAAAGACATGATCGCCTTTGCCAACCAGTGTGGCATGTGATTATGATGATGATGGATTGGTAAATAAACAAACAATTCAGAAAATAAAGAGACTGTAAAAAAACGTGCGTCATTCTTGATAGTTTTGACTTAAATAATTAACATGTTGCAGAAAAAAACAAACTTGGTCTTGTGAACGTCATAACAATGGATGCGCTACAATGCAACTGAGACTTGAAGATTGTGTTCTGTTAGTGACTATCTCATGCTAACTGTGGCCAAATCGTCGTCTTCATAGTTAGAGTGCATTAAAAATGAAGAAACAAACTCTTATTTTATCTTAACTTCAGATATACAAAATAAATGGTGTATACCACTGCAGATGGTTTACTATATATATATATATATATATATATATATATATATATATATATATGTTTTTCTTGTATCATCCTATCATGTCTAAGAGCACGGTTCGAAACTTAGTTTGAATTGTCTGTATCCTCTTGCGTTTTTCGTTCTTTTTTAATTTTTTTTTTCCGAGTGTCATAAAGAATGTATTTCCATGTCTGGAAATGTCTACTTATTTTTAAATTAGACAACAAGGCAAGTGTTTCAACCTGTATCTGGCTTGAACTTGATAAATGGATACTGGTAACACAGTTGTGGCTATAATGTAATTTCTGAATCGGCTATTTTAGGTGAGTTGAATGTGCTGTACAAACGGTATGTTGATTTCTATTGTGAAATAAATTAATTCCTGATCGACATTGTGACCCATAACCCTAATCGGAGATGCACATTTTCTTGCATTTCTAGCGGTCAAGAACTGTGGGAAGGAGCATGGATTCGTATAAGGTTTGTTCTGTCTATTGTTTTATTTGTTTCCTATTGTTGATTGTGGATTATTTCGAGTGTAGTACAAACATTACTATTGTCTGTTCAAAATTTATTGTTCAAGTTCACCATTAAATTTTTTTCCGGAAAATGGTAAGTGTGTTCTTGTGATTTTTTGCGTGCAGTCTTAGATTTTCCACAACCCTGAAAATGTGTAAACACTATGTCTAAAGACACTATATATTCTCCACATATGAGTATTTCGTATATAAATAGTGCACTAAAATATACAACGTGCTCTGCAAGAATCATTAGAATTTACAACATAACACATCATATTATCAAGGTGATTCAAAGGCGTATCAAAACAATATAGTCAAAAGCGCAGTTTCTGGTTCACAAAGGTTTTTCCACATTAAAAACAGTATTATTCTTTCTGTATCGTTTATATTGACAATGCCCGATGTGTTATCCACAAGTTTGGGAAAGCGCTGGTTTTTTTTGCAAAAGGCATATGTGTTTGATGCAATGGGTGGGGGTGTCATTAAAAGAGATAAGCCGAGGGGGCCTGCTTCATTCAGGATCTGACAAATATCTAAGGTTCCCAACTGCTATTGGCTGGAGAAAATATAAACCATTTTGCTGCCAGTCCTCTTCTTTCAATAGGACGTGCTCTTCACATTTCTTCCAGTACTGAATGTGTGTCTGCAACAGGGCATAGGGTACCGTGTTTTAACATCACATATATTAAACGTTGTGTTCTGTGCTGCATATGTCTTTTGACTTTGTCCCACACAAGTTCTAGTAGATTAAGGTACGAATAGTAAGGTGTCAATAGAAAAGAGGTGTTACTTATCTCTGTAATTATTGTGTCAACCAATAACGTATATCGTCTCTTCCTTTGTTTAATAAATTACAACTTTGACTTCAACTGCTTGTTGTGAAAAGGGAACACTTTTCCTTGCAAACATGATCTTAATTTGATGATTCGTAGCTGATGAAATATGAGGTTTATCTTGCTGCTCTACAACGTTATGATGCGATGCAGTGTCCTTTACCATGGTTGATGGTCTATCCTCGGTAGGCAATACAGTGATCTGTCTCCAGTCCATGAAAGTGTGTGACGTCCAATAATTTCCGAGTTGTAGTCCGTACCGTGTATAGAATTTTCTTGAAACAGCTCGACTGGATTGACATGTTCATTTTCTCTCCAACCAGCAAGTAGTAGTAGGAAGCGATCTCAGGTTTTCGACAAATAAAACCAACGCTTATTAACATCTTCAACAGAGTAGGAAAATAGTTGGACACATTGTATTGTGGCTTTATATAGCAACACTAATCAAGACCATAACGTTTTGACAGGCTTTCGTAAGAAAATTAAGAAACAAAAACAGGGTGACGGACACACAAGAGACATGTAAAAGAACCTAACTATATTATAGGCAGTAACAAAAACTAGTGAAAATAAGGAAGAACACATAATTAGAGAATCGTAAGGAAGAACACATAATTAGAGAATCGTAAGGAAGAACACATAATTAGAGAATCGTAAGGAAGAACACATAACTAGAGAATCATATTTCCCCTGCCCCCCCCCCAATAAAAAAAACTTATATGTATGTGGAATCCTTTGTCCTCACTGAATAGGCCTGAACTGAAGAATGTCCGTGTTCAAAAGAAAAGAAAAGAAGATAAAAATAACTAAAATGGGGTTATTGGAAGTTAATTCTTCCACCAGCTATTATGGTGATACAGACAATAGGGAGGAGGAAATGGAGGTTCGTTGAATTTTTGGGTTTGGATGATATAGGTAAGGATGTGTAGACGAAGCAATCCAACCACCCCACAACATAAGACAGCTTGTCAGCTGATTCACAAAAAGAATACACACCAGGCACATATGCAGCAAAGGTACACACATTGAAAACACACTTTCACCTACACGACACACATACAACTCATATACAACTTATATACACTTATGCAAAATTATGTAACATATACAGATATAAATATATATATCTCAACAATATATATATACACCTAAACATCAACATTCACATGTCCAAAATGCACACATACTCGTGTATATACATATATAAGCAATTGACATACATGTAAGTCTTATAAGTCTCCTAGGCAGATCCAAAAATTAGAAATATACCGTGAAGATAGTTTTATTTTATGCATATATATGTATATAACATATCCGCAACACATACATACTAAAATGCACTTTATATGCATACAATACACTCATATACCCATATATATCCATGTGCATCCATACACAAGCGTATATTATATATATATATTTATATATATATATATACCTATATATGTATGTTTATTGTATATATAATGCTCATACATAAAAACATTCATAAATATATATATTAATCAACCCACATATATATGAATAGAAACATATATTTACTTATCTATATACATATATATATATATATATATATATGTATATATATATATATATATATATATGTATGTATACGTATTCTGTCCACATGTGTCCACTAGAGATAGTATATGCATAGGATACAAAACAGGTATCCTATTTAACAGGTGGAAAGATGGGTTGAACATTACTCAAGTCTATATTCTGTAGACAGACCAGCAGGCCCACTCCTTGACCAGCTCAGTGCTGATATCAAATTCAGAAGATAAAAGGCGCAAGAGGAAGGAGACAAGGCCGGGTACCGCTGGGGCACCTTGCTCATTCTGTGGATGGATCTGTCTGTCCAGGATTGGCAAATTCAGCCACGAGAAAAGATGTTCAGTAAAGCAACACCCAGTATGAGACACTAATGCTTTACTAAACTACTGACTTATCATGTTTGTTTGCTACCAACCGTCTGTCAAGACGCCAAAGGCCATATGTAGGATACAAAAGTATCGAAGCACAAACAAATGGGAATGGTAGAGTTGGAACGGGGGAATCGGAAGTAAGTGGTGAATAATTACAGTCACCGCATAGTGGTGAGGTCGGTAGATGAGAGCAAGTATAGTCGTATCCGAGGAGGAGTGAGTGCAAAGAGAAAGGCATCATGACAAGAGAGACAAGAACACATTGGAGAGCACGTTTAAGGATTTATTCCAGATAGTGACATCGCCGAATAACGTCTTACATCAAATAGGCTTGATGTGGGAAACCATGAACGTCCGGGGAAAGGCGACGAAGCCTAAGTACATGAGAAAAAGGATGCCAATTTTTACAAGACACTGGATGGGAAGAGTTGGAAAATTTGAGTCAGCGGGTTTATAGAAAGCGAAGGTAGAAAGGTCTGAGACGCCCAAGGAAACCCATGATGAGAAAGAAGACGGAAGTGGGTGGAGATGGAAGAAATTATTAAGGGTGAAAATTATTGACTTAATCAATGAATAGGGAGATCCCATCCTTGGATAGTTCATTTTAACCAAAACAATAGTCAATACACAGAAGGGACATCAGTGGAAGAGGACACTGATTGGTCTGGAGGATGGACCCTGGTCGGTCTGATGGTCAAGGTAGCTCGTAAACAGACAAACGGAACTATGGCCCGGCGCATTATTTGTGTGCATGTTTATAGGTGGTAGATATACGTGTATAAGTAGATGTTTTTTTGTGGTTTCACTTCTGTGTGCCTCTGATGCAATTCTATCTTGCGATATTCTTTGTGTGGATGAGGCAACATGCAGTCTGATGTGATGGGAATTCGGTATGTTGTATCTCTTGCCTACATATGCTTCTATGATTATCGAATATCTTGCCTACACACGCTTCTCTGATTGTTGTTTCTCTTGCCTACACATGTTTCCCTGATTATTGTATCTCTTGCCTAAACATGCTTCTCTGATTGTTGTATCTCTTGCCTACACATGCTTCCCTCATTGTTGTATCTCTGGCCTACACATGTTTCCCTGATTGTTGTATCTCTTGCCAAAACATGCTTCCCTGATTGTTGTATCTCTGGCCTACACATGTTTCCCGTATATCTGGCCTACACATGTTTCCCTGATTGTTGTATCTCTGGCCAACACATGTTTCCCTGATTGTTGTATCTCTGGCCAAAACATGCTTCCCTGATTGTTGTATATCTGGCCAAAACATGTTTCCTTGTTTGTTGTATCTCTGGCCTACACATGTTTCCCTGATTGTTGTATCTCTGGCCTACACATGTTTCCCTGATTGTTGTATCTCTTGCCTACACATGATTTCCTAAATCCCCCATAATCCAAATCAAACTCACCTCCCTTCCTCCTTTCTTTAGCCTTTGTCCCCGCATAGCAGGTGGGTGTATTAACTTGCATTACCCTCCCATTTTTATTAACTTCTCCTTTATTGTCTCTTTGATCGTCAACATTCTCAGTCCCGTTCTCATACAGTGAGGGCTATGAATTCCAAATGCAGCTACGTTTTATCTAAATTATATTTTCCTCCTTATTTTCACGAGTTTTGGTTACTGATTGTAGTGTAGTTAGATTCTATTACACTCCTTGTGTGTGTCCGTCAGTCTGTTTTTTGCTGTTATTATTTTATGAGGAAGACCATATGCTGACCGCAACACCATGGTTTTGTATTGTGCTCTATGTAAAGCCATCACCATGCATCATGTCCAATTGTTTGTAGAGCTTCCAGCTTTACTGCAGCACTGCATCTAAATGCCACTGCCTTAACATTAGACAATTTAACATTATATTCAGGAAAGTAATTTAACTTTAAGTGTGCGAATAGTATAGCACTTGATATACCTGAACAATTGTTAAAACCCCACGTCTAAAATATTTTTGTGTTAAAATCACATGTTCATTTCCTTCCTTGATTGACAGTACATTTTTAGATTCAAAGTCTCGTATTATACACCGAAAAAGAGATCTCATATTTACACGAAGAGTATGTTTTTTTTTCTTCTCTGGTTGTTGTAGGATGTTATAAAATAGACCCTTCTTGCCGCCTTGTAGAAGTGTCTGTGCAACAATAAAGGTATCTTTTAGTAGTGAGGGGTTTACACTTCAAATTCATTATTTAATTTTTACCGTGCTCACTATAAATGAATTGCTGCTCATTAGGTTACTTACAAGTTCAACAGAAAAATACCATGAGCCTTGAAGCTTTCCAAGTTTATTGTTTCACTTAAAATGTGATAATATGCACTTTATTGAAGGGGTGGGGTTGACTGAAAAACTTTAAATTATTTTCCGTGCTGTTTTTTTTTTTTTAGAATCTATAAATTACAATTCTACACAGGATCAGTTTTATAATTAGATACACATATTGTTTTAAGGACGGGGAGAAATAAAGACTGCGTGTAAAATTTCACAGCAATACACCAACATTTTTTCGAGATTTTGAAGTTAAGCATGGGCAACAATTTTTAATGTTTCCGCGTCGCTTTATTTGTAGCCTATATGACTTACATAGCCTCGTACAACAAACACAAAATATCCCCCCATCTTACCAAACCCAGTGTCCACCATTGCTGAATTTCCAATACTACTACATGACACTTAGATACAGTCGTTCGAGCTGTGAATTGTTCGAAGTTCGCCAAATTTATTTCAAGTAGAAATAATTGAAATTGACTAAATCCGCTCACTAACTTGAAAAATAATGCTCAATTTGATGAACCAAAGGCTCAAAATTTATGGTAAGGAGAACACAATTAAATGTCGGAAATGATAATTTGCATCGAGAAAACGGCAAATAAAAAATGTTAGTTCTGTGTAATGAAATGAAGAAAATATTTATTATAACATCTCTGATGTCCGTGTGGCTGGTGAAAGAAGAGAAAAAAAAATACTGTTTGAAAGGGGAGTCCCCTCTTATAAATGTAAAAAAAAACCCGCTTCTATTTGTTTCTATTTCCCTCTCCCTCTGTCTATCTGCCTGTCTGTCTGTCTGTCTGTCTATCTATCTATTTATCTCTCTATATATATTAATATATATATATATATATATTTATTAATTAAAAATAAATATATATATATATATATATCACTCTATCTACCTCTTAATATTACGTGTTTAGAGGTTGGTTCTCCTCCCCTCATGTCTATACCTGTCACACATGTACTACTTTCATGCTTCACCATAATTTCCTTTTATTTTTCTCGTCACTATCGATAAAACAGCCTTCCCCTGAAGCTTCGTTGCTTGCCAACGTTGAATTAATCAGAATAAATCAACTCATCAATGGGGGTTATATATATCACCAAACACACCACAAAAAAGTGAGAAAAACACTAAAACACAGGAGTAAAACACAAGAGATGAAAGAGGCGTTCTCCAGTGAATATTTTTCTTTCACTGCGTATGTGCACACGCAATGCGATCGCAGATCCATCGTTCAATTTCCGATCAACTTTTCATGAATTTGACGAACTAACTCACGCAACTTGGAGGTTTCATTGTGCTATTTTTGTTGAGTAACTCTTGAACTAACTCACGCAACTTGGAGGTTTCATTGTGCTATTTTTGTTGAGTAACTCTTGAACTAACTCACCCAACTTGGAGGTTTCATTGTGCTGTTTTTGTTGAGTAACTCTTGAACTAACTCACGCAACTTGGAGGTTTCATTGTGCTATTTTTGTTGAGTAACTCTTGAACTAACTCATGCAACTTGGAGGTTTCATTGTGCTATTTTTGTTGAGTAACTCTTGAACTAACTCACGCAACTTGGAGGTTTCATTGTGCTATTTTTGTTGAGTAACTCTTGAACTAACTCACGCAACTTGGAGGTTTCATTGTGCTGTTTTTGTTGAGTAACTCTTGAACTAACTCACGCAACTTGGAGGTTTCATTGTGCTATTTTTGTTGAGTAACTCTTGAACTAACTCATGCAACTTGGAGGTTTCATTGTGCTGTTTTTGTTGAGTAACTCTTGAACTAACTCACGCAACTTGGAGGTTTCATTGTGCTGTTTTTGTTGAGTAACTCTTGAACTAACTCACGCAACTTGGAGGTTTCATTGTGCTATTTTTGTTGAGTAACTCTTGAACTAACTCACGCAACTTGGAGGTTTCATTGTGCTATTTTTGTTGAGTAACTCTTGAACTAACTCATGCAACTTGGAGGTTTCATTGTGCTATTTTTGTTGAGTAACTCTTGAACTAACTCACGCAACTTGGAGGTTTCATTGTGCTGTTTTTGTTGAGTAACTCTTGAACTAACTCATGCAACTTGGAGGTTTCATTGTGCTATTTTTGTTGAGTAACTCTTGAACTAACTCATGCAACTTGGAGGTTTCATTGTGCTATTTTTGTTGAGTAACTCTTGAACTAACTCATGCAACTTGGAGGTTTCATTGTGCTGTTTTTTTGAGTAACTCTTGAACTAACTCACGCAACTTGGAGGTTTCATTGTGCTGTTTTTGTTGAGTAACTCTTGAACTAACTCATGCAACTTGGAGGTTTCATTGTGCTATTTTTGTTGAGTAACTCTTGAACTAACTCATGCAACTTGGAGGTTTCATTGTGCTATTTTTGTTGAGTAACTCTTGAACTAACTCATGCAACTTGGAGGTTTCATTGTGCTGTTTTTGTTGAGTAACTCTTGAACTAACTCATGCAACTTGGAGGTTTCATTGTGCTATTTTTGTTGAGTAACTCTTGAACTAACTCATGCAACTTGGAGGTTTCATTGTGCTATTTTTGTTGAGTAACTCTTGAACTAACTCATGCAACTTGGAGGTTTCATTGTGCTATTTTTGTTGAGTAACTCTTGAACTAACTCACGCAACTTGGAGGTTTCATTGTGCTGTTTTTGTTGAGTAACTCTTGAACTAACTCATGCAACTTGGAGGTTTCATTGTGCTGTTTTTGTTGAGTAACTCTTGAACTAACTCATGCAACTTGGAGGTTTCATTGTGCTATTTTTGTTGAGTAACTCTTGAACTAACTCACGCAACTTGGAGGTTTCATTGTGCTGTTTTTGTTGAGTAACTCTTGAACTAACTCATGCAACTTGGAGGTTTCATTGTGCTATTTTTGTTGAGTAACTCTTGAACTAACTCATGCAACTTGGAGGTTTCATTGTGCTATTTTTGTTGAGTAACTCTTGAACTAACTCATGCAACTTGGAGGTTTCATTGTGCTGTTTTTGTTGAGTAACTCTTGAACTAACTCATGCAACTTGGAGGTTTCATTGTGCTGTTTTTGTTGAGTAACTCTTGAACTAACTCATGCAACTTGGAGGTTTCATTGTGCTATTTTTGTTGAGTAACTCTTGAACTAACTCATGCAACTTGGAGGTTTCATTGTGCTATTTTTGTTGAGTAACTCTTGAACTAACTCATGCAACTTGGAGGTTTCATTGTGCTGTTTTTGTTGAGTAACTCTTGAACTAACTCATGCAACTTGGAGGTTTCATTGTGCTGTTTTTGTTGAGTAACTCTTGAACTAACTCATGCAACTTGGAGGTTTCATTGTGCTGTTTTTGTTGAGTAACTCTTGAACTAACTCATGCAACTTGGAGGTTTCATTGTGCTATTTTTGTTGAGTAACTCTTGAACTAACTCATGCAACTTGGAGGTTTCATTGTGCTGTTTTTGTTGAGTAACTCTTGAACTAACTCATGCAACTTGGAGGTTTCATTGTGCTATTTTTGTTGAGTAACTCTTGAACTAACTCATGCAACTTGGAGGTTTCATTGTGCTATTTTTGTTGAGTAACTCTTGAACTAACTCATGCAACTTGGAGGTTTCATTGTGCTGTTTTTGTTGAGTAACTCTTGAACTAACTCATGCAACTTGGAGGTTTCATTGTGCTGTTTTTGTTGAGTAACTCTTGAACTAACTCATGCAACTTGGAGGTTTCATTGTGCTATTTTTGTTGAGTAACTCTTGAACTAACTCATGCAACTTGGAGGTTTCATTGTGCTATTTTTGTTGAGTAACTCTTTAACTAACTCATGCAACTTGGAGGTTTCATTGTGCTATTTTTGTTGAGTAACTCTTGAACTAACTCATGCAACTTGGAGGTTTCATTGTGCTATTTTTGTTGAGTAACTCTTGAACTAACTCATGCAACTTGGAGGTTTCATTGTGCTATTTTTGTTGAGTAACTCTTGAACTAACTCATGCAACTTGGAGGTTTCATTGTGCTGTTTTTGTTGAGTAACTCTTGAACTAACTCATGCAACTTGGAGGTTTCATTGTGCTATTTTTGTTGAGTAACTCTTGAACTAACTCATGCAACTTGGAGGTTTCATTGTGCTGTTTTTGTTGAGTAACTCTTGAACTAACTCATGCAACTTGGAGGTTTCATTGTGCTATTTTTGTTGAGTAACTCTTGAACTAACTCATGCAACTTGGAGGTTTCATTGTGCTATTTTTGTTGAGTAACTCTTGAACTAACTCATGCAACTTGGAGGTTTCATTGTGCTATTTTTGTTGAGTAACTCTTGAACTAACTCATGCAACTTGGAGGTTTCATTGTGCTGTTTTTGTTGAGTAACTCTTGAACTAACTCATGCAACTTGGAGGTTTCATTGTGCTATTTTTGTTGAGTAACTCTTGAACTAACTCATGCAACTTGGAGGTTTCATTGTGCTGTTTTTGTTGAGTAACTCTTGAACTAACTCATGCAACTTGGAGGTTTCATTGTGCTATTTTTGTTGAGTAACTCTTGAACTAACTCACGCAACTTGGAGGTTTCATTGTGCTGTTTTTGTTGAGTAACTCTTGAACTAACTCATGCAACTTGGAGGTTTCATTGTGCTATTTTTGTTGAGTAACTCTTGAACTAACTCATGCAACTTGGAGGTTTCATTGTGCTGTTTTTGTTGAGTAACTCTTGAACTAACTCATGCAACTTGGAGGTTTCATTGTGCTATTTTTGTTGAGTAACTCTTGAACTAACTCATGCAACTTGGAGGTTTCATTGTGCTATTTTGTTGAGTAACTCTTGAACTAACTCATGCAACTTGGAGGTTTCATTGTGCTATTTTTGTTGAGTAACTCTTGAACTAACTCATGCAACTTGGAGGTTTCATTGTGCTGTTTTTGTTGAGTAACTCTTGAACTAACTCATGCAACTTGGAGGTTTCATTGTGCTATTTTTGTTGAGTAACTCTTGAACTAACTCACGCAACTTGGAGGTTTCATTGTGCTGTTTTTGTTGAGTAACTCTTGAACTAACTCATGCAACTTGGAGGTTTCATTGTGCTATATTTGTTGAGTAACTCTTGAACTAACTCATGCAACTTGGAGGTTTCATTGTGCTGTTTTTGTTGAGTAACTCTTGAACTAACTCACGCAACTTGGAGGTTTCATTGTGCTATTTTTGTTGAGTAACTCTTGAACTAACTCATGCAACTTGGAGGTTTCATTGTGCTGTTTTTGTTGAGTAACTCTTGAACTAACTCATGCAACTTGGAGGTTTCATTGTGCTATTTTTGTTGAGTAACTCTTGAACTAACTCACGCAACTTGGAGGTTTCATTGTGCTGTTTTTGTTGAGTAACTCTTGAACTAACTCATGCAACTTGGAGGTTTCATTGTGCTATTTTTGTTGAGTAACTCTTGAACTAACTCACGCAACTTGGAGGTTTCATTGTGCTGTTTTTGTTGAGTAACTCTTGAACTAACTCATGCAACTTGGAGGTTTCATTGTGCTATTTTTGTTGAGTAACTCTTGAACTAACTCACGCAACTTGGAGGTTTCATTGTGCTGTTTTTGTTGAGTAACTCTTGAACTAACTCACGCAACTTGGAGGTTTCATTGTGCTATTTTTGTTGAGTAACTCTTGAACTAACTCATGCAACTTGGAGGTTTCATTGTGCTGTTTTTGTTGAGTAACTCTTGAACTAACTCACGCAACTTGGAGGTTTCATTGTGCTGTTTTTGTTGAGTAACTCTTGAACTAACTCACGCAACTTGGAGGTTTCATTGTGCTATTTTTGTTGAGTAACTCTTGAACTAACTCATGCAACTTGGAGGTTTCATTGTGCTATTTTTGTTGAGTAACTCTTGAACTAACTCATGCAACTTGGAGGTTTCATTGTGCTATTTTTGTTGAGTAACTCTTGAACTAACTCACGCAACTTGGAGGTTTCATTGTGCTGTTTTTGTTGAGTAACTCTTGAACTAACTCATGCAACTTGGAGGTTTCATTGTGCTATTTTTGTTGAGTAACTCTTGAACTAACTCATGCAACTTGGAGGTTTCATTGTGCTATTTTTGTTGAGTAACTCTTGAACTAACTCATGCAACTTGGAGGTTTCATTGTGCTGTTTTTTTGAGTAACTCTTGAACTAACTCATGCAACTTGGAGGTTTCATTGTGCTGTTTTTGTTGAGTAACTCTTGAACTAACTCATGCAACTTGGAGGTTTCATTGTGCTATTTTTGTTGAGTAACTCTTGAACTAACTCATGCAACTTGGAGGTTTCATTGTGCTATTTTTGTTGAGTAACTCTTGAACTAACTCACGCAACTTGGAGGTTTCATTGTGCTGTTTTTGTTGAGTAACTCTTGAACTAACTCATGCAACTTGGAGGTTTCATTGTGCTATTTTTGTTGAGTAACTCTTGAACTAACTCATGCAACTTGGAGGTTTCATTGTGCTATTTTTGTTGAGTAACTCTTGAACTAACTCACGCAACTTGGAGGTTTCATTGTGCTATTTTTGTTGAGTAACTCTTGAACTAACTCACGCAACTTGGAGGTTTCATTGTGCTGTTTTTGTTGAGTAACTCTTGAACTAACTCATGCAACTTGGAGGTTTCATTGTGCTGTTTTTGTTGAGTAACTCTTGAACTAACTCATGCAACTTGGAGGTTTCATTGTGCTATTTTTGTTGAGTAACTCTTGAACTAACTCACGCAACTTGGAGGTTTCATTGTGCTGTTTTTGTTGAGTAACTCTTGAACTAACTCATGCAACTTGGAGGTTTCATAGTGCTATTTTGTTGAGTAACTCTTGAACTAACTCATGCAACTTGGAGGTTTCATTGTGCTATTTTTGTTGAGTAACTCTTGAACTAACTCATGCAACTTGGAGGTTTCATTGTGCTGTTTTTGTTGAGTAACTCTTGAACTAACTCATGCAACTTGGAGGTTTCATTGTGCTGTTTTTGTTGAGTAACTCTTGAACTAACTCATGCAACTTGGAGGTTTCATTGTGCTATTTTTGTTGAGTAACTCTTGAACTAACTCATGCAACTTGGAGGTTTCATTGTGCTATTTTTGTTGAGTAACTCTTGAACTAACTCACGCAACTTGGAGGTTTCATTGTGCTGTTTTTGTTGAGTAACTCTTGAACTAACTCATGCAACTTGGAGGTTTCATTGTGCTATTTTTGTTGAGTAACTCTTGAACTAACTCATGCAACTTGGAGGTTTCATTGTGCTGTTTTTGTTGAGTAACTCTTGAACTAACTCATGCAACTTGGAGGTTTCATTGTGCTATTTTTGTTGAGTAACTCTTGAACTAACTCACGCAACTTGGAGGTTTCATTGTGCTGTTTTTGTTGAGTAACTCTTGAACTAACTCATGCAACTTGGAGGTTTCATTGTGCTATTTTTGTTGAGTAACTCTTGAACTAACTCATGCAACTTGGAGGTTTCATTGTGCTATTTTTGTTGAGTAACTCTTGAACTAACTCATGCAACTTGGAGGTTTCATTGTGCTGTTTTTGTTGAGTAACTCTTGAACTAACTCATGCAACTTGGAGGTTTCATTGTGCTGTTTTTGTTGAGTAACTCTTGAACTAACTCATGCAACTTGGAGGTTTCATTGTGCTATTTTTGTTGAGTAACTCTTGAACTAACTCATGCAACTTGGAGGTTTCATTGTGCTATTTTTGTTGAGTAACTCTTTAACTAACTCATGCAACTTGGAGGTTTCATTGTGCTATTTTTGTTGAGTAACTCTTGAACTAACTCATGCAACTTGGAGGTTTCATTGTGCTATTTTTGTTGAGTAACTCTTGAACTAACTCATGCAACTTGGAGGTTTCATTGTGCTATTTTTGTTGAGTAACTCTTGAACTAACTCACGCAACTTGGAGGTTTCATTGTGCTGTTTTTGTTGAGTAACTCTTGAACTAACTCATGCAACTTGGAGGTTTCATTGTGCTATTTTTGTTGAGTAACTCTTGAACTAACTCATGCAACTTGGAGGTTTCATTGTGCTGTTTTTGTTGAGTAACTCTTGAACTAACTCATGCAACTTGGAGGTTTCATTGTGCTATTTTTGTTGAGTAACTCTTGAACTAACTCATGCAACTTGGAGGTTTCATTGTGCTATTTTTGTTGAGTAACTCTTGAACTAACTCATGCAACTTGGAGGTTTCATTGTGCTATTTTTGTTGAGTAACTCTTGAACTAACTCATGCAACTTGGAGGTTTCATTGTGCTGTTTTTGTTGAGTAACTCTTGAACTAACTCATGCAACTTGGAGGTTTCATTGTGCTATTTTTGTTGAGTAACTCTTGAACTAACTCACGCAACTTGGAGGTTTCATTGTGCTGTTTTTGTTGAGTAACTCTTGAACTAACTCACGCAACTTGGAGGTTTCATTGTGCTATTTTTGTTGAGTAACTCTTGAACTAACTCACGCAACTTGGAGGTTTCATTGTGCTGTTTTTGTTGAGTAACTCTTGAACTAACTCATGCAACTTGGAGGTTTCATTGTGCTATTTTTGTTGAGTAACTCTTGAACTAACTCATGCAACTTGGAGGTTTCATTGTGCTGTTTTTGTTGAGTAACTCTTGAACTAACTCATGCAACTTGGAGGTTTCATTGTGCTATTTTTGTTGAGTAACTCTTGAACTAACTCATGCAACTTGGAGGTTTCATTGTGCTATTTTTGTTGAGTAACTCTTGAACTAACTCATGCAACTTGGAGGTTTCATTGTGCTATTTTTGTTGAGTAACTCTTGAACTAACTCATGCAACTTGGAGGTTTCATTGTGCTGTTTTTGTTGAGTAACTCTTGAACTAACTCATGCAACTTGGAGGTTTCATTGTGCTATTTTTGTTGAGTAACTCTTGAACTAACTCACGCAACTTGGAGGTTTCATTGTGCTGTTTTTGTTGAGTAACTCTTGAACTAACTCATGCAACTTGGAGGTTTCATTGTGCTATATTTGTTGAGTAACTCTTGAACTAACTCATGCAACTTGGAGGTTTCATTGTGCTGTTTTTGTTGAGTAACTCTTGAACTAACTCACGCAACTTGGAGGTTTCATTGTGCTATTTTTGTTGAGTAACTCTTGAACTAACTCATGCAACTTGGAGGTTTCATTGTGCTGTTTTTGTTGAGTAACTCTTGAACTAACTCATGCAACTTGGAGGTTTCATTGTGCTATTTTTGTTGAGTAACTCTTGAACTAACTCATGCAACTTGGAGGTTTCATTGTGCTATTTTTGTTGAGTAACTCTTGAACTAACTCATGCAACTTGGAGGTTTCATTGTGCTATTTTTGTTGAGTAACTCTTGAACTAACTCATGCAACTTGGAGGTTTCATTGTGCTGTTTTTGTTGAGTAACTCTTGAACTAACTCATGCAACTTGGAGGTTTCATTGTGCTGTTTTTGTTGAGTAACTCTTGAACTAACTCATGCAACTTGGAGGTTTCATTGTGCTATTTTTGTTGAGTAACTCTTGAACTAACTCATGCAACTTGGAGGTTTCATTGTGCTATTTTTGTTGAGTAACTCTTGAACTAACTCATGCAACTTGGAGGTTTCATTGTGCTGTTTTTGTTGAGTAACTCTTGAACTAACTCATGCAACTTGGAGGTTTCATTGTGCTATTTTTGTTGAGTAACTCTTGAACTAACTCATGCAACTTGGAGGTTTCATTGTGCTGTTTTTGTTGAGTAACTCTTGAATAATTACTGGCTGAAGACTCGCAACAGCAACTAGTATGTTAAAGAGTACAAATTAAAAATAATCTGTTGCAAAAAAAAAAAATTGCTTAATCTCGATACTATGTTTCTACAATGGTTTTTGTAAAAGAAAAACAGCATTAATTCTTAAAATACAATTTTAAAAAATAACAAAAGGCCAAAAAATAGGGAAGGGTAGGCAGGTATTTGATGGGAATGATACAAGAAGAGAAAATGAGAGATATAGGTTAAGAAGACGAGATTGACAAGTTGAGATGTGAGGAAGAAAAGAAACGCTTGTGTCATTTAATACACATTCGGTGTTTCAAACTACACTTTGAGTTTGATACTTTGAGTTTTAATTGAAATACATATTACAAGCACTGTTTAAATTGTTTTTACGGAGCTTGCAATTTTAAGAATTAAAATTTGAGTTTCAGTAATAAAGAATACAAATTACATCATCAATTTTGAATATATATTTTACATTATAATATAATACTTTTCCACACTGCTATTTATATCAAATGATTTTTTTTTTCAGTCTTTCTTTACTTCTCTCTTTTACGTACGTCAGCTCTTCATTTTTTCCCCACACTCTTCAAGAATAATGAATTTCTTTTCTTCTGTCTCCTTAGCCAACGAATCATTTGACCTGTGCAGTTTATTCACACTTGTGTATGTTAACATGTCCTTTATCGTAGAAGCCATCCTGATGAGGGCAAAATAGTGAATGCAAGCAATTGCGCAATCTATATTTTTTAATCAAAACCAGACTCTAAACATTCTGCCACAAATATAAACCAAATAATAAAAATATACATATTTTGTAACGAAAGAATTATAGTTCTTTTAGTTGATACGAAGACAAACGATCACGCTATACAAGCATGAACATTATTCGAATTGTCTCTTTGCCCTTCCTACACATGTAATATGAGACATCTGAAAACAATGTTATCGAAAGTTTATCTGTATTTTGAGCTCATTCTGTAGTACAAGAAAATGTTGACACTGGAGTTTATAGACTGGAAACAAAACACGATAGACCAAGCTGCTTCGCAAATGTTAACATAGCGTCCTTTGATATCCAGCTCCGAGCCAATAATAAACGTAATCATAGCTAGTATAGCACCAGGTGTGTAACAGATGATAAGAATACTGGCTATAAGTATGACCATTTTTACCGTCCTTCGTTCTTTATTTGAATCAGTCATGGTCTGTTGATTTGAAGCTGCAATCTGTCGCCATTTGTAATTTTGTCTTAATTTAACAACCAAGGCAAGCGTCAAAATGATGACGGCAACAAATGAAGTAGCACTAAGTAATGAATGCAGTACGTAGCATAATCCTTGGACATCTTTCCTGCTGTTCGTAAAAATTATTGCTATGAGGGTTACGTTTCTTTCTGGAAAATATTTCCAATCGAGATAAGATGTGGAGTATTCCGAGATAAAAGTCATGATGTTGACGATGTAGATAAGACTTATGATAAGTGTTGTTCGTTTTTCTGTGAATATTTGTTTGACTTTAAGTGGAAGGGCTATGGAAATAAATCTTTCTGCGGTGATATAAACTGTGATGTAGTTGGTGATTCGACAGAAACAAACGTGCGGCCAGGCTGCTGTGAGGAACATGACTTCCACAGAGACCCAAGTGATGTCATGAACTGGGAGAAGAGTGCTCAAGCAAATAGATGACCACACTAAAGCAAGAAGGCAGCATAAATCAGATACGGCAAGCCCTAGAAAAGCTATGTTTACAGTATTAGCAAAACCTTGTTTGTAGAAGATTATTATGTTGATGATGTTTGCTGCAATTCCAAATAGAGCAACAATTCCACAAATTGACACGAAGTTGACAAGTTCAAATATATTCTTGTCTTTGTCGCTTAAAAAAAATCGAAATTTTTCATCTCTGCCAAATTTGTGGTATCTTTGTTTTTATAACCTTCACTATCACTATCTGCAGTAATTTTTAGATTAACCACTGTCACTGCTTCTATGTTATTTATTAGCTATGTCATGTGATTCTCAGTTTTAATACAACTTCGTGTAACTATCTGTAAAACTTTGCCAGCAATTTAATGTTTCAGACTCGTAACCAGATATGTATTAACATAATAGTGACTTGCACGAAAATTTTGTTCAATAAAACTGTTATAACAATTACGTTTCAATTTTGTTTGTTTTAGATTCAGTTTGATTGCACTTGCGCAATGCCCAGTAAATCTCTGAGCTCTCTTCTGATTGCGCAAATTCATTTAGATGGTTAACTGTGCCTCCACTTTTATCACCCGACTTCAAAAATACCAAGTATTCACTATCGCTTATCTTAAAAGAGCAAAGATTCAATCTGAGTGACTTCATGATTATGAGCAGACGCTTTAGCCACATCTGTATACCGGTTAGTTCTCTATTACACACATTAATACTGCTTTATATTACATATGCAAATAGATTCATATTTTACACCGGCAATTCATTTTCCGTCTACCTCGTGTATACTAGACCATAGCCTCAGACAATACCCACTTGTACTTCGGTCTCCTTATAAGTGTCTCAAACTATTTAATCACAGGAAACTAAATTCGTGACTGATATTTTATATGGTAACAAAAACATATTGATTTTATCCTGTTTTTCATTCGCCATTTTCCTGATCCCATATAAAGATGAAGAGTTGTTTTGTGCTTTTCTTGCCCTGGAAATGGATCTTGTGTTTTGTCGTCCGCCTTCGCTATAAAGAGTATTCGGTCTTTGCGTTCAGTATTCATTGAAAAATTACTAATAATTCCACATATGAGATATGTTAGACTTTTTAAACTGAAGTTTGTTCAAGATCGAGATTAACTTTAATATTATTTAAGTGGGTAATCATACACTTTCTTATCCTTCAAAATCCACATATTTTCTATTGAGTCATTAGCTTGTACTTAAAACTTAGTGACTCCATACTGTGAAATGTAATACTTCACTAGCCCATTTAATTAACAATCCGATAAATGTATACCAGCCGTTTCATTATTTTCATTAACCACCTACATATCGTATCTTCCTGCGGCAGAACCATTACATTATCAATAATTATAGAGTCCCTTTTACTAACACTGATAATTCTTCAAAATAACATCAGACTCAAATGGTGGTGGTGGTTGTGCCACCAGAAACAAATAAATACCAGTTTATGTCATATTTAATTATTGCTTATACAAGTACCCAATGTATTAATTCAGTTTGTCGATAGGAAATGTAGGATGTGAAGTAATGGGAAAGTACTATTATTTGGAAAAAGTAATAAGAAAAATGAAAGCTTTCTTAAGTATTTTATAATTATACGGAAGTATTCATTGTGTTGAGAAGTAAGGGATATTCTTTCGGAGAATAATACTATTAAATAACAAGAACTATACAATTACATCAAACCAAGGACAAATTTTTACGCATTTTTATATTCTATTATTTTTATTATTATTATCTTATATTATTCTACTTTCTGTTTGACTTAAAACTTCCTATAAAATCATATCAATTCATATTGGCTATTTATGAAAATAACCCGTGTCCTCTAGAAGTTGGCAACGATTGTAAGTACAGAAGGTACATGATAAGTGTGGTTAAACATCATCATCATCATCATCATCATCAAGTACTAGGCCTGCAGGGGTAGGTGATCATGTCTCTGCACAATTTTCGATCTCGACAGTTATTTATCATTTCTGTTGTTGCCAAGCCATTCAATTAAGCTGTCTGATAGTTTTTCTCTTTGCTTCCCTCTCTCCCTTCGTCCCTCAATTTTGCCAGTTGTTACAAGATATTCCAGTTGTTCTCTTCTCATTACATGGCCAACAAATGATGATTATTTCTTCCTAACATTGGAAATTAGCTCTCTTTTTGCTTTGACCTCTTTCCGAACATTTTCATCACTCTTCTTAGTTGTCCATGGTATTCCCAACATAATTCTGTAAACCACATTTCTACAGACTCCAGTGATTTTCTTGTTTGTTGTCCTATTGTCCATGATTATCATACATATGTTAAGACTGGCTCTACATAACATTTAAGAATTTCTTTTTCTTGTTTCTATTGTCAAAATTGGATTTCATAGTATCTTCCTAATTTTTTGGAAAGCTACTTTTGCCTGAGCCATTCTGCATTTCACTTCTTTTGTACATCTTCCGTCTGAGGTTATCAAAGTTTCCAAATATTTAAATTCATTTACCTGTTTTAATATTGTTCCACGTGTCTTTATTTTGCATTGAGGTGATGTATTTTTCTTTGTTGTTACCATTACTTCTGTCCGTTTGCTATTAAGACCGAGCCCTTTATTTTTGCTTTCTTTCACTATAATGTCCAACATTTCTTGTAACTCATTTTCACTCTTAGCGATTAAGACTGTATCATCATCATACCTTAGATTATTTATATTATGACCTCCAATTGTATTCCAGGCATGTCCCTTATCGATCGTAAAATAATTTCACTATAGATATTAAACACATCTGGTGACAGCACACAACCTTGTCTAACACCCTGTTTTATTTGTTGAAGCATTCCCAATTGGTTTCCAGTTCTTATGGCAGCTGTTTGTTGCCAATACATGTTCTTTATTATTCTTAGATCTTTGCTGTTTACGTTTATGCTTTCTAAAACTTTGATTATTTCTTGGTGCTTTACTTTGTCAAATGCTTTGGTATAATCTATGAAACATAGGTATAGATCCGTTTTCACCGCCATGGCTCTTTCTACTAAAGATCTTATGATATAAATGGCATTGCTTGTTCCTTTACCACCAACAAAACCATACTGTTCATCGCTAATTTCTGGACTGATTTTGTTTCGCACTCTTCGCATAATGATTCTTAGTAATATCTTAGTCATGTGACTCATAAGGCTTTTTGTGCGATGATCATCGCATTCAATCGCACCCGATTTCTTTGGTAGGGCTATTAATATTAATTTGAGCATATCGTCTGGTATGTATCCGCTGTTGTAGATATCATTACATATTTTTGTTATTATTTCTATTCCAAAATCACCCTTGACTTCAATCTCTTCTTTAGTTATATTATCTGGTCCAGGAGCTTTTCCTGCTTTCATATTGCGCAAGGCGTCTTCCACTTCTTCTCTGAGTATTTCTGGTGTTAAACATAAGTCGATTAAAATATATACTCGTTTATAGCAGGTAAAACTAACTGGAAATGTGTGCAAAGATAAACACTCCAAAATAGTGTACTAATTTGTTGCTTTTAATTTCATTTTGAATATAAGTCCAACTAAGAGAGTTCTTAAATGTTATGTATAGCCAGTCTTAACATATGTATGTGAATCACGAACACTAGGACAACAGACAAGAAAATCACTGGAGTCTGTAGAAATATGATTTACAGAATAAAGTTTGAGAATACCATGGACAGCTAAGAAAAGTAATGAAAGTGTTCTAAAAAAGGCCAAAGGAAAAGGAGAGCTAATATCCAATATTAGGAAGAAACAATCATCCTTTTTTTGCCATGTAATGAGAAGGGAATAGATGGGATATATTGTGACAACTGGGAAAACTGAGGTAGGTAGAGATAGAGGGAAGCAAAGAGAAAAGATACAAGACAGCTTAAGAGAATGGCTTGGCAGAAGGTCAGCAACAGAAATGATAAATAACTGTCGAGATCGAAAGTTGTGGAGAACCATCATCACATACGCTAACAGGCACGGTACTTGATGATGATGATGATTAGTCGAACTGTTACATGATCGTTATTTCTCCCTCCTACATCCTTTTTTCAATGATATCAGGCTGTGGTATGGTACATTGTTTTAATTCTGCAGTCAGTTTGATTACGGGTGCAATATTCTGAGATTTTCCACGTCTATAAATGCAATAGGCTTTACTTAGAACAGATTTTTCCTACCCTTCATGGTGTGTGCTGTTCCACATTTCACTCAGTTTATTACCTCAATTATTTCTATCTCCAAGACCATAGCCACCAAGAACCTTTTCAACTTTACAATATACTATTTTTGCCTGGATATTTATATATATATTAAAGCAGGTAAATGAATTTAAATATTTGGGAACTTTGTTAACCTCAGACGGAAGATGTACAAAAGAGGTGAGATGCAGAACTGCTCAGGCACAAGCAGCTTTA
This sequence comes from Megaustenia siamemsis, assembly GCA_032433765.1. Taxonomy (NCBI): domain Eukaryota; kingdom Metazoa; phylum Mollusca; class Gastropoda; order Stylommatophora; family Ariophantidae; genus Megaustenia; species Megaustenia siamemsis. The sequence goes on along the minus strand of JAVIAB010000051.1, from coordinate 70,661,101 downwards.
AAAAAAAAATGAGGAAGATACTATGCAATCCATTTTTGACAATTTAAACAAGAAAAAGAGTTCTTAAATATCATGTAGAGTCAGTCTTAACATATGGATGTGAATCATGGATAATAGGACAGCAAACAAGAAAATCACTGGAGTCTGTAGAAATGTGGTTTTACAGAAGAATGTTGAGGATACCATGGACAGCTAAGAAGAGTAATGAAAACGTTCTGATAGAAGCCAAAGCAAAAAGAGAGCTAATTTCCAATATTAGGAAGAAACAGTCATCATTTTTTGACCATGTAATGAGAAGAGAAAAACTGGAATATATTGTAACATCTGGCAAAATTGAGGGATGAAGAGAGAGAGGGAAGCAAAGAGAAAAGATACAAGACAGCTTAATGGAATGGCTTGGCAGAAGGTCAACAACAGAAATAATAAAGAACTGTCGAGATCGAAAATTGTGGAGAGACATGATCACCTATGCCAGCAGGCCCGGTACGTGATGATGTTTATTTCTGTCCTCAAATCTTTTTAGAATGTTTGTGTTCTCGTGTTGGTCTTCACATTCGAAGTGCATTTTGAGTTCATGGTAAAAAAAGTATATCAATTCCTTCGAAGACTGTATGCTGTTGGTGTACAACCGTGCATAAAATTAATATTTATTGGCTTGCCATTCCACTTAAGAAATAAGACTGTCTGGTATTGCCCAGAAGTCATTTCACTGTTATTACTCGCTCTACTTCGAAGATGATACCTACGTATGCTCTTTCTCTTTCAAAGCTTATACCTACTTCTCAATGATGTCTAGTACCTCTAGGAAATATTATTTTGTTTCATTTTTTGCAGAATACATCTAACCTGATCTAAATCATCTCATACCATATTGTTTTCTTCAATAAATGTTCATCAATTATTTGCATTATTAATTTTACATTTTCAATAGTGTCCTAACATTCAAGTATTTATTCCTAGTGTGTCTTCTTTTTAGTCTCTTTACAGTGGAATCTAAGCTGCTGCACACGATCGCCCCCTACCTAACGACAGTTTTCAATTGGAATCTCGATAATGGTGGGCTATGAATTGCAGAATTGTGTGAATTTTTTTAATTTGTGTCAGTGTCACTGACTAGGCTTGGTTTTCATGTTTTGAGAAAATTCATGAACGTGAATGTAAAAAATAAAAAAGCATAGCAAACCATGTCAATTTATCTTGTGGTGGACGCCTATGAAGACACGGGGGAAACATTTATCTATGGTATTCAGATTCTATTAGAGCCATTTCTATGTCTTTGATCACTGACCATTAGCAATGAAGGAAGGTTCGACAAGTGATAACTTGTATGATAACGACAAAGGTTCTTCACTTCCCTCAGTTTGGGAGAATATATCTCAAGATGTCCCGAGTCTGCTATAGTGTTCGTCTATTTTCCCACTATTTTGTTCGTTACTTTCAGAAAGTAGATCTTCTCTGGCAGAGAACTGACGAAAACAAGAGTAAACCAATTTTCTGTCACTATTTGGAGCAGAGCAATCAGAAGGATATGGTGAGACAGAACGGTAATCTTTGACAGGTGTATGGCCCGAAGAAAGGAGGACAATGAATATGTTGCAGTAGATGAGATCAAAACCGCATTAAACGTGCAAAAAAAAAAAAAAACAGTGCACTAGGTCCAGATGGTATTTGGTGTGAGGACTTGACAAGTTGTTTGCCTAGTGAGGCTTTAGATGAACTAGGAAGTATCTAGAACGTCAATATAGTGAGTCCTAATGTTAATAAAGATTGACTGCAAGGGGGTCTCGGTAGCCTAGTTGGGAAAACTACCAGACTGGCCTACCGAAGCTCGGACAACCCGTGTTCGACTCCCACTGGAAGCAGTGTGAATTATACTCGTGGTTGGAAAACAAAATATCCCGCGGTCGACTCAGCCGCTGGCAGAAATGGTTACGCTTGCAGCACTCTGGGAAGGCGAGGAATGCGGTCTCGCATAGAGAGTTTCGATGCTTGAAGCGACACTATCCAGAAGTCTCCGAACACTTCTGGATAGACGGCCGAGCATATATGGGTGAAAACCCACGTGCTAAGACACCGATTCAAGTCTCGTACTTTACATTTAGCTGCACAATTGATACATCTGTAGATGCTAGGGAAATACCATACGAAAATACATGACTATCGTATGCGAAATTCGGTGAATACGTTGTTGAAGAAAATTGTTGCCGAGAAACTACTCTACCAGTTTTGGCTGCTACGCCTTCTTTTTCATACTCTCGGAGAGTACCGTCCAAAGAAAGACTCGGGTAAATGCTTCGAAATGTGTCCATGATGACTATGAGAGCTTCCATCCAGACATTAAAACATTTGCTGTTTCATTTGACCTAGAGGATACATACAGCAGAGTGTTTCTGGATGTCCTGTTCTCTCAGTTTCTGGAACTCACGATCAGTACATTCCTCCTTAATTTGATTTCTACGGCCTTTTTCAAACGAAAGGTGGCATTTCAATGTAGTACGTGGACCTCCATACCAACGATAATACATCCCTATCTTCCACAAGGTTCATTATTTATGTCCAGCTTTCTTCACCGATAGCATAATAAGGATCAGGAGGACGTCTTATGACGGTAAAAAGTAAAAGTAAACTACCCCCCGTCACGCCAAATGGCGTATAGGGAATATGGTGTTAGTGACCATAAGTTTTACAGAACTTCGGCACATGATTTTTGGAGTAATGTGGTTGGTATTACGCCCGTGTCGCTTTACTTTCACAGGAAAAAAATCATGTACTCATTAAAGGCTGGGTGAACCGGAGCCGTCGGTTGGGATCGAACCCTACCACTTGCCTTTGTAGTCCAGTTCATTCAGTTAAGATATAAGAATTGTTAAAGATTTCTAAATTCTAAAACTGGACTGCTATTGACATTCAAAGACCGTAATGATACAATGATAGTGAACAGAGAAACGAGTAATTAATAATTTTGTATTATAGAGAGTTATAGAAAAGCGCTGACTGCAATGAGCGCTGACAGAGAGATGACTTTAATAACAAAGATAATATATATATATATATAAAATTCAATTCTATATAAATATACACAAATTCAATATAATTCAATTTGCGTATATATATATATATATATATATATATATATATATATATATATATATATATATATATATATATATATATATATATATCTATTGACCTTTCGAGCCGTAACCGGCCCATAGGGCGTAGACCAAGATACACCTTCTCCTATATGAATTTTTGTTCTAGCAGTTTTCTTTTAAAGATATTTTATCAAATCTCGCCATCTGTCTCTGTTCTGTGCAAGCAGTTCTATCTCATTGAGGGAGCCGATTCCTGCTGCTCTTGCCTCTCTCATCAATGTTCTTCTCAGTGTCTCCCTGGGTCTTCCTCTTTTTCTTTTACCTGTTGTTTCCCATATGAGGGCTTGCTTTGCTATTCGATTATTATCTCTTCTCATCACATGTCCAACGTATGACCATCGTCTTTTCTTTATTACTGAAGATATTAGTGGTTGATTGGCGATTTCTCTAATTTCCTCGTTTGTTTTGAATTCGTTCCATTCTATACCAAGTATTTTCCTTAGACATTTATTTTCGAATGCGTTCAACTTTGTTTCTATATCTCTTGTTGTTTTCCAGCTTTCACACGCATACGTAAGGGTTGATAGTACATTTGATTTGAATAGCCTAAGTTTTGTGTTTGTGCTAATGAGTTTTGATTTCCACAACTTTTCAAGGCTTCTGAAAGACATTGCTGCTTTAGCCAGTCTGATTCTAATTTCTTTGCTCGTATCCCCTTCTCGATCAATGTGACTTCCAAGATAGATAAAGTGATCGATCTCTTCTACTGGTTTGTTTTCCATGTATATTTTGTCACTTGTTGGAATTAAACTTTTCATGACTTTAGTCTTTTCATGATTGACCTCAAGCCCAATTTTGCTGGCTATTGATGATAGTTCATTTGTGTTTTCCTGCATCGTTTTTATCTGATTGCTGATGAGAACTATGTCATCAGCAAAGTCCAGGTCCTCCAAATGGTCTCCTTGTATCCATTCGATGCCTTTATTACCAGTGCAGCATTTCTTCATTATGAAGTCCATAACAATTCCAAATAACAAGGGATAAAATACATCCTTGTTTAACCCCAGTTTCTATTGGGAAACATTCGCTCAGTCCTTCCTCTGTTCGAACTGCACATGTGTAACCATCATACATGTCTTTGATAATATTTATGATTTTTGATGGTAAGCCATATTGCTTCAGAATTTTCCACAAAGAATCTCTATGAATACTATCAAATGCTTTTTTGAAGTCGATGAAGTTAAGTACAAAAGGTTTTTGCTTTTCAATGTGTTCCTCCAATATAAGTCGTAGAGTGAAAATGTGGTCAAGACAGCTTCTCCCTTTTCTAAACCCAGCCTGTTCTTCACGCATTACTGTATCTATTGAATCCTTTATTCTATTTAGGATGATTTTACAGAATAATTTTGAGGCAACTGACAAAAGTGTCACGCCTCTCCAATTGTTACAATCTCTAAGATTGCCCTTTTTTGGGATCTTAACAATGATTCCTTTTTTCCATTTATGAGGCGTCTTCTCTGTTTTCCAAATGATGTTGAACATTTTTTGGAGATGTATTAAATTATGGCTATCAATTGCCTTGAGGATCTCAGCTGTTAACTTATCCTCTCCAGCAGCCTTGTTATTGGTCATTAGCTTTAAGGTGGTTTCTATTTCACTCAAGGTGAAGTCATCTAAATTTACATCTAATTCTGCTGCTGGTGTTTCAGCTTCAAAATCTATTAAACTGTGAGGTAGTGGACGGTTAAGAATTTCTTTGAAGTGTTCCGCCCAACGGGCTTTTATGTCTGCGCTTGTTGTTAGCATTAATCCAGATTTGTCTAGAATTGGTGTTCCACTGGATGTATAGGTGTTTGTCAGCATCTTTTGTACAGTATAAAGAGTTCTGCTGTCTCCTGTAATTGCAGCTGTCTCTGCTTTCTCTGCCAAGTTGTCTATATAAGCTCTTGTATCTCTTCTTGCCGAACTTTTCACTTTGTTGTCTAATTCTTTGTATGTTGCTTTTGCCAGAACCTTTCCAAGATCTGTCTTTACATTAGTCATGGCTCTCTTCGCTTCTCTTCTTTCTTTGATGTATTTCCATGTGGTGTCTGAGATCCAAGCTCGTTTTTCCATTTTCTTCAGTCCAGCACTTGCTTCTGCTGCTGTCATTAGTATTTTGCTCTGTGAGTCCCACATTTCATTGATATCTAAGTCTATTTCACCAAGTGCTGAATAACAATTACTTAGCTCTATGTTAAACTTTTCCTTTATTGCTTCATCTTTCAGTTTATGACTATCAATTTTATGTGTAATTGACCTATTCTGTTGGTTTCTAAATTTTAATCTTATTTTCCCAATGCACAGGTTGTGGTCACTATTAACATCAGCACCTCTGTATGCTCTTACATCTATTAATGATGATCTGAATTGTTGTTTAATACATAGGTGGTCAATTTGATTTGATGTTCTATCATCAGGAGATATCCATGTTGTTTTGTGGATATTTTTATGTGGAAATAATGTCCCACCTATAACTAAATTTTCTATTAAACATAATTCTATTAATCTTTCTCCATTCTGACTTGTTGTATTACAGCCTTCTCTCCCCATCACATGTTCCACTCCTGCGTTATCTTGTCCTACTTTGGCGTTGAAGTCTCCCATTACAATTAAAAGATCGTGTTTTGGTATTTTGTTTATAAGTTGTTGCAGTTGGTTATAAAAATCATCCTTAACTTCATCATCAGCTTCGTTAGTAGGCGCATAACATTGAATAATTGAAAGTCTTCCATGTTTTGTTTTGTATCGTGTTCGTATCAGACGGCTATTTACCGGTTCCCATTCTAATAAACTTCTTGCAGCTTTGTCTGTCATCATTATGCCTACTCCTTCACGGTGTTTTCCATCTTCCCTTCCAGAAAAAACTACTATTTTATTATCAATAGATCTCCTACCTGTTCCAGGCCAGCGCATTTCGCTTAATCCTAAAATATCTAGATCGTATCTGTCCATCTCGCTCGCGACCTGTGCATGTTTCGTCGGAGCGGCCATTGTTCGCACATTCCAGAATCCTATTTTTGTTGTTGTTTTAGGGCCGAAAAAACTATCACTACTATCTACTGCTAATTTACACATTCTGTATCAGGTCTACGTTTCATTAACAACATCGTTTTTACGATAGCGGCTTGTTAAACCTCTGATCAACGGTTCTATACCAAGCCGGAGAAAAATAATTCCTCCATTTTGGAAACAACCGGAAACTATATATATATATATATATATATATATGTGTGTGAGTGTATATATATATATATATATATATATATATATATATATATATATATATATATATACGGTATATGATAAAGGTGGGACGAATCCTAAATTTTACCGAACCAAACCCTGTTCAGATTCTCGAATATATTGATTTCTTCATATAATTATACATAATAGGAATAAAGGAAAAAACAATTTTTTGTTGTTGTAAAGTTACATTTGTTAAAGAAGCAAAATAAAACAAATCTGTGATTAATGATAAGTAAATTAATGAACACAATTTAAAAAAAACTATAATCGTATTTATTAAGGACATACATAAATGAAAAGTATAATTAGCAAATGAAGAACATAATTAACACTCTTAAGACGTGACGTTAATTTATATTTTATCACCATAATTTGACAGAAGATATTTTAATATTTTATTAATAATTCACATTTTTAAACAAGCTTTCTGTAACTTTGGATGAACATGTGACTTTCAAATGTTACACATTTTAGAATGAGCACGTGCCACTTCTCTAGATACCTTTGCAGAATTGATTGCAATTCGTATAATTTTCATTATCTCAATTAAAAAAAAAAACGTTCGACATATTTTAAGGTATTTGAGATGATGCCATCTCATGGCTTGACAACAGTTGCAGGTTAAAGGTAATACGATGACAGATCGTCCCTTAGAGTGCGTACATGCTCGAGCTCTCGACAGAAACAACATACAAATAAACTTGAGTAATGCTGAGATTTAGATCAAAATAAAAAACACAAATCTGAAAGCGCCGATGGTAGGCTGATTTGGGGTGCAAGAGAAACGCTGTTTAGAGTAAAGTAAAACTAGAAATGCTGTATAATGAGTAGCTTCAGTTGTCCTCTTTATAGACAATACGACGCAACGTGTCTTGGCATGCATTGCCTGAAACTCAAGAACTATCAGGATTTAGTTTACAGAATCATCGAGAGAGCACTGCAGTCTGATTATTAGAATATTCCGGTAGATTCTACCAGAATGCAAAAAGAAAACAATGTGGAACTATAGGCCATCAGATCCAGGTACTACCGAAATAGTAGCAATCACAGTCTTGTTTTTATTTATTTTTTATTTTTTTTTATTTATTTTTTTTTTGCCAGTGAAGTGAACTCTTCTATTGGACGGCAAGACACGCGCACACAAAGAAGAAGGTGCATTCAAAACATCAAAGACACATTGAATATGAAAACAGAAGAAGTAGGAGATCTGAATCAAGGTTCTACGAAGGTCAACCAACCTGGTGATGATGATGATGATGATGATGATGACAATAAATGCCTTTATTGGACGTCAGTAGAATAAGAAATAATTTTAAACAAATTTTAACAATATTTTATTTAGATCATGTTCGGAAAGTATCAAACGATGTAAAAAGTGTGAAGATTCATCATCATCATCGAGTGCCATCTCCGCATCGAATGTTGACTACCATAGAGCGCCATTCATCTTTGACCCTTGCTTTAATGGTGCAGGTTGTCATAGGCTGTCGTGTCCATCGTTTGATGTTACTCATCCATGTTAGTTTTGGTCTGCCTCTGCCTCTATTACCCTGTATTTTCCTTTCCAATATTACTTTTAGTAGGATGTTGTGTTTTTTAACATGCCACCAAAATTTCATTTGAGAGTTTTCAAATCACGAATCTTCAACAAGATTTATGAGATTGAAGATGTAAATGTCCCATTCCCAATAAATATATGGTCGAGAATAGAAAAACTGATGAACTGGACACAAATTAAGAAAACCTGTTTACACCTTAACCAGACGTTCTTGATCATGGAACCCACAACGAAGAAGCAAAGAGAAGAATATATAGTCGGCTCGTGATCTATTCACGACATGTAGAGAAACATTTCAAATAGAGAGCAGACAGGTTGGCTAACTGAGCTGTCGTTGAGGACGGTCAACCAATGGATCGGGCGGACATCATCAATGCCCTCCGAGATGTGGGAAGAGCACAGGACTTCGACAAACACAAATCCACGTCACTTCTTCGGATGATAGAGATGGGAGTTAAGATGGAGACAGCCAGAAATGAGAAACTTAATGGGCGTGTAAGAAGACTCATCAACCAACACAGAACTGGAGTCGTCAGTCGCTGGACACTGCGAGACTTGCTGAGGAGGGGATCCGAGCCCCTATGGACATGTTCGAAGTGCAATGATGATGACACGTAAATAACTCAATAACCCATAGACAAATTTGTAAAATATGACTGTGCTAGGTCATTATTTTTGGATAGTGTTGGGCCAAGTACACATTTTAACTTCACTACTTTTTTCCCAACTCAGTGAGTCAGACACGAGCCACGATAGCTCAGTGGTTAGTGAACTGGACTAGTCAGGACAAGAGGTTGAGTTCGATTCTGATTGACAGTATCCAGGTTCACCCAGTCAAAAATGTTAAATGGGTGCCAGATTCATTTTTGCCTGGAAATGAAAAACGGCACGGGCGTAATACTGACCACATCACCCCAAAAAACCATGTGCAGGAGTTCTATAAAAATTATGGAAACTTACATATTCCGTATACGCCACGTTATGGGGATATTTTCTTTTTTTTCTGTTAGTGAACCAGGTACTTATCTTTTTTCCTTGGGTCTGCGGGGTCAGCTAGAGAGCTTCTCCGAACCCTCGTTCACTAAATCGTCAAGACAGGCCGCTATCAGGGAGCCATCGACACTCTTTCAGAAAACATAAATTGAAATAATGTATCCCCGAAGCTTTTCGCCTTGCCTGCATGGAAATAAGGAAGAGTCCACACATAATGACAGTGAGACTTACCAAATGAAATCTCAGTGGCTTTGACTAATTGAATGATTGTAAAGTAAAAGTAAATATTCCCTCTACTGCTTTTATGGAGAACATTTTGTTAGTGACCATATTTTTCCATGATTACGACACAATTTTGGATGATGTGGTTAGCACCACGCCAGGCCGATTTAACCTTTGAAAAAATGCTGTTACCACTGGATGGACCTCGTTTCCTTACAAGTCAGAAAAAAATTATCCACTTCTGAAAATTGAACTTGGATCTTTCTTACCAGGAAAAGAGCAAACTAACCACTCAGCCACCGAAGATCTTGATTGCTATATACCGATATATAAAGTAATCTTGCTTACTGTCCTGTTCTTGCTAAGTCATTGTACAAGCTCAGAAAGTACAAATAAAACCATTGCTTCAACATTAGCAAGACTCAGCTTATAGTTGTTCAGCCTTTCCACAAAAGTGAAAGCTTAAAATTAACTCCTTTATTCTATTTTTGTGGATTTATTTTCAGTGTTTGAATTAATTGTGTGGTTAAACCTATGTTAAATGTTCAAACATTGAGATGTACATTAAAACTATTATCAAGTTACAATAAATGCAATATATCTATGAACGAAAAGTAAAGCATTTAATATTTTTAGCATTATTGTGAGTCCGAAAAAACAAATTTATTCAGACAATGTAATTAGTTATTTCTCTCAAAGCAGACCAATGTAGAAATGCTAAATTATGTGAAAAATCGGAAACCGCGATAGCTCAGTGGTTAGTGAACTGGACTACAAAGGACAAGGGGTAGGGTTCGATACCAACCGCGGCTTATGGGTTCACCCAGCCTTAAATGGGTAACTGATTTTTTTCCTGGGAAAGTAAAACAGCACGAGCGTAATACCGACCACATTACCCCAAAAATCATGTGCCGAAGGTCTGTAAAATTTATGGTCACTAACACCATATTACCTACACGCCACTTGACGTGACGGGGTCTGTTGACATTTTTATACTATATATATATATATATATATATATACATATATCATTAAAGTGCGATTATTAGACAGTTTGAGAAAAAGCATAATTTAATTTCAAATAAATACATTTATATTTGACAGAATCAATATGCTACTAGAATATTCAGTAGACTGTTGCCCTATCTAATTTCGTATGTTTCTCGTATATGTAATTTTAAAAACAAATGTGATGTCATTATACATTTTTGTAGTATCTTGAGTTCATCCTGTGTTACAAGCAATCCAGCACTGATCCAATCAATGACAGATAATCAATGAAGTAAATAAAATAACGTAATCAATGACAAGATAGTTCCAAGTCAGTAGCAAATAATAAGAATACAAGCTCTCACTACAACCAAACTGACAGTCTTCCGTTTTTGTTTGAATTGTCATTGTTTGGTGGCTGAAAGTTGTCACTTTTTGCCATACAAAAGTTGTCTTAACTTCAGAACCAAAGCGAATATACACATGATAGCGGCAGCAACCAATAAACCAACACCAAATAATGCGTGTAACACCGTAATATAGCCGCTGGACATATGTGATTCTCGTAAATATGATTTCCACAAGAGATCTGTTTCTTAGAGCACAATACTGTTAGTCGAGGAGAGAAGTGCCGTATTCTGAGATACAAATAATTGTGTTGACAATATCGATGAGACACACGACCACCGTGTTTCATTAGACCATGGGTACTCTACTTTGAGTGTTAAAGCAATAGAAATAAACCATTACTTTAATAGTTCAGACGATGATACCTACTTTGGAAAATAAATGTTTAACATTAAACGGTTCAGGCTTTCATCAAAATGTGTGCAATGAACAAAGAAGTAAATGCAGTTGATGGGAATTTTAACACATTTTTAAAACTTTACATGCATGCTAAAAAACAATTTTCAATTTGCTCAACAATCACACAATGGCGATCTTCGACATTTCAACGCTATGTCGTTAAAAGTTTGCCTGTATTTTGAGCTCATGTTGTAATAAAGGAAAATGTTGACGCTGGAGTTAATAGAATGGAAACAGTATGCTATAGTCCAAGCTGCTTCACAAATATTAACGAATTGACCCTTAATGTTAAACTCTGGCCCAACAATAAACGAAGTCATTGCCAAGATAGCACCCGGCGTGTAGCAGACAATGAGGACACAGGCTATCAGCACAATCATCTTCACAGTCTTCCGCTCTTTGTTTGAGACATTCATAACTTGCTGACTGGAGGCTGCAACTTTTCGCCATTCAGAAGTTTGTCTTAATTTGAGAACTAGTGCAAGTGTAAAAATTATAACACCAACAAATGACGTAGCACTTAGCAATGAGTGTAGCACATAATTTATACCCTCAAAATAATTCCTGTTGCTGGTAAAAATTATTCCCATAAGAGTTTTGTTTTTTTCTGGTACGTATCTCCAACCGAGGTAGGAAGTAGCGTACTCTGGAATGAGAGCCATTATATTGATAATATAGATAAGGCAGATGATCAGTGTAGTTCTTTTCGCTGTAACTATTTGTTTGACCTTGAGTGGTAGCGCGATAGAGATAAACCTTTCTGATGTAATATAAACTGTGATGTAGCTGGTGATTCGGCAAAAACAAACGTGGGGCCAGGCTGCTGTAAGATACATGACTTCAACTGAGATCCAAGTGATTCCATAAAATGGGAGAAGTGGATTCAAACATATACTTGACCACTCCAAGGCAATAAGACAACACAGGTCAGATATTGCGAGCCCAAGAAAGGCGATGTTTACGGTATTTTTGAAACCTTGTTTGTAGAAAATGATGATATTGACAATGTTGGCTAATATTCCAAACAGACCAACTAGAGCACAAATAGTCACACAATTGATAAACTCAAATATCTTCAGCTCGTTATCCCTTAAATAAATTAAGTTATCTTCAGTCTCTACATATTTGACATACTTTCCAGCTTGTTGATTCATAGAAGTAAAAGGGGTGGTATTTATTATTGAATACATTTTCTAAAAGTGGCTTTTTCTATGTAAAAAACAATATAGTAAAGTGCCCCGTCACGCCAAGTGGCGCATAGGGAATATGGTGTTAGTGACCATAATTTTTACAGACAGGCCTTCAGCAAATTACTTTTCAAGTTATTACGCACGTGTCGTTTTAGAAAAAAATGTTCCGAAAAAAAAAACATTTTAGTCTGGGTGAACCTGGAAGCCGTTGATTAGGAACGAACCAGACCTCTTATCCTTAGCAGTCCAGCCCACTAACCACTGAGCTGTTGCGGCTCCCAACTTTTCCTAAGCTTTTTACAATTAATTGATGCCTCTATTATTCTTTTTCTATGATCACTCTACCTTTTTCTAACTTATTACATACACAAATATTCTATTCTCCAACAATGCAGCTGTCATAGGTCGCTCTTAGTACCACACTTCGTCTGCTAATTGTCTTTCTTGTGAGCTACTTACAGCTATAAGGTCGTTGGTCTATGCACGTATTTGAAGACTTTCTTTCTTGAGTCCTGAATTCGCTCTGTGGTAGCAAAATACATGGTTTAAGAACATAAATAGAAATAGTTTATGTTCTATTTTGTACATATCGACATCAAGTAATGTCGCGTTAAAGAAAGTTCCAATGTTTGAAGATTAGTTTGTGTTTTAGATTATTAAATAAAATTATAACATTGGCGTTACAATTTCTGTAATATTTATTGACTTTCTGGATGGCACTTATAAATTGATTTAAGTGTTGCGTTTGATAGTGTCATATGTAATTCTTGTTAAAAATCAAACAGCATGTACATAATTCGCAAAATTACATATGATCAGTGACAATTTGGTAGCAGTAAGTTGTAATCTTCATGAATTAATTCATTCCAGGAGACGAATTCACGTTCGTTAATGCAATAATTTGTTAGTTTATATTTTAGTGAATTTTATTTCAGGTCTAATTATATGCGAAAAATTGAAATTATTGGAGAATTAACAATTCTTCATGTCACGTAACTACAAGTCTCTGTGACTAATGTTAGTGTGCAGGAAGGACAGTCTAGAAGGTAGTGTAAGTGACGTTTAATAGTAAATGTACTATTTTGTGTACGTAGTTAGTTTCAAGTTTTACAAACATGAACTTAGATATAATAAATATGTTCTCTATCACAGACTATGTATGCTATTTTGATACAGATGTGCCACTATTAATAATAATTGTTTTCATTGTATACGATGTTGTAATCAAGCAATTCAGTCACCGTTGTGCTCACTGCGGTTTTCTGGGCTGTTGCTAAGATCAGTTCTAGCATAACAGTTCCATTTTCTTCGAAAGTGATAATAAATTTGCTAATTGTTTGCACTCGTTTATGTTATCATTTTTCTTGTCAACAGAAACATCACTGTCATTTTCGAATAGTCTATATGTATTTTGGTCTCTTGTATGATTACATAGAAGGATCTCAGTACAGTGCACTGACTCCGCGACATATTTATTACTCTTGTATTACAAGTTGTTGAGCTATTAGTTAGTTCATGCATGAAATGTTGAAGGAGAATAGTGACGTCTATAATCTTGTCATTTGCCTATTGAGATGATGATATGTTTCAGAATCAATTGTATCCGACGAGTTCTCTTTATTCCAAAAAGTGCATCTATTGAAAACAACACTGCATAATTATAGTGCTTGTGGAAGTCATCATCATATTTCTTGAAAATATTTACCAATGTTTTGTCCTTCGCTTGAAATAGTTTGTGTTTTTGAGTCGCGTAAGAGCAGTAGTTAGTGATCAACCCTGTAGCAAACAAGATGCCGAGTTCGATCCCTATCAAGGATCTGGTTTCTCCCAGCTTTAAATGGGTACTGATTTTTTTCCTGGAAGAGAAAGACAGCACTGACCTAATACTGACCATTGCTAAAATCCGTTAAAATCATGTAGATCCCTTTTTGAAGTATAGGCCACGGACAAGGTCTCTCCATCCATCCATCTTCTTGGACATTTTCTCTATTTCTCTACAGTCCAGGCTTGTGTTCTTGAAGGTTTCTAGAACTTATCTAACATCTATGTATTCATGGGCATCTTTGACTTTCTCTATCCCTGTGGGCTCCATGTAATGCTTGTCTTAACACTGACCATTTAACACCAAAAATGTGTTAATAGTATAAAAAAAAACATGAGCATTTTTAACACCCTATTATTTACCGTTTTGTGACATAACGGGCTCGTCTTTATCTGTTTTGGTTGTTAAGGTTATCATCTTTGATTACATTTTTAAAAGCCTGGCTTGAGTTTTAATGCTTTAAAAATCTCACTATTGTGTAGTTTTCTCGTGATTTCGTTTAAGTTAAAATCATAAGTGTTATCAATATAGAAAATAATTGTTTCAATCAATGGTATAACATTTTTATTAAGCGTTTACCAGCGACGCAGTAGATACTGCGTTGGCACGGCGGTAAATTGAAAGTGGTACATTCGCGATCTCCAGTCGACTCAGCTAAAGAAAGGAATACAAGTTGTAGATACTTGCCCACAAAATTGAGGAATAAACATACAGGTTTTGGTCAGTTCCGTGTTTATCGCTGACAGCGGTCGCAGGAGATGAGTGGCTAGGGAACTGACTCATCCAGGACTAAAGCTTTAGATTTATGTCGGTGCCTACTAGGTCGTACATACATAAATGGGTACCGGATTTTCTTGGAAAGTAGACGGGACTGGCGTTATATTGACGGTTTACCAAATCAATGTGCTATGTACCACGAGTAGCATGACGATGGAAATGATGGCAGTGACCAAGGCATTCATCTGGTTAGAGTCACAAGACTACACCCATGCCCGTATACAGAGTGATTTGATGAGCATGATAAGAAAAGTGGAGGCGGGGTCCGTACGTAGGTAATGGGTAGAGGCATTGCACAAGTCAATAATACGTAATGTCCCCTTTGTCTACGTCCATCGACATGCGTGAGTACGGGTAAATGAAAGAGCGGACAGGCTGGCTAGCTGCGCTACTGATGAGGATGGTCAACCAATGGATCGGGCGGACATCATCAATGCCCTCCGGGAAGTGGGAACGACACAGGACTTCGACAACCATGAGTCACGTCACTCCTTCGGGAGAAAGAGATGGGAGTTAGGATGGGCACAGCCAGAAACGAGAAACTTAGTTTGCGCTTAAGAAGATTAATCAGCCAACACAGAACTGGAGTCGTCAGTCGCTGGACACTTCGAGACTTGATGAGGAGTGGATCTGAGCACCTATGGAGATATTCGGAGTGTGCTGATGATGTCCCACTAATAACTAAATAACTTAATGTGCAATGTTTAAATGAACACAACAAAGCTCTAATATCATATTCTTTTTACGCAATGGGGCGTGACGAAGCATTACGAGACTTTTATTACCTATTTTTTCCCTATTGTTTCCTTTTTATTTATTGCATAGTTGTAGAAATGTTTTATTTGTCGCGAAGAACGGTCATGCTGATATTATGAAATTGTTGTTGAGCCACGATGGTTCATACAGAAATTTGTCAAGCATTTTCTTACAATTAAAAAAAAAATAGAATAATAAATTCATTATAATTTAGTAATGCAACCCTCATTCAAATAGTACTGCTACTACTTTTCTACGTTTCAAATACTTGGGCACAATATTAACATCAGTTGAAAGATGCATCACAGATATAAAAAGCAGAATAGCTCAGGCCAAAATAGCATTTCAGAAAATGAAAAATATCTTATGCAACAAATCTATGTCAATAGAAATGAAAAAGAGAGTTCATCGCTGCTATATAGAACCAATTCTGACCTATGGAAGCGAATCATGGCCAGTAGACAAACAAATGAAAAGACGATTAGAGGCCACAGAGATGGAATTTCTCAGAAGAATGTTGAAAATTCCTTGGACATCTAAAAAGACCAATGAGGAAGTTATCAAAGAGGCCAACATAAGAAAGGGAGCTCATAAAAAACATCAGAAAGAAGCAATCAACATTTTTCGGGCACTTCATGAGAAGAGGAAAGTTGGAATACGTGGTTACAACCGGCAAAAAAAGGAAAGAGAGATCGCGGACGACAAAGAGAGAAATACTGGAAAGCTTGGTATCATGGCATGGAAAACAGTCAACATCAGAATTGATACGATGCACTGTGGATAGAAGATTGTAGAGGGACATGATCGCCTATGCCAACCGGTATGGCACATGATGATGATGTTGATGATGAATAGACCGGATCCGTTGCAGGGTATATTATATATCCTTAAGTTTATACACATCGTGTGTTATAACTTGAGATGCTGTATTTTTTTAAATTTATTTAATGTCTCTATATATGTCTTTCAAAGTTTAACGCATTCAATAATAAATGTCTAAGGAAAATACTTGGAATAGCGTGGAACGAATTCAAAACAAACGAGGAAATTAGAGAAATCGCCAATCAATCACTAATATCTTCAGTAATAAAGAAAAGACGATGGTTATATGTTGGACATGTGATGAGAAGAGATAATAACCGAATAGCAAAGCAAGCCCTCATGTGGGAAACAACAGTTAAGAGAAAAAGAGGAAGACCCAGAGAGACACTGAGAAGAACATTGCTGAGAGAGGCAAGTGCAGCAGGAATCAGTTCCCTCAATGATATAGAGCTGCTTGCACAGAACAGAGACAAATGGCGAGATTTGATAAAAGATCTTTAAAAGAGTTGAAAACTGCTGGAACAAAAATTCAGATAAAAGAAGGAGTATCTTGGTCTACGTCCTATGGGCGGGCTACGGCTCGAAAGGTCAATAGATAGATATATGTCTTTCAGAAGCCTTGAAAAGTTGTGGAAATCAAAACTCATCAGCACAAACACAAAACTTAGACTATTCAAATCAAATGTACTATCAACCCTTACGTATGCGTGTGAAAACTGGAAAACAACAAGAGATATAAAAACAAAGTTGAACGCATTCGAAAATAAATGTCTAAGGAAAATACTTGGTATAGCGTGGAACGAATTCAAAACAAACGAGGAAATTAGAGAAATCGCCAATCAACCACTAATATCTTCAGTAATAAAGAAAAGGCGATGGTCATATGTTGGACATGTGATGAGAAGAGATAATAACCGAATAGCAAAGCAAGCCCTCATGTGGGAAACAACAGGTAAGAGGAAAAGAGGAAGACCCAGAGAGACACTGAGAAGAACATTGATGAGAAAGGCAAGAGCAGCAGTAATCTGCTCCCTCAATGAGATAGAGCTGCTTTTACAGAACAGAGACAAATGGTGAGATTTGATAAAAGATTTTTAAAAGAGTTGAAATCTGCTAGAAAAAAAAAATTAGATAAGTGGAGTAGCTTGGTCTTAGCCTTATGGGCCGGCTACGACTCGAAATGTCAATAGATATATATTCCCGTCTGTCATTTTTCTCAGAGTCGTTCTTCCGAGACTTTAGATCAAATGCTTTATCTGTCTATTGTTGCAGTCATACAGTAAGATGTGATTCCATAACAATGTGAGTGACAACTGACGATATTTGGTCACAGACGACGACAGAGAACACTATAATGAAGAAATCAGAGGCGTGTAATCTTAAACATAGATTTGAGTATGGTGTTATGATTGAATGGTCGGATGAAAAGAATCTTAGTTTTGTTGGCTACTCTAACTATTAAATCCCTTTAGTTACGCCATTTTAGGGAAGAGAAGAGAGATATTCTGTGAGCTCACGTTAGCGCTATTATTTGGTACAACTGCTCCATGGTCTTTGATTTTCCTTGATATTACTGAAAGTAGGCTGTAGTTGTGTGCATAGTTTGATAACTATACACAGTAAGAGTTTTGTCTCTTATAAAAGAGGTCTTCCTAGGCCAACATGTCCTTATATGTTCACTGTATACTTTAGGACATGTTCAATTTCTTAACTGTGTTAGTTTTTATGCATTTCTAACAATTTAACTTTTTTGGAGAAAAATGTCATAAAGTAACCATCTTGACAATCAACACAATGAACGATTATAAACAATGAATTCAGACGTGGAAACCACCAATACTTGTGTCCTATGTTTTATTTATGACACGGTAAAAGAGGCAGAGGCAGACCAAGACTAACATGGACGAGTAACATCAAAAGTCAACAAGTCAATCTATGACAATCTGCACTATCATAGCAAGAAAGTGGAATGGTGATTCTTGGTAGCCAACCTTCGTTGCGGAGTCGGCACTCGATGATGATGATGATGTTTTATTATTGGCATTTGTTCTGATGACTGATATTCTGATCGGTCCATTATGACCACGTATAACCGAAACAAGATATGACATCTGTAGCTTTATATATAAAAAATGTTTATCAAAAAGTGAACTTTGATATTGTCGTGCCCCATTTAATAGACTAAGACAGGGTCCAGTTCAACAAGACTGGAAAGCATTTGTTGGCATACAGAGATTTAAAGTAACCAGTTCAGCATTATAGATACCGCTAAAGACACAGCACTGATTCAGGAATATATGCAAGAGAATAATTGTTGTGCTGAGCTTCTCATCATCAATTAAATGTCACACTCACCAAAATAGTCTAAATAATTAGTACATGTTATGAAGCAGGTTTATCTTTCATTGAATATTAAGACAATAATTGAAACAGGGTGTAGCTCCATTTAAACGGGATTACGTGTTTATTTGGTTTCACTGATACCGGTGTGCCGATTTATTTATTTCATTATTCGTTTGGTTGAATTAGACCCAGTATGAACGGCGATAGATGACAGATTTATTCAAAGAACTGAATTTCAGCAATTTCAATTGTTCGTTTATTATAGAGACTTCATTATCACACCTGGGGTCTGTAGTATACAACTAAGTTTTGTTTATAGTTTAGTCACATTGTGTTAATTACAGATACGCTGTTGGCAGCGGTTTAAACACTATCTCATGCCTCACAGTCTTGCATCAATCTCGTGCCTCACAGTCTTGCATTGACTTTAATCATAACAGTTCTCAAACATGGCTTGGCCTCATCTTCTATAACTGGCTGGTTATGGTAAGATTTGTTTCTAATTCCTTGTATATTCTCCTCGACAATAACATTGAAAACAGGACGGCGGAGTTTGTGTGAATGCAGTAAATGCAGCAACGACAAAATGGTTTCATCAAGGACTCACAACCAATTGCGAGAGATCTTCATTTTGATCTTCAACTTGTAATTCCATAACATAATTTGAAGAGCTTATGAACAATATTTACACAATCATATTCCAAAAACAAACCCACTTGTCCAGGATCTCCATCCACTTTAAGCCAAAATGACAAAACATGTCCACGCCATCCTGTGTAGGATGCCCTAGACTTATTTACTGCTTGAGTCTATGCATCATTCTATCATATCTATAATCAGACATTGAACTAAATCTGTATGCTATTCAGTTGTTTTGTCCCTCTTGTCACGTGACCTTCTCCTACAACCATTTGATGTCTGCCACCAATCTCGAACCGTTTATGTTTATACTTTTTCATCATTGAGTGCCGTATCCGCATCGAAGGTTGGTTGCCGTGGTGCGCTATGTCTCTCGCTGTGATGGTGCAGTTGGATTGGCTGACTTGTCCATCTTTTGATGTCACTCGTTCACGTTATTCTTGGTCTGCCTTTGCCTCTTTTACTTTCTTTTCTTACAAAAAAAAGTAACGATGTTTAAAATTGATTGTTATACTACTTAGTCCTCTATCGCATGTCTTGTAACTTACGAAATTCACATTGTATGGTTAATTCACTATTACAGAAACCCGAGACACTGGTCCTAATACAATAACCTGCAAAATAATCGTTTCTTTAATTAATGAGCTGTCAGTGGTTTCAGTTGAGAAATCTCTACTGGCAAGTCGATGTATCTAAGTGGTTTCAGATCATAAATTTTTACTGGCCAGTCGCTGTATTGAAATGTTTCCAGATCAGAAATTTGTACTGCCAAGTCGTTGTATTTAAATAGTTTCAGATCAGAAATTTGTACTGGCAAGTCGCTGTATTTAAATGGTTTCAGATCAGAAATTTATAATGGCAAGTCGCTGTATTTAAATGGTTTCAGATCAGAAATTGTTACTGGCAAGTCGTTGTATTTAAATGGTTTCAGATTAGAAATTTGTACTGGCAAGTCGTTGTATTTAAATGGTTTCAATTTAAACTCCTCTACTGGCAAGTCGCTGTATCTAAGATGGCGTTTATGAACAAAGTTGGGGTTGTCTATTATTTTTTCCCGTTTATTAATTTTTTTTTCTTCAGGAAATCTAGTTATATTATATTATGGTCACTTTCGGTGCCGCTACGCCTTAAGCGTTTTGGCGTGTGATGTGGCTACTATCATGCAGACTGCAGCTGCCTTTCTTTGTTTGGATCCTTCAATAAGATGACATGTTAATTTGGATGAATCCACTGGCACGGCGCTTGAGCAATTATGGATTTTAGTTCGTTTGCAGTGATACCGGGGCCTTCGACTAACTACAACTACAACTATTATGTTAGAGTCATCATCGCTGCACTCAGGACACATCTATACGTGTTGCAATCTCCTTCTCAGAACCTTCATTAGCACGCAACGAATAACTGTGTCAGTTCAGTGTTGCTTTACAATTCCTTTTACTCTGTAGAAATGAGGCTAATTTTTCAGCCCATATTTGTATATGTGGCAAATTAATGAAAAATGAAACTTTACAAACAACTGTGGGTATATAAATATATGCCTTAATCTGTAATGTGACTAGTCACAAGGGCGCGTACGTACATTACATACAAACGTGAATTAACCAATGTTCTAATTAGGTTATTACGAAGGTCATCTACTTTAGAGTTCATATCTCTAGAGACGACGTGCTGTGTCGAAGATACGAGCTGAATCCTCATTCAGGCAGGTTATTGTATTTATTGTGTTTTCTTCCGCTTGTGGATTGTTTGGAATGATGTAATACTATCCGTGTCATTCTATACATTATGGATCTCCACAATGATTGGTCCATGCAGTTTATTCTATATTGCCTTGTGTGTATTTCGCCGAGATATAGTTTAAATAAAAATATTTTTTTGAAAAATAATATAGCAGCTTTGATAAGATGAAAAAAGAGCAGTTGTTTTTCAGCAAGCAAAATGAGCGCTCGTCATGGATGTGCTTGTATTTCAAAATATAACGATTTATTCATTCACTGGCCACATCGACGATTGGCTACATGGGTCGCCATTTTACTATGTAATTTGTCTTGATTGGGGCACGCATGTATATGTTCACCTGTCCACATTTTAATGTAATCAGTCCACTTTAGCTTAGTCTGAATCTGCCTCGTCTATCTCGTGCCTTCTCTTCCAAGATGACTTTTAGAAGAGTAAAATGTTAAATGTAATAAAAGAGTTAAAGTAAAAGTAAAGTACCCCCGTCACGCCAAGTGGCGTATAGGGAATATGGTGTTAGTGAACATAAATTTTACAGATCTTCGGCACATGCATTTTGGGGTAATGTGGTCGGTGTTACGCCCGTGCCGCATTACTTTCCCAGAAAAAAATCCGGTACCCATTTAAGGCTAGGTGAACCGGAAGCCGTCGATTGAGATTGAACCCTATCTCTTGCCCCTTGTAGTCCAGTTCACTAACCACTGAGCTATCGCGGCTCCCTCTTAGGACGGTTAGAGCAAATTATCTTACGCTGTTGATATTGTGTGTATCGTCAGGGCAGAGACCGAGAAAATTGTGCGGAAGAATTTCAGACAGAGCTCTGATCGTATAAGCGTGTGCTGTGGCAGGAGCTCTTGTCAAACTGACTGACACCATGATGACATGGTTTACATGGCGCAGTCAACACAGCAACGTCAAGTGTGAATCTGTCTTCAGAGGGTGTTGCAAAAGCTCATGCAATGAGATGTCTAGTAGTGTGGGTTGACTGGAGTCTTGCATTTACCAAGCATGTTGACTAGAGTCTTGCATTGACCAAGCATGTTGACCAGATCGTATTAAAAGCCATAAACAGCATATCCGCAATGAGGGTCATGGCACAATAGCACAAATTTAGAAGCGTTATCTTGTTCTTTTATAGCAACGGCTGGTCTTGTCCGTGATTGAGTATGAACTGGCGATCCTGACTCATAGCAAGACGCAAATGTAATACTGGAAATGGTACAAAATGAGGCAATCTGTATCATCCTTGGGGGTACAAAACATAATGTGTGTACTGCGTTATATCCTCGATTTTCCTACCACGGTAGACACAATGCAATTTTGTCGAGAAAGTTCTCACCTTTGAATCAATGCAAATCTACATTATTGGGTATTTGTAGAACAACGGGCAGCAGGTTAAAAAGAAGAAGATGATGAATGGTTCAACGCTATATATATATATATATATATATATATATATATATATATGTTAAGCAAGTGCATTTGATCAAGGAAATATAAGTCGGGTATTAGAATGAGTACGAGTGATGTCAGAGTACAGTTCTTCCTGTAGTCACAGGGCAGAGAATGCTGCAAACAAAACCAGTTGACCGTTGAGGCAGAGTTCCAAGCCTTGATTATCGAGGATTTTATTTTTAGAGTGATGCATTATTTATACAGATTTATGTGTTATTTGGCACATTCGGAGCTCGTGCACTTTCAGAGCTCATTTTGAAGGTAAAGTAGTGTTTTCGCATTGATTATGATTATATTTATTATGGAAATTATTGTTCTCTGTAACGTACTGCCGTGGCTTCAGATATTGACTTAATTAAACACATGCGTGTTTTCTCAGTGACTCAAATCTCAGAAAGACGCGCACGAACTTTGCTCGATGGCAGTGGTTAGAGACTCTGAAAAGTTCTAGTCTAAAAAGACTGCGCTAATTTTGTATGCCAGGGCCCTCGGTTTTAAGAGTTAATGAGCATGATGACAGCCTGGTCAGTTTGGCTGAAGTTGAGTGTGGAAGGACAATGGACCGCGCTGACATTCTGAAAGTCATCAGTGACTCTAGACCAAAAACCGCCTAAGAAAAACCCCTAAATACTCAATCTTGAACATCTGCACAAATATCATGTCAATGTGGAAGGTGCCAAACGTGAGCGCTGGGGAATCTATAGAAGACGTATCCACCAACTCCTGTCGTTAGTCGATGCGTGCCAAGAGGAAAACCTCGGTAATTCTGAGCACCTGTGGACTTGTCTGGTGTGCATTGGGGATGACCTGCCGATTAAACGAAATTAAACCCTCACTGCCTTTAGCAGGTTTGGTCTGGTTCCCTTTCACTGTTATTTCTGAGCCACATGGTAGTTCTTGTTTCCGTTTATGTTCTCAACGGTAACATATTCAGCTCTAGTTTCTGTATGCTGTGACTGTAATAATTTTCTCTTGACATTTAATCGTATGGTGAAAACATGTAAATGGTATTTTTAGGATAATATTTTCATTATAAATTTATTTTATTTTTTACCTTAATAAAACAACTTATATAATTAATACTGATTTAATGTATTTACCTCGCTCTTTAAAGTGGTATTTCTACTGCATAATTGTATAGTATATACTGAGAGGGAAGGTCCAAAGAAAAAAATATAATTAAAAACAATATTTCCTCTCATTATCCTGATTTATTTGAAATTTGAACATTTCTCAGTTAATATATGAGAATTGTTAAAGATTTTTAAATTCTGAAAACTGGACTGCGATTGACATTCATAGACCGTAATGATACAATGATAGTGAACAGAGACACGAGTTAATAATTAATGTTGTGATATAGAGAATTACAGAAAAGAGCTGACTGTAATGAGCGCTAACAGAGAGATGGCTTTAATAACAAGAATAATATATATATATATATATATAGTATATGTTAAAGTTTAGACGAATACTAAATTTTCCCGAACCGAACCCTGTTCAGATTCTCGAATATATCGATTTCTTCATATAATAATACATAATAGGAATAAAGGAAAAACATTTTTTTGTAAAGTTAAATTATTTTAATGTAACAAAATAAAAAAAATCTGTGTTTAATGATAAGTAAATTAAAGAAACATAAAAAAATATAATCATATTTATTAAGAATATACATAAATGAAAAGTATAATTAGCAGATAAAGTACATAATAAACATTCTTGAGACAAAACGTTAATTTCTATTTTATCAACATAATTTGACGGAAGATATTTTAATTCTTGATTAACAATTCACATTTCTTTTACGTTTCTCTGTAATTTGGATGAACATGTGAATTTCAAATGTTACATATTTTAGAATGGGTATATGCCACTTCTCTAGATAATTATGCAGAATTGATTGCAACTTGTATAATTTTCATTATCTGAAGTTTTTAAAATATCGTTCGAGATATTTTAAGGTATTTGAGATGATGCCATCTCATGGGTTGACAACAGTTGAAGGTTAAAGGAAATACAATGACAGATCGTCCCTTAGTGTGCATACATGCTCGGGTTCTCGACAGAAGCAACTTATGAAACCCACAACGAAGAACTAAACAGAAGAATATATAGTCGTCAAGTGATCTATTCACGACATGTAGAGAAAAATGTGTAAACTCTAACTGTGCTAGGTCATTATTTTTGGAGAGTGTTGGGTCCAGTTCACATTGTCACTTCACTACTTTTTTCTCAAATCCGTGAATCAGACACGAGCCACGATAGCTCAGACGTTAGTGAACTGGACTAGTCAGGACCAGAGGTTGGGTTCGATTATCATTGACGTCGTCCAGGTTCACCCAGCCATAATAGTTAAATGGGTGCCAGATTTTTTTTGTCTGAGAAAGAAAAACGGCACGGGCGTAATACTGACCACAATACCATAAAAATCATGTGCAGGAGTTCTATAAAAATTATGGCCACTAACATATTCCCTATACGCCACGTTATGGAGATCTTTTCTCTCTTTTTTTCTTTTAGTGAGCCAGGTACCTATATTTCATTGGGTCTGCGGAGTCAGCTAGAGACCTTCTTCGAACACTCGTTCACTAAATCGCAAAGACAGGCCGCTATCAGGGAGCCATTGATAACTTTTGATGATAAGAAAACATACATTGAAATAATGTATCCCTCAAGATTTTCACCTTAACTGCATGGAAATAAAGAAAGAGTACACAAATAAGGACAGAGAGACTTAACAAATGAAATCTCAGTGGCTTTGACTAATTCAATGATAGTAAAGTCTTCTTCCTCTTTCCTTCCTCATCTGCCTTTCGCCTTTCAGCGTCGAGGGGAGATATAATTTGCGGTCTTTTGCTCTTCTGTTCGCCTCTGCTTCTGTTATGTTTCCTAGTGCTTCTAATATTCCATCGATCCATCTTTTTCGTGGTCGACCTTTGGGTCTGGTGTTCTCACAACGTTTGCTGAAGGCTTGTTGTGTTCTATTTTGATCTTTCTGCCTTGTAACGTGGCCAAACCATTTTATCTGTTGTTTCCATATATATTATATGGCGGGGGCTATTCCTAACTTTTTTCTCAGTTCTTCATTTCTGATCTTATCTCTCAGACTGTTTCCTGTCATTCGTCTAACACACTTCATCTCTGTAGAGGTAATTTTCTTATTGTTCTTGCATCTAGGGTCCGCAATAGCGGTCATAACTGCCCAATGATCTGAAAAGCTTTGTTGCATATTGATTCTATCTCTGCTGTTTGAGAATTATCGTTTGTTATTAGACTTCCTAGGTATTTGAATTCCTCTACCTGTTTTAGTTTCCTGCCTTCTATAGTTATACCTTCTATAGTTATACCTTCTATAGTTATACCTTCTATAGTTATACCTTCTATAGTTATACCTTCTATAGTTATACCTTCTATAGTTATACCTTCTATAGTTATACTGATGTTCTGTTTATTTTTGGCGACTTTTATGTAGTAAAGTAAAAGTAAATATTCCCTCTACTGCTTTTATGGAAAATATTTTTTAATTTTTGAATATGTGAAAAATCGGAAGCCGCGATAGCTCAGTGGTTAGTGAACTGGACTACAAAGGACAAAGGGTAGGGTTCGATACCAATCGCGGCTTCCGGGTTCACCCAGACTTAAATGGGTATCGGATTTTTTATGGGAAAGTAAAGCAGCACGGGCGTAATACCGATCACATTACCCCAAAAATCATGTGCTGAAAGTCCTTAAAATGTATGATCACTAACACCATATTCCCTATACGCCACTTGACGTGACGGGGTCTGTTGACTTTGTTATACTATATACATATAATATGGCGTAATACCGATCACATTACCCCAAAAATCATGTGCTGAAGGTCCTTAAAATGTATGGTCTCTAACACCATATTCCTTATACGCCACTTGACGTGACGGGGTCTGTTGACTTTGTTATAATATATATATATATATATATATATATATATATATATATATCATTAAAGTGCAATTATAAGACAGTCTGAGAAAAAGCATATTTTAATTTCAAATAAATACATTTATATTTGACAGAATGCTACTAAAGTATTCAGTAGACTGTTGCCCTATCTAATTTCGTATGTTTCTTGTATATGTAATTTTAAAAATAAAAATGCGGTGTCATTACACATTTTTTGTAGTATCCTGAGTTCATCCTGTGTTACAAGCAATCCAGCACTGATCCAATCAATGACACGTAATCACTGAAGTAAATAAAATAACATAATCAATGACAAGATAGTTCCAAGTCAGTAGCAAATAATAAGAATACAAGCTCACACTACAACAAACTGACAGTCTTCCGTTCTGTGTTTGAATTGTCATTGTTTGGTGGTTGAAAGTTGTCACTTTTTGCCATACAAAAGTTGTCTTACCTTCAGAACCAAAGCGAATATACAAATGATAGCTGCGGCAACCAATAAACCAACACCAAATAATGCGTGTAACACCGTAATATAGCCGCTGGACATATGTGCTTCTCGTAAATATGATTGCCACAAGAGATCTGTTTCTTAGAGCACAATATTGTTAGTCGAGGAGAGAAGTGCTGTATTCTGAGATACAAATCATTGTGTTGACAATGTCGATGAGACACACGAACAGCGTGTTTCTTTAGACCATGGGTACTCTACTCTGAGTGTTAAAGCAATAGAAATAAACTATAACTTTAATAGTTCAGACAATAAGAACCTTCATTTGAAAATAAATGGTAGACATTAAACCGCTCAGACTTTTCTCAAAATGTGTTTAATGAACAAAGATAATAAATAATGCAGTTGATGGAAATGTTAACACTTTTTTAAAACTTTAGACGTATGCTAAACAAACAAAATAATGTCGAATTGCTCAGCATTCACAAATTTGCGATCTTCGACATTTCAAAGCCATGTCGTTAAAGGTTTGCCTGTATTTTGAGCTCATGTTGTAGTAAAGGAAAATGTTGACGCTGGAGTTAATAGAATGGAAACAGTTTGCAGTAGTCCAAGCTGCTTGACAAATATTAACGAATTGACCCTTAATGTTAAACTCTGGCCCAACAATAAACGAAGTCATTGCCAAGATAGCACCCGGCGTGTAGCAGACAATGAGAACACAGGCTATCAGCACAATCATCTTCACAGTCTTCCGCTCTTTGTTTGAAACATTAATAACTTGCTGACTGCAGGCTGCAACTTTTCGCCATTCAGAAGTTTGTCTTAATTTGAGAACTAGTGCAAGTGTAAAAATTATAACACCAATAAATGACGTAGCACTTAGCAATGAGTGTAGCACATAATTTATACCCTCAAAATAATTCCTGTTCCTGGTAAAAATTATTCCCATAAGAGTTTTGTTTTTTTCTGGTACGTATCTCCAACCGAGGTAGGAAGTAGCGTACTCTGGAATGAGAGCCATTATATTGATAATATAGATAAGGCAGATGATCAGTGTAGTTCTTTTCGCTGTAACTATTTGTTTGACCTTGAGTGGTAGCGCGATAGAGATAAACCTTTCTGATGTAATATAAACTGTGATGTAGCTGGTGATTCGGCAAAAACAAACGTGGGGCCAGGCTGCTGTAAGATACATGACTTCTACTGAGATCCAAGTGATTCCATAAAATGGGAGAAGTGGATTCAAACATATACTTGACCACTCCAAGGCAATAAGACAACACAGGTCAGATATTGCGAGCCCAAGAAATGCAATGTTTACGGTATTTTTGAAACCTTGTTTGTAGAAAATGATGATATTGACAATGTTGGCTAATATTCCAAACAGACCAACTAGAGCACAAATAGACACACAATTGATAAACTCAAATATCTTCAGCTCGTTATCGCTTAAATAAATGGAGTTATCTTCAGTCTGTACATATTTGACATACTTTCCAGCTTGTTGATTCATATAAGTAATAGGGGTGGTATTTATAATTGAATACATTTTCTAAAATTGACTTTTCCTAAGTAAAAAAAAATAATACAGTTCTCCGTCACGCCTAGTGGCACATATAGAATATGGTGTTAGTGACCATAATCTTTACAGACAGACCTTGAGCACATTATTTTTCAGGTATTGTGGTCAGTATTACACACGTGCCGCTTTAGAAAAAAGATTGCGAAAAAAACCATTTTAGTCTGGGTGAATCTGGAAGCCGTCGATAAGGATCGAACCAGACCTCTTATCCTTGGTAGTCCAGTCCACTAACCACTGAGCTTTTGCGGCTCCCAACTTTTCCTAAACATTTCACAATTAATTGATGCCTCTATTATTCTTCTTCTATGATCACTTTCCCCTTTTCTAACTTATTACACACAAAAATATTCAATCCTCCAACAATGCAGCTGTCATAGATCGTTCTTATTACCACACTTCGTCTGCTAAGTATCTTTTTTGTGACCTGCTCAGAACTATAAGGTCGTTGGTCCATGCACGTATTTGAAGACTTTCTTTCTGGAGTCCTGAACTCGTTCTGTGGTAGCAAAATATGTGGTTTAAGAACATAAATAGAAATAGTTTATGTTCTATTTTGTACATATCGACATCAAGTAATGTTGCGTTAAAGAAAGTTCCAATGTTTGAAGATTAGTTTGTGTTTTAGATTATTAAATACAATTATAACATTGGCGTTACAATTTCTGTAATATTTATTGACTTTCTGGATGACACAAATTTATTTAAGTGTTACGTTTGACAGTGTCATATTTAATTCTTGTTAAAAATCAGCATGTACATAATTCGTAAAATTACATATGATCAGTGACAATTTGGTAGCAGTAAGTTGTAATCTTCATAAATTAATTCATTCCAGGAGACGAATTCACGTTCGTTAATGCAATAATTTGTTAGTTTATATTTTAGTGAATTTTATTTCTGGTCTAATTATAGGCGAATAATTGAAATTATTGGAGAATTAACAATTCTTCATGTCACGTAATTACAAGTCTCTGTGACTAATGTTAGTGTGTCGACATGACAGTCTAGAAGGTAGTGTAAGTGACGTTTAATTGTAAATGTACTATTTTGTGTACGTAGTTAGTTTCAAGTTTTACAAACATGAACTTAGATATAATAAATATGTTCTCTATCACACACTATGCATGCTATTTTGATACAGATGTGCCACTATTAATAATAATTGTTTTCTTTGGATACGATGTTGTAATAAAATAATTCAGTCACAGTTGTGCTCACTGCGGTTTTCTGGGCTGTTGCTAAGATCAGTTCTAGCATAGCAGTTCCATTTTCTTCGAAGGTGATAATAAATTTGCTAATTGTTTGCACTCGTTTATGTTCTCATTTTTCTTGTCAACAGAAACATCACTGTCATTTTCGAACATTGGTATTTTACCTATCTATAGTCTATACGTATTTTGGTCTCTTGTAAGATTACATAGAAGGATCTCAGTACAGTGCACACACTCCGCGACATATTTAATACTCTTGTATTACAAGTTGTTGAGCTATTAGTTAGTTCATGCATGAAATGTCGAAGGAGTACAGTGACGTCTATAATCTTGTCATTTGCCTATTGAGATGATGATATGTTTCAGAATCAATTGTATCCGACGAGTTCTCTTTATTCCAAAAAATAAGTCTATTGAAAACAACACTGCATAATTATAGTGCTTGGGGAAGTCATCGTCATATTTCTTGAAATTATTTACCAATGTTTTGTCCTTCGTTTGAAATAGCATGTGTTTTTGAGTCGCGTAAGAGCAGTAGTTAGTGATCAACCCTATAGCAAACAAGATGCTGAGTTCGATTCCTATCAAGGATCTGGTTTCTCCCAGCTTTAAATGGGTATTGATTTTTTTCCTGGAAGAGAAAAACAGCATTGACCTATTACTGACCATCGATCAATCAGTTAAAATCATGTAGATCCCATTTTGAAGTATAGGCCACGGACAAGGTCTCTCCATCCATCCATCTTCGTGGACATTTTCTCTATTTCTCTACAGTCCAGGCTTGTGTTCTTGAAGATTTCTGTAACTTATCTAACATCTATGTATTCATGGGCATCTTTGACTTTCTCTATCCCTGTGGGCTCCATGTAATTCTTGTCTTAACACTGACCATTTAACACCAAAAATGTGTCGATAGTATAAAAAAAACATGAGTATTTTTAACACCTTATTCTTTACCGCTTTGTGACATAACGGGCTCGTCTTTATCTGTTTTGGTTGTTAAGGTTATCATCTTTGATTACATTTTTAAAAGCCTGGCTTGAGTTTTAATGCTTTAAAAATCTCACTATTGTGTAGTTTTCTCGTGATTTCGTTTAAGTTAAAATCATAAGTGTTATCAATATAGAAAATAATTGTTTCAATCAATGGTATAACATTTTTATTAAGCGTTTACCAGCGACGTTGTGGATACTGCACTGGCACGTCGGTAAATTGAAAGTGGTACACTCGCGATCTCCAGTCGACTCAGCTAAAGAAAGGAATACAAATTGTAGATACTTGCTCTCAAAATTGAGGAATAAACATAGAGGTTTTGGTCAGTTCCGTGTTTATCGCTGACAGTGGTCGCAGGAGAACAGTGGCTAGGGAACCGACTCATCCAGGACAAAAGCTTTAGATTTATGTCGATAGCTACTAGGTCGTACATACATAAATGGGTACCGGATTTTCTTGGAAAGTAGACGGGACTGGCGTTATATTGACGGTTTACCAAAACAATGTGCTATGTACCACGAGTAGCATGACGATGGAGATGATGGCAGTGACCAAGGCATTCATCTGGTTAGAGTCTCAAGACTACACCCATGCCCGTATGCGGAGTGATTTGATGAGCATTATAATAAAAGTGGAGGCGGGGTCCGTACGTATGTAATGGGTAGAGTCATTGCACAAGTCAATAATACGTTATGTCACCTTTGTCTATGTCCATCGATATGCGTGAGTACGGGTAAATGAAAGAGCGGACAGGTTGGCTAGCTGCGCTACTGATGAGGATGGTCAACCAATGGATCGGGCGGACATCATCAATGCCCTCCGGGAAGTGGGAACGACACAGGACTTCGACAACCATGAGTCACGTCACTCCTTCGGGTGAAAGAAATGGGAGTTAGGATGGGCACAGCCAGAAACGAGAAACTTAGTGGGCGCTGAAGAAGATTAATCAGCCAACACAGAACTGGAGTCGTCAGTCCCTGGACACTTCGAGACTTGATGAGGAGTGGATCTGAGCACCTATGGAGATATTCGGAGTGTAATGATGATGACCCACTAATAACTAAAATAACTCAATGTGCAATGTTTAAATGAACACAAAAAAGCTCTAATATCATATTCTTTTTACGCAATGGGATGTGACGAAGCATTACGAGACTTTTATTATCTATTTTTTCCCTATTGTTTCCTTTTTACTTATTGCATAGTTGTAGAAATGTTTTATTTTTCGCGAAGAACGGTAATGCTGATATTATGAAATTGTTGTTGGGCCACGATGGTTCATACAGAAATTTGTCACGCATTTTCGTACAATTTAAAAAAAAATATTATAATAAATAAAATATGTAAGAAATGCAAACCTCATTCAAATAGTACTTCTACTACTTTTCAACGTTTCAAATACTTGGGCACAATAATAACATCAAATGAAAGATGCACCACAGAAATAAAAAGCAGAATAGCTCAGGGCAAAATAGATTTCAGAAAATGAAAAATATCTTATGCAACAAATCTATGTCAGTAGAAATGAAAAAGAGAGTTCATCGCTGCTATATAGAACCAATTCTTACCTATGGTAGCGAATCATGGACAGTAGACAAACAAATGAAAAGACGATTAGAGGCCACAGAGATGGAATTTCTCTGAAGAATGTTGAAAGTTCCTTGGACAGCTAAAAAGACCAATGAGGAAGTTCTTAAAGAGGCCAACACAAAAAGGCAGCTCCTAAAAACATCAGAAAGAAGCAATCAACATTTTTCGGGCACATCATGAGAAGAATAAAGTTGGAATACTTGGTTACAACTGGCAAAATAAAAGGAAAGAGAGATTGCGGACGACAAATAGAGAAAATACTGGATAGCTTGGTGTTATGGAATGGAAAACGGTCAACATCAGAACAGATACCATGCAATGTGGATAGAAGGTTGTGGAGGGACATGATCGCCTACGCCAAACGGTAAGACACATGATGATCATGATGATGAATACACCGGATCCGCTGCAGGTTGTATTATATATGCTGAGGTTTATACACATCGTGTGTTATAACTTGATGTGCTTTATTTTTTAATTTAATTAATGTCTCTATATATATCTTTCAAAGTTGAACGCATTCGAAAATAAATGTCTACGGAAAATACTTGGAATAGCGTGGAACGAATTTAAAACAAACGAGGAAATTAGAGAAATCGCCAATCAACCACTAATATCTTCAGTAATAAAGAAAAGACGATGGTCATATGTTGGACATGTGATGAGAAGAGATAATAACCGAATAGCAAAGCAAGCCCTCATGTGGGAAACAACAGGGAAGAGGAAAAGAGGAAGACCCAGAGAGACACTGAGAAGAACATTGATGCGAGAGGCAAGAGTAGCAGGAATCGGCTCCCTCAATGAGATAGAGTTGCTTGCACAGAACAGAGACATATGGCGAGATTTGATAAAACATCTTTAAAAGAATTGAAAACTGCTAGAACAAAAGTTCAGATAAGAGAAGGAGTATCTTGGTCTACGCCTTATGGGCCGGCTACGGCTCGAAAGGTCAATAGATATATATTCCCGTTTGTCATTTTTCTCAGAGTCGTTCTTCCGAGACTTTAGATCAAATGCTTTATCTGTCTATTGTTGCAGTCATACAGTAAGATGTGATTCCATAACAATGTGAGCAATAACTGACGATATTTGGTCACAGACGACGACAGAGAACACTATAATGATGAAATCAGAGTCGTGTAATCTTAAACATAGATTTGAGTATGGTGTAATGATTGAATGGTCGAATGAAAAGAATCTTACATTTGTTGGCTACTCTAACTATTAAATCCCTTTAGTTACGCCATTTTAGGGAAGAGAAGAGAGATATTCTGTGAGTTCACGTTAGCGCTATTATTTGGTACAACTGCTCCATGGTCTTTGATTTTCCTTGATATTACTGAAAGTAGGCTGTAGTTGTGTGCATAGTTTGATAGTTGTACACAGTAAGAGTTTTGTTTCTTATAAAAGAGGTCTTCCTAGGCCATCATGTCCTTATATGTTCACTGTATACTTTAGGACATGTTTACTTTCTTAACTTTCTTATTTTTTTTATTAAATTCTAACAATTTAACTTTTTTTGGAGAAAAGCGTCATAAATGTAACTATCTTGACAATCAACAATTTGAGCGATTAGAAAAATTGAATTCAGACGTGGAAACCACGAATACTTGTGTCCTATGTTTTATTTAAGACAAGGTAAAAGAGGCAGAGGCAGACCAAGATTAACATGGACGAGTAACATCAAAAGTCAACAAGTCAGTTGCCTTTTGTCAAAAAGTCAACAAGCCAGTTGTCAGTCTGCACTATCAAAGCAAGAAACAGAGTGGAATGGTGATTCATGGTAGCCAACCTTCGTTGCGGAGTCGGCACTCGATGATGATGATGATGTTTTATTATTGACATTCGTTCTGATGACTGATATTCTGACCTGTCCATTATGACCACGTATAACCGAAACAAGATATGACATCTGTAGCTTTATATATAAAAAATGTTTATCAAAAAGTGAACTTTGATATTGTCTTGCCCCATTTAATAGGCTAAGACAGGGTCCAGTTCAACACGACTGGAAAGCATTTGTTGGCATACAGAGATTTAAAGTAGCCAGTTCAGCATTATAGATACCGCTAAAGACACAGCACTGATTCTGGAATATATGCAAGATAATAATTGTTGTGCTGAGCTTCTCATCATCAATTAAATGTCACACACACCAAAATAGTCTAAATAGTTAGTACATGTTATGAAGCAGGTTTATCTTTCATTGATTATTAAGACAATAATTGAAACAGGGTGTGGCTCCATTTAAAACGGGATTACGTGTTTATTTGGCTTCACTGGTGCCGGTTTGCTGATTTATTTATTTAATTACTCGTTTGGTTCAATTAGACCCAGTATGAACGGCGATAGATGACCGATTTATTCAAAGAACTGAATTTCAGTAATTTTAATTGTTCGTTTATTATAGAGACTTCATTATCACACCTGGGGTCTGTAGTATACAACTAAGTTTTGTTTATAGTTTAGTCACATTGTGTTAATTACAGATACGCTGTTGGCAGCGGTTGAAACACTATCTCATGCCTCATATTCTTGCACTGACTTTAATCATAACAGTTCTCAAACATGGCTTGGCCTCATCTTCTATAACTGGCTGGTTATGGTAAGATTTGTTTCTAATTCTTTGTATATTCTTCTCGACAAGAACATTGTAAACAGGACGGCCGAGATATTTGTGAATGCAGTAAATGTAGCAACGACAAAATGGTTTCATCAAGAACTCACATCCAATTGCGAGTGATCTTCATTTTGATCTTCAACTTGTAATTCCATAACATAATTTGAAGAGCTTATGAACAATATTTACACAATCATATTTCAAAACAAACCCACGTGTCCAGGATCTCCATCCACTTTAAGCCAAAATGACAAAACATGTCCACACCATCCTATGTAGGATGCAGGGAATAATAGAACAAAGAAGTATGTGTTAGCACTCGGAAAAATTGACAGACAAACAACAATAGAAAAAAACGAAGAACAATATATGGTCCGAAGTGGGATCGAACCCGTACTCAGTGGCACCGCGCCTTGCCACGAGAAGCCGAACGCTTGGTACACTGCCACGCAGCCAACTAAAAATTGGCTATTGCAGTAGTGTCTTCCACGAAAGGCGATCTCAATGACTATAGCATAGGGTAACGATCACAGACCGGAAATAAATTGTATATTTGTACTTTCCTATTAATGCAAGTATCTCCCAGTAGGGCTGAATACTTGTGTTGTAGACAAACATTTATTGGACGAAACAGCACGAATAGTAGTTCCCAGTGGTAATATACTGGGTACAAATAATAATACATAAATATTATTATATGGGGAACTTCCGAGGCGATAATAGGGAATAATAGAACAAAGAAGTATGTGTTAGCACTCGGAAAAATTGACAGACAAACAACAATAGAAAAAAACGAAGAACAATATATGGTCCGAAGTGGGATCGAACCCGTACTCAGTGGCACCGCGCCTTGCCACGAGAAGCCGAACGCTTGGTACACTGCCACGCAGCCAACTAAAAATTGGCTATTGCAGTAGTGTCTTCCACGAAAGGCGATCTCAATGACTATAGCATAGGGTAACGATCACAGACCGGAAATAAATTGTATATTTGTACTTTCCTATTAATGCAAGTATCTCCCAGTAGGGCTGAATACTTGTGTTGTAGACAAACATTTATTGGACGAAACAGCACGAATAGTAGTTGCCAGTGGTAATATACTGGGTACAAATAATAATACATAAATATTATTATATGGGGAACTTCCGAGGCGATAATAGGGAATAATAGAACAAAGAAGTATGTGTTAGCACTCGGAAAAATTGACAGACAAACAACAATAGAAAAAAACGAAGAACAATATATGGTCCGAAGTGGGATCGAACCCGTACTCAGTGGCACCGCGCCTTGCCACGAGAAGCCGAACGCTTGGTACACTGCCACGCAGCCAACTAAAAATTGGCTATTGCAGTAGTGTCTTCCACGAAAGGCGATCTCAATGACTATAGCATAGGGTAACGATCACAGACCGGAAATAAATTGTATATTTGTACTTTCCTATTAATGCAAGTATCTCCCAGTAGGGCTGAATACTTGTGTTGTAGACAAACATTTATTGGACGAAACAGCACGAATAGTAGTTCCCAGTGGTAATATACTGGGTACAAATAATAATACATAAATATTATTATATGGGGAACTTCCGAGGCGATAATAGGGAATAATAGAACAAAGAAGTATGTGTTAACACTCGGAAAAATTGACAGACAAACAACAATAGAAAAAAACGAAGAACAATATATGGTCCGAAGTGGGATCGAACCCGTACTCAGTGGCACTGCGCCTTGCCACGAGAAGCCGAACGCTTGGTACACTGCCACGCAGCCAACTAAAAATTGGCTATTGCAGTAGTGTCTTCCACGAAAGGCGATCTCAATGACTATAGCATAGGGTAACGATCACAGACCGGAAATAAATTGTATATTTGTACTTTCCTATTAATGCAAGTATCTCCCAGTAGGGCTGAATACTTGTGTTGTAGACAAACATTTATTGGACGAAACAGCACGAATAGTAGTTCCCAGTGGTAATATACTGGGTACAAATAATAATACATAAATATTATTATATGGGGAACTTCCGAGGCGATAATAGGGAATAATAGAACAAAGAAGTATGTGTTAGCACTCGGAAAAATTGACAGACAAACAACAATAGAAAAAAACGAAGAACAATATATGGTCCGAAGTGGGATCGAACCCGTACTCAGTGGCACCGCGCCTTGCCACGAGAAGCCGAACGCTTGGTACACTGCCACGCAGCCAACTAAAAATTGGCTATTGCAGTAGTGTCTTCCACGAAAGGCGATCTCAATGACTATAGCATAGGGTAACGATCACAGACCGGAAATAAATTGTATATTTGTACTTTCCTATTAATGCAAGTATCTCCCAGTAGGGCTGAATACTTGTGTTGTAGACAAACATTTATTGGACGAAACAGCACGAATAGTAGTTCCCAGTGGTAATATACTGGGTACAAATAATAATACATAAATATTATTATATGGGGAACTTCCGAGGCGATAATAGGGAATAATAGAACAAAGAAGTATGTGTTAGCACTCGGAAAAATTGACAGACAAACAACAATAGAAAAAAACGAAGAACAATATATGGTCCGAAGTGGGATCGAACCCGTACTCAGTGGCACCGCGCCTTGCCACGAGAAGCCGAACGCTTGGTACACTGCCACGCAGCCAACTAAAAATTGGCTATTGCAGTAGTGTCTTCCACGAAAGGCGATCTCAATGACTATAGCATAGGGTAACGATCACAGACCGGAAATAAATTGTATATTTGTACTTTCCTATTAATGCAAGTATCTCCCAGTAGGGCTGAATACTTGTGTTGTAGACAAACATTTATTGGACGAAACAGCACGAATAGTAGTTCCCAGTGGTAATATACTGGGTACAAATAATAATACATAAATATTATTATATGGGGAACTTCCGAGGCGATAATAGGGAATAATAGAACAAAGAAGTATGTGTTAGCACTCGGAAAAATTGACAGACAAACAACAATAGAAAAAAACGAAGAACAATATATGGTCTGTATGTAGGATGCCCCTGACTAATTTACTGCTTGAGTATATGCATCATTCTATCATATATATATAATCAGACATTGAGCCAAACTTAATTCCAAATCGTGTCCATCTATGCTCAGTAACAAAGAAAAACTGTCGGCCACTAAACCACGCCTTTCTCTTCTGCACGCCAATCAGTTGCTTTGTCGCTCTTGTCACGTGACCTTCTCCTACAACCATTTGATGTCTGCCATCATTCTCGAACCGTTTATTTGTATTGTTTTTCATCATTGAGTGCCGTATCCGCATCGAAGGTTGACTGCCGTGGAGCACTATGTCTCTTGCTTTGATGGTGCAGGTGGATAGGCTGAATTGTGCGTCTTTTGATGCTACTCGTTCACGTTAGTCTTGGTCTGCCTTAGCCTCCTTTACCCCTCTTTTCTTACCAAAAAAAGAAACGATGCTTAAAATTCATTGTTATACTACTTAGTCCGTTATCGCATGTCTTGTAACTTACAAATTCACATTGAATGGTTAATTCACTATTACAGAAACCCGAGACACTAGCCCTGATATAGTAACCTGCCAAAAAATATTTTGTTTAATTAATGAGCTGTCAGTGGTTTCAGTTCAGAAATCTCTACTGGCAAGTCGCTGTATCTAAGTGGTTTCAGATCAGAAAATTTTACTGGCCAGTCGCTGTATCTAATTGGTTTCATATCAGAAATTTTTACTGGCAAGTAGCTGTGTTTAAATGGTTTCAGATTAGAAATTTTTACTGGCCAGTCGCTGTATCTAAGTGGTTTCATATCAGAAATGTTTACTGGCAAGTAGCTGTGTTTAAATGGTTTCAGATTATAAATTTTTACTGGCAAGTCGCTGTATCTAAGATGGCGTTTATGAACAAAGTTGATGCTGTCCATTGTTTTTTCCCGTTTATTAATTTTTTTTTTCTTCAGGAAATCTAGTTATATTATATTATGGTCACTTTCAGGCCCGCTACGCCTTAAGCATTTTGGCGTGTGCTGTGGCTGCTGTGACTGCAGCTGCATTTTTTTGTTTGGATCCTTCAATAAGATGAGATGTTTATTCGGATGAATCCACTGGCACGGCGGTCGAGCAATTACGGATTTTAGTTCGTTTGCAGTGATACCGGGGCCTTCGACTAACTACAACTGCAACTACTATGTTAGAGTCATCATCGCTGCACTCAGGACACATCTATACGTGTTGCAATCTCCTTCTCAGAACCTTCATTAGCACGCAACGAATAACTGTGTCAGTTCGGTGTTGCTTTACAATTCCTATTACTCTGTAAAAGTGAGGCTACTTTTTTAGCCCATATTTGTGTATGTGGCAAATTAATGAAAAAGGAAACTCTGTACAAACAACTATGGGTATAGAAATATATGCCTCAATCGGTAATGTGACTAGTCAGAAGGGCGCGTACGTACATTACTTACAAACATGAATTCACCAATGTTCTAATTCGGTTATTACGAAGGTCATCTACTTTAGAGTTCATATCTCTAGAGACGACGTGCTGTGTCGAAGATACGAGCTGAATCCTCATTCAGGCAGGTTATTGTATTTATTGTGTTTTATTCCGCTTGTGGATTGTTTGGAATGAAGTAATACTACCCGTGTCATTCTATACATTAAGGATCCTCTCAATGATTGGCCCATGCAGTTTATTCTATATTGCCTTGTGTGTATTTCGCCGAGATATAGTTTAAAAATGTCTTCTTTTTTTAAAAAATAATATAGCAGCTTTTATAAGATGAAAAAGAGCAGTTGTTTTTCAGCAAGCAAAATGAGCGCTCGTCGTGGATGTGCTTGTAATTCAAAATATAACGATTTATTCATTCACTGGCCACATCGACGGTTGGCTACCATGGATCGCCACTTTACTATGTCATTTGTCTTGATGGTGTATGTATGTATATGTTCACTTGTTCACATTTTAATGTAATCAGTCCACTTTAGTCTTAGTCTGCCTCGTCTATCTCGTACCTTCCCTTCCAAGATGACTTTTAGAAGAGTAAAATGTTAAATGTAACAAAAAATTAAAGTAAAAGTAAAGTACCCCCGTCACACCAAGTGGTGTATAGGGAATATGTTGTTAGTGACTATACATTTTACAGACCTTCGGCACATGATTTTTGGGGTAATGTGGTGAGTATTATGCAAGTGCCGCTTTACTTTCCCAGAAAAAAATCGGGTACCCATTGAAGGCAGGGTGAACCGGTTGCCGTCGGTTGGGATCGAACCCTACCTCTTGTCCTTTGTAGTCCAGTTGACTAACCACTAAGCTATCGTGGCTCGTAAATGTAACGAAGACACACGATAATAGATTAAAATGGGTGAATGACCCACACCAAAATACTTTCACCTGATCAGTACTCATCAAAATCTTCACAGTTGTTTGTCACTGCTATTTTAGTTGTCTTGGTCATTTGTTTACTTCATAAATACATTAAGTTGTTATTTCATGCAAGTGCTATTCATCATGATAATTAAAAGTTACAACCTATAATTTAATAACAACATTTTTGTTGGAACGTTGAACAGTTCACATGTTAAATTAGTCAATGTTTTAAAACTGTTTGTTCTCATGAGCATTAATGTACTAAAATATAACTTGTAGAAATTCATTTAAGTTAGATAATCTACATTTGTATGCTACGTTCAAAACTGGGAAATATCAGTTTGAAACACAATTTCACATTTCTAAATCAGCTCACATGGCCCACGATCATACTGTACGTGATTATAGTAAAAGATATGTAAATGGTACAATCATAACAATTAAAAAAGACAAAATTCACTATATGGAAATACACATCTGTGTAATTAATAACAATTATCTTCAGTTAGGTGTAAGTAAAATAGAAATAATTTTAACAAGTAAAGAATAACAAACGTTGGCAAGAGTAAGTGCAATTTAATTGTGAATTGTTTCCTCTATTCCTCTGAAAAAACATACAGATTGACAGATGCTGTTAAGAATAGGATGACCTGTATAATAAAAATAGCCAGTGGTTCGTGCGACAGTTAGGGTCATTGTATTTTATATAAGTTTGATAGTCGAAATGGAAGCAGTAACTACAATTCAAAAATCATCATTTTTTTGGCCATGTAATAAGAAGAGAACAGCTTGAATATATTGTAACAACTGGGAAAATTGAGGGACGAAGAGATAAAGGGAAGCAAAGAGAACATATACAAGACAGTTTAAGAGAATGGCTTGGCGGAAGGTCAACAACAGAAATGATAAATAACTGTCGAGATCAAAAGTCGTGGAGAGACATGATCACCTATGACAGCAGGCCCGGTACTTGATGGTGATGATGATGAACTAGAATTCTTTAGCATCGTTATGTTGAGCCAGTCTTCACATATATAGAAAACTGAAAAACCCAGTTACGCCTTGCGCGTAAGTCCAAAGCCAACTATATCTCTCAAGTCAAACGGCAGAGTGGGTTCTCCCGAAAATACCCCAATGCTTGTGACGTCTTGAGCTATGCAAGATATAGGCTACTGATATTTGATAGTGAAACCACATTTCTACTGATTCAAGTAATGTTCTTGTCTGTTATCCTTTTGCCGAATTAACAGCCAAACAGGACAATTTCAATTTATAAAACAAGGAGTTAGACAAAGCTATGTTCTGTCGCCGGATTTCACCGACGTTGTTTACACTTTATAGCGTATTATGAGATAAACGGTAGACAAAAAGGCAATTGAAGTTGTTGTTATGCAAAGAATCGCAGATTGTTTCTCCCCTCGACGCCAACGGCAGCAGAGGAAGGATAGAAGAGGAAGATGAAGTAAGAAGTTGTTATGTTTCCTAGTGCTTCTTTTCATAAAATTTTCAGAAAATGCTATGATAGAATTTGTTCTACATAACATTTAAGAACCTCTTTTTTCTTGTTTCCAATGTCAAAAATGAATTGCACACTATCTTCCTAATTTTTTTTTTCAATGTTAATATTGCCTGAACTATTCTG
Organism: Megaustenia siamemsis; assembly: GCA_032433765.1. Classification (NCBI taxonomy): domain Eukaryota; kingdom Metazoa; phylum Mollusca; class Gastropoda; order Stylommatophora; family Ariophantidae; genus Megaustenia; species Megaustenia siamemsis. Next base: position 70,619,229 of record JAVIAB010000051.1, on the reverse strand, counting down.
CATCTCACCACTATGGAACATGTAACATCTAACGTTAACATTGTTCCCAGATATTTAAATTAATTTACCAGTTTTAATATTGTTCCACTTGTCTTTATTGTGCATTGTGGTCTCTTACTATAGACATATTGATCTAATTGAAGAAAAAACAAAAAGAAAATCTCAGCCGAAATAGTAAGAAAAAAAATTGAAGAAATGGTAATATCAAAGAAACCATCATCACCATCATACAGCACAAAAATAAAAAGGACAAGTCTGAACCAAGTACAACGCGTCAAATACTTGAGTACAACAATAACATCAGATGGAAGATGCACCACGGAAATCAAAATTACAATATCTCAGGCAAAATTAGCATTTCAGAAAATGAAAAACATATTGTGCAACAAGTCTATGTTAAAGGAAGTGAGAGAGAGGGAAAGAGAGAGTTTATTTCTGCTATATAGAGCCGATTATGCCCTAAGGAAGCGAATCATGGACAGTAGACAAACAGATGAAAAGACAATTGGAGGCCACATACATGGGTTTTCTCAAAAGAATGTTGAAAATTCCATTGATAGCTAAATAGACCTATGTATAAATTCTTAAAGAGGTCAACACAAAATGGGAGCTCCTATAAAAACATAAGATAGAAACAATCAAAATTTGTCGGGCACATCATGACAAGAGGAAAGTTAGAATACTTGGTTGCAACTGGTAAAATACTGGAAAAGTTTTATCGCGGACGACATAGAAAGAAGATACTATAGCTTGTTTCATAACTTGTGCCCAACTTATAAAATCGATATCTTTTTAACCGCTTTTTGTAAGTTATTCAAAATTTGCATGTAAAGTTATAATGATTAGAACCCAACAGGGAATTAATTTCATTAAAAAAAACATTTGGTTATTATTGTTGCTTATTTGATTTATATAAATTTATAACGACCCATTGATGTAGTCAAAACTTAATATTTACAGTATTTTAAACTAAAAATAGCGAGTACAAATCCATACACGGTAGAATTGACGTATTTGCACGCTTTCCCCGTGGTTTTTTTGACACAATTAGACACTTGAGAAATTGTGTGTTCCATTTCCGTTCATTCATAGATGTAGACGTGGAACGGTGAGTCTTAAAATGAAATTCTGCAGTTTACAAAACATCGCAATAAAAATGTATGACTATTTTTGCAAAAAGAGGCTAAACGAGGAAGATTATTTCATTCTTTAGAAAACCCTGAGAATAGGACAAGACACATTTTGGATTTATCTAAACGGTCATTTAATCGCTGGATTCAAGCACGCGACCGTCAATGTTCAAAATATACAAAATCTCAAGGAAGATCAAAAATGTTGGATAATTTCGACAGTGAACTTATTAGAAGTGAAATTCGCAAAATGTTGGGTATGAATGAAACTGTTACAATAAGAAAATTAAAAATTTCGCTGAAAAAAGAACAACAGTATTGAAATATCAAAGTCTACATTATGGAGGAATGTGAGAGCTGCAGGCTTTACATTCAGAAAGTATTCCAATGGACGAAACATTATCTGTGAGAAGCCATATATAGTAGTCATGAGAAGCAAGTACTTACGTGAAGTAAAAGAGGTGCGCAAGCAAGGTTATGATATTGTGTACTTGGATGAAACATGGATCAATGCTCACCACACTAACCAAAGGGAATGGCAGTCATCAGATGGAAATATTAAGAGATTAATACCTAGCAGCAAAGGACAGCGCTTGATAATTGCTCATGCAGGTAGTCGACAACATGGACTAATACAGAATGCAGAGCTCATTTTTCTTTCAAAATCCATAGACAATCGGGATTATCACTATCAGATGAATGGTCACATATTTAGACATTGGATTGAACATTCTGTTCTCCCATCACTAGATCGACCATCTTGCCTAATAATGGACAATGCAGCGTACCACAACATTGTTGCACTTGAAGATAAAGTCCCGACGTCATCCAGTACAAAAGATGCTATTAAGATATGGCTCACAAAGGAGCACATACAATTTAATAACATGTACTTAAAACCTGAATTACTATCTCTAATAAAGCAAAAACAAAGGACAAAGATTTTTCAAATAGATAAGATTATCCAAGAGCACGGTCATATAAGTTTGAGGCTGCCACCTTACCATGCTCATTTAAATCCAATAGAACTAATCTGGGCAAAATTAAAAGGACAAGTGGCAGATGAAAATACAACATTCAAAATATGCGATGTAAAGACTCTTGCTAATCTCGCTTTATTAAATATAGACAAAGATTATTGGGCTAAATGTGAAGACCACGTCTTAAAACTGGAAGAGGAATATTGGAAAAATGATGGTTTGTGGAATGTTCAACCCCAAACAGTTATTAATCTTTTAGACTCGTCTGATTCAGAATGAAAGTATATAGCCCCCACAATGTTGGCCCCTATATTACCTTAAATTAGTTCAACAAACGGTCCTTTTCAGGACCACACAACTATGAAAATTGGACATACATGTATACCTTGATATTATCGTCCGTCCTCGAACTGAGAAGACAATAATTCTCCTGGTGTTTGTTATTATTGAGTTATTTCCCCATTACGGCCACGCCTTTACCTAGTGAAAATTAATCATAGACCAGCAACTACGGTAATTTCTATTATTTAGGGGTTCACAATTTACAATTTTGACAAACATCAAAGAAATTCGCCGCTTTAAGAAAACTGCAGCTGCAAGATATTTGTTAAATATACATTTAAAGGGTCTTTTGCATTCTAATAACATTTGGAAAATTTCAACAGTATTTAACAAACGGTTTCTGAGCAATAGCGTTTTGAAGTTGGGCAAGTGATTTGAAACGAGCTATAGATAGTTTGGTAAAATGGCACAGAAAACAGTCAACAACAGAATTTATACGATGCACTGTGGATAGACACCACATTACCCCAAAAATCATGTGTTGAAGGTCTGTAAAATATAGGGTCACTAACACCATATATCCCTATACGCCACTTGGCGTGACAGGGGTACTTTACTTTTTTTTTTTACTGTGGATAGACAATTAAACAAGGACATAACCGCCTACGCCAGCGGTGTGATACACGATGATGATACTTGAAGATAAGTGCAGATAAAGAACATCTTTTGCACCACGAGCTCAACACAGAGAAAGCTGTCAGACTAAAAGGAGGCAAAGCATGGGTGGGCCGAGCAGAAGATGTTATCAGACTGGTATGTTGGCTTACCAATATCAACTCTGGTGAGGAGTGGAGACCTGTGCCTATGTCATTCAGAGGGAAATTCTCGTGTATTGGCACACTCGACTGGAAATGTAGGGAACATGACTCAGTCGTGGTGAATGCGGAGGTCAACGGTCTCATCTGGGATAACACCGATGAGAAAGATGCAGTCATCTATACGGACGGATCTGTAATACGATACCGAAGGAGTGCATGGGCATTTACAGCACGCTCGACAGGCATAATAGTCAGGGAAGATAGTGGTGCATACACTATGACCACTAGTAGCAAGACGATGGAGGCGATAGTAGTGACCAAGGCATTCATCTGGTTAGAGTCACAATACTACACCCACGTCCGTATACTGAGTGATTCGATGAGCATGATAAGAAAAGTGGAATCGGGATTTGTATGTGTGCAATGGGTAGAGTCATTGCAGAAGTCAAAAATACGTAACGGGACTTTTGTCTACGTCCCAGGACATGCGCCAGGACGGGGAAAAGAAAGAGCGGGCAGATTGGCTAGCTGCGCTCTCGTTGAGGATTGTCAACCAATGGATAGGGTGGACATCATCAATGCCATGCGAGATGTGGGAAGAGCACAGGACTTTGACAACCATAAGTCCACGTCACTCCTTCGGATGAAAGAGATGGGAGTTAAGATCGGCACAGCCAGAAACGAGAAACTTAGTGGGCGTGTAAGAAGACTTATCAACCAACACAGAACTGGAGTTGTCAGTCGCTGGTCAATGCGAGACTCGCTGAGGATGGAATCTGAGCACTTCTGAATATGTTCGAAGTGCAATGATGATGACCCGCTAATAACTAAATAACTCATTAACATGAATCATGCTCAACATAACAGTAAACACTTTAATTGCTATTATGGCATGTGGTAATATATACAGATGTTCAGAGTTTCTTAACAAAGCATTTTCTCACAGAAAACTCAGATACACCCTCAAAGACATGTATATATGTTCAGAAATAGTTTTCCATTTTCATTTTCTTAATTTTATCTTACGTGTAATCTGCAATATTTAAATGCAATATTATTAAACGTTTCTCTGTACTTTGAGCTCATTCTGTAGTACAAGAAAATGTTGACACTGGAGTTTATTGACTGGAAACAAAATACAGTCGACCAAGCTGCATCACAGATGTTAACGTATCGGCCTTTGATGTCCAGCTCTTTGCCAACAATGAACGTAATCAATGACAGGATAGCACCAGGTGTGTAGCAGATGATGAGGATACTAGCTATCAGTACAACCATCTTGACAGTCTTCCGCTCTTTGTTTGAATGTGTCATTGTTTGGTGACTGGAAGCCGTCACTTTTCGCCATTCAGAAGTTCGTCTTAGCTTCAGAACCAAAGCGAATGTAAAAATGATAACAGCAACAAATGAAGTAGCACTAAATAGTGCATGTAACACATAACATAGACCTTGAACGTCTTCTCTGCTTTTGGTAAATACGATTGCCATAAGAGTTCTGTTTCTTTTAGCAAAATATTGCCAGTCGAGATAAGAAGTAGCGTATTCTGAAATAAAAGTCATTACGTTGACAACATAGATCAGACAGATGATAAGTGTTGTTCTTTTGGCTGTGACTATTTCTTTGACTTTGAGTGGCAGCGCAATAGAGATAAACCTTTCTGCTGTAATATAAACTGTGATGTAGCTGGTGATTCGACAGAAACAAACGTACGGCCATCCTGCTGTGAGGTACATGACTTCTACTGAGACCCACGTGACATCGTAGACTGGAAGGAAAGGGTTTATACAAACAGATGCCCACAGTAAAGCACAAAGACAACACATATCAGAGACTGCCAGTCCTAAAAATGCGATATTTACAGTATTAGCAAAACCTTGTTTGTAGAAGATGATAATGTTGATAATGTTTGCTATAATCCCAAACAGAGCGACGGATCCACAAAAACATACAAAATTTATCAGCTCAAATATTTGTTTGCCTTCATCGCTTAAAATGACATTAAATTCGTCACTGTCTGGAGAATGCATCCCTTGATTATTTATATCAACATATCCTACGCTGTTTGTGAATGATTCCATTTTACAGAATATCTTGAATTTGAACGTAATCAAATGTTTGCCTGCTGTTGCTTTACGGTAAATCAGTTTACACCTCTACGTATATATATAATCAATTGAATAACGTAGATTTGTTGTCGTTGGTTAATCCAGCCTGACACTCTCCAGCTGATGCATGCGATTAGAAGAATAGGTTATTGACTGCCAGTCTAGAGTCCAGAAGATATCAACGGAGCGTAGAGATGCTCTCACTACTTCAATGTACCGTAGACTAGCACATAATGCATTAGGCTTCGCCCTAAGCTTATGTATAGTTTTAGTGATGTAGTGGTAACGTTCTGGGGTTGCAACACGGTGATCGCAAGATCGATTCCAGCTAGGCTTTCTCCATTGGATCTAGCTATAAAAAGAATGGTCACAAAACTTAGGGGTCCAGGTAAAGATTTCATATTTTATTCCACTACCACATTGTACTTTACGAGAGATCAGTTACTTTAAGTCTATATTTTAGGGATGTCATTTTTAACTAACTGATGCATTATTAATAGCTTTATAAACTTTGAACATGCTGATTGAACTTGAATCCGTATAGATACAAATAATAACTATTGATCTTAAGCATTCATTGATATTATATTCACTGTTAGGACAAAACTTTAAGATGTTTATGTGTTAATTATTTTTAATTTTAATTATAATATTTAAAATGATATTTTAGCAAATGTTTCATATTTTCGCGATGGAAAATGTAGAACTGAAACAAGCAAAAGGATAGAATGACAAAAAGTAATTTTATTGCTATGAAAAATATACTAACATAAAAACAAATAACAAATAACACCAGTGCTAAAACTAAAAATAGCTAAATGTTATATTTTCTCAATATTCCTGTACGGTGGAGAAACATGGACATTGGACAAGAAAACAGAACGGAAAATTGAAGTCTTTGAAATGTAGATTTATAGAAGAATAGGAATAATAGAATGGAAAGAAAAGCATATAAATTATGAAGTCTTAAAAGAACTAAAAATGAAAAGAGAACTACTAAACACAATTCAATCAAGATAAGTGAGATTTTTGAGGCATGTTAAAGACAGAGCAGTCTGCTAAAAGTAATCTTGGTAGGGAAAATTCAAGTTAAAAGAGGCATAGGCAGACCAAGACTAGCATGGACGCGTAGTATCAAAAGATGGACAAGTCAACCTTTGATAACCTGCACACTCAAAGCAAGAGACAGAGCGGAATGGCGCTCCGCGGTAGTCAAACTTTGAAAGCGGAGACGGCGCTTAATGATGATGATGATGATTTTGGCAAAAGCTTGCTGAAAGTTGGTTGAGAATCTGGAAATATAGAATTGTCAAGAAGTTTATCACAACAGATTTACAAATATCTCAACTATGTTATAAATAGTGTCTTTAAAAATTATGTTTCTACAAATACTTTCTGCCAGTTATACATTAAGAATTGTATTATAACGAATAATAATCATTTTTGATCAAGTATGTGGACTATGTAAAACCTATGTATGACGTTAAGAACAAGTAACCAATCGTTAGCTTCGTTTCTTGAATTATTAGTGGTGACAACAGTGCCCTACTACACATGTCAATCGATACGCTGTGACTGAAATGTAATATTAGTACAGTACTATTATTGGGACAGCATGAAATTAAAAGTTAAATAATAATTTGGAATTATTAGAAACCATCGTTAGTAACAAAGTGGTTACTCTCCGGGGTTCTTTTTGGGATAAAAAAAAAGTTTTCTTCCATTCCATTTCATAAAAAAAAGAACAATGTGGGGACAATTATAGTTTTTTAGTTACTTATAAAATATTTACTCCTTCTTTATTTATTTCTTTTGTTTTTCTGCCTTTGCCTTGAGGGGTCGCAATAGAAAGGATGAAAGTATAATATAATCTAGTGCTTGTAGATGTTGTATTGTTTAAGTCACTTCCATTTCTGATGTAGTTTCTTTTCTGGTTGTTTCCCAACGTTTCTGGACGCTGTTAGAATAGACACATTTTTGTCTTTGCGTGTGTTTTTTTTTTTAATTCCGTCAGTCTATCACTTCCTGGATCTACCTCTTGATCTCTATCCTGATGTATTAAGGTAGATATGGTTTGGTCTGGTTTTATTCTTGCCAAGTCTACAGCGACACACTCAAGTCTATGGGTGCTATGTTGCTTTTACTACTAATTGACTAGTTCAACTGGGCCATGGAAACAGCTCAAACGGGAGACTAGTTCACTTAAACCTGTCATTTTCTATGTGCCTTTACAGATATTCTCAGTGTATAAAGTGAATAGATTTTGAGATATAGACCTCTTTAAATTGATAGGTGCATAGTCCTTTTTTTTTCTAGTTTGTCACTGCTTCCAGTTTCCTGGAACTTTTGGGATATTAGTTTTAGATCTACATTATCAAAATGGATAACTGTCATCAATGATATAGGTTGTTTCTGTTGTCCTCTGTCAAAAGCTTTAGTGTGATTTATGAAATACTCAGTATCAATCGAAAACTTTCCCGCAGCTCTGTATTTGGGACAGAAGGCCACAATGATAACAGTTCGATTGAAAACCACGACACAAAGCAACATGCAGAATTTACCTCCTTTTTATGTCCCATGAGGATAAAGAATAAAATTCAAGATGAAGGTCACTTAGAAAACAGAAATTCCAAATTATTTCACAAAGTTACTGAGTTAATCCCTTGGGAGTGCAGACCATTTAAGGCATATACAAAGAGAGGATTGGGGCGCACGAAACTCGAAGCAGACAGAAAGTAAGATGGTGTGTCAACATGAAGGAAATTCGACATCTGAGTGACGTGACAATGACTAAAGCTGTCAGAGAAACGAGAGCTATAACTTGGTATTTCCTTGACAACCGATGGGCCTTCCGAGTAAATGAAGGATTTAATAGACACCACATAACAGTAACGATTCTATGCAACCGAATTAATTTTTTTGTCAATGAAGTATAACTTTAACAGTTGACAGTTGTTTTCTAAAACAGACCATTGTTTTGAAGATCAATTGTCATCGTTTTCTCGAGATTTTCTTATGTTAAAATTAGACTAACATCTTCGATTTTCCCGTGTTTAAAATATTTTTTGTTGATGCTTAATGTGGTAAAAAAAAAATTAAAGAACCTCCGTCAAGCCAAGTGGCGTCTAGGGAATATGGTGTTAGTAACCATACATTTTACAGACCTTTGGCACATGACTTTTTGGGGTAATGTGGTCGGTATTACGCCCGTCCCGCTTTATTTTCCCAGAAAAAAAACCCGGTACCCATTAAAGGCTGGGTGAACCGGAAGCCGTCGGTTGGGATCGAAACCTACCTCTTGTCCTTTGTAGTCCAGTTCACTAACCACTGAGCTATCGCGGCTCCCAATGCTTAATGTATGCGCGTTTATTTCGTGTGTTATTTAGTCACTATTCATTGTTTATTTTAAACCATAAAATAAAGGCTTATAAATATTCATTTGCAGCATGCGATTGCTGTATTACTCCACTTTGTAATTTTCTTTAATGGAGTTGAGATACTGAGTGTCTTATATTTATGTAGAACCAGTCCTAAAATATGCAAATTAATCATGGAGAATCGGAAACAAATGAAAAGAAGATCGTTGTAACCACAGAAATGTAGGTTTGTATAAGAAAGATGAGAATATTGTTATCATCATCATCATGTGTTATACCGGTTAGTGTATCAGATTATATACTTCCACAATTGTCTGTATACAGTGAGACGCATCAATTATGTGGTTCACTGTTTTCCGCGCCACGACACCAGAGTAGCCAGTATCTTTTTTTTTTTTTTTGTCGTTCGCGATCTCTCTTTCCCTGAATTTTGGCAGTTGTAACCAAGTATACTGACTTTCTTCTTCTCAAGATGCATTTAAATAATGTGGATTATTTATTTCTGATGTTTTTAGGAGCTCTTTTTTTGTGATGGCTTCTTTGAGAATTTCCTCGACTGTTTTGTTAGCTGTCCAGGCAACTCTCAGCACTCTTCTAAGAATGTTCATCTCTTTGGCCTCTAATCGTTTTGTCCATCTGTTTGTCTCCTGAGAATATTACGGGCAGCTAAAATATAAGGGTAACGAGGCTAGTCTAATAGAGATCAGAACAAAAATAAATCTTCTTGTTAATATTGCAAGGAAACAATATTAATTTTTTGCTATCTAATGGGACCTATTTATCCCATACTGTAAAAAAAATAAGCCGAAAAAACTTCACAAACATGAACAAGTCAAAAAAAGATAAAGTTAATCCGTCAACCAGGAAAGAGAAGGGCTCTCTGTCTAAGAGACGTATGACGCAATCCGGAGAAAGCCATAAGGAGTCCGGGTTGCCGACTCACCCTTTGTCTACCAAGAAATCATCCAGAATTGGCACCTGGAATGTTCGTACCCTTAACGAACAGGGAAAAGCGGCACAAGTGGCAGCAGAAATGACCAACTATAAGATAGATATTCTGGGAATGTGTGAAACAAGATGGCTGGGAGCGGAGAGAATAAAATTGAATACAGGGGAGATGATTTTATCATCAGGACACCAGGAACCAGGAGCACAACATAGCGAAGGGTTAGCTATAATGCTATCAAAAAATGCACAGAAGACACTAATAGAATGGGAGGCAGTGGGACCAAGACTGGTGAGAGCAACATTTAGAACAACCAAAAACAAAATAAAATTACACATTATACAATGCTATGCACCAACCAACGATAAAGATGACTCAGTTAAAGATGATTTTTATAAACAGCTACAATGGCAGATGGATGCAAGACGAGCCAAGGATATTATAATCTTGATGGGAGACCTAAAAGCTAAGGTAGGATCAGACAACAGAGGCTTCGAAGAGATTATGGGAAAACATGGACTTGGAGATATAAACGAGAATGGAGAGATATTTGTGAATTTCTGCGCCCTTAATCAAATGAGCCTAGGAGGAACAATATTCCAACATAAAAGAATACACAAAGCTACATGGGTGTCACCAGATCATAGAACGGAAAATCAAATTGATCACATATGTATTAATAATAAGTTTAAGTCATCCTTACAGGATGTAAAAGTATATAGAGGGGCAGATATAGCTTCTGATCATCATCTTCTGTTAGCCAAACTTAAAATTAAATTAAAAAGGTATAATACAACGAATAAGGGTAGAAAGTATTTCAATGTAGGGTTTCTTAAAGAACAAGGAATTAAAGATAAATTCGCAGTCATAATATCAAACAAATACCAAGTCCTCCAACAACTAGAAAATACAACACATATAGAAGATCATTGGAAACAGGTAAAAAATATATGGAAAGAGACATGCGAAGAAACAATGGGAAAAGAGAACGCCAGAATAAGGCATGGATGACAGCAGAGACCCTGGATAAAATTAAAGAAAGAATATGAAAGCAGACATAAATAAAAGCAAAACAAGAAGTAATAAAGCCAAGACAACGGAAGCTTACACAGAGGTGAACAAAGAAGTGAGAAGATGCATTAAAAGGGATAAGAGGAAATATATAGATGAACTAGCTAAATAGGCAGAAGAAGCAGCAAATAAAGGGAATATGAAAGAACTGTACAACAGCACAAAGAAATTAAGTGGAAAATACAAACAGATCAACGCCTTTATCAAAGACAAGAAAGGAAATCTGCTTAGTAATATAAGGGAACAAATGGAGAGATGGAAAGAACACTTTGAAGAACTTTTGAACAGACCCGGCTCAAATAATCCTCCAGATATACTACCAGCAGAAGAAGAGTTACACGTTAACTGCGGAAAACCAAGCAAAGAAGAAATAATGAAAGCCATCAAACTATTAAAAGATGGTAAAGCCACAGGACCAGATGAAATTCCTTCGGAAGCCATCAAAGCAGATATTAACACCTCTACCAAGATGTTACATGATCTATTGGATAAAATTTGGGAGAGGGAAGAAATACCTAAAGACTGGAGAGAAGGTTATATGATCAAACTACCAAAGAAAGGAAGTTTACAGGAGTGCACAAATTATAGGGGAATTATGCTACTATCAGTGCCAGGAAAAATATTAGGCAGAATCATTCTGGAGAGACTAAAAGAGGCTATAGAGAAACACTTGAGAGATGAACAAGCAGGTTTTAGGAAGAACAGATCATGTGCTGATCAAATAACTACCCTACGTATAATAGTTGAACAAAGTTTAGAACTAAAATCCCCACTTTATATTGGATTCATAGATTACGAAAAGGCATTTGATAGTTTAGACAGAAGAATGCTTTGGAAGTTGCTGAGTCATTACGGAATCCCCATAAAGTTTATTAACCTGATAAAAACAATGTATGAAGGAACAAAATGTAGTGTGGTGCATGAAGGACAGCTTACAGAAGCATTTGAAATAAGAATAGGAGTAAGGCAAGGATGTCTCCTGTCTCCATTTCTCTTTCTACTGGCCATAGATTGGATTATGAAAATAACTCAAAACAACAGAAATGGGATCCAGTGGTCACTGACCAAACAACTTGATGATTTAGACTTTGCTGATGACATAGCTCTCCTATCACACAGCCATCAACAGATGCAGGATAAAATGAGTATATTAGATGAGAGATCACAACAGCTAGGACTAAAGATTAATAGAGATAAGACCAACATTATGAGAATTAATGCAGTTGGCAATAACCAAATAAAACTAGGAGAAATACCTCTACTAGACGTACAATATTATATATATCTGGGCAGTAATATAGATAAAGAGGGAGGAACAGAAAATGATACCAAAATAAGGATATTAAAAGCAAGAGGAGCTTTCATTGCACTGGGAAACATGGAAATCCAAAGAAATTAGGCTAAATACAAAAATAAAAATTTTCAACTCAAATGTTAAGTCGGTCCTATTATATGGCTGTGAAACATGGAGAATGACAAAATTGGCAATCACGAAAGTACAGACTTTCATTAATGGATGCTTGCGCAGAATAAAGGGATGGAAATGGCAGGATAAAGTCACTAACGTGGAATTATGGAAATGTACCGGTCAAATACCAGTGGATAAAGAGATACAGCGAAGACGATGGCGATGGATAGGACACACACTACGGAAGCCAACTGAGAGTATTACACAACAGGCCCTTTTTTGGAATCCCCAGGGGAAAAGACAAAGAGGAAGACCAAGGAATTCTTGGAGAAGACATATAGAAGCAGAGATGAAGATGATGGGGAAGACATGGAATGATCTTAAAAGAATGGCAAAAAACAGAATGACTTGGAAAGTGTTTGTTGAAGACCTATGCTCCACCGGGAGCTAAAAGGTAAAAGAAGAGAAGAAGAATGGGACCTATTGGAATATAATGTGACAGTTGGACAATTTTTTTTAAGAGAAACGAGATGCAGAGAAACAAAGAGAAGCGATACTAGACGGCTTAAGAAAATCATTTTCTGGGAAGTCAACATCAGAAATGACAACTGTGGAGGTGCATAATTATCAACGCCGGCGGGACGGTACATAATGATGGGCATTGCTTTTTTTCATATTTTATTTTCACAACCAACTTTCTAGTTGTTGCAATAAGTGAGATTTTTAAAATGTCTTTTTTTTTTACAAGTGTGAAATTTATGCCTTGTCCAATTTCAGTTATATAGTATATGTTGGATATGTGAATAAAAGTGGTTGCAAACGCTAAAACATTTTATATTGAGTCAGCTTGAAATAGTTCTGTAATTAGGTCACTTTGTCAACTTTTACGTTATTCGAATATGGATTATAGTAATGCTATTGAGTTAATTGCGGGCCATGCACTCCACTCCAAATGTCAATATGTGCTTAGATCCCTTCCTCAACAAGTCCAGCAGTTTCTAACGACTGACGACTCCAGTTCTGTGTTGGTTGATAAGTCTTCTTACACGACCACTAAGTTTCTCGTTTCTGGCTGTGCCTATCTTAACTCCCATCTCTTTCATCCGAAGCAGTGACAAGGACTCATTGTTGATGAAGTTCTATGCCCTTCCCACATCTCGGAGGGCATTTATGATGTCCGTCCGATCCATTGGTTGACCGTCTCCAATAACAGCGCAACTAGCCAACCTGTCCGCTCTTTCATTTCCCCGTACTCCCGCATGTCCAGGGACGTTGACAAAGGTGACCTTGCGTATTTTTGACTTCTGCAATGACACTACTCATTGCATGCGTACACAGCCGACCTACACTTTTTATAACATGCTCATCGAATCACTCAGTATGCAGGCGTGGGTGTAGTTTTGTGATATCTCACCAGATGAATTCTCTGGTCACTGCCATCAACTCCATCGTCACACTACTCGTGGTCATAACGTATGCATCACTGTCTTCCTTGACTATTCTGCCTGCCGAGCGTGCTGTAAATGCCCATGCACTTTTTTGGTGTCGTATATACAGATCCTTCTGTATAGATGACTGCTTCTTTCTCATCGGTGTTATCCCAGATAAAACCGTTGACCTCCGCATTGACCACGACTGAGTTCTGTTCCCTACATTCCCTGTCGAGTTGACAATACACGAGAATGTTCCACTGAATGACGTAGGCACCAGTATCCACTCCTCGCCAACGTTGATATTGGTAAACCCACATACCTGTTTGATGACATCTTCTGCTCCTCCCATCCATGATTAGTCTCTTTTTAGCCTGACAGCTTTCTTTGTGTTGAGCTCGTGATGCAATGGATGCCACTTATCTGCGCTTATCTTCAGGTATGCTCATGCCCTCCAGATCTTGATCCTGTCATCCATGGTTGGAAAGTCAAGAATATACCTCTTTACTACACAGGGAGTGCCCCCCCCCCGTACATCCCAAGATAATGCGCATAGCTTCATTCTGTATTTTCTCCAGCCTGTTAATTTGTGTCATATTGACAGTAAGAACTGTCAGAGCGTACTCGATTGGCGCGAGGACTAGTCCCTGGAACAGAAGGGTAAGTAGCCTCTGCTCGAGGTTGGTAGCTGCGATAACCTTCAAGGCGAGTAATCCTTTGCGGGATTTTGTTATCATACGGTCGACGTGTTCTCGAAAACACAGGCTTAACTCCGAGGTATGTCATCACCCTGTCCCTGGTCACCTCATCAACTCCCATCCGTACCATCGGTGTTTCAGTGATAACAATATGATTGTTAAGAGAGAACCATGCAAAAGATACTTTATTCTGTTAATGTCTTATGTGCTAATTTTAAATGTATGTTTATATCTACTTTTCTTCGCTACTGTTCCGAAAACTATCTTTACCGCATCTTCCCATTACTGTAATCTACTAAAGGACGTACAGGACTAGAGAATGACGACCGCTTATTCTGAACTATCGCCACAAGGTGTTTTGTTCTAAGTTTTTTTTTTTTAAATTCACCCGTGTGTTGTGCGAATAGCATCAGCTGTGATTGTGAGATTTTATCCCATCACTACACCATTAGACAATTCTGAGAGTGACCACCTTATCCTCATTCTTACAGAATCATTTCTTTGGTTAGTCTGCTCAATATAGCGGGCAAGCATGGCTTTACCTTTGCTCTCATCAGATTTGTGCCATATATGATTTCCTGGAAGTCTGGTATGCCTCTGTGTTGTGTTGTACCATTAATGCTCTGATGAAGGTGCCAGAATGTGGCTGGCGATATTTCTGAGCACACTTTTTGCAGAATTGATACTACTTGGCCATCCTTAGCCTGCTTAGCACATAGTTCGACTTCTACGTTCCACCGGGGTGGCTGCGTCCACATTTCCTGCCTCCTGCGAAGAGCGCCCTGTTTCGTATGTCTGATTTTATTGATGACGTCCTGGTGTGTATTCTTATAGTGGAATGTATTGAGCTTACTTTTCTGGTTTCTATTTCTGTCTTTCTCAATTAGGATGACACATGGATAGTGAACATATCCGTGGAGTCCCAGTACACTCCACCTGCAAACCGGTGCGACGGCGGTAGACAACAGTGCCAGGTCTATGACACTATCAGAGTCCCCTGTTGGAGTGGCCATTCTGGTTGTCATTTCAATATGCAAGCACACTAAATAGGCCGACACCATCTCTTGATCTTCGTCCTTCTTGTTGGTTATGACTTTACCCCACTGGGTAATGCCTCTAACATTAAAGTCTCCGCAGAAAATCCTACCACCACGAAGTGTTTCTTGCAAAATGATTATATCGGCGCCTCACAGTAGCTTATCAATAATGGGCCGTCCTTAATTTATAGAAGCACAATTCCAGTATGTAACGCGCACATACTTTAGACCTAAAGACAGTTCAAAATAACACGCGTAACCTTTCAGCAAAGCATTGTTTTAATGTTCGGCGCTTGAAGACTCAAGAAAGTGTTCCTTACTTCGGTGACTGACAGTTGGAACACTAT
Source organism: Megaustenia siamemsis (assembly GCA_032433765.1). Lineage (NCBI taxonomy): Eukaryota > Metazoa > Mollusca > Gastropoda > Stylommatophora > Ariophantidae > Megaustenia > Megaustenia siamemsis. The sequence goes on along the minus strand of JAVIAB010000051.1, from coordinate 70,603,599 downwards.
ATGAAAGAAATTAACATTCCATAAGCAACGTATATAAGCGACTATATGTCATTGAGCATTCGTGCAGCGACGTATAAGCTGTAGAAAACAAAAATACACATTCAACAACAAACCAGTCAGTCAGCCAATCAACCGACAAATTAACTAATAAACCAAATAAGCAATAAAACAAAACAATCAGAGCCAAATCAAACTGAACCAAACCAACCAGAACAAAACAAACCTGACCAACCAAGCAATCACAAACAGCCAATTAACCAGCTAACCCACCAAATGAAGCAAACCAACCAATTAAAACAACCAACCAACTAATCAATCAACCAAACAAGTAACCATGCAATAAGAAATGGAAGTAAAAAAATGCTGCAGTGGTGATAATGAAGTGGACAGTGCATTGACCTGTTGTCCTGAGGGTTTATTTCCATGTGAGTTGAATTTTTAACCTAATTACTACTGTGTTTTTGTTTTAAATCTCTGTTTGACCTACAAAAATGGTCATTTGATATTTTCTTAAGAAATTTATATTTCGCCTTTTCCTTGTAATGAGTACATCGTTGCAATGAAAATATTGACAAAATGGTACACTAAAGATAGTCGCAAGGATCTGCGAATAATAAAAAACATGCACTGGCAACAAACAGTAGCTTTACGAATTAACAACCAAACAGGACAATTCCAATATATAAAACAAGGAGTCAGACAAGGCTGTGTTCTGTCACTGGATTTGTTTTCACTTTACAGCGAATATATTATGAGATCAATAGAAGACAAAAAATGAATTGAAGTCAACGATCACAACATAAATAATTTGCAATACGCGGACGACACAGTCTTAATAGCAGAGACAGAGAACGAACAACAAGAAATGGCAGACATAATAGTAAAAGAAAGCAACAAGAAAGGTCTCAGTCTGAATAGTAAGAAAACAGAAGTAATGGTTATATCGAAGAGACAATCATCGCCATCATGCAGCATACAAATAAACGAGACAAATTTGAAACAAGTGCAACGTTTCAAATACTTGGACACAATAATAACATCAGATGGGACATGCACCACAGAAATAAAGAGCAGAATAGCTCCGGCCAAAAAAGCATTTCAGAAAATTAAAAATATCGTATGCAACAAATCTGTGTCAATAAAAATGAGAAAGAGAGTTCATCGGTGCTATATAGAACCAATTCTGACCTATGGAAGCGTATCATGGAAAGTAGACAAACAAATGAAAAGACGATTAGAGGCCACGGAGATGGGATTTCTCAGAAGAATGTTGAAAGTTCCCTGGACAGCTAAAAAGACCAATGAGGAAGTTTTCAAAGAGGCCAACACAAAAAGAGAGCTCTTAAAAAAAATCAGAAAGAAGCAATCAACATTTTTCGAGCACATCATGAGAAGAGGAAAGTTGGAATACTTGGTTACAACTGGCAGAATAATAGGAAAGAGAGATCGCGGACGACAAAGAGAGAAAATACTTGAGAGCTTGGTGTCATGGAATGGAAAACAGTCAACAAGAGAACTGATATGATGCACTGTAGATAGAAGATTGTGGAGGGACATGATCGCCTCCGCCAACCGTAATGGCACATGATGATGAAAGATAGTCGCACAAAGTATGTATTAGCAAGAAGTGTCAACTTTTATACTATCACAGCTTAAGCTGAACATTTAAGGGAGTAAAGTCATCATGATGCAGCAAGATGCATAGAGATACGAAGCTGCCGTAAAGCTGATAATAATTAACATTTAAAGGCGTCGGAGCTGTGTTCTTTGTTTGTGATATTGCCGTCATTAATTATAAGACATGCAAGTGTGAAAACAATCCTCACTCTGAGCGCTGAATGTAACGAGTAGGGAGCTGGAACGCAAAAACATAATTTCATTAAATAAACAATTATCTTCTAAGTTGATTCAGACAAGACACACTAAATGATAACATGATCAGACATGCAGACAAAAATGCGTAATGATATTACGATAATGAAGGGATCAACCAGTCAGACAATCTATTAAATAGAAACATGAAAGAATACAATAATGAAGAATACAGGCTGGTGCATAAACCACATGTGAATTTGGGGTACAAAAAGGATATTTATAAATTGAGGGAGTGACACACGACACAGAAAAGACGGAAGTGTAAATTAAAAAATATAGATGGAAAAGAGAGGAAGTATACAATTATAAACGGGATCAGCAGAGTACACAAGAAAAATGACAAAAAAATGAGGACACAGGCGCTTTAATTTTGTTTAGGAACAGACAAAGAATAATTCCAACCCGTGACGGGTATACTATTATGTTATGAACAGATCTTGGTTTATAACTAAGACTTAAAACCTCATGTGACATACACTATAAATACACTTATATATTATAATGAAAATGTAATGAACATATTCAAAAGAATAGAAAGAGAGGGCAATTATAGCTTGTTTCATAAGTCGTGCCCAACTTTTAAAATCAATATCTTTTAAACCGCTTTTTGTAATTTTTTCAAAATTTGCATGTAAAGTTATAAAGATTAGAACCCAACAGGGAATTAAGTTCATTAAAAACAAACATTTGGTTATTATTATTGCTTATTTGATTTATATAAATTTATAACGAACCTTTGATGTAGTCAAAACTTAGTGTTTTACAGTATTTAAGTTAAAAATAGCGATTACAAATCTATACACGGTCAAATTTACGATTTTGCACGCTTTAAACGTGAGCTGTCTGACACAATTAGACACTTGTAGAAAACACGAGGCATTGTGTGTTCCATTTCCGTTCATCCATAGGTGTAGACGTGGAACGCTAACATTTATCATGAGTCTTAAAATGAAATTCTACAGTTTACAAAACATCACAATAAAAATGTATGACTATTTTTGCAAAGAGGCTAAACGAGGAAGATTATTTCATTCTTTAGAAAACCCTGAGAATAGGACAAGACACATTTTGGATTTATCTAAACGGTCATTTAATCGCTGGATTCAAGCACGTGACCGTCAATGTTCCAAATATACAAAATCACAAGGAAGAGCAAAAATGTTGGATAATTTCGACAGTGAACTTATTAGAAGTGAAATTCGCAAAATGTTGGGTATGAATGAAACTGTTACAATAAGAAAATTACAAGTATCGCTGAAAAAGAACAACAGTATTGAAATATCAAAGTCTACATTATGGAGGAATGTGAGAGCTGCAGGCTTTACATTCAGAAAGTATTCCAATGGACGAAACATCATCTGTGAGAAACCACATATAGTAGTCATGAGAAGCAAGTACTTACGTGAAGTAAAAGAGGTGCGCAAGCAAGGTTATGATATTGTGTACTTGGATGAAACATGGATCAATGCTCACCACACTAACCAAAGGGAATGGCAGTCATCAGATGGAAAGATTAAGAGATTAATACCTAGCAGCAAAGGACAGCGCTTGATAATTGCTCATGCAGGTAGTCGACAACATGGACTAATACAGAATGCAGAGCTCATTTTTCTTTCAAAATCCATAGACAATCGGGATTATCACTCTGAGATGAATGGTCACATATTTAGACATTGGATTGAACATTCTGTTCTCCCATCACTAGATCGACCATCTTGCCTAATAATGGACAATGCAGCGTACCACAACATTGTTGCACTTGAAGATAAAGTCCCGACGTCATCCAGTACAAAAGATGCTATTAAGATATGGCTCACAAAGGAGCACATACAATTTAATAACACGTACTTAAAACCTGAATTACTATCTCTAGTAAAGCAAAAACAGAGGACAAAGATTTTTCAAATAGATAAGATTATCCAAGAGCACGGTCATATAAGTTTGAGGCTGCCACCTTACCATGCTCATTTAAATCCAATAGAACTAATCTGGGCAAAATTAAAAGGACAAGTGGCAGATGAAAATACAACATTCAAAATATACGATGTAAAGACTCTTGCTAATCTCGCTTTATTAAATATAGACAAAGATTATTGGGCTAAATGTGAAGACCACGTCTTAAAACAGGAAGAGGAATATTGGAAAAATGATGGTTTGTGGAATGTTCAACCCCAAACAGTTATTAATCTTTTAGACTCGTCTGATTCAGAATGAAAGTATATAGCCCCCACAATGTTGGCCCCTATATTACCTTAAATTATTTCAACAAACGGTCCTTTTCAGGACCACACAACTATGAAAATTGGACATACAGCTTGATATTATCGTCCGTCCTCGAACTGAGCAGACAATAAATATCCTGGTGTTTTGTTTTATCCAGTTATTTCCCCATTACGGCCACGCCTTTACCTAGTGAAAATTAATCGTAGACCAGCAACTACGGTAATTTCTATTCTTTAGGGCTTCACAATTTACAATTTTGACAAACATCAAAGAAATATCGCCGCTTTAAGAAAACTGCAGCTGCAAGATATTTGTTAAATATACATTTAAAGGGTCTTTTGCATTCTAATAACATTTGGAAAATTTCAAAAGTATTTAACAAACGGTTAGAGAGTAATAGCGTTTTGAAGTTGGGCATATGTTTTGAAACGAGCTATAGCTCATGTTTTTATTCAACATATCATAGTTTTTAAAACGTTTTAAATCATTGGCAAACATAGTATTATTGCAAGATACAATGATATCAACATGATCATTAATTCTAAAATTGTAGTCTAGGTCATATAACAATGCATTCTGCTTCTTTCTTTCCTCATTTGTCTTTCAGCGTCGAGCGGAGATATAATTTGCGGTTCTTGCCTCTTCTGTTCGCCTCTGGTGCTGTTATGTTTCCTAGTGCTTCTAATATTCAATCGATACATCTTTTTCGTGGTCGACCCTTGGGTCTGGTGTTCTCGCAACGTTTATTGAGGGTTCGTTGTGTTGTATTTTGATCTTTCTGCCGTATCACGTGGCCAAACCATTTTATCTGTTGGTTTTGTATGTATATTATGGCGGGGGCTATTCCTAACTTTTTTCTCAGTTCTTTATTTCTGATCTTATCTCTCTGACTGTTTCCTACCATTCGTCTAACACATTTCATCTCAGTAGTGGTAATGTTTCATATTGTTCTTGCATCTATGGTCCAGGTCTGGCATTGGTAGCACAACGTTGGTATGAAGATTGTATTGTAGAGTGCCAGTTTTGCCTCTAGGATTATTTACTTGTTGGACAATAGTGGTGGTGATTGTCCAATGATTTGACAAGCTTTGATGCATCTTGAGTCTATCTCTGCTGTTTGTGAATGATTGTTTGTCACTAAACTTCCTAGAGTGGATCTGACAGACTCTAATTGTGATGTTCTGTCTGTGGGGGCGATCAACACACTTAGCCTGACAGCTGACTTCATATGAGAGTCTGGAATCCTTACTCTGATTGAGTCCTGAACGCAGAGAGAGAGAGAGAGAGAGAGAGAACTTCCTAGGTATTTGAATTCCTCTACTAGTTTTAAGTGCCTGCTTTCCATAGTTATGTTGATGTTCTGTTTATTTTTGGCGACATTCATGACTTCTGTTTTGTTGATGTTAATTTTCATGTTGTATTTTGTGTCTGGGCTGATGAGTCTATTTATGTGCTCTTGTAGGTCTTCCATCTTTTCATGTATTAGTGCCGGATCGTCTGCAAATAAAAGCTCGTTGATCTCCTCCGTCTCTGATGGGTTGGCTAGCTTGCATATATAGTCCATGTATGTAATAAACAGTCGGGGGGGGGGAATAGTATGTACACCTGATCTAACTTCAAAGTGGTCTGTGTGGCCTGCTGCTGTTTTGACTGTGCAGTTGCTTTTGATGTAGAGACTTTTAACTAGGTTGGTTAGATGTTGGCATACTCCGTATGTTGTTAGTATCTCCCACAGTTGTTCTCTGTTTACTCTGTCGAATACTTTTTCCTGGTCAATGAAAGCTATGTATAAATTTTGATTGTGTTCTGTCGCTTTTCTGCAAGCTGTTTTAGTGTGAATAGAGCGTCAGTACATCCTCATAACAATGAATAAATTTGTAAATATAGATAAATACAACCAAATGGAATACGTCATTGATATTCTGGGAGACAACATGAGAACAACTTTGTTGACAGCAACAACATTAAAGAAAAGAACTTGAAGACGCTTTGGGTACCCCTGCAGTAGAATTTATAAATAATAAACACGTGAAACGGCTTGGACACGTGGCAATACAGACAATACAAACAAACCTGATCACACATCTATAAACAAATGTTATCAAAAGAACTGACCGAATGGGCTAACAATCACGTAAAAGATAGACGGATTACTTAACAAACTCGAGAACGTCACTGATTAAGACGTTAACAAAAAAAAACAGAAAGGAAATTAGGAAGAAAAGGAAACAATCTGAAGAAATGCGACATTAAACCAGTTTCACTAGACTAGGCGGTTTCTATTTGACGTTCATTAGAACGGCTAGTACTCACCCAACACTCCGGGTCTCACCTGCATCTTCTTTTCCAAATTAAAGCAGTCGAACAAAAGAAGCGTGGGGATGAAAATGAGAAAACAATTTCATTTTTAAAAATCTCTGACAATTCAAGACATGATAACGTCACTGTGGGTAAGTAGCTTTATTTTTGCAGCGGCCACAGAAAACTTGTACAAACCCTAAAGGTAACATTAACGCCGTAGCAAACATAAATCAATAATTACAGCAATCAGCTTAACACATGGATTATTTTTGTTTTCTTTATTAAATTACTAACATTGATCACTGGACCTTTTCTTATGCCCGTCAGCTCGTTTGATAGGTCTCGGTATTCTCCACACTTAACCTGTAATCCGTGATCTGTAGAAAAAAGACCTGAACGCTCAAAAGATAATTGAAGTGGGGTGCCTTCTGTTGAAGAAGTGATCACCTAGCGCCGTAAAGATTTAATGTTTAAATGTTTATTTTGTTTTAACGAACAGAAAGGGTAGACCAGTACACAAGTCTCTCCTTCATTTCTGTTCCACTGCTATCAGTACAATGTTGTAATATTGGTCACTGCAACCGGTCTCCTCAATTTTTCTTTGTTTGTGATGAATGGTAACTTCGACAAGGGAATGTTTTGTTATAATTTTCTTCTACTTCTCTTCGTTCTTCTTCCTCCTCTTTTATCTTTTCACTGATACCGAAAAGGTGTTGTGGTTTATATCATTTGTCGTTCTTTAGCTGCTCGAACTGTCTGAATTAGTGATTTTACTTTCTTGTTACATGTCTTTATTACTGCATCATTCCATCTTCTTCTAGTTCCTCCTCTTTTTCCATGCATTCTCGAGAAGAACTCCCATGATGGTGATTGGTGAGGATTCATTCTGACCAGGTGGCCCAACCATTTAAGTTGTTGTTGCTCTATATAATCTTAGCAGGGTTTTATTCCTACCATTTCTCTTATGGATTCATTTGGTATTCTATCTCATCTTGTGTTGTTTGTTACATCTTACCGGATGAAATCCACACAAAATTAACCTGGTGTGACCCACCACTCGATGTTAAATGGCTTCCCTCTACGTCATCAGGCGTATTAAAAATGTAGAGTGAGTGTCAATTTATTTTAATAACCATGGACGATATTGTCGGTATTACGCCAGGCCGCACTACTTTCAAAACAATTCGGCACTTTTTTAAAGACTGGATGAATGTAGGAGTAGTCGATGAGGATAGAACCTGATTATTTCTCCCCAGCCTCCAGTTCTCACTAATAACTGTGCTGAGGTGGACCCGCTACATTATATGATCTCATTCATGTTAATTCAAAACTGAAATGAATTTCCTGAGGCTCCAGGAACTTAATCATGTCTGAGAATATTAAAACCATTAACAAATGCAAGAGAAAAGTTATTTGTTTTAATTACATAGAATATAGGAGGGCAGAAGGTAATACACATTATTAATGTGCAAGTTCTCCATAGCCTGATTGCCTTTTGTGTGTCTAATTTACCTACATCGTCTCAAGATTAAAGATGAATTTAGTTCCAGATGTTAACAATATTGCTTACATGTTGATGTAAAGGTACAATTTTGACTATACAAAATTTGTGTGTGACTTAGTTACCTAAATAGATAACATTTTTATTTATAGTGAAATTTATAGTGTAAACAATAGATATGTTTTGGTTTTAAGAATGCTACTCAGATAGTTAATAAAAAATATCATGCCTGTTTATTATTCCATGACACGTTCAAATACATTGACAAAAAGACAGCTGTAGTATCAAATTGTACATTGGTCTCGTAATTTTATTTTAAAACACTTGAAGACAATATTGTTGAATGTTTTTCTATATTTTGAGCTCATTCTGTAATACAAGAAAATGTTAACGCTGGAGTTAATGGCCTGAAAACAATGTGCGATTGTCCAAGCCGATTCACAAATGTTGACATATCTGCCCTTAACATCAAAATCGGGTCCAATAATAAATGTAAGCGCTGCTAGAATCGCACCAGGGGTGTAGCAGATGATGAGAACACAGGCTATCAGCACAACCATTTTCACAGTTTTCCGTTCTTTGTTTGAAGTAGACAAACTCTGAAGACTAGAAGCTGCCACCCTACGCCATTCGGATGTTTGTTGAAGCTTAACAACCAAAGCAAATGTAATGATTATAACAGCAACAAACGAAGTAGCACTAAATATTGAGTGTAACACACAGCACAGCCCTTCAACATCTTTTCTGCCGCTCATAAAAATGATTCCCACAAGAGTTTTGTTTTTCTCCGGAACAAATCTCCAGCCAAGATAAGAAGTAGCGTACTCTGAAATAAACGTCGCTATGTTGATAATGTAGATGAGACAAACAATTAATGTTGTTCTCTTTGCAGTGAATATTTGTTTCACTTTTATTGGTAGCGCGATAGAAATAAATCTTTCCGCCGTTATGTAGACTGTGAAATAGCTCGTGATTCGACAAAAGCAAATATGCGGCCACGCCCCTGTCAAGTACATGATTTCTAAAGAAACCCACGTGACATCATAGACTGGTAAATATGGATTTATGCAAATAGATGACCATACTAAAGTCAGAAGACAAAACAAGTCAGAGACTGCAAGTCCTATGAATGCGATGTTTACAGTAATAACAAAACCTTGTTTGTAGAAGACGATAATGTTGATAATATTTGCTGTGATCCCAAATATTGCAACAATTCCACAAATTGATACCAAATTGACAAGTTCAAATATCTTCTTCTTGTCATCGCTTAATATTTCATCGAAAGTGTCAGCCTCTAACGATGTTTGCGAATCTTTGAGCTCAATATTTACGATTATATTTTCGTTGATATTTGTTAACGAATTCATCTTCTACTTCTTAGATTTCATCCATTTAGTGGAGCTGGTTAATCCATCTTCTTCTTCTTAGAGTTCACCCATTAAATAGACCTGGTTAATCTATCTTCTACTCCTTAGAGTTCATCTATTAAGTGTGCCTGGTTAATCTATCTTCTATTTCTTAGAGTTCATCCATTAAGTGTACCTGGTTAATCTATCATCTACTTCTTAGAGTTCATCCATTAAGTGTACCTGGTTAATGTATCATCTACTTCTTAGAGTTTACCCATTAAGTGGACATGGTTAATCCATCTTCTTCTTCTTAGATTTCATCATTATGTGGACCTGGTTAATCCATCGTCTACTTCTTAAAGTTCACCCGTTAAGTGGACCTGGTTAATCCATCTTCCTCTTAGAGTTCACCCATTATGTGGACCTGATTAATTTATCATCTACTTCTTAGAGTTCGCCCATTAAGTGGACCTGGTTAATCCATCTTCTAAAATTACTTCTCACTGAATGCAACGTTTTAGTTGCAACAGTATCATTATAAATGTACATTTATGTAAATAAATTGGATATCTAATTGTAAGGTAACAGCATTTTATGAGCTTCAATGACCTCAACATTAAAGAATAATAGTGAACCAAATTTGTGATCCTAACACAGTGACTTATATATTTACATTGGAAAACAAGAAGTCATACCCTTCTATAGGCATCTATATTTAATTTAATAAAAAGAATACAAATTATATGTTTTTCTTTTAAATATTTTAAATATTGTTTAATATCGACCAAGACATAAAGACAACTAGTTTAAGACCATGAATAACCTTCCTTCATATAATTTATCGCAACATATACATTTGTTACAATTTTAAAGATAAAAAAATGTCAAGAACTTGGTTGCAAATTTCGATCTACAAACACTATATTTTAATAATTGTGTATTGGAGATTCAATTACATTACAATGACAGTGACTTATTCAAGTTTGGAGATTCGTCAATTGCAAGATAACTTCAGTAATTTTCACACAAATTATTATTCGCTTACGTCGTTTCTTCATATATTATTTGCAACAATGCGCATGAATTAACTATTGTTTACTGATGATAAGCGGCTGCAATGTTATACAGGGAAAAAAAAGGGGGAGGGGGGTGTCCACTATTATTTGGCCATAGTGCAATGGGAAATGTAAAGTTAAATATAAATTCTAAATTATTATTAGCATTAAAACCTGTTTTTACTTTGGAAGTTAAATATTAGTCTTCATGTGAACAAATTGTGAAAATATTATTTGTTAAAGTCAATATCACAAGAATATTTCTTACAAAATGTTACTAGAGTTAACACAATGACGAGAAACAAAGTACTGGAAGATAAGCTCTGTACGTGGTATAGCTCTTTTCATAAATTGTACATTTCACTTGTCTAACATTAAAATATTAACTTATTTTTAAGATACAATATATTAACACATGTTATTTAAGCGCATGAATATAGAATGTGACAACAGCGTTGCTGTTTTGTTCTAGCATCAACAAATAAATCATGTGTGTGTTCGTGCCCTATCTATTGTCTTTAACTGATATTTGATCCATTAAAAAAAAATATATGTTTACTGCATCGCCCCAATACTGTGGTCTACCGGAAAAGACCATGTATGACCGCAAAATAAAGGTTGCGTGACCAGAGCAGTCGACAGGAAGACAGGGTCTGAGTTTTTATTTCATTTCCAATCTAAAAAAAAAAGTATAACTACCGGCATTCAAACGCATATTCAGCCTAGAAAGAAATGGTTGGAGGACTGGTGATGATGAAGAAGTATGTTATGTATTTTTTATGAAATTCACATATTCTGCTTTGTCCATATTGAATTATTCTTATTTGCCAATTATCATGTCAGTGTAGCTAACATGTTGTACTGAATCAAGCGGGATTTCGGTTATGATTATAACAAGCGTTTATTTTCTACCTCTTTTAAATTACAATTTCCTAGAACCAGCATCACATCACTCGTGGAAACCGCAAAGCCGTTCCCTTTCCTTTAACATATGGCAGCGGAGGCGCGTGTTAATATGATTCTGTTATTAATCTGTTAAAATCATTCCACATGTTAGCATGGTGTTATATGTACTGTAGGTAGAGGTTCCCTCCACTAGGAGTATGCGGAATATAATGTTAGTTATCATATGCTTCCATGACCAACGTCATATTTTTGAGTGATTGGTCGATAGCACGCCTGGTAGGTCTTTACTTTCCAGAAAAAAAACTATGCTACATATTTTCATAGATTGGGTGAACCGCGGATATTGCCGATTTGAGAAAAATCTGACGCATCAGGGACCTAAAATCCGGATCCTTCTGATGAAATTAGTAGTAACCTCCGTCAGTCATAGTTGACTATGGATTGTTCAACGTCCCTAGAAATGTTATTTTTGTTCTCGCAGTGAATTCTTTCTTTCCATGATTCTGTCTGCATCCTGTCCGAGCTGGAGCTTTACAGCACGTTTCAAAAGACTGCGACTGCAGCAATCTCCCCCAAGTTTGCAGAGTTTATGTCTAGAGTCCTTTTGTCGCGTCCACACACGTCTATAACTGGAAGTTTTGGGCGTCTCTTAGTTCTTTTGCAATCAGCTATTTGTCATTAGAGTATATACCTTGGTATGCGGCCATCTTTCATACGGTCTACTTGGCCAATGCTGCGTAACCTACGTTCTTTGAAGAGCGAGTAAATGTTCGTGAGGCCTGTACCATCAAAGACCTCCACATTTGTCCCTTTGTATTTTAAGTAGTGAGCAGACAAACAAACCACTTAGCCACCGAGACTACCAAGGAAGTAGTAAAGCATTGAGAGATATATCCAAACTGATACGAAATACGAAAGAGTGTAAAATACGCCGATCAAGCAAACTGTAAATGTGTGCTTGATTCAAAGAAAGATGTGTAAATAAAAGAAAAGAACTTTTTTTTTTTTAATTACACAAACTAAATGAAACTATTAAGAGTATTACAAAAAAAATAGAGAACACTCTCTGTGGCAATTATGAAGAAGCGCAAGATGAAATGATAAGACTACGAATCGAGCATCAGGTCAAGCAAAAGTCCATCTGCAAGAAACTGCGAAATTTGTGAGAAGATGAAAGCGACAGAGAGATTATTGGAAGACAGCATCAAAATATAGACAAACGTCGGTTTGGCAATGTCCCAATGAGTAACTGAATATAGAGTATATGGAGAAGATTTACTAAATCTTTCAGTTGTACTCGACCGAATCCCGGTGTGGTATGAGATGAACAATAAGAAGTAACAAAATATTAAATATATAATTACAAATGAAAAAAGTCCTTTGGTGTCCGTGCATCGTATTGATTTTAATACCTTAGTGAATTTCGCTAGACTGTACAACGACCATAGTCTCCAATAGCGTTTTCATGTGTTGACATTTGCAAGTTGGGTAGATGACACATGTTACATGTATCTGCTGTCATGACCCAGTTTGGTGTGAGGCTTCATTGTTTCCTTCAGATTTCCTATATTTAAGTACTTTAACTTTATTATATTCTTTACTTTATGAATTGTCCAGTACTATTGCATATCATCATCATCATGTGCCGTACCGGTAGGCGTTGGCAATCATGTCCTTCCACAATCTTCTATCCACAGTGCATCGTATGAGTTCTGTTGTTGACTGTTTTCCATGCCATGACACCAAGCTATCCAGTATTTTCTCTCTTTGTTGTCCGCGATCTCTCTTTCTTTTTATTTTGCCAGTTGTAACCAAGTATTCCAACTTTCATCTTATGATGTGCCCCAAAAATGTTGATTGCTTCTTTCTGATGTTTTTTAAGAGCTCCCTTTTTGTGTTGGCCTCTTTGAGAACTTTCTCATCGGTCTTTTTAGCTGTCCAGGAAACTTTCAACATTTCAACTTTGCATATACATGTGTCTAAGTGTTACTCACATGGACAATTGTGAATAATATCACAGTGACGTCAGAACCATTTATATCTCTACCGATGATAAAGTTTGTGTGAAACCACCATTTTCACCCGACAGTTACAACTTTTTCAGGGAGTATTTTTTCTTAATGTATCCTTTATATCCCTGTATACATTTTCACGATTGCACCTGTGCTAAATCTCTCTTTCACGATATCTTTTAAAAAAAAAAACATGGCAATTATCTTTAAGTCATTCCAATTCTTACAATCTGATTTCTATGGTAAAAATATTATTGCTTCTGACAAGTTGCTGATTACTGTCGGTATTGAAAGCATAGGGAATGGATAAGTCAAGAGAGGTAAATAAAAAATGTAGAAGTCAGTGCATAGTTGATTATTGCTTGAAGCTGACCAGGCCATGATAGTATCATCATTATCATCAAGTACCGTGTCTGCTGCTGAAGATGATCATGTCTCTCTACAACTTTCAATCTCGACAGTTACTTATAATTTATGTTGTTGACTTTCTGCCAAACAATTCTCTTAACCTGTCTGGTATCTTTTCTCAATGCTTCCCTATATCTCTTAGACCCTCAATTTTCCTAGCAGTTACAATATATTCCAGCTGTTCTCTTCTCATTACATTGTCAAGAAATGATGATTTTTCTTCCTAATATTGGATATTAGCTCTCTTTTTGCCTTGGTCTCTTCCAGAACGTTTACATTACTCTTCTTAGCTGTCCGTGGTATTCTTAACATTCTTCTGTAAAATTACATTTCTACACCCATCAGATTATTTCGTCTGTTGTCCTATTGTACATGATTCACATCCATATGTTAAGACCTAACACAATACATAACATTTTAAAACCCCGTTTCTTGTTTCTGTTGTCAAAAATGGATTGCACAGTATCTTCCTCATTTTTTTGGAAAGTTGCTTTTGCCGGAGTCATTCTACCTTGTACATCTACCATCTGAGGTTAACATTATTCCAGGATATTTAAATGCACTATCCTTTTTAAGAATTATTCCACTTGTCTTTATTGTGCGTTACGGTGTTTGTTGTTTCCTTTGTTGTTATCATTACTTCTGTCTTTTTGCTATTAAGGCTGAGTCATTTATTTTTGCTTTCTTTCACTATAATGTCTAACATTTCTTGTAACTCATTTTCACTCTTAGCGATTAAGACTGTATCATCACCATACCTTACATTATTTATATTATGATTTTTAATTGTTGTTCCAGGCATGCCCCTTATGGATCTTAAAATAATCTCACTATAAATATTAAACAAATCTGATGACAGCGCACAACCTTGTCTAACACCTTGTTTTATTTGTTGAAACAACTGGTTTCCAGTTCTTATGGCCGCTGTTTGTTGCCAGTACATGTTCTTTATAATTCTTAATCTTTGCTACGTGAATGATTTCTAAAATTTTGATTATTTCTTGGTGCTTTACTTTGTCAAATGCTTTGTTATATCTATGAAACATAGGTATAGATCTGCTTTCACCTCTATGGTTCTTTTTACTAAGGATCTTATGATGTATATGGCATTTCTCGTTCCTTTACCTCCAACAAAAACACACTGTTCATCGCTAATTTCCGGACTGATTTTGTTTTTCACTCTTGGTATAATGATTCTTAGTAATATCCTAGTTATGTGAGTCAAAAGGCTTATTTTGCGATGATTATCGCATTCAATCGCACCAGATTTTTTTGGCAGGGCTATGAATATTGATTTGAGCAGGACGTTTAGTATATATTCGCTGTTGCAGATATCAAGCAATGTCATATACATCAAATATTTGGTAACTTTGTTAATCTCAGACGGAAGATGTACAACACTGGTGAGATGAAGAATGGCTCAGGCAAAAGCAGCTTTCCAAAAAATGAGGAAGATACTGTGCGATCCATTTTTGACAATAGAAACAAGAAAAAAGTTCTTAAATGTTATATAGAGCCAATCTTAACATATGGATGTGAATCCTGGACAATTTGATAACAGACAAGAAAATCACCGGAGACTGTAGAAATGTGGTTTTATAGAAGAATGTTGAGAATACCATGGACAGCTAAGAAGAGTAATGAAAACGTTCTGAAAGAGGCTAAAGCAATAAGAGAGCTAATTTAAAATATTAGGAAGAAATAAGCATCATTTTTTGGACATGTAATGAGAAGAGAACAGCTGGAATATATTGTAACAAATGGGAAAATTTAGGGACGAAGAGATATATCGAAGCAAAGAGAAAAGATACCAGTCAGCATAAGAGAATGGCTTGGTAGTGGGTAAACAACAGAAATGATAAATAACTGTCATGATCGAAAGTTGTGGAGAGACATGATCACATACGCCAGCAGGCTTGGTACTTGATGATGATGATGTTGTAGATATCATTCAATATTTGTGTTATTATTTCTATTCCAAAATCACCCATGGCTTCAATCTCTTTTTTAATTATAGTATCTTGGTCAGGAGCTTTTCCTGCTTTCATTTCGCGCACGGCGTCTACTATTTCTTTTTTGAGTATTTCTGGTCCTTCTCATTTATGCTTAATATTTACTTCTGTTCGTTCATCATTATAAAATCTGTAATGTATTCTGTCCATCGTTCCCTTATGCTTTCTTGTTCAATCAATACTTCTCCTTCCTTTGATCCTAAACATCCAGTTTTTGATTGCGTATTCCTTCCTGTTAATTTTTCAATTTGTTTGTTATATGGCTTTGGCATCTCCTTTTTGTTGCAATTCAATATCTTTGCATTTCTCCTTTAGCCATGTTCCTTTTGCTTCATTGCATTTTACTACAATTTCTTTATTTAATCTCTTATAATCATCTTTATTTTCTTTATTTCTTCTTTTTATATCCATTAGCTGCAAAATGTCATCTATCATCCATTTCTTTCATTAATTTGTCCTCACTGGTGGTATAAACTATTTTGTTGTTAGTTGCATTGATTCTTTTAGCATTTCCCACTTTTCATCAATGCTTTGCATCTTCTCTATTGCAGTATATCGGTTCTGAATTGTAATTTTATGTTTGTCTTGCAGCTTCTTGTCTGTTTTTAGTAAATCTAAATTTAACTTGATGTTAACTGAGACTCGTTTTGTTGTTTTTAATTTTACTCTAAGCTTTCCCACAACTGGTACATGATCACTATTTCAATCTGCCCCTGGTCAAGTTTTCACACACACCAGACTGTTTCTAAATCTATTGTTTATCATTATGTAATCAATTTAATTTGATTATGTACGTTGTCTCCTGTGCTTTTCCATGTCCACAAACGTCTTGGATGTTGCTAAAACCAGGTGTTTCCTATCATCATATTGTGTGCTCTTGCCCAGTCATTAAAGTTTGTCACCTCTTTCATTCCTCTCGCCTCTCAATCCTCTCAAACGACTTTCCTCTTGACTGTCATAATGAGGTAATAATGTTATTTTTTCTTAAATCAATTGTTCATGCAGTTTAAGTGTGTATTAGTACTTAAAAAAAATATCGTCATCATCATCATCATCATCATTAGATGTCGTCTCCCCATAGAAGGGTGGCTACCATGGAACGCCATTTCACTCTGTCTCTGGCTTTGATGGTGTAGATTGGCATAGGTTGAATTGCCCATCTTTTTATGTTACTCGCTAAAAAATATGAACATTGTAAATTGTTGTCTTACTCCTAGTATTCGTTATTTAAAAAAAAACTATTTTTTACGTGGTCTCCATTTATTATAATCACCTATAATTGCAATATCATTACGTTATGCCACTTTTGTTTATTCTTCCAATGCTATTGTCCACATGTTTATCACTTTACTTTATGCCTACACCCCCCGGACTCTGGTTTCGTTCATTCTCAGGTTTGAGTTTCTTAATATATTTTATCATCTCAGTTTCAAGTCACATGTAAATTCTTAGACCAAGAGGACATTATTTTTCTTCTGATGTTTGTATTTATTAAGTTATTCATTTTCCTTGACAAAAGCGTATTATTATGTTACGTAGTAATTCTTTATTAGTTTATTTTTATTACCATTTAAACTATATTTTTAATGTCGTTCTTTTCTAATTGGTACTTATTTACAAGGTGAAAGAGGCAGACCAAGACTAACATGGATGGAGGTTATCAAAAGATGGACAAGTCAGCCTATGACAATCTGCACCATCAAAGCAAGAGACAGAACGGAATGACGCTCCATGGTAGTCAACCTTCGATGCGGAGACGGCACTCAATTATCAACTAACTTATTTACAGCAACGAGAGACGTGTCAAATAGTTGTTTTGTTTGTCATAAGTCATACTTTAAACAATAATGAGCATTTACCTCCATCATTTCAGCACTGATGTTACTTCCGGAAGAAAACAATTAGGCAGAGTCGTCCACCTTGACATAATGACATCATTTATTAGATCGCAAGTTTGCTGATCAGAACTGCTGTGAAAGAATCCTCTTCTTCTACCTTTCCAAAGTGGAGCATAGGTCTTCACAAATCTCTTTCCAAGCTTTTCTGTTTCTTGCCATTTTTTTAAGATTAGTCCATGTCTTCTAAATCATCGTCACCTCTGCTTCCATCTGTCTACTCCAAGATTATTTTGGTCTTCCCCTCTTTGTCTTTTTCTTTGGGGATTTCTAAAAAGAACCTGTTGTGTAATACTCTCAGTTGGCTTTAGCAGTGTGAGTACTACCCAGCGCCATCGTCTCCTTTATCTTGTATCTCTTTTGGTAATTCTTTATGCACTAGTATTTGACTGGTACTTTTCCATAATTTTATGTTAGCAATTTTGTCCTGTCATTTACATTCTTTTATTCTGCGCAATCATTCATTAATGAAGGTCTGTATCTTCATGATTGTTATTTCTGTTGTTCTTGAAAGAATCTGGTGCCAGGAAAAAAAAATATTTGCCAACATTCATTTATCTAACTGTGCCCATATTTAGCCAACATGAATGTTGAGAATACTATGGGATTCTAAGAAGAGTAATAAAAACGTTCTGAAAAAGGCCAAAGCAAAAAGAGAGCTATAATATCCAAAATCAGGAAGAAATAATATTTATTTTGGGGCCGTGTAATGCGAAGGGAACTCCTTTTTATTGTATTGTGACAACTGGAAACATTGAGGGACGAAGAGATAAAGGGAAGCAAAGAATAAATATACCAGACAACAATAAGAGAGTGGCTTGTCAGAAGGTCAATAAAAGAAATGATAAATAACTGTCGAGATCGAAAGTTGTGGACGGACATGATCACCTACGCCAGCAGACATGGTACTTGATGATGATGATGATATACCATAAATATTTCTTGTATATATCTAAATGATAACCCGAAATAAATTTAAGAACAACTTCAGAATGACATTCATACAAAGGAATACGTTCTAAACACATCTAAACTGTTGAAAGACATATGAATCTAAGCATATAAGCAAAGAACACGAATATCGAGTTTCATCATTAGCTTTGTCGAGGCGAAAACTTAAATCAATTATAACAACGAAAAAAAAAATTACGTATACAATTTTTGCTTATCAAAAAACACATTCTCTGCAAACTTGAAGATAAAAGACCATAGACTCCCTATTGATCAAAACCCAGCATATCTTGGCGTCACCATGGATCGCAGAAGGACTTGGACAAATCAGGTCGACATAACACGGAATAAAGCCACAAATGGAACTAATATTATGAAGAAATTAGCAGGAACGGACCGGGGAACAGACAGCAATATCTTGAAAAGACTATACGTTGGAAGGGTCAGACCAGTTCTAGAGTATGGAGTCACATCCTGTGCTGTGGCTTCCAAATCACACCTTAGCAAAATTAACAGATCACATAATCATGCTGCCCGTATTATCACTGGTGCTATGAAATCTACACCTATCAAGACCCTAGAAACATTAACAGGTTTACAACCCCTTGATGACAGACGGGTCACTAAAGTATTGCAACAAGCGGAGAAATATAGAAGGTTCTTTAGCCACCTCATGCACCAAAGAATAAATGGTTTCGGAATTGTACGACTAAAGGTGAGCAACTTCGCTGCAATCTCCAATAAACTAACTACTGGAGACCAAGTACTTTCCCGAACAATACCGAAACCCTTGGCTCATCTGATATGTCTCCTCCTGGGAAACATAAAACACCAGAACTTAAGGAAAATATAACAGGAATCATGAAAAATAGACAACCAATCAGACACAGAAAGAAAACACGTAGCAGAAAAACACGTTCACGATACCTACCGACAGGACTCTTGGTCCCACATATACACAGATGGCTCTGCTACAAATACCACCAGAAATGGAGGGGGAGGTGTCTTCATGACGCTGAATAACCAGGACGAGATCACCAAGTCAATAGCTACTGTAAAATTCTCAAACAACTTTAAAGCAGAAACTGAGGCCCTCAGAGATGCTGCAACACTGGCTACTCAGCACAAAAATAACAAGCACAGTAAAATGGTGCTTCTGACTGATGCACTGTCAGTACTAACAGCTCTAAAAAGCCCAAAGAACAATGAACTAGATGACTTGAGAACAACCCTAGACCAACTATGCAATAACTTCCAGAGAGTAGTCATTCAGTGGATACCATCACACTGTAATATACACGGGAACGAACGCGCAGACACCACAAGAGAACCATCCGCTCAGTTATGATGAAGCCAAATCCATCCTCAAGGGTCAGTTCCATGAAAAATGGAAACGAGAACACTCAAAGCATAACGAGAGGGAAGGCTACCACCAACTATCAAGGAGGGATCAAGTCGTCATACTTCGCCTACGCACTGGCCACAATAGAATGAGAAATTGTGCGAATGGCATCAGCTGTGATTGTGAGATTTTATCCCATCACTTCACCATTAGACAATTCTGAGAGTCACCACCTTATCCTCATTCTTACAGAAACATTTCTTTGGTTAGTCTGCTCATTATAGCGAGCAAGCAAGGCCTTACCTTTGCTCTTATCAGATTTGTGCCATATATGATTTCCTGGAAGTCTGGTATGCCTCTGTGTTGTGTTGTGCCATTAATGCTCTGATGAAGGTGCCAGAATGTGGCTGGCGATATTTCTGAGCACACTTTTTGCAGAATTGATACTACTTGCCATCCTTAGCCTGCTTAGCACATAGTTCGACTTCTACGTTCCACCGGGGCGGCTGCGTCCACATTTCCTGCCTCCTGCGAGGGGCGCCTTGTTTCGTATGTCTGATTTTGTTGATGACATCCTGATGTTATTGTTATTGTTATTGGCTATGGAAGGCCTCGGTCTCACAGCAAACGAATTAAAATCCATAATTGCTCAACCGCCCGTGCCAGTGGAATCATCCGAATTACTAACGCATCTCCCAAACAATGAAAGGTAACTGTAGTACCCATCGTAGCAGTCTCAGCACACGCCAAAAGACATAAGGCGAAACCGCGCAGAAAGTGAACACAGCCAACTGTTCTTCGTCATACGACATCATCATTCATCGTAAACAAGCGGGATATCGAAGCAGGATCAAAACGGATGAGACACACAGCTCACGGTGTGCACAGAGCACTTAACTCAGTAGCTCCTGCATCCTGATGTGTGTTCTTATAGTGGAATGTATTGAGCTTACTTTTCTGTCTTTCTCAATTAGGATGACACATCTATAGTGATCACTTCCGTGGAATCCTAGTACACTTCACCTGCAAACCGGTGCGAAGGCGGTAGACAACAGTGCCAGGACTATGACACAATCAGAGTCCCCTGTTGGAGTGGCCATTCTGGTTGTCATTTCAATATGGAAGCACACTAAATCGACCGACACCATATCTTGATCTTCTCCCTTCTTGCTGGTTTTGACTTTACCCCACTGGTTGCCTCTAGCATTAAAGTCTCAGCATAAAATCCTACCACCAAGAAGTGTTTCTTGCAAAATAATTATATCGGCGCCTCACAGTAGCTTATCAAGAATGGGCCGTCCTTAATTTATAGAAGCACAATTCCAGTATGTAACGCGCACATACTTTAGACTTAATTTTTCGCACTTCGACCGTTTCTTACACATTCCAGCACGTTTGCCTTTTTTTTTTTTTTTTTTTTTTTTTTGGATTTCCTTCTCCGATGTTGTCATTTAGGCTTCATCTGAATACTCTTTGTTGCCATTGTTGATTTTGTCGCTGAAAATTGATGACTGTTTATGTTTTAAACTCACGGGCACTCACTTAGTCGCATCTTCCAGAACCCTTCCTTGTTCACGTTCTATACTGGCCAACCTCAGTCATACACCCCTTCGGCATGTACACACACCGTGTGCTTTTTATTTTCTTCATTCAGAATTACACAGCAATGAAATCACACTTCCTTGCCGAAGAAATCGGTGAAAAGACACCACCATCTTGGGTCACACTAGAAGCACATAATCATTTATTTAGCATTAACCCTATAACAACATGACGCTCCTGAAAGGAATAAAAAAGAGCTCTTTTTCCATATCAATGATACACGACTAACAAGACAGTTGAAACGAATACAATCAAAGCACACTCCAGACTATCAACTTTAATTATAGCCTTTTGTGACAGTTCAAAATAACACGCGTAACCTTTTATCAAAGCATGGTTTTAATATTCGACGGTTGAAGACTCAAGAAAGTGTTCCTTACTTCGAAGACTGACAGTTGGAATACTATATGGAAGAAATTAACATTCCATATGCAACGTATATATGCGACTATATGTCATTGAGCATACGTGCAGCGACATAAAAGCTGTAGAATACAAAAATACACATTCAACAACAAACCAACCAGTCAGCCAATCAACCGACAAATTAACTAATAAACCAAATAAGCAATAAAACAATACACTCAGAGCCAAATCAAACTGAACCAAACCAACCAGACCAAAACAACAAACCTGACCAATCAAGCAATCACAAACAGCCAGTCAACCAACTAACCCACCAAATGAAGCAAACCAACCAATTAAAACAACCAACCAACTAATCAATCAACCAAACAAGTAACCATGCAATAAGAAATGAAAGTAAAAATAAATGCTTCAGTGGTGATGATGAAGTGGATAGTGCATTGACCTGTTGTCCTGAAGGTTTATTTCCATGTGAGTTGAATTTTTAACCTAATTACTACTGTGTTTTTTTTTGTTTTAAATCCCTGTTTGACCTATACAAATGGTCATTATATATTTTATTCAGAAATTTATATTTCGCATCTACCTTGTAACGAGCATGTCGTTGCAATGAAAATAATGACTACATGCCCAGACAAAATGGTACACTAAAGATAGTCGCACAAAGTTTGTATTAGCAAGAAGTGTGAACTGTTTTACTATCACAGCGTAAGCTGAGCATTTAAGGGAGTAAAGTCATCAGGATGCACCAAGATGCATAGGGATACGAAGCTGCCGTAAAGCTGATAATAATTAGCAGTTAAAGGCGTCGGAGCTGCGTTCTTTGTTTGTGATATTGCCGTCATTAATTATAAGACATGAAAGTGTGAAAACAATCCTCACTCTGAGCGCTGAATGTAACGAGTAGGGAGCTGGAAGGCAAAAACATAATTTCATTAAATAAACAAGTATCTTCTAAATTGATTCAGACAAGACACACTAAAGTATAATATGAACAGACCTGCGGACAAAAATGCCTAACGATAGTACGATAACGCAGGGATCAACCAGTCCGCCTATCTATTAAACAGAAACATGAAAGAATACAATAATGAAGAATACAGGCTGGTGCATAAACCACATGTGAATTTGGGGTACAAAAGGGATATTTATAAATTGAGGGAGTGGCACACGACACAGAAAAGATGGAAGTGTAAATATAATAATATATATGGAAAAGAGATGAAGTATACAATTATAAACGGGATCAGCAGAGTACACAAGAAAAATGACAAAAATGCGGACACAGGCGCTTTAATTTTGTTTAGGAACGGACAATGAATAATTCCAACCCGTGACGGGTATACTATTATGTTATGAACAGATCTTGGTTTATAAGTAAGACTAAAAGCCTCATGTGACATACACTATAAATACACTTATATATTATAATGAAAATGTAATGAAGATATTCAACAGAATAGAAAGAGAAGGCAATTAGCTCATGTTTTTATTCAACAAATCATAGTTTTTAAAACGTTTTAAATCATTGGCAAACATAGTATTATTGCAAGATACAATGATATCAACATGATTATTAATTCTAAAATTATAGTCTAGGTCATATAACAATGCATTTTTCTTCCTCTTTCTTTACTCATCTGCCTTTCAACGTCGAGCGGAGATATAATTTGCGGTCCTTTGCTCTTCTGTTCGCCTCTGCTGCTGTTATGTTTCCTAGTGCTTCTAATATTCTATCGATCCATCTTTTTCGTGGTCGAACCTTGGGTCTGGTGTTCTCGCAACGTTTGTTGAAGGCTCGTTGTGTTGTGTTTTGATCTTTCTGCCTTGTCACGTGGCCAAACCATTTTATCTGTTTCCGTATATATTCTATGGCGGGGGCTATTCCTAGCTTTTTTATCAGTTGTTTATTTATGATCTTATCTCTCAGACTGTTTCCTGTCAGTCGTCTGACACATTTCATCTCCGTAGAAGTAATCTTGCATATTGTTCTTGCATCTAGGTCCAGGTCTGGCATTGGTAGCACAACGTTGGTATGAAGATTGTATAGTAGAGTGCCCGTTTTGCTTCTAGGATTATTTACTTGTTGGACAATAGTGGTGGTAATTGTCCAATGATTTGACAAGCTTTGATGCATCTTGAGTCTATCTCTGCTGTTTGTGAATTATTGTTTGTCACTAAACTTCCTAGGTATTTGAATTCCTCTACTTGTTTTAATTGCCTGCCTTCCATAGTTATGTTGATGTTCTGTTTATTTTTGGCGACATTCATGACTTATGTTTTGTTGATGTAGATTTTCATGTTCTATTTTGTGCCTGGGCTGTTGAGTCTTTTTAAGTGTTCTTGTAGGTCTTCCATATTTTCATGTATTAGTGCCTGATCGTCTGCAAATAAAAGCTTGTTGATCTCCTCTGTCTCTGATGGGTTGGCTAGCTTGCATATATATAGTCCATGTATGTAATAAACAGTCGGGTGGATAGTACGCACCCCTGTCATACACCTGATCTAACTTCAAAGTGGTCCGAGTGGCCTGCTGCTGTTTTGACTGTGCAGTTGCTTTTGATGTAGAGAATTTTTAATAGGTTGGTTAGATGTTGGCTTACTCCATATGTTGTTAGTATCTCCCACAGTTGTTCTCTGTTTACTCTGTCGAATACTTTTGCCTGGTCAATGAAAGCTATGTATACATTTTGATTGTGTTCTGTTGCTTTTCTGCAAGCTGTTTTAGTGTGAATAGAGCGTCAGTACATCCTCATAACAATGAATAAATTGGTAAATACAGATAAGTACAACCAAAATGGAATACGTCAGATATATTCTGGGACACAACATGAGAACAACTTTGTTGACAGCAACATCATTAAAGAAAAGAACTGAGAAGACGCTTTGGGTACCCCTGCAGTAGAATTTATAAATAATAAACACGTGAAACGGTTTGGATACGTGGCAATACAGACAATACTAACAAACCTGATTCACATATCTATAAACAAATGTGACCAAAAGAACTGACTGAATGGGAAAACAATGACGTAAAAGATAGACGAATTACTTAACAAACTCGAGAACGTCACAGATTAAGAGGTTAACAAAAAAAAAACAGAAAGGAAAATAGGAAGAAAAGAAAACAATCTGAAGAAATGCCACATTAAACCAGTTTCACTAGACACATCTAACCCTATTTCCAAAACGCGGTTTCTATTTGACGTTCATTAGAACGGCTAGTGCTCACCCAACACTCCGGGTCTCACCTGCATCCTCTTTTGCCAAATTAAAGCAGTCGAACATAAGAAGCGTGGGGATGAAAATGAGAAAACAATTTAATTTTTAAAAATCTCTGATAATTCAAGACATGATAAATTCACTGTGGGTAAGTAGCTTTATTTTTGCAGCTGCCACAGAGAACTTGTACAAACCCTAAAGGTAACATTAACGCTGTAGCAAACAGAAATAAATAATTACAGCAATCACCTTAACGCATGGATTATTTTATTTTTTTTCTTTATTAAATTACTAACATTGATCACTGGACCTTTTCTTATGCCCGTCAGCTCGTTTGATAGGGCTCGGTATTCTCCACACTTAACCTGTAATCCATGATCTGTAGAAAAAGACCTGAATGCTCAAAAGGTAATTGAAGTGTGGTGCCTTCTGTTGAAGAAGTGATCACCTAGCGCCGTAAAGATTTAATGTTTAAATGTTTAATTTGTTTTAACGAACAGAAAGTATAGACCAGTACATACGTCTCTCCTTCATTATGTTCCGCTACTATCAGTACAATGCTGTAATATTGGTGACTGCAACCGCTCTCCTCAGTTTCTCTTTTTTTGTGATGAATGGTAACTCAGGCAGGGAATGTTTTGTTATAATTTTCTTCCTCCTCTTTTCTATTTTCACTGATACCGAAAAGGTGTCGTGGTTTATATCATTTGTCGTTCATGAGTTGTTCGAACTGTCTGAATTAGTGATTTTCCTTTCTTGTTACATATCTCTATCACTGCATCTATCCATCTTTTCTAGATCTTCCTCTTGGTCTTTTTCCATGCATTCTCGAGAAGAACTCCCATGATGGTGATTGGTGAGGATTCATTCTGACCAGGTGGCCCAACCATTTAAGTTGTTGTTGCTCTATATAATCTTAGCAGGGTTTTATTCCTACCATTTATCTTATGGTTTCATTTGGTATTCTATCTCCTTTTGTGTTGTTTGTTACATCTTACCGGATGAAATCCACACAAAATTAACCTGGTGTGACCCACCACTCGATGCTAAATGGCTTCCCTCCACGTCATCAGGCCTATTAAAAATGTAGAGTAAGTGTTAATTTATTTTAATAACCATGAACGATATCGTCGGTATTACGCCAGGCCGCACTACTTTCAAAACAATTCGGCACTTTTTTAAAGACTGGATGAATGTAGGAGTAGTCGATGAGGATAGAACCTGATTATTTCTCCCCAGCCTCCAGTTCTGACTAATAACTGTGCTGAGGTGGACCCGCTACATTATATGATCTCAT
Source organism: Megaustenia siamemsis (assembly GCA_032433765.1). Classification (NCBI taxonomy): domain Eukaryota; kingdom Metazoa; phylum Mollusca; class Gastropoda; order Stylommatophora; family Ariophantidae; genus Megaustenia; species Megaustenia siamemsis. The sequence goes on along the minus strand of JAVIAB010000051.1, from coordinate 70,577,279 downwards.
TCATGTTAATTCAAAACTGAAATGAATTTCCTGAGGCTCCAGGAACTTAATCATGTCTGAGAATATTAAAACCATTAACAAATGCAAGAGAAAAGTTATTTGTTTTAATTACATAGAATATAGGAGGGCAGAAGGTAATACACATTATTAATGTGCAAGTTCTCCATAGCCTAATTGCCTGCTGTGTGTCTAATTTACTTACATCGTCTCAAGATTAAAGATGAATTTAGTTCCAGATGTTAACAATATTGCTTACATGTTGATGTAAAAGTACAATTTTGTCCCTAAAAAATTGTTTGTGACTAAGTTATCTTAAAAAATAACATTTGTATTTGTAGTGAAATTTATAGTGTAAACAATAGATATGTTTTGGTTTTAAGAAGCACACTCAGATAGTTAATAAAAAATATCATGCCTGTTCATTATTCCATGACACGTTCAAATACATTGACAAAAAAGACAGCTGTAGTATCAAATTGTTCATTTGTCTCGTAATTTTACTTTAAAACATTTGAAGACAATATTGTTGAATGTTTTTCTATATTTTGAGCTCATTCTGTAATACAAGAAAATGTTAACGCTGGAGTTAATGGCCTGGAAACAATGTGCGATTGTCCAAGCCGATTCACAAATATTGACATTTCTGCCCTTAATATCAAAATCGGGTCCAATAATAAATGTAAGCGCTGCGAGAATCGCACCAGGGGTGTAGCAGATGATGAGAACACAGGCTATCAGCACAACCATTTTCACAGTTTTCCGTTCTTTGTTTGAAGTAGACAAACTCTGAAGACTAGAAGCTGCCACCCTACGCCATTCTGATGTTTGTTGGAGCTTAACAACCAAAGCAAATGTAATGATTATAACAGCAACAAACGAAGAAGCACTAAATATTGAGTGTAACACACAACACAGCCCTTCAACATCTTTTCTGCCGCTCATAAAAATGATTCCCACAAGAGTTTTGTTTTTTTCCGGAACAAATCTCCAGCCAAGATAAGAAGTAGCGTACTCTGAAGTAAGCGTCGCTATGTTGATAATGTAGATGAGACAAACAATTAATGTGGTTCTCTTTGCAGTGAATATTTGTTTCACTTTTATTGGTAGCGCGATAGAAATAAATCTTTCTGCCGTTATGTAGACTGTTAAATAGCTCGTGATTCGACAAAAGCAAATATGCGGCCACGCCCCTGTCAAGTACATGATTTCTAAAGAAACCCACGTGACATCATAGACTGGTAAATATGGATTTATGCAAATGGATGACCATACTAAAGTCAGAAGACAAAATAAGTCAGAGACTGCAAGTCCTATAAATGCGATGTTTACAGTAATAACAGAACCTTGTTTGTAGAAGACGATAATGTTGATAATATTTGCTGTGATCCCAAATATTGCAACAATTCCACAAATTGATACCAAATTGACAAGTTCAAATATCTTCTTCTTGTCATCGCTTAATATTTCATCGAAAGTGTCAGCCTCTAACGATGTTTGCGAATCTTTGAGCTCAATATTTACGATTATATTTTCGTTGATATTTGTTAACGAATCCATCTTCTTCTGCTTAGAGTTCACCCGTTAAGTGGACCTGGTTAATCCATCTTCTTCTTCTTAGAGTTCACCCGTTAAGTGGACCTGGTTAATCCATCTTCTTCTTCTTTGAGTTCACCCATTAAGTGGACCTGGTTAATCCATCTTCTTCTTCTTAGAGTTCACCCATTAAGTGGACCTGGGTTAATCCATCTTCTTTTCCTTAGAGTTCACCCATTAAGTAGGCCTGGTTAAACTATCATCTACTTCTAAGTGATCGCCCATTAAGTGGACCTGGTTAATCTATCTTCTATAATTATTTCTCACTGAATGAAACATTTTAGTTGCAACAGTTTCATTATAAATGTACATTTATGTAAATAAATGTGATCATATCTAATTGTAAGGTAACAACATTTTATAAGTTGTTTCAATGAGCTCAACATTACAGAATAATAGTGAACCAAATTTGTGATCCTAACACAGTGACTTATATATTTACAACGGAAAACAAGAAGTCATACCCTTCTATAGGCATCTATATTTAATTTAATAAAAAAGATAGGAAATATATGTTTTTCTTTTAAATATTGTTTAATATCGGCCAAGACATAATGATTCCCGTGTGTTACTGGGGCCTCATTATGAGGGATTAAAGAATAGTGACACTGTGACCTTCCAGGCATGTCGTAAGAGGCGACTAAGGAGATTGATCGATGGCTTGACAAGCTGTCATTGTAAAAAGTATTGTTATGGAAACAAAGTCATAAAGTTTGGAAGAAGTGATCTCTGCAATATGTGACATTTTGCACGCAAGGTTTCTGTTTTTAAGATTGTGGTTCTGCCCTATGTGCCGTCTTCGGCTCGAAAGATAGATAGAATACATAATGACAACTAGTTCAAGGCCATGAATAACCTTCCTTCATATAATTTATCGCAACATATACATTAGTTACAATTTTAAAGATAAAAAAATGTCAAGAACTTGGTTGCAAATTTCGATCTACAAACACTATATTTTAATTATTGTGTGTTGGAGATTCAGTTACAATACAATGACAGTGGATGTTATTCAAGTTTGAAGAATCTTCAGTTGCAAGATAACTTCAGTAATTTCGCACAAATTATTATCCGCTTACGTCGTTTCTTCAGCTATTATTTGCAATAATGCGCATGAATTAACTATTAATTACTGATGATAAGCGGCTGCAATGTAATATGGGGGGAAAAGGGGGGGGGGGGGTTCCCCACTATTATTTGGTCAAAGTGAAATGGGAAATTTAAAGTTAAATATAAACTCTAATGTATTAAAACCTGTTTTTACTTTGGAAGTTAAATATTAGTCTTCATGTGTAAAAAATGTGAAAATAGTATTTGTTAAAGTCAATATCACAAGAATATTTCTTACAAAATGTTACTAGAGTTAACACAATGACAAAAAAAGGTACTGGAAGATAAGCTATGTATGTTGTATAGCTCTTTTCATAAAGTGTACATTTCACTTGTCTAACATTAAAATATGAACTTATATTTAAGAGACAATATATTAACACATGTTATTTAAGCACATGAATATAGAATGTGACAACAGCGTTGCTCTTTTGTTCTAGCATCAACAAATAAATCATGTATGTGTTAATGCCATATCTATTGTCTTTAACTGATATTTGATCCTTTAAAAAAAAATATATCTTTACTGCATCGCCCAATACTGTGGTCTACCGGAAAAGGCCATGTATGACCGCAAAATAAAGGTTGCGTGACCAGAGCAGTCGACAGGAAGACAGGGTCTGAGTTTTTATTTCATCTCCGATAGAAACGATAGAAAAATAAGTATAACTACCGGCATTCAAACGCATATTCAGCCTAGAAAGAAATGGAGAGAATAACATCAAAGAATGGACGGGCCTGAAGATAGAAAGAAATGGTTGGAGGAGTGGTGCTCAACTACTTCACTGGGTTATGGGATGATGACGATGATGAAGTATGTTATGTATTTTTGATGAAATTCACATTTGCTACTTTGTCCATATTTAATTATTCTTATTTTCACATTATCATGTCAGTGTAGCTAACATGTTGTACTGATTCAAGCGGGATTTCGGTTATGATTATAACAAGCGTTTATTTTCTACTTCTTTTAAGTTACAATCTCCTGGAACCAGTATCACTCCACTCGTGGAAACCACAAAGTAGTTCCCTTTCCTTTAACATATGGCAGCGGGAGCGAGTGTTAATATGATTCTGTTATTATTCTGTTAAAATCATTCCACATGTTAGCATGGTGTTATATGTACTGTAGGTAGAGGTTCCCTCCACTAGGAGTATGCGGAATATAATGTTAGTTATCATATGCTTCCATGACCAACGCCATATTTCTGAGTGATTGGTCGATAGCATGCCAGGCAGGTCTTTACTTCCAGAAAAAAAAAAAACTATGGTGCATATTTTCATTGACGGGGTGAACCGCGAATATTGCCGATTCGAGAAAAATCTTACGCATCTGGGACCTAAAATCAGGACCCTTCTGATGAAATTAGTAGTAGCCTCCGACAGTCATAGTTGAATATGGATTGTTCAGAGTCCCTAGAAATTTTATTTTTGTTCTCGCAGTGAATTCTTTCTTTCGATGATTCTGTCTGCTTCCTGTCCGAGTTGGAGCTTTACAGCACGTTTCAAAAGACTGCTGTCTGCAGCAATCTCCTCCCAGGTTGCAGGGTTTATGTCTAAAGCCCTCTTGTCACGTCCACACACGTCTACAACTCGAAGTTTTGGGCGCCTCTTAGTTTTTTTGCAATCAGCAATTTGTCCTTAGAGTATATACCTTGGTATGCGGCCATCTTTCATACGGTCTACGTGGCCAATGCTGTGTAACTTACGTTCTTTGAAGAGCGAGTAAATGTTCGTGAGGCCTGTGCGATCAAAGACCGCTACATTTGTCCCTTTGTATTTTAAGTAGTGAGCAGACAAACAAACCACTTAGCCACCGAGACTACCTAGGAAGTAGTAAAGCATTGAGAGATATATTCAAACTGATACGAAATACGAAAGAGTGTAAAATACGCCGGTCAAGCAAACTGTAAATGTGTGCTTTATTCAAAGAGCTTGTGTAAATTATTTTTTTTTGGAACTATTTTTTTTTAAATTACACAAACTAAATGAAACTATTAAGAGCATAAACAAGAAAACAGAGAATACTCTCTGTGGCAATTATGAAGAAGCGCAAAATGAAATGATAAGACTACGAATCTCGAGCATCAGGTCAAGCAAAAGTTAATCTGCAAGAAATTGTGAAATGTGTGAGAAGATGAAAGAGACAGAGAAATTATTGGAAGACAACATCATAATATAGACAAACGTCGGTTTGGCAAAGTCCTAATGATTTACTAAATATAGAGTATATGGAGAAGATTTACTAAATCTATCTGTTGTACTCGACCGAATCCCGGTGTGGTATGAGATGAACAATAAGAAGTAACAAAATATTAAATATATAATTACAAATGAACAATTTCTTTGGTGCCTTTGCATCGAATTGATTTTAATACCTTAGTGAATTTCGCTAGACTGTACAACGACCATAGAGTCCAATAGCGTTTTCATGGTTGACATTTGCAAGTTGGATAGATGACATATGTTACATGTATCTGCTGTCATGACCCAGTTTGGTGTGAGGCTTCATTGTTTCCTTCAGATTTCCTATATTTAAGTACTTTAACTTGATTATATTCTTTACTTTATGAATTGTCCAGTACTTTGCATATTATCATCATCATGTGCCGTACCGGTTGGCGTTGGCAATCATGTCCTTCCACAATCTTCTATCCACAGTGCATCGTATGAGTTCTGTTGTTGACTGTTTCCCATGCCATGACACCAAGCTATCCAGTATTTTCTCTCTTTGTTGTCCGCGATCTCTCTTTCTTTTAATTTTGCCACTTGTAACCAAGTATTCCAACTTTCATCTTATGATGTGCCCAAAAAATGTTGATTGCTTCTTTCTGATGTTTTTTAAGAACTCCCTTTTCGTGTTGACCTCTTTGAGAACTTTCTCATTTGCTTTTTAGCTGTCCATGGAACTTTCAACATTTCAACTTTGCATATACATGTGTCTAAGTGTTACTCACATGGACAATTGTGAATAATATCATAGTGACGTCAGAACCATTTATATCTCTACCGATGATAAAGTTTGTGTGAAACCTCCATTTTCACCCGACAGTTACAACTTTTTCAGGGAGTATTTTTTCTTAATGTATCCTTTATATCCTGTATACATTTTTACGATTGTACCTGTGCTAAATCTCTGTTTCACGGTATCTTTAAATAAAAAAACATGACAATTATCTTTAAGTCATTCCAATTCTTACAATCTGATTTCTATGGTAACAATATTATTGCTTCTGACAAGTTGCTGATTACTGTTGGTGTTGAAAGCATAAGGAATGGATAAGTCAAGAGAGGTAAAGAAAAAAATATTATAGAAGTCAGTGTACAGTTGATTATTGCTTGATGCTGACCAGGTCATAATAGTATCATCATTATCATCAAGTACCGTGTCTGCTGCTGAAGATGATTATGTCTCTCCACAACTTTCAATCTCCACAGTTACTTATCATTTCTGTTGTTGACCTTTTGCCAAACCATTCTCATAACCTGTCTGGTATCTTTTCTCAATGCTTCCATATATCACTTAGACCCTCAATTTTCCCAGCAGTTACAATATATTCCGGCTGTTCTCTTCTCATTATGTGACCACGAAATGATGTTGTTTCTCCTAATATTGGATATCAGCTCTCTTTTTGCCTAGGCCTCTTTCAGATCGTTTTCATTACTCTTCTTAGATGTCCGTGGTATTCTCAACATTATTCTGCAAAATTAGATTTCTACAGCCATTAAATTCTTTTGTCTGTTGTCCTATTGTGCATGATTCACATCCATATGTTAAGACATAACATAATACATAACATTTAAAAACTCTTTTTCATGATTCTTTTGTCAAAAATGGATTGCACAGTATCTTCCTCATTTTTTGAAAACCTGCTTTTGTCTGAGCCATTCTGCCTTGTACATCTACCATCTGAGGTTAACATTGTTCCAGGTTATTTAAATTCACTATCCTGTTTTAACACTGTTCCACTTGTGTTTATTGTGCATTACGGTGTTGTTATTTCCTTTGTTGTTATCATTACTTCTGTCTTTTTGCTATTAAGGCTGAGTCCTTTATTTGTGCTTTCTTTCACTATAATGTCCAACATTTCTTGTAACTCATTTTCACTCATAGCGATTAAGACTGTATCATCAGCATACCTTAGATTATTTATATTAGAACCCCCAAATTGTTATTCCAGGTATGCCCCTTATGGATCTTAAAATAATCTCACTATAAATATTAACCAAATCTGGTGACAGCACACAACCTTGCCTAATACCTTGTTTTATTTGTTGCAACATTCCCAACTGGTTTCCAGTTCTTATGGCCGCTGTTTGTTGCCAGTCATCATCATCATCGTGTGCCTTCTCCGCAACGAAGGTTGGCTACCATGGATCGACATTCTACTCTGTTTCTTGCTTTGATGGTGCAGGCTGACATAGATTGACTTGTCCATCTTTTGATGTTACTCGTCCATGTTAGTTTTGGTCTTCCTCTGCCTCTTATACCTTGTATTTGTCCTTCCAATATTACTTTTAGTAGGTAGCCTGTTGTGTCTTTTAACGTGCCCCAAAAATTTAATTTGTCTTGTCTTGATTGTATTTAGTAGTTCTCTTTTTATTTTCAGCTGTTTTAAAAATTCATCGTTTGTTATCTTTTGTTTCCATCCAATTCTACCTATACTTCTATAAATCCACATTTCAAAGGCTTCAATTTTCTGTTCTGTTTTCTTGTCTAATGTCCATGTTTCTGCACCATTCATGGATATTGCAAAGAGGTAACATATTGCCATTCTTTTTTTCAGCCCTGCTGATATTTGTTTTGTTGTTAGTATATTTTTCATGGCATTAACATTACTTTTTTGCCATACCTATTCTTTGGTTTATTTCAGTTTTAAATTTCCCGTCATTGGTTATAGTATGTCCCAGGTAGTTGTAGCTCTGGACTGTCTCCAGATGTATTCCCTCAACTGTGATATTTAATTGTCGGTCTTGAACCCTAATTTATCTGTGAACACTATTGTTGTAAAAACACAAACGCCAATGGCACACATTAAGATTGAGTTCTCACCTACCATTTCGCAGGCCGACAGTGCACTGACGGTATTTGAGGTGCAAACATTTACATACACCTATTGTCTGGACGAGCATTCTTTGTCGTTTTGTGCAATGTGCAGTGGGTGTAGTAAAGGCTGCAATGTCATCATCGGTACTTGTCACGGCAACTGTTCACATGGGATCTATGGACACGACTGTTCCGGGTCTTGTCTCAGTGTCTGTCCTTTATTTGAGGAAAAATCCGGAAAATGCCTACAATGTAAACATCTTAGCTATACCTGTAATGACACTTGTCCCGATGGTAATTTTGGGCTACAGTGCAAACAGATGTGTTCTGATGGCTGTGACATCATATGTACTCTCAAATGTCCGGACAACTGTTTCAACGACACCTGTGAACAGTCAATCTGGAATCTGTACATGCAAGAGAACATTCTATGGGTCAGACTGCACTCTCAAATCTCCGGACAACTGTTTAACGAAACCTGTGATTCCCACGTTCAGAAGAGTCTGCCGACTACAACAAGCCCAAGCATATGGGCACTTTAATGTGTTTCTGTGCTAGACATGGTTCATTTCTTGGTGTTTTTAGTGAAGCCATGGCTCATATCTTGTTGTGTTTCTGTCCTAAACATGGCTCATATCTTAGCTTGTGTGTCATGTTAGTCATATCTTATATCTTGGTGTGTCCGTGTTAATCATGTCTCATATCTTTATGTGGGTCTGTGTTTAGTCATATCTCATATCTTAGTGTGTACCAGTGTTAGTCATATGTCATATCTTTGTGTGTGCATGTCTGGGTTAGTGATATCTCATATCTTTGTGTGCATGTTTATGTTAGTCATATCTCATATCTTTGTGTGTGCATGTCTGTGTTTGTCACATCTCATATCCTTGTGTGTGCATGGCTATGTTAGTCCCATCTCATATCTTTGTGTGTGCATATCTATGTTAGTCATAACTCCTATCTTTGTGTGCACGTCTATGTTAGTCATGTGTCTTATCTTTGTATGTGCATGTATATGTCAGTTATGTCTCATATCTTTATGTGCATGTTTATGTTAGTCATGTGTCATATATCTTGATGTGTGTCAGTGTTAGTCATGCCTCGTATCGCTGTGTGCATGTATGTGTTAGTCACATCTCACGTCTTTGCGTGTGCATGTCTGTGTTAGTCAAATCTCACATCTTTGTGTGTGCATGTTTGTGTTAGTCACATCTCACATCTTTGTGCGTGCGTGTCTGTGTTAGTCATATCTCACATTTTTGTGTGTGCATGTCTGTGTTAGTCACCTCTAGTGACTCGGGCAGATGGTGCTCGTAAACCTGGGAGGGCCGACCATCTAAGGGCAGAATCCCCCTACAGAAAAGACAATCTGCTGCCTTGCAGGAAGATTGGGGACAATCAAAGGCTAGGGAAAGCAAACCCGAATAAAATGCTGGCTGAAATCGGATGCACTGGGCCACTGGCGCAGAACACAGTGCAACGTTTTAACGGATGTTCAATCAGAGTGGATCAGGCAGACTCTAATTGTGATGTTCTGTCTGTGGGGGCGATCAACACACTTAGCCTGACAGCTGACTTCATGTGAGAGTCTGGAATCCTTACTCTGATTGAGTCCTGATCGCAGAGAGAGAGAGAGAGAGAGAGAGAGAGAGAGAGAGAGAGAGAGGTTATTGATTATCTTCGCATTAATGTTAAGGCCTGGCATCTCATTGATGTTTTTAAAGATTTGCTCAGTGTATAAATTGAATAAGCTTGATGATAGGATGCATCCTTGTTTTACTCCTCTTTTTATATCAATGGGTGTAGAGTTCTTGTTATATTTTATTATTACTGTTTGTTCCCAATACAAATTACATATCAGTCGTATGTCTGTGTCATCCAGATTTATATCTTTTAGGCAGTCTATAAGTTGCTCATGGTGTATTCTATCAAATGCTTTGGTGTAGTCTATGAAGCAGGCATATATTGGTTTGTTTACTTCTATGTACTTTTCAATCAATATCCTCATGCTGAATATGGCTTCTTTTGTCCCACTGTTTTTTCTTGAATCCGAATTGCTGCTCATCTAGTTAATTATTAATTGTATTCTGAATCCATCCTTGTATAACCTTTAGTAAAATTTTGGTTGCCTGGCTCATTAGGTTTATTGTTCTAAAATCGCTGCATTCAACTGCACCATTCTTTTTAGGCAATGCTATAAAAGTTGATGTTTTTAGATTGTTTGGTATGTATCCTGTGCGGTATATGTCATCGCATATGTCTGTGATCACTTCAATGCCAAAATCTTCTAGCGCCTGTATCATCTCTATCTGTATATTGTCAGGTCCTGCTGCTTTTCAGTTTTTCATTGTTTTTTTTTACCTTTTTCTACTTCAGATTTCAGGATTTTATAGCTGGATGTACATTTTATAAATGGTTTTTTGTCTCTTTCGTCATGAAATAATTCTGTTACGTATTCCTGCCATCTTTCGATTATATCTTTGTTGTCTGTTACAATTCTTCCCTCTTTGTTTGCAATACATCCGTTTCCAGCTGCTTTTTTGTCTTTATTAGTCATTCTTTTTATTTCTGTGTGCATTCCTCTTAAATTTTGTTTACTTTCCATGGTTTCGATTTCTAGACATCTTTGGTTGAGCCAGTCTTCTTTTGCCTTTTTGCACATTTTTCGTATTTCATTATCAATTTCCTTGTATTTGGCAGTGTTTTTCGCTTGTCTTATCTCTTCCATTTTTTCTAAAATGTTGTCAGTTATCCATTTTTGTTTTTTGTTACTTTCCTTTTTGGGTAAGGTGATGCAGGATTCTTGAATGCTGTTTTTTATGCATTGCCATTTGGTTGTGACTTTTTCTTCAGGATTTTCTCTTGCCAGTTGTTGCCAGTACATGTTCTTTATAATACTTAGATCTTTGCTGTCTACGTTTATGATTTCTAAAATTTTGATCATTTCTTGGTGCTTTACTTTGTCAAATGCTTTGGTTTAATCTATGAAACATAGATATAGATCTGTTTTCACATCTATGGCACTTTCTACTAAAGATCTCATGATGTATATTTCATTTCTATTTCTTTTACCTCCAACAAAACCACACTGTTTATCGCTAATTTCTGGACTGATTTTGTTTTTCACTTTTAGCATAATGATTCTTAGTAATATCCTAGTTATGTGACTCGTAAGGCTTATTGTATGATGATTATCGCATTCAATCGCGCCAGATTTGTTTTGCAGGGCTATGAATATTGATTTAAGCAGGTCGTTTGGTATATATCAGATGTTGTAGATATCAAGCAATGTCATATTCATCAAATATTTGGGAACTTTGTTAACCTCAGACAGAAGATGTACAAAAAAGGTGAGAGGCAGAATGGCTCAGGCAAAAGCAGCTTTCAAAAAAATGAGGAAGATACTGTGCGATCCATTTTTGACAATAGAAACAAGAAAAAAAATTCTTAATTGTTGTATAGAGCCAGTCTTAACATATGAATGTGATTTGTAGACAATTTGACTACTGACAAGAAAATCACTGGAGTCTGTAGAAATGTGGTTTTACAGAAGAATGTTGAGAATGCCATGGACAGCTAAGAAGAGTAATGAAAATTTTCTGAAAGAGGCTAAAGCAATAAGAGAGCTAATTACCAATATTAGGAAGAAATAATCATCATTTTTTGGACATGTAATGAGAAGAGAACAGCTGGAATATATTGTAACAAATGGGAAAATTTAGGGACGAAGAGATAGAGCAAAGAGAAAAGATACCAGTTAGCATAAGAGAATGGTTTTGAAAGAGGGTCAACAACAGAAGTGATAAAAAAACTGTCATGATCGAAAGTTGTGGAGAGACATGATCACCTACGCCAGCAGGCTTGGTACTTGATGATGATGATGTTGTAGATATCATTCAATATTTTTGTTATTATTTCTATTCTAAAATCACGCATGCCTTCAATCTCTTCTTTAATTATAATATCTGGTTCAGGAGTTTTTCCTGCTTTCATTTCGCACACGGCGTCTACCATTTCTCCTTTGAGTATTTCTGGTCCTTCTCATGTATGCTTAATATTAACCTCTGTTCGTTCATCATTATAAAGATCTTTAATGTATTCTGTCCATCGTTCCTTTATACTTTCTTGTTCAATCAATACTTCTCCTTCCTTTGATCCTAAACATTCTGTTTTTGATTGGGTGTTCCTTGCTGTTAATTCTTCAATTTGTTTTTATATAGCTTTGGCATCTCCTTTTTGTTCCTCTTCAATATCTTTGCATTTCTCTTTTAGCCATGCTCCTTTTGCTTCATTGCATTTTACTACAATTTCTTTATTTAATCTCTTATACTCATTTTTATTTTCTTTATTTCTTCTTTTTGTATCAATTAGTTGCAAAATGTAATCTGTCATCCATTTCTTTCTTGAATTTGTCCTCATTGGTGGTATAAACTATTTTGATGTTTGTTGCATTGATTCTTTTAGCGTTTCCCACTGTTCACCAATGCTTTGTATCTTCTCTATTGCAGTGTATAGGTTCTGAATTGGGATTTTATATTTGTCTTGCAGCTTCTTGTCTGATTTGAGTAAATCTAAATTTAACTTGATGTTAACTGAGTCTCGTTTTGTTGTTTTTAATTTTACTCTAAGCTTTCCCACAACTGGTACATGATCACTATTGCAATCTGCCCCTGGTCAAGTTTTCACACACACCAGACTGTTTCTAAATCTATTGTTTATCATTATGTAATTAATTTAATTTGATTACGTACGTTGTCTCCTGGGCTTTTCCATGTCCACAAACGTCTTGGATGTTGCTTAAACCAGATGTTTCCTATCATCATGTTACGTGTTCTTGCCCAGTCATTAAGTTTGTCACCTCTTTCATTCCTCACGACTCTCAATCCTCTCAAACGACTTTCCTCTTGACTGTCATAATGAGGTAATAATGTTATTTTTTTCTTAAATCAATTGTTCTTGCAGTTTAAGTGTGTATTAATACTTAAAAAAAATATCATCATCATCATCATCATTAGGTGTCGTCTCCCCATAGAAGGGTGGCTACCATGGAACGCCATTTCACTCTGTCTCTGGCTTTGATGGTGTAGATTGGCATAGGCTGAATTGCCCATCTTTTTATGTTACTGGCCAAAAAAATATGAATATTGTAAATTGTTGTCTTGCTCCTAGTATTCGTTATTAAAAAAAACTATTTTTTATGTGGTCACCATTTATTATAATCACATATAACTGCAATATCATTACGTCATGCCACTTTTGTTTATTCATCCAATGCTATTGTGCTCATGTTTATCACTTTACCTTATGCCTACATCCCTCGAACTCTGGTTTCGTTCATTCTCAGGTTTGAGTATCTTAATATATTTTATCATCTCAGTTTCAAGTCACATGTAAATGTTTCAAGAGGACATTATTTTTCTTCTGATGTTTGTATTTATTAAGTTATTAATTTTCCTTGACAAAAGCGTATTATTATGTTACGTAGTAATTCTTTATTAGTGTATTTTTATTACCATTTAAACTATATTTTTAATGTCGTTTTTTTCTAATTGGTACTTATTTACAAGGTAAAAGAGGCAGACCAAGACTAACGTGGATGGAGGTCATCAAAAGATGGACAAGTCAGCCTATGACAATCTACACCATCAAAGCAAGAGACAGAACGGAATGACGCTCCATGGTAGTCAACCTTCGATGCGGAGACGGCACTCAATTATGAACTTATTTACAGCAACGAGAGACGTGTCAAATAGTTGTTTTGTTTGTCATAAGTCATACTTTAAACAATAAAGAGCATTTACCTCCATCATTTCAGCACTGATGTTACTTCCGGGAGAAAACAATTAGGCAGAGTCGTCCACCTTGACATAATGACATAATTTATTAGATCGCAAATTTGCTGATCAGAATTGCTGTGAAAGAATCCTCTTCCTCTTCTACCTTTCCAAAGTGGAACATAGGTCTTCAAAAATCTCTTTCCAAGCTTTTCTGTTTCTTGCCATTTTTTTTAAGATTAGTCCATGTCTTCTAAATCATCGTCATCTCTGCTTCCATCTGTCTTCTCCGTGATTATTTTGGTATTCCGCTCTTTGTCTTTTTCTTTGGGGATTTCTAAAAAGAACCTGTTGTGTAATACTCCCAGTTGGCTTTCGTAGTGTGAGTACTATCCAGCGCCATCGTCTTCTTTATCTTGTATCTCTTTATGCACTAGTATTTGACTGGTACTTTTCCATAATTTGATGTTAGTGATTTTGTCCTGTCATTTCCATTCTTTTATTCTGCGCAATCATTCATTAAGGAAGGTCTGTATCTTCATGATTATTATTTCTGCTGTTCTTGAATTAATCTGGTGCCAGGAAAAAAAAAATAATTGTTAACATTCATTTATCTAACTGTGCCCATATTTAGCCAACGTGAATGTTGAGAATACTATGGGCAGCTAAGAAGAGAAATAAAAACGTTCTGAGAAAGGCTAAAGCAAAAAGAGAGCTAATAATATCCAATATCAGGAAGAAATAATTATTATTTTGGGGCCATGTAATGCGAAGGGAACACCTTTTTATTATATTATGACAACTGGAAAAATTGAGGGACGAAGAGATAAAGGGAAGCAAAGAATAAATATAGCAGACAGCAATAAGAGAATGGCTTGTCAGAAGGTCAATAAAAGAAATGATAAATAACTGTCGAGATCGAAAGTTGTGGACGGATATGATCACCCACGCCAGCAGACATGGTACTTGATGATGATGGTGATATACCATAAATATTTCTTGTATATATCTAAATGACAACCCGAAATAAATTTCAGAACGACACTCACACTCAGGAATACGTTCTAAACACATCTAAACTGTTGAAAGACATATGAATCTAAGCATATACGCAACAAAAAAGAAAACCGAGTTTCATCATTAGCTTTGTCGAGGCGAAAAATTAAATCAATTATAACAATTAACGAAAAAAAAATTACGTATACAATTTTCAGCCTATCAAAAACACATTCTCTGCAAACTTGAAGATAAAAGACCATAGACTCCCTATTGATCAAAACCCAACATATCTTGGCGTCAACATGGATCGCAGAAGGACTTGGACAAATCAGGTCGACATAGCAAGAAAAAAAAGCCAGAAATGGAACTAATATTATGAAGAAATTAGCAGGAACGGACCGGGGAACAGACAGCAATATCTTGAAAAGACTATACGTTGGAAGAGTCAGACCAGTTCTAGAGTATGGAGTCACAGCCTGGGCTGTGGCTTCCAAATCACACCTTAGCAAAATTAACAGATCACATACTCATGCTGCCCGTATTATCACTGGTGCTATGAAATCTACACCTATCAAGACCCTAGAAACATTAACAGGTT
Organism: Megaustenia siamemsis; assembly: GCA_032433765.1. Classification (NCBI taxonomy): domain Eukaryota; kingdom Metazoa; phylum Mollusca; class Gastropoda; order Stylommatophora; family Ariophantidae; genus Megaustenia; species Megaustenia siamemsis. The sequence goes on along the minus strand of JAVIAB010000051.1, from coordinate 70,562,158 downwards.
TACAACCCCTTGATGACAGACGGGTCATTAAAGTAATGCAACTAGCGGAGAAATATAGAAGGATCTTTAGCCACCCCAAGCACATAAGAATAACTGGTTTCGGAACTGTACGACTAAAGGTGAGCAACAACGCTGCAATCTCCAATGAACTAACTACTGGAGACCCAGTACTTTCCCGAACAATACCGAAACCCTTGGCTCATCTGATATGTCTCCTCATGTGAAACATAAAACACCAGAACTTAAGGAAAATATAACAGGAATCATGAAAAAAGACAACCAATCAGACACAGAAAGAAAACACGTAGCAGAAAAATACGTTCACGATACCTACCGACAGGACTCTTGGCCCCACATTATACACAGATGGCTCTGCTACAAATACCACCAGAAATGGAGTGGGAGGTGTCTTCATGACGCTGAATAACCAGGACGAGATCACCAAGTCAATAGCTACTGTAAAATTCTCAAACAACTTTAAAGCAGAAACTGAGGCCCTCAGAGATGCTGCAACACTGGCTACTCAGTACAAAAATAACATGCACTGTAAAATGGTGATTCTGACTGATGCACTGTCAGTACTAACAGCTCTAAAAAGCCCCAAGAACAATGAACTAGATGACTTGAGAACAACCCTAGACCAACTATACAATAACTTTCAGAGAGTAGTCATTCAGTGGATACCATCACACTGTAATATACACGGGAATGAACGCGCAGACACTTGTCCAAGCCGATTCACAAATATTGACATTTCTGCCCTTAATATCAAAATCGGGTCCAATAATAAATGTAAGCGCTGCGAGAATCGCACCAGGGGTGTAGCAGATGATGAGAACACAGGCTATCAGCACAACCATTTTCACAGTTTTCCGTTCTTTGTTTGAAGTAGACAAACTCTGAAGACTAGAAGCTGCCACCCTACGCCATTCTGATGTTTGTTGGAGCTTAACAACCAAAGCAAATGTAATGATTATAACAGCAACAAACGAAGAAGCACTAAATATTGAGTGTAACACACAACACAGCCCTTCAACATCTTTTCTGCCGCTCATAAAAATGATTCCCACAAGAGTTTTGTTTTTTTCCGGAACAAATCTCCAGCCAAGATAAGAAGTAGCGTACTCTGAAGTAAGCGTCGCTATGTTGATAATGTAGATGAGACAAACAATTAATGTGGTTCTCTTTGCAGTGAATATTTGTTTCACTTTTATTGGTAGCGCGATAGAAATAAATCTTTCTGCCGTTATGTAGACTGTTAAATAGCTCGTGATTCGACAAAAGCAAATATGCGGCCACGCCCCTGTCAAGTACATGATTTCTAAAGAAACCCACGTGACATCATAGACTGGTAAATATGGATTTATGCAAATGGATGACCATACTAAAGTCAGAAGACAAAATAAGTCAGAGACTGCAAGTCCTATAAATGCGATGTTTACAGTAATAACAGAACCTTGTTTGTAGAAGACGATAATGTTGATAATATTTGCTGTGATCCCAAATATTGCAACAATTCCACAAATTGATACCAAATTGACAAGTTCAAATATCTTCTTCTTGTCATCGCTTAATATTTCATCGAAAGTGTCAGCCTCTAACGATGTTTGCGAATCTTTGAGCTCAATATTTACGATTATATTTTCGTTGATATTTGTTAACGAATCCATCTTCTTCTGCTTAGAGTTCACCCGTTAAGTGGACCTGGTTAATCCATCTTCTTCTTCTTAGAGTTCACCCGTTAAGTGGACCTGGTTAATCCATCTTCTTCTTCTTTGAGTTCACCCATTAAGTGGACCTGGTTAATCCATCTTCTTCTTCTTAGAGTTCACCCATTAAGTGGACCTGGGTTAATCCTTCTTCTTTTCCTTAGAGTTCACCCATTAAGTAGGCCTGGTTAAACTATCATCTACTTCTAAGTGATCGCCCATTAAGTGGACCTGGTTAATCTATCTTCTATAATTATTTCTCACTGAATGAAACATTTTAGTTGCAACAGTTTCATTATAAATGTACATTTATGTAAATAAATGTGATCATATCTAATTGTAAGGTAACAACATTTTATAAGTTGTTTCAATGAGCTCAACATTACAGAATAATAGTGAACCAAATTTGTGATCCTAACACAGTGACTTATATATTTACAACGGAAAACAAGAAGTCATACCCTTCTATAGGCATCTATATTTAATTTAATAAAAAAGATAGGAAATATATGTTTTTCTTTTAAATATTGTTTAATATCGGCCAAGACATAATGATTCCCGTGTGTTACTGGGGCCTCATTATGAGGGATTAAAGAATAGTGACACTGTGACCTTCCAGGCATGTCGTAAGAGGCGACTAAGGAGATTGATCGATGGCTTGACAAGCTGTCATTGTAAAAAGTATTGTTATGGAAACAAAGTCATAAAGTTTGGAAGAAGTGATCTCTGCAATATGTGACATTTTGCACGCAAGGTTTCTGTTTTTAAGATTGTGGTTCTGCCCTATGTGCCGTCTTCGGCTCGAAAGATAGATAGAATACATAATGACAACTAGTTCAAGGCCATGAATAACCTTCCTTCATATAATTTATCGCAACATATACATTAGTTACAATTTTAAAGATAAAAAAATGTCAAGAACTTGGTTGCAAATTTCGATCTACAAACACTATATTTTAATTATTGTGTGTTGGAGATTCAGTTACAATACAATGACAGTGGATGTTATTCAAGTTTGAAGAATCTTCAGTTGCAAGATAACTTCAGTAATTTCGCACAAATTATTATCCGCTTACGTCGTTTCTTCAGCTATTATTTGCAATAATGCGCATGAATTAACTATTAATTACTGATGATAAGCGGCTGCAATGTAATATGGGGGGAAAAGGGGGGGGGGGGGTTCCCCACTATTATTTGGTCAAAGTGAAATGGGAAATTTAAAGTTAAATATAAACTCTAATGTATTAAAACCTGTTTTTACTTTGGAAGTTAAATATTAGTCTTCATGTGTAAAAAATGTGAAAATAGTATTTGTTAAAGTCAATATCACAAGAATATTTCTTACAAAATGTTACTAGAGTTAACACAATGACAAAAAAAGGTACTGGAAGATAAGCTATGTATGTTGTATAGCTCTTTTCATAAAGTGTACATTTCACTTGTCTAACATTAAAATATGAACTTATATTTAAGAGACAATATATTAACACATGTTATTTAAGCACATGAATATAGAATGTGACAACAGCGTTGCTCTTTTGTTCTAGCATCAACAAATAAATCATGTATGTGTTAATGCCATATCTATTGTCTTTAACTGATATTTGATCCTTTAAAAAAAAAATATATCTTTACTGCATCGCCCAATACTGTGGTCTACCGGAAAAGGCCATGTATGACCGCAAAATAAAGGTTGCGTGACCAGAGCAGTCGACAGGAAGACAGGGTCTGAGTTTTTATTTCATCTCCGATAGAAACGATAGAAAAATAAGTATAACTACCGGCATTCAAACGCATATTCAGCCTAGAAAGAAATGGAGAGAATAACATCAAAGAATGGACGGGCCTGAAGATAGAAAGAAATGGTTGGAGGAGTGGTGCTCAACTACTTCACTGGGTTATGGGATGATGACGATGATGAAGTATGTTATGTATTTTTGATGAAATTCACATTTGCTACTTTGTCCATATTTAATTATTCTTATTTTCACATTATCATGTCAGTGTAGCTAACATGTTGTACTGATTCAAGCGGGATTTCGGTTATGATTATAACAAGCGTTTATTTTCTACTTCTTTTAAGTTACAATCTCCTGGAACCAGTATCACTCCACTCGTGGAAACCACAAAGTAGTTCCCTTTCCTTTAACATATGGCAGCGGGAGCGAGTGTTAATATGATTCTGTTATTATTCTGTTAAAATCATTCCACATGTTAGCATGGTGTTATATGTACTGTAGGTAGAGGTTCCCTCCACTAGGAGTATGCGGAATATAATGTTAGTTATCATATGCTTCCATGACCAACGCCATATTTCTGAGTGATTGGTCGATAGCATGCCAGGCAGGTCTTTACTTCCAGAAAAAAAAAAAACTATGGTGCATATTTTCATTGACGGGGTGAACCGCGAATATTGCCGATTCGAGAAAAATCTTACGCATCTGGGACCTAAAATCAGGACCCTTCTGATGAAATTAGTAGTAGCCTCCGACAGTCATAGTTGAATATGGATTGTTCAGAGTCCCTAGAAATTTTATTTTTGTTCTCGCAGTGAATTCTTTCTTTCGATGATTCTGTCTGCTTCCTGTCCGAGTTGGAGCTTTACAGCACGTTTCAAAAGACTGCTGTCTGCAGCAATCTCCTCCCAGGTTGCAGGGTTTATGTCTAAAGCCCTCTTGTCACGTCCACACACGTCTACAACTCGAAGTTTTGGGCGCCTCTTAGTTTTTTTGCAATCAGCAATTTGTCCTTAGAGTATATACCTTGGTATGCGGCCATCTTTCATACGGTCTACGTGGCCAATGCTGTGTAACTTACGTTCTTTGAAGAGCGAGTAAATGTTCGTGAGGCCTGTGCGATCAAAGACCGCTACATTTGTCCCTTTGTATTTTAAGTAGTGAGCAGACAAACAAACCACTTAGCCACCGAGACTACCTAGGAAGTAGTAAAGCATTGAGAGATATATTCAAACTGATACGAAATACGAAAGAGTGTAAAATACGCCGGTCAAGCAAACTGTAAATGTGTGCTTTATTCAAAGAGCTTGTGTAAATTATTTTTTTTTGGAACTATTTTTTTTTAAATTACACAAACTAAATGAAACTATTAAGAGCATAAACAAGAAAACAGAGAATACTCTCTGTGGCAATTATGAAGAAGCGCAAAATGAAATGATAAGACTACGAATCTCGAGCATCAGGTCAAGCAAAAGTTAATCTGCAAGAAATTGTGAAATGTGTGAGAAGATGAAAGAGACAGAGAAATTATTGGAAGACAACATCATAATATAGACAAACGTCGGTTTGGCAAAGTCCTAATGATTTACTAAATATAGAGTATATGGAGAAGATTTACTAAATCTATCTGTTGTACTCGACCGAATCCCGGTGTGGTATGAGATGAACAATAAGAAGTAACAAAATATTAAATATATAATTACAAATGAACAATTTCTTTGGTGCCTTTGCATCGAATTGATTTTAATACCTTAGTGAATTTCGCTAGACTGTACAACGACCATAGAGTCCAATAGCGTTTTCATGGTTGACATTTGCAAGTTGGATAGATGACATATGTTACATGTATCTGCTGTCATGACCCAGTTTGGTGTGAGGCTTCATTGTTTCCTTCAGATTTCCTATATTTAAGTACTTTAACTTGATTATATTCTTTACTTTATGAATTGTCCAGTACTTTGCATATTATCATCATCATGTGCCGTACCGGTTGGCGTTGGCAATCATGTCCTTCCACAATCTTCTATCCACAGTGCATCGTATGAGTTCTGTTGTTGACTGTTTCCCATGCCATGACACCAAGCTATCCAGTATTTTCTCTCTTTGTTGTCCGCGATCTCTCTTTCTTTTAATTTTGCCACTTGTAACCAAGTATTCCAACTTTCATCTTATGATGTGCCCAAAAAATGTTGATTGCTTCTTTCTGATGTTTTTTAAGAACTCCCTTTTCGTGTTGACCTCTTTGAGAACTTTCTCATTTGCTTTTTAGCTGTCCATGGAACTTTCAACATTTCAACTTTGCATATACATGTGTCTAAGTGTTACTCACATGGACAATTGTGAATAATATCATAGTGACGTCAGAACCATTTATATCTCTACCGATGATAAAGTTTGTGTGAAACCACCATTTTCACCCGACAGTTACAACTTTTTCAGGGAGTATTTTTTCTTAATGTATCCTTTATATCCTGTATACATTTTTACGATTGTACCTGTGCTAAATCTCTGTTTCACGGTATCTTTAAATAAAAAAACATGACAATTATCTTTAAGTCATTCCAATTCTTACAATCTGATTTCTATGGTAACAATATTATTGCTTCTGACAAGTTGCTGATTACTGTTGGTGTTGAAAGCATAAGGAATGGATAAGTCAAGAGAGGTAAAGAAAAAAATATTATAGAAGTCAGTGTACAGTTGATTATTGCTTGATGCTGACCAGGTCATAATAGTATCATCATTATCATCAAGTACCGTGTCTGCTGCTGAAGATGATTATGTCTCTCCACAACTTTCAATCTCCACAGTTACTTATCATTTCTGTTGTTGACCTTTTGCCAAACCATTCTCATAACCTGTCTGGTATCTTTTCTCAATGCTTCCATATATCACTTAGACCCTCAATTTTCCCAGCAGTTACAATATATTCCGGCTGTTCTCTTCTCATTATGTGACCACGAAATGATGTTGTTTCTCCTAATATTGGATATCAGCTCTCTTTTTGCCTAGGCCTCTTTCAGATCGTTTTCATTACTCTTCTTAGATGTCCGTGGTATTCTCAACATTATTCTGCAAAATTAGATTTCTACAGCCATTAAATTCTTTTGTCTGTTGTCCTATTGTGCATGATTCACATCCATATGTTAAGACATAACATAATACATAACATTTAAAAACTCTTTTTCATGATTCTTTTGTCAAAAATGGATTGCACAGTATCTTCCTCATTTTTTGAAAACCTGCTTTTGTCTGAGCCATTCTGCCTTGTACATCTACCATCTGAGGTTAACATTGTTCCAGGTTATTTAAATTCACTATCCTGTTTTAACACTGTTCCACTTGTGTTTATTGTGCATTACGGTGTTGTTATTTCCTTTGTTGTTATCATTACTTCTGTCTTTTTGCTATTAAGGCTGAGTCCTTTATTTGTGCTTTCTTTCACTATAATGTCCAACATTTCTTGTAACTCATTTTCACTCATAGCGATTAAGACTGTATCATCAGCATACCTTAGATTATTTATATTAGAACCCCCAAATTGTTATTCCAGGTATGCCCCTTATGGATCTTAAAATAATCTCACTATAAATATTAACCAAATCTGGTGACAGCACACAACCTTGCCTAATACCTTGTTTTATTTGTTGCAACATTCCCAACTGGTTTCCAGTTCTTATGGCCGCTGTTTGTTGCCAGTCATCATCATCATCGTGTGCCTTCTCCGCAACGAAGGTTGGCTACCATGGATCGACATTCTACTCTGTTTCTTGCTTTGATGGTGCAGGCTGACATAGATTGACTTGTCCATCTTTTGATGTTACTCGTCCATGTTAGTTTTGGTCTTCCTCTGCCTCTTATACCTTGTATTTGTCCTTCCAATATTACTTTTAGTAGGTAGCCTGTTGTGTCTTTTAACGTGCCCCAAAAATTTAATTTGTCTTGTCTTGATTGTATTTAGTAGTTCTCTTTTTATTTTCAGCTGTTTTAAAAATTCATCGTTTGTTATCTTTTGTTTCCATCCAATTCTACCTATACTTCTATAAATCCACATTTCAAAGGCTTCAATTTTCTGTTCTGTTTTCTTGTCTAATGTCCATGTTTCTGCACCATTCATGGATATTGCAAAGAGGTAACATATTGCCATTCTTTTTTTCAGCCCTGCTGATATTTGTTTTGTTGTTAGTATATTTTTCATGGCATTAACATTACTTTTTTGCCATACCTATTCTTTGGTTTATTTCAGTTTTAAATTTCCCGTCATTGGTTATAGTATGTCCCAGGTAGTTGTAGCTCTGGACTGTCTCCAGATGTATTCCCTCAACTGTGATATTTAATTGTCGGTCTTGAACCCTAATTTATCTGTGAACACTATTGTTGTAAAAACACAAACGCCAATGGCACACATTAAGATTGAGTTCTCACCTACCATTTCGCAGGCCGACAGTGCACTGACGGTATTTGAGGTGCAAACATTTACATACACCTATTGTCTGGACGAGCATTCTTTGTCGTTTTGTGCAATGTGCAGTGGGTGTAGTAAAGGCTGCAATGTCATCATCGGTACTTGTCACGGCAACTGTTCACATGGGATCTATGGACACGACTGTTCCGGGTCTTGTCTCAGTGTCTGTCCTTTATTTGAGGAAAAATCCGGAAAATGCCTACAATGTAAACATCTTAGCTATACCTGTAATGACACTTGTCCCGATGGTAATTTTGGGCTACAGTGCAAACAGATGTGTTCTGATGGCTGTGACATCATATGTACTCTCAAATGTCCGGACAACTGTTTCAACGACACCTGTGAACAGTCAATCTGGAATCTGTACATGCAAGAGAACATTCTATGGGTCAGACTGCACTCTCAAATCTCCGGACAACTGTTTAACGAAACCTGTGATTCCCACGTTCAGAAGAGTCTGCCGACTACAACAAGCCCAAGCATATGGGCACTTTAATGTGTTTCTGTGCTAGACATGGTTCATTTCTTGGTGTTTTTAGTGAAGCCATGGCTCATATCTTGTTGTGTTTCTGTCCTAAACATGGCTCATATCTTAGCTTGTGTGTCATGTTAGTCATATCTTATATCTTGGTGTGTCCGTGTTAATCATGTCTCATATCTTTATGTGGGTCTGTGTTTAGTCATATCTCATATCTTAGTGTGTACCAGTGTTAGTCATATGTCATATCTTTGTGTGTGCATGTCTGGGTTAGTGATATCTCATATCTTTGTGTGCATGTTTATGTTAGTCATATCTCATATCTTTGTGTGTGCATGTCTGTGTTTGTCACATCTCATATCCTTGTGTGTGCATGGCTATGTTAGTCCCATCTCATATCTTTGTGTGTGCATATCTATGTTAGTCATAACTCCTATCTTTGTGTGCACGTCTATGTTAGTCATGTGTCTTATCTTTGTATGTGCATGTATATGTCAGTTATGTCTCATATCTTTATGTGCATGTTTATGTTAGTCATGTGTCATATATCTTGATGTGTGTCAGTGTTAGTCATGCCTCGTATCGCTGTGTGCATGTATGTGTTAGTCACATCTCACGTCTTTGCGTGTGCATGTCTGTGTTAGTCAAATCTCACATCTTTGTGTGTGCATGTTTGTGTTAGTCACATCTCACATCTTTGTGCGTGCGTGTCTGTGTTAGTCATATCTCACATTTTTGTGTGTGCATGTCTGTGTTAGTCACCTCTAGTGACTCGGGCAGATGGTGCTCGTAAACCTGGGAGGGCCGACCATCTAAGGGCAGAATCCCCCTACAGAAAAGACAATCTGCTGCCTTGCAGGAAGATTGGGGACAATCAAAGGCTAGGGAAAGCAAACCCGAATAAAATGCTGGCTGAAATCGGATGCACTGGGCCACTGGCGCAGAACACAGTGCAACGTTTTAACGGATGTTCAATCAGAGTGGATCAGGCAGACTCTAATTGTGATGTTCTGTCTGTGGGGGCGATCAACACACTTAGCCTGACAGCTGACTTCATGTGAGAGTCTGGAATCCTTACTCTGATTGAGTCCTGATCGCAGAGAGAGAGAGAGAGAGAGAGAGAGAGAGAGAGAGAGAGGTTATTGATTATCTTCGCATTAATGTTAAGGCCTGGCATCTCATTGATGTTTTTAAAGATTTGCTCAGTGTATAAATTGAATAAGCTTGATGATAGGATGCATCCTTGTTTTACTCCTCTTTTTATATCAATGGGTGTAGAGTTCTTGTTATATTTTATTATTACTGTTTGTTCCCAATACAAATTACATATCAGTCGTATGTCTGTGTCATCCAGATTTATATCTTTTAGGCAGTCTATAAGTTGCTCATGGTGTATTCTATCAAATGCTTTGGTGTAGTCTATGAAGCAGGCATATATTGGTTTGTTTACTTCTATGTACTTTTCAATCAATATCCTCATGCTGAATATGGCTTCTTTTGTCCCACTGTTTTTTCTTGAATCCGAATTGCTGCTCATCTAGTTAATTATTAATTGTATTCTGAATCCATCCTTGTATAACCTTTAGTAAAATTTTGGTTGCCTGGCTCATTAGGTTTATTGTTCTAAAATCGCTGCATTCAACTGCACCATTCTTTTTAGGCAATGCTATAAAAGTTGATGTTTTTAGATTGTTTGGTATGTATCCTGTGCGGTATATGTCATCGCATATGTCTGTGATCACTTCAATGCCAAAATCTTCTAGCGCCTGTATCATCTCTATCTGTATATTGTCAGGTCCTGCTGCTTTTCAGTTTTTCATTGTTTTTTTTTACCTTTTTCTACTTCAGATTTCAGGATTTTATAGCTGGATGTACATTTTATAAATGGTTTTTTGTCTCTTTCGTCATGAAATAATTCTGTTACGTATTCCTGCCATCTTTCGATTATATCTTTGTTGTCTGTTACAATTCTTCCCTCTTTGTTTGCAATACATCCGTTTCCAGCTGCTTTTTTGTCTTTATTAGTCATTCTTTTTATTTCTGTGTGCATTCCTCTTAAATTTTGTTTACTTTCCATGGTTTCGATTTCTAGACATCTTTGGTTGAGCCAGTCTTCTTTTGCCTTTTTGCACATTTTTCGTATTTCATTATCAATTTCCTTGTATTTGGCAGTGTTTTTCGCTTGTCTTATCTCTTCCATTTTTTCTAAAATGTTGTCAGTTATCCATTTTTGTTTTTTGTTACTTTCCTTTTTGGGTAAGGTGATGCAGGATTCTTGAATGCTGTTTTTTATGCATTGCCATTTGGTTGTGACTTTTTCTTCAGGATTTTCTCTTGCCAGTTGTTGCCAGTACATGTTCTTTATAATACTTAGATCTTTGCTGTCTACGTTTATGATTTCTAAAATTTTGATCATTTCTTGGTGCTTTACTTTGTCAAATGCTTTGGTTTAATCTATGAAACATAGATATAGATCTGTTTTCACATCTATGGCACTTTCTACTAAAGATCTCATGATGTATATTTCATTTCTATTTCTTTTACCTCCAACAAAACCACACTGTTTATCGCTAATTTCTGGACTGATTTTGTTTTTCACTTTTAGCATAATGATTCTTAGTAATATCCTAGTTATGTGACTCGTAAGGCTTATTGTATGATGATTATCGCATTCAATCGCGCCAGATTTGTTTTGCAGGGCTATGAATATTGATTTAAGCAGGTCGTTTGGTATATATCAGATGTTGTAGATATCAAGCAATGTCATATTCATCAAATATTTGGGAACTTTGTTAACCTCAGACAGAAGATGTACAAAAAAGGTGAGAGGCAGAATGGCTCAGGCAAAAGCAGCTTTCAAAAAAATGAGGAAGATACTGTGCGATCCATTTTTGACAATAGAAACAAGAAAAAAAATTCTTAATTGTTGTATAGAGCCAGTCTTAACATATGAATGTGATTTGTAGACAATTTGACTACTGACAAGAAAATCACTGGAGTCTGTAGAAATGTGGTTTTACAGAAGAATGTTGAGAATGCCATGGACAGCTAAGAAGAGTAATGAAAATTTTCTGAAAGAGGCTAAAGCAATAAGAGAGCTAATTACCAATATTAGGAAGAAATAATCATCATTTTTTGGACATGTAATGAGAAGAGAACAGCTGGAATATATTGTAACAAATGGGAAAATTTAGGGACGAAGAGATAGAGCAAAGAGAAAAGATACCAGTTAGCATAAGAGAATGGTTTTGAAAGAGGGTCAACAACAGAAGTGATAAAAAAACTGTCATGATCGAAAGTTGTGGAGAGACATGATCACCTACGCCAGCAGGCTTGGTACTTGATGATGATGATGTTGTAGATATCATTCAATATTTTTGTTATTATTTCTATTCTAAAATCACGCATGCCTTCAATCTCTTCTTTAATTATAATATCTGGTTCAGGAGTTTTTCCTGCTTTCATTTCGCACACGGCGTCTACCATTTCTCCTTTGAGTATTTCTGGTCCTTCTCATGTATGCTTAATATTAACCTCTGTTCGTTCATCATTATAAAGATCTTTAATGTATTCTGTCCATCGTTCCTTTATACTTTCTTGTTCAATCAATACTTCTCCTTCCTTTGATCCTAAACATTCTGTTTTTGATTGGGTGTTCCTTGCTGTTAATTCTTCAATTTGTTTTTATATAGCTTTGGCATCTCCTTTTTGTTCCTCTTCAATATCTTTGCATTTCTCTTTTAGCCATGCTCCTTTTGCTTCATTGCATTTTACTACAATTTCTTTATTTAATCTCTTATACTCATTTTTATTTTCTTTATTTCTTCTTTTTGTATCAATTAGTTGCAAAATGTAATCTGTCATCCATTTCTTTCTTGAATTTGTCCTCATTGGTGGTATAAACTATTTTGATGTTTGTTGCATTGATTCTTTTAGCGTTTCCCACTGTTCACCAATGCTTTGTATCTTCTCTATTGCAGTGTATAGGTTCTGAATTGGGATTTTATATTTGTCTTGCAGCTTCTTGTCTGATTTGAGTAAATCTAAATTTAACTTGATGTTAACTGAGTCTCGTTTTGTTGTTTTTAATTTTACTCTAAGCTTTCCCACAACTGGTACATGATCACTATTGCAATCTGCCCCTGGTCAAGTTTTCACACACACCAGACTGTTTCTAAATCTATTGTTTATCATTATGTAATTAATTTAATTTGATTACGTACGTTGTCTCCTGGGCTTTTCCATGTCCACAAACGTCTTGGATGTTGCTTAAACCAGATGTTTCCTATCATCATGTTACGTGTTCTTGCCCAGTCATTAAGTTTGTCACCTCTTTCATTCCTCACGACTCTCAATCCTCTCAAACGACTTTCCTCTTGACTGTCATAATGAGGTAATAATGTTATTTTTTTCTTAAATCAATTGTTCTTGCAGTTTAAGTGTGTATTAATACTTAAAAAAAATATCATCATCATCATCATCATTAGGTGTCGTCTCCCCATAGAAGGGTGGCTACCATGGAACGCCATTTCACTCTGTCTCTGGCTTTGATGGTGTAGATTGGCATAGGCTGAATTGCCCATCTTTTTATGTTACTGGCCAAAAAAATATGAATATTGTAAATTGTTGTCTTGCTCCTAGTATTCGTTATTAAAAAAAACTATTTTTTATGTGGTCACCATTTATTATAATCACATATAACTGCAATATCATTACGTCATGCCACTTTTGTTTATTCATCCAATGCTATTGTGCTCATGTTTATCACTTTACCTTATGCCTACATCCCTCGAACTCTGGTTTCGTTCATTCTCAGGTTTGAGTATCTTAATATATTTTATCATCTCAGTTTCAAGTCACATGTAAATGTTTCAAGAGGACATTATTTTTCTTCTGATGTTTGTATTTATTAAGTTATTAATTTTCCTTGACAAAAGCGTATTATTATGTTACGTAGTAATTCTTTATTAGTGTATTTTTATTACCATTTAAACTATATTTTTAATGTCGTTTTTTTCTAATTGGTACTTATTTACAAGGTAAAAGAGGCAGACCAAGACTAACGTGGATGGAGGTCATCAAAAGATGGACAAGTCAGCCTATGACAATCTACACCATCAAAGCAAGAGACAGAACGGAATGACGCTCCATGGTAGTCAACCTTCGATGCGGAGACGGCACTCAATTATGAACTTATTTACAGCAACGAGAGACGTGTCAAATAGTTGTTTTGTTTGTCATAAGTCATACTTTAAACAATAAAGAGCATTTACCTCCATCATTTCAGCACTGATGTTACTTCCGGGAGAAAACAATTAGGCAGAGTCGTCCACCTTGACATAATGACATAATTTATTAGATCGCAAATTTGCTGATCAGAATTGCTGTGAAAGAATCCTCTTCCTCTTCTACCTTTCCAAAGTGGAACATAGGTCTTCAAAAATCTCTTTCCAAGCTTTTCTGTTTCTTGCCATTTTTTTTAAGATTAGTCCATGTCTTCTAAATCATCGTCATCTCTGCTTCCATCTGTCTTCTCCGTGATTATTTTGGTATTCCGCTCTTTGTCTTTTTCTTTGGGGATTTCTAAAAAGAACCTGTTGTGTAATACTCCCAGTTGGCTTTCGTAGTGTGAGTACTATCCAGCGCCATCGTCTTCTTTATCTTGTATCTCTTTATGCACTAGTATTTGACTGGTACTTTTCCATAATTTGATGTTAGTGATTTTGTCCTGTCATTTCCATTCTTTTATTCTGCGCAATCATTCATTAAGGAAGGTCTGTATCTTCATGATTATTATTTCTGCTGTTCTTGAATTAATCTGGTGCCAGGAAAAAAAAAATAATTGTTAACATTCATTTATCTAACTGTGCCCATATTTAGCCAACGTGAATGTTGAGAATACTATGGGCAGCTAAGAAGAGAAATAAAAACGTTCTGAGAAAGGCTAAAGCAAAAAGAGAGCTAATAATATCCAATATCAGGAAGAAATAATTATTATTTTGGGGCCATGTAATGCGAAGGGAACACCTTTTTATTATATTATGACAACTGGAAAAATTGAGGGACGAAGAGATAAAGGGAAGCAAAGAATAAATATAGCAGACAGCAATAAGAGAATGGCTTGTCAGAAGGTCAATAAAAGAAATGATAAATAACTGTCGAGATCGAAAGTTGTGGACGGATATGATCACCCACGCCAGCAGACATGGTACTTGATGATGATGGTGATATACCATAAATATTTCTTGTATATATCTAAATGACAACCCGAAATAAATTTCAGAACGACACTCACACTCAGGAATACGTTCTAAACACATCTAAACTGTTGAAAGACATATGAATCTAAGCATATACGCAACAAAAAAGAAAACCGAGTTTCATCATTAGCTTTGTCGAGGCGAAAAATTAAATCAATTATAACAATTAACGAAAAAAAAATTACGTATACAATTTTCAGCCTATCAAAAACACATTCTCTGCAAACTTGAAGATAAAAGACCATAGACTCCCTATTGATCAAAACCCAACATATCTTGGCGTCAACATGGATCGCAGAAGGACTTGGACAAATCAGGTCGACATAGCAAGAAAAAAAAGCCAGAAATGGAACTAATATTATGAAGAAATTAGCAGGAACGGACCGGGGAACAGACAGCAATATCTTGAAAAGACTATACGTTGGAAGAGTCAGACCAGTTCTAGAGTATGGAGTCACAGCCTGGGCTGTGGCTTCCAAATCACACCTTAGCAAAATTAACAGATCACATACTCATGCTGCCCGTATTATCACTGGTGCTATGAAATCTACACCTATCAAGACCCTAGAAACATTAACAGGTTTACAACCCCTTGATGACAGACGGGTCATTAAAGTAATGCAACTAGCGGAGAAATATAGAAGGATCTTTAGCCACCCCAAGCACATAAGAATAACTGGTTTCGGAACTGTACGACTAAAGGTGAGCAACAACGCTGCAATCTCCAATGAACTAACTACTGGAGACCCAGTACTTTCCCGAACAATACCGAAACCCTTGGCTCATCTGATATGTCTCCTCATGTGAAACATAAAACACCAGAACTTAAGGAAAATATAACAGGAATCATGAAAAAAGACAACCAATCAGACACAGAAAGAAAACACGTAGCAGAAAAATACGTTCACGATACCTACCGACAGGACTCTTGGCCCCACATTATACACAGATGGCTCTGCTACAAATACCACCAGAAATGGAGTGGGAGGTGTCTTCATGACGCTGAATAACCAGGACGAGATCACCAAGTCAATAGCTACTGTAAAATTCTCAAACAACTTTAAAGCAGAAACTGAGGCCCTCAGAGATGCTGCAACACTGGCTACTCAGTACAAAAATAACATGCACTGTAAAATGGTGATTCTGACTGATGCACTGTCAGTACTAACAGCTCTAAAAAGCCCCAAGAACAATGAACTAGATGACTTGAGAACAACCCTAGACCAACTATACAATAACTTTCAGAGAGTAGTCATTCAGTGGATACCATCACACTGTAATATACACGGGAATGAACGCGCAGACACCACAAGAGAACCATCCTCTCAGTTATGATGAAGCCAAATCCATCCTCAAGGGTCAGTTCCATGAAAAATGGAAATGAGAACACTCAACGCATAACGAGAGGGAAGGTTACCACCAACTATCAAGGAGGGATCAAGTCATCATACTTCGCCTACGCACTGGCCACAATAGAATGAGAAATCACATGTTCACCAAATTCAAAATAGGTACAACCAGCCTATGCCACTGTACACTGGACAATATGACTACAAAACATGGTCTACAGGATTGCCCCCAGAACACAGACCTGAGAAGAGCAATGCGGTCCACAACCACTTCCCTGGAAGAGAAACTATATGGGGCAATCAAATCACTTAAACAGACAGTTGACTTCATGAGATTGTCTAGAGTCCTACTCTGATTGAGTCTTGATCGCGGAGAGAGAGATAGAGAGAAAGAGAGAGAGAGAGAGAGAGAGAGAGAGAGAGAGAGAGAGAGAGAGGAACGCTGATGAATTTGTCCGTATTGAGATCAACCTTAAGATGCACAAATTCCTTAACTTGGACGCTTGTTCAGTGCTTATGAGAGAAGGCAATAAGTTCAAATTTAGTTTATTCTGTACATTCATGGACGGCTACTATGATTCATAACTTGGCGCCAGTTCGTTGCTTATTACATTCCCTGGATTACAACCAAAATATTCGGTCACTGACGTTTATGAACATTCGTCGTTGGAATACAACAGTAATCTAGCCACGTCGACCTTCTTCATTGATGTTCAGCAGTGACGTATATTATTGTGTAAACGCCTAGACACTTGGAGCAGAAGAGGATGAAGACAAGAAAGTTAAAAAGCATTTACAGATTGTTACAGACAACAGATTATAACTCTCCAAAATGGTTCACTTTTGCGTTTACAAATATGTATTCATTTAAGTTTCTTATTTGTCTCTTGCGCGTATTTTGAAACATTTCAGGACGACATTATCAAAGGTCTGTCTGTATTTGGAGCTCATTCTGTAGTATAAGAAGATGTTGACACTGGAGTTTATAGATTGAAAACAATACACGACTGAACAAGCTGCTTCACAAATATTAACATAACGACCTTTAATACCGAATTCTGGACCGATAATAAATGCAAACATTGATAAGATAGCGCCAGGAATATAACAGATGATGAGAACACTGGCTATTAGCACAACCATCTTCACTGTCTTCCGTTCCTTGTATGGATCAGACATAGTCTGATGGCTGGAAGCTGCCAATTTACGCCACTTATAATTTTGTCTTAGTTTAAAGACTAGTGCAAGTGTAAAAAGTATAACAGCAACAAATGAAGTAGCACTAAGAAGTACGTGCAGAATGTAACATAACCCCTGAGCGTCTTCTCTGCTGCTCGTAAAAACAATTCCCAGGAGAGTTCTGTTTTTGTTGGGAGAGTATTGCCAGTCGAGATAGGAAGTTGCATATTCTGAGAAACATGACAATATGTTAACAACGTAGATTAGACATAGAATTATTGTAGTTCTCTTTGCTGTAAATATCTGTTTGACTTTTAGTGGTAGCGCGATAGAAATAAACCTTTCTAATGTGATATAAACTGTTATATAGCAGGTGATTCGACAGAAACAGACGTGCGGCCAGCCTGCTGTGAGGTACATGATTTCTATAGAGACCCAGAAGACGTCATAGAATGGTAAGAGTGGATTTATACAAATGGAGGACCAGAATAAAGCAAACAGACAGCACAAATCAGAGATTGCGAGTCCTATAAATGCGATGTTTACAGTATTGGCAAAACCTTGTTTGTAGAAGATAATAATGTTGACAATATTTGCTGTAATCCCAAACAGAGCAATTGCTCCACATATTGACACAAAATTGACAAGCTCAAATATTTCCTTTCCTTTATCACTTAGACCCTCATATAAATATGTATCCAATGTTAAAACGCGAGATTCTGCCATTTCTTTATTCACACCAATATTAGCTGTATCAAATGACGTAATTGTATTATTCATTTTCTAGATGCTAATGTAGGCATAAAACATTGCGCGAACCATTATAACGTAGAATACAATTTTGTAATCGTACAATTGTAATATCAGTAGTGTAATATCCACAAGTAGATATCAGAGTTGAAGGGATAGTCCTCGAGGCAGTTCAGAGATACAAATACCTTGAACATACTATAACCAGTCCGGCTTACTGCCGGAGCTACTGAGTTCAGTGCTCTGTGTATACCATGAGCTGTGTTTTTCATCTGGATTGTGTTTCGATATTCCGATTGCTTACGATGAATGAGAGATATCGTATGACGAATGACGAAGGACAGTTCAGCTGCGTTCATTTTTGGTGCCGCTTGGCCTTATTCTTTTGACGTGTGTTGTAGCTGCCATGTTGGGGACTGCAGCTGCCTTTCTTTGTCTGCATCCTTCAATGGGATATATTTTAGTTCGGATGATTCCACAAGCAAGGACGTTCGAGCAATTATGTATTTTAATTCGTTTGCAGTGAAACTGGGGCTTTCGACTAACCATAACCATAACCATAACCAACAGGGCTTGAGACAAACATTAATTAAACTTTGCTAATGTTTTCTTTCATTTATGTTACTTCGTGTCATTTTATTCAGAACTCTTGTTTAAAGTTAATATTATTTTCTGAGTCCCTTCTGTATTATTGTGTAATTTATCTTTGTAATTGTCTAACATTGACATCAGAAGTAATGATTTATAATACATTTTCACAGCAATTTTTTTTACAATTTTTTACTAAGATTCAATGAAGCCAAATCAAAGATGAGGTAGTATATATCCATCATTACAACAATCTCGTAACATACTTTTCTCATCAGGTTTATTTTGACATTTTAGCAAGTGACACTATGTTGTACATAGTTTGTAATTACCACGGTATTGGCAACACTTAATGTCACATTCATTTTTTTTTTAAACGCGAAGGTTTATAATTGCATGACAATATCAAACACCATTAGTATTAGTTACTTCAGTTACTTTAATTATCTTTTGTTAAAAGTAATGATGGTATCCTATCTACGAGACCTGTCAATCGATGAGCAGTGATTGTAGTAGTTCTTCAACTTCTGGAGTAATATGTAGGGATTTTACAATTAATCTGAGTGATATATGAAATTATAATTCAAATATAAGTTTCGAAATATTGGAAACCATTCTTAATGTCAAAGTTACAAGTTAGACTTTCTGAGAAGTAAATAACATAGACCACAGTACAATCAATGAGCATCATGATAATGTGTATAATTATTTACACCAAAGGTAGCACTAAGTACAACATATAGACATATGAGTATACGAATAAGTAAAAGTATCTATAGAAGCACTGTATATATTTTGGCATTACTAATTAAGAGACTAGAGAGAGATCACTGCACGATGGGCAGCCTCATAGACGTTGGCTGCTCAACAACCGATGACATAGTTTGTTATTACATTAATATTTCCTTATGCTGGCTGCTTAGAAAGACTTTTTATTAGGTCTTAGAATCATGTTTGGTCGATATGCTGTTAGGAATTATCAACATTTTGTAGATTATGCGAGATCAATAGGAAACACAAACGCCAAGCTAACTGTAAATGTGTATTTGACTGTTTATTTTCAGCACACACTTCTGTTGGGAATGTAAGACATGTATTTCCATTTCAAATAAAAGGCGCCACATACAACGGATCCAAGAAAAGGGAAACTGTTGTACTCAGACTGAAATCTAGACAGCAGTTTTCGGAATTACGCAATTATGAAATTTAGCTTCAGTCTTTTGTGCAATCACACATTCTCTAGAAAATGTAGAACACTTTCTCTCTTGCTTGACAAGAGTTTAAAAGATGAGCTAAAACGACAATCGAAGAGCACATATTTAAACAACAACTACAAAATCAATGTAACAGCTACTAAACTCATGCAATAAAATATATACTAAGTAGATTTTGTTGATTGTAATGCCTTTGTTGTTATGGTGTGAATTAACGTTTAGTAAGAGATGGTACAATTTAACGAGGCTTCAGAAATTGCACCTTTGATTAACGCTGCTTTTATCAAGTCACTCTTTAGATGGTTTTAGCGTTTCTTATGTTAATGAGACCCGACTATTTTCTATTCTTTCGTGTTATTTTTTTTTCTTAGCAAGCAAACTTGTTTCAAATAAATGTGAACCTGATCTTTCTTTATGGAAGAAAGACACATTTTCTAGATAAGTATGTGCTTTCAACATGTCACGTCGTTACAGACATAGAGCGATGCGTACACCATCAATTCATTAATCATACCTCTCTCTGTCCACATTTTGTTAAACATTAATCAAATAAATGTAATCAATGTTATTGTGAAAAGCACATTTTCTCACAGTTTCATTTTAGAAGCCCGCCTTCCTTCAGTCGCAGAATCTGTATGCACAATATCTTATCTTGCATTTCAGGACTTTACACTGGTCTCTTTCAATGACTGTTCTTTGATAGCTTAATATAGGTATTCCCATTAATTACATGTTTTATATTTGTTTTAATATTCTGATGTATAAGGATATGTGCTTGTCGTTCATGTTTCACACGTTATAGGCGCTTGCATCGACGATATCTAATTTGTTATTGAAAATACATCGTGGGGTATTTGAACTACTTACAGTTTAGTACATTCAGGTTCTTTGCTAGTAGTTCAATTTTGTGAGTAATGTATATCTTTGCGTTTATTTCTGCCTTGTCATTGTTAATCTACGATTTGTACTCTTCACAGATGATGACTCATGACAGTTGAAATTGAGATAGTTGATATCGTGTTGATGCTTGTGTTTGCTGATATATAAAGTGATCTATTAATCGATATATAACAACGTGTTTAAACAGTCTGTACAGGGTTTCTGGTGTTTTGGTAACTTTGTCTACTGAGATTATTTACAGGTCCGGTGTTTTGGTAACTTTGTCCAATGAGATAATTTACAGGTCCGGTGTTTCGGTAACTTTCTCCAATGAGATCATTTACAGTTCTGGTGTTTCGGTAACTTTGTCCAATGAGATCACTTAGAGTTCTGGTGTTTTGGTAATTCTGTCCAATGAGATCATTTACAGTTCCGGTGCTTAGGTAACATTGTCCAATGAGATCACTTACAGTTCTGGTGTTTAGGTAACGTTGCTCAATGAGATCATTTACAGTTCTGGTGTTTTGGTAACTTTGTCCATTGAGATCACTTACAGTTCTGGTGTTTTTGGTAACTTTGTCCATTGAGATCACTTACAGTTCTGGTGTTTTGGTAACTTTGTCCATTGAGATCACTTACAGTTCTGGTGTTTTTGGTAACTTTGTCCATTGAGATCACTTACAGTTCTGGTGTTTTTGGTAACTTTGTCCAATGAGATCATTCCCCATTCTGGTGTCAAAACACAAACTTGTTGAACCCTGCTGGCTCACAGAACCAGTTTGTTATACCTACATTTATTTAGACGACAAATTCGCTTTTCTTTTTGACGATGTTAATGTTTTCTAAAAGTTGTATAGCAACACTCTCTTTTCGGACAACTTTCGTTAGTCTTCTTATTCTTCCTTTCAACTCCCTGTGGAGAAACAAACACTTTCAAAGCCGTTCTGTTTCTCGTCATTCTTTTAATATCATTCGATGTCTTCCCCATCTTCTTCATCTCTGCATCCATTTCTTCTCCAAGAAAATATGTTGGTCTTCCGCCTTGTCATTTTCCTTGGGGTTTCCAAAAAGAGCATTTCTGTAATACTCTCAGTTGGTTTCCGCCGTGTGTCATATCCAGCGTCATCGTATTCGCTGTATCTGTTTATCCACTGATTTTTTACTGTTACTTTTCCATAATTCTATGTTAGTGAATTTGTTCTGCACTTTCCATCTTTTTATTCTGAGCAAGCATCAATTAATGAAGGTCTGTATCTTCATGATTGTGAGTTTTATTGTTCTCCATATTTAACAACCATATAATGGGACTGTTGCTATCTACACACTGCTCAAACAACGTTGGTTGCGCTGGCTTGACCACGTACACCGTATGAAAGATGGTCGCATACCAAAAGATATACTTTGCGGACAACCAGCAGATGGCAAAAAGATTAGAGGGCGCCCAATACTTCGAATTGTAGACGTATGCAAACGCGACATGAAGACTCTGAACATAAACCATGCAGCCTGGAAAGAAATAGCTGTAGACCGCAATCTCTGGGAAAAAAAAAACTCTAAAGGTCCACCTCAAACAAGAAGCAGACAGATTGATAGAAAAAGATAACACACGGCGAAAGGAAAGGAAAGAAAAGAAAACATTTCTATGGGCGCTGAAAAATCCATAGTCAACCTTGACTGACGGAGGCTACTACTACTACTACTACTACTTCTACTACTACTACTACTACTACTATTACTACTACTACTATTACTACTACTACTACTACTACTACTACTGTGGAGCCGCGATAGCTCAGTGGTTAGTGAACTGGACTACAAAGAACAAGGGGTAGGGTTCGATCCCACCCAACGGCTTCCGGGTTCACCCAGCCTTTAATGGGTACCGGATTTTTTTTTCTGGGAAAGTGAAGCGGCACGGGCGTAATACCGACCACATTACCCCAAAAATCAAGTGCTGAAGGTCAAATTTATGGTCACTAACATCATATTCCCTAGACGCCACTTGGCGTGTCGGGGGTACTTTACTTTACTTTTTTACTACTACTACTACTACTACTACTACTATTACTACTATTACTACTACTACTACTACTACTAGTAGTAGTAGTAGCAGTAGTATTAGTAGTAGTAGTAGTGGGACTGTTTTAACATTGGAGTTGAAAATTGCTATGTTTGTATTTAACCAATTTTTTATTTCAATTTTTATTTAACCAAACTCCATATATATTTTTCCTAGTTCAACGAATGCACCTCTAAGAGATTTGTTATCCTTATTTTGTTATCATTCATCGTTCCTCCTTTTTTATCTATATTACTACACAGATATATGTAAAATTGTACATCTATTTGTGGTATGTTTACTACTGTTATTTGTTTATTGCAAATAACATTGCTTCTCATACAGTCCCAGTTGTTGTAATATCTCATCACATATGCTCATTTTATCATGCATCTGAGAGAGCTATGTCTTCAGTAAAGTCTAAGTCATTACGTTGCTCAGTCAGTGACCATTGGATTTAATTTCTGTATTACTGGGTTATTTTCATTATCTAATCTATGGCCAGTAGAGAGAGAAATGGAGATTGTAGGCACCCGTGCCTTACTCCTGTTCTTATTTCAAATGCTTCTTCTGTAAGCTGTCCTTCGTGTACAACACTACATTTCATTATTTCATACAATGATTTTATCAGGTTAATAAACTTGAGGAATCGTAATGACTCATTAACTTTCAAAGCATTCCTCTGTCTATACTATCATATGCCTTTTCGTAATTTATGAATCCGATATAAAGTAAATACTGTAGTTCTAAGCTTTGTTCAACTAGTATGCGTAAGGTAGTTAGTTGATAGCGCATGATCTGGTTTTCCTAAAACCCGCTTGTTCCTCTCTCAAACACTCATTATTACTGTCAGAATATCATTACCAGTTCCCTTATTACCAACAATATACACAGATCAATGATCAACGTTTTCTACTTATCATGTTCATTTTCGTTCTCTTGCAATAATGAATATGAGGGCGCTTTCTTTATGCAAGTACAGGCTGTTGTCTTGAAACATACATTATTGTCAATGGTCAAGTTATAAAAAAAGTAAAGTACCCCCGTCAAACCAAGTGGTGTATAGGGATTATGACCATACATTTTACAGAACTTCGGCACAAGATTTTTGGGGTAATATGGTCGGTATTACGCCCGTGCCGCTTTACTTTCCCAGAAAAAAATTCCGTTACCCATTAAAGGCTGAGGAACCGGAAGCCATCGGTTGGGATCGAATCCTACCTTGTCCTTTGTAGTCCAGTTCACTAACCACTGAGCTATCGCGGCTCCCATGGTCAAGTTATAATACAAAATAAATGAAGAGTGAAATCCCATGGCTTTATAATTAGTAAATGTTTGTGAAAGTATCCACGTATCTACTCGAAACCACCATCTTCTTGGCCAGACCCTGTCTCGTCTTCATGGAGCGACTGTCCACAAATAAAGGAAAGTTACACGGTTCTTTAAAAGTTCGCGATATTCTGAGGATAGTCTTTGTCGTATCAGAGAGACTATGCGAGTAACATTCTAATGTTATATCCCATTCTATAAACTTGTTACTATAAAAGGCCTGTCTTCGACACAACGACTTTGTTCCCTCGGAGGAGGGAAACAGCGCTCTAAATAGTAAGAGATATTGAGGGTAGTTTAAAACACACGCGAAATAGAATATATCTAGACCTTATTCTTTGATGGATATACAATAAAAAAAATTGCCTCTGCTATGTAGGTAGAGGAGTCCTTGAATTTAAGTTCAAATGTTTATTATAACGTTAGGTTTACATCGATATCATTGGGTTTTATGGTACGTGAGTTTCGATGAGGAAAATCTGTTTTCGTTTGCCTATGAATTGTTTTGGAGAGCAGTGATGAGTCGAAAACGAATCTTAGTTCTGGTTTGCATTACGTGAATTGTTTCCTGGTAATACTAAATTATGTCAGAAAATGTGTGTACGCATAATCTAAAGACATCAATCAATACAACACTGCTACATGTAAACCTTGCAAAGTGTCTTCTTGCGGGATTCTCACGACGATAACTCCTCATCGTCGACCGTCCTTATGCGGACGTTATCTGGGCGTTGACTTGTTATTTTGCGTTGTAGTTTGCAACAAGTTACAATTATGTGCTTTTCAGCCCAACTCATCCGACTTTAGCATGTCATTTAAAGTACCAGTAGCATTTCTTTTTCGATCCCTACTAGCTTTGCCGAAGGTAGAATGGGGAGGTGCATCAGGGTCGCGGTGAACTGTTGATAGCTAATCATGACGCAAGATGCAAGCCATATGTCGCTTGATACATGGGACCTAGAGTCTCTCTTGTATTTTGCCTTTTTACCAGCTACACATTGCTATCAACTCTGAGACAAGACAAAATGTTGTTTAAATGTGAACAACTGATTGAAAAAATGAAAGAGAACAAAGCAGCAGATTCATATACACTGGATGGAGATTGCTAAGTTTCTCTATAGTAAAAAGTAAAGTACCCCCCGTCACGCCAAGTGGCGTATAGGGAAATATGGTGTTAGTGACCCTATATTTTACAGACCTTCAGCACATGATTTTTGGGGTAATGTGGTCGGTATTACGCCCGTGCTGCTTTACTTTCCCAGAAAAAAATCCGGTACCCATTTAAGGCTGGGTGAACCCGGAGCCGTCGGTTGGGATCGAACCCTACCCCTTGTCCGTAGTAGTCCAGTTCACTAACCACTGAGCTATCGCGGCTCCCACTAATTTTTAGGGAATTTGTAAAACCCAGGTGCCCTCGCCAGGGTACGAACCCCGGCTGTTGCCGTGGTAAGCCAACCGCCTATCGATTGCGCTAACCGGACACCTAAGTTTCTCTATACTGCAACGAAATTCATCATTTTCGGACGAATTGTACAAACTTTGTCATCGAAGATGTCACAGAGCGTATCATCTACTGATTACTGTGTTGAACTATAACCATTAAATGAATTCAAAGAAGTAGGTAGGACGAATGTATAATTGTGATTTCTAGCACTGAGTAGACCAGGTCATTAACTATTACTATACCGTGCCCTATAATCTACAATGGCAAAACAGATACTAAGTTAAATGACAATTTCAGGAAAACTGTTTAATATTTATAAAAACATTAATTATTCGTTTTATGTTCACAACAGCACGCATTACATCGACTTTACTGTTTTATTTCCTCTACCTGCCATATCTCTGAATGAAATAAAGGATTCGGGCTGAACAACTCAGGAGAACTTGTGAAGTCGTGCCTTTGTTGAAAGAAAACTTGCTGCAGTGATAGAATGTCAATAAACTGGGCTACAAACAAGTGTACTAATTACTTTGCAAACTCAGCATGCATCTACAGATATCTACATTGTATAACAATAAAGTAAGGGAGGAGACAGCAGAAAATGGAGTTTTAAATGCTATTAAAGGAACGATTTCAAATTTAAGAAAAATTACACAAATGAAAACAAATGTGCTTCTCATGATAAACAGCCTCAACGGCAATAGGACAATTAATGGTAGCAACAAAGAAAAAAAAAACACCCCGATGCACAATAAAGACTAATGGAACAAAATTTAAATAGGTAAATAAATTAAATATATGGGAGCAATGTTGTTAACCTCAGATGGTAGATGTACAACAGAGGTGAGATGCAGAATGACAGAAGCAAAAACAGCTTTCCAGAAAATGGGGAAGCTACTGTGCAATACATCAGTTAACAATAGGAACAAGAAAATGGTTCATAAATGTTATGTAGAGACAGTTTTAACATATAGATGTGAATCATAGACAATAGGATATGAGACAAGAAAATCATTTTTTGGGCTGTAGAAATGTGGTTTTACAGAACAATATTGAGAATACCATGGACAGCTAAGAAGAGTAATGAAAGCGTTCTGAAAGGGGCCAAAGCAAAATGAGAGCTAATATCCAATATTAGGAAGAAACAATCATCATTTCTTGACCATGTAATGAAAAGGGAACAGCTGGAATATTATGTGACAACTGGGAAAATTGAGGGACGAAGAGATAAAGGGAAGCAACGTGAAAATATACCGGAGAGTTAAGGGAATGGCTTGGCAGAAGTTGAGCAACAGAAATGATAAATAACTGAGATTGAAAGTTGTGGAGAGGCTAGGTCACCTACGTCAGCAGGCATGGCGCTTGGTAATAATGATGATGATGAGAATAACATGTTTGCTCCAATAAATTAGAAGAACATATATCGCTTTTGTAAACGAAGCAGAGTCATTCTAGAGGGTCTAAAAGAGGACTTAGGGAAACATCTGAGAGATGAACAAGTAGGTTTAAGGAAAAAAATGCCATGCCCTTATCAAATAACGATCTCTCGATTAATAGTTGAACAAAGCTTAGAGCTACAGTCCCAGATTTATATTGGATCCATCGATTACGAAAAGGAAGTTGATAGTTTAGACAGAGTAATGCTTTGGAAGTTACTGAGTCATTACGGAATCCCCATAAACTGTATTAATCTTATAATAACAATTTATGAATGAATGATGTGTACTGTTGTGTACAAAGGGCAGCTTACAGAAACCTTTGAAATAATAACAGGTGTAAAGCAAGGATGCCTTCTATCTCCATTTCTCTTTCTTCTAGCCAAAGACTGCATTATGAAAATAACTCAGAACAACAGAAATGAAATCTAGTGGTCACTGATCAAGCAACTTAAAAATTAAATTTTACTGATAGCAAAGCTCCCCCATCACATAATCAACAGATGCAAGACAATATGAGCATACTTGACGAGAGATCACAACAGCTGGGATTGAAAATAAATAGAGATAAGACCAAAATTATGAAAATCAATGCAGTTGGCAATAACCAAATAACAATAGGAGAAATACCGCTACTAGACATACAGTCTTTCATATATCTGTGCAGTAAAAGAGATAAAGGAGGAGGAGCAGAGAATGATATCAAATTAAGGATATCAAAAGCAAGCCGATCATTCGTTGCACTAGGAAACATATAGAAATCCAAAGAAATTAGATTAAATACAAACATAAACATTTTCAAAACCAATGTTAAGTCTGTTATATTATATATATGTAAAACATGAGTACAGCAAAACACACAACCATGAAGATACAGACTTTCATTACTGGCAGAATAAAAGGATTGAAATGGCAGGACAAAATCACTAACATAGAATTATCAAAAGTACCAGTCAAATACAAGTAGATAAAGATATACAACGAATACAATAGCGCAGGATAGGACACACATAACGGAAGTTAACTGAGAGTATTACATGACAGGCCATTCTCTGAATCCCAAAGGAAAAAAGACCAAGATATCTTCGAAGAGACAGATGAAAGCAGAGATGAAGATGACGGGGAAGATACATTTTTATCTTAAAAGAATTTCAAGAAACAGAACGGCTTAGAATGTGTTTGTTGAAGGCATATGCTCCATAGGGAGTTGAAAAGTAGAAGATGAAATTATAGCTTTTGTCACTGAAATGATAATTATTTTTTATTGTCACGTACTTGAAGCGAATGGTGTAGAAATAGCATGTGCATGTGCAACAAAATCCAACGATGAAATCTACAAATTAAAGACTCACTGTTTATTATAAATGATAAACATTTTAACTGGTACGAACTTGTTACAGAATCTACGGGCATTTGAAAAAGAACAATCTACTAGACAAGGTTTCGGTCAAAAGTAGACAAGCCAAGAAGAACGAGGTGGGAGGACACCTTAAGAGAAGAGACTGGAGTAACCTTCTCCTCATCTCATAAAGCAAGCCGTGTTCATGAAGGTTAGTTGGAAAATGTGAAAAAGTCATCACGCTTGTTCCCACGACAGCCATTATTACGGGGGAAAAGACGATTTTGTAGCCTGTTCTACCAAGAACGTCATTCTTTGATAATTTATTCCGGATATTCTGACTAGCAATGCTGAACACCTTAATGTTTTAATCTGTAAAGACTGAAAGGGCCTTTCACATCTCTGGTCTGTCGTATTTCAGATAGTAGATTCCTCATTCTTCCAGGAAGTGCACCCTCCATTCTTAATATTGAAATGTCATTGTTCAACATGAAATTGTATATTCTTTATTTATTTAGGTTAATTTTCTTATTTATAGAGATTAAAACATCAATGAATGTACACATCTGTACTTATAAATATATATTATTATTATTATGCTTACTAATATATAGGTAAATATATATTACAATATTTTTAATGAATTAAACTATATCAACAGCCTATTGTTGCTGCCTAATTGTCGACCTCTGTTATTATCTCATATTTCTTTCTTCTTTCTTATTCTCCTTGTCTAAACAAACAATATCGCCAGCGACCGGTGAGTTTTGCAGTGTTTAATAGAGCAACAACAAACTCCACTTTCATGGCGCATAGCTTGTTTGCAGGAGCTACAGAGTTAAGTGCTCTGTGCACACTGTGAGTTGTGCGTTTCATCTGTTTTGATAGTGTTTCGATATTCCGATTATTTACGGCGAATGATGATATCGTATGATGGAGAACATATGGTTGCGTTCACTTTCTGTGTGGTTTTGCCTTGTCTTTTTGCGAGTGATGAGACTGCTATGATTGGGACTACAGCTACCTTTCTTTGTTTGGGAAATGAGTTAGTAATTTGGATGATTCCACTGGCACGGGCGGTTGAGCAATTATGGATGTTAATTCGTTTGCAATGATACCGGGGCCTTCCATAACCATAAACATCATGGCGCATGGCCTTCACAGTTCTCTGAGTATAAAGATTCATCTCCATTTCTCCTCTCCTTCGTCCGATTGCTCTTGTTAGCCTCTCTGTTCGTCATCCCACAGAAGTCCGCTCTACAACACTTCTTGCTATAATTTCTGGATCTCTTTTGAGAGCATGATCTATCCAGATCTCCTTTCCTCGAGAAATTGTTCGCCATTCATTAATTAATCAGTCATTCAGAAGACAGATAAGAAAGTTGATTCTTATAATTGTTTCCAAAATTCTTCTTTGTCTCCATCTGGAGAACAGAGACTTGATTTATGATATCAATGTTAAAATATGTCAAATGTTTTGAGTTATAAACATTTTCACCTACGAGTAACTTCCTCTTTAAGTTTCCTTTAAAATACATTTTTCTCGTTAATATTATGTTTGTTGTTTATACATTAACTTTCGATATTTCACAGACAGGCATTTTAGTGCACATGATTACAAGACATTAATTGAAAGAAGATATTAAAAAATACGAGTTTTGTAAAAACTAGATGAAACCTTCATTATACTTTAGACCTTGCTGTTGGTATTGTTCAGCAGATGTGTTCAGTCTAGAAAACAGAAAGAATAGGTACGAGCGCCGTCACAGTACGCCATCTCCAGTAGTAATCACATTGGACAGAGAATCTACACAATGAAACCGCTGTTTCTTGAGCAGAAGTGCCGGCTCAGATTTTCAAGAACTTCTGTGCGTGATGCAATCATTTCCAAATATAGACCTGTTATATGGCACGTACGGAGCTCATATGCTTTCACGGCTCATGTTGGAGGTAGAACTTTGAAGGAAGACAGTGGTGCTTTCCCATTGGCTGCAAGTAGTTTGAAGGAAAACAGTGGTGCTTTCCCATTGGCTGCAAGTAGTTTGAAGGAAAACTGTGGAGCTTTCTCATTGGCTGCAAGTAGTTTGAAGGAAGACAGTGGAGCGTTCTCATTTTTTGCAAGTAGTTTGAAGGAAGACAGTGGAGCCTTCCCATTGGCTGCAAGTAGTTTGAAGGAAAACAGTGGAGCTTTCTCATTGGCTGCAAGTAGTTTGAAGGAGGACAGTGGAGATTACTCATTGGCTGCAAGTAGTTTGAAGGAAGACAGTGGAGCTTTCTCATTGGCTGCAAGTAGTTTGAAGGAAGACAGTGGAGCCTTCCCATTGGCTGCAAGTAGTTTGGGCAGGGATAGTATAACTGTCAATAAAACATTGACACGGCATGAGACACAGACTTATATATATTTGTGCTTCTTAAGTGTCTCATAGAATATATTAACAGAAATATCCCAACTGGCTGGGCGACGACAGGGGTTAAAGTCTTTAGGGATGTCTAGCCTAAAAAAAGTCTGCGTCATTTGTGTGCCGGGCATGCTGGTGTAAGAGGTAATGAGCGTGTTGACAGGCTTGCCAGGTTGGTTGATGCTGAGCGCTGAAGGGCAAAGGAACGAGTGACATTCTGAATGTTTTCATGGAAGTTAGACGAAGATAATCGAGAAAAATTCCCTCAATCCCTAATCACGAATAGATTGCACTAATATCCTGCCAGTTGTCAATATAGGAGGTGCCTGACAGGAGACCCGTGCAGGAATCAGAAGAAGTCCTGTGAACTAACACAACATCGGTGTCGTTAGTTATCACATGTTGATGTATATACTTTGGGGAGGATCTAAATAGTTTTGGACTTGTCTGATGTGCCATAAGGATGATCTCTCGACTAAACGAAACTTATCAACACTAATGTATAAACATTGACGTCAACACAAAATATGCATGAAAATTGTTCCGACCAAGTTGTCTAAATCTAGAGAATTTATAATTTTAAATTTACAATTTCAAATACACGGATACTGCGAATATACAGTTAAAGTATAAGATCAAGTTTGTTCTTTAAAACGTGATCGTATTCGTAAAGATATTGTGGTCATTACTATTAAGCAGCAATTTGCCAATTTGGTGGACTCCATAAAGTCGTCATTTTGACACATTGTAGGGTCTATAGTTTTGTGTATATCGTGAATGACATAAAATGAACGTCAACTTCTAGAGCGACGAGTACTGGACACGCAACATTATTTCTCAGCTCTTCAGTAATTCCTCATCGAACTTTTCCTCCACCTTGTGACACCCACAAGACAGGATAATACCTTGACAGATAATAGTTTATGGATATCAGAACTACAAACTATGGAGATCCAAATGATTCACCAGGCACACTTTTGTGACTGTAACCCTTGCCGGTCTATATGTATAGCTGTAGGAGTAAAGGTAGAAAGATGTAACAAAATACATTTACATGCGAAGCTGCTGTAAAGCCGATGTAAAGTAGAACGACATTTCGGCCAAGTAGGCAATCAACTGGAACAATAAATAACAACAAATTGTATAAGGATAAACACAGTAATCTAACAACTTGGTGATAATATTCTATCTATCTATCTATCTATTGACCTTTCGAGCCGTAACCGGCCCATAGGGCGTAGACCAAGATACACCTTCTCCTATATGAATTTTTGTTCTAGCAGTTTTCTTTTAAAGATATTTTATCAAATCTCGCCATCTGTCTCTGTTCTGTGCAAGCAGTTCTATCTCATTGAGGGAGCCGATTCCTGCTGCTCTTGCCTCTCTCATCAATGTTCTTCTCAGTGTCTCCCTGGGTCTTCCTCTTTTTCTTTTACCTGTTGTTTCCCATATGAGGGCTTGCTTTGCTATTCGATTATTATCTAATAGTAGTCTAGAATAATATTCTAGACTACCTAAAAAGGAAAATAAGTCACTTCCCTGTGGTCCGGAGCTTGATCAGGCACCGACTGAACAGAAATTGATAATGCCGGCTAACAGGGCGGACACTGGTATAAAATAAAATAAAAGGAAATGGTACCAAGAATATGTAGGAGTGGGTACTAGATCCCAGACGCTATTATTACTGAAAAAAAGTTTATATGGGTGGGCTTCACAAATAAGTGTATGCTCACGAAAAAAAATATATATATGATATACGACAGGACTAAATATATATATATATATATATATATATATATATATATATATATATATATATATATATATATATATATATAACCCAAACACACACGTACCCAAGCGTGCACATAAATAAGTGTATATCTGCAAGTATGGGTGTGTACTCCGAAAAGATGTGTACGAGCGCATAAGCATACATTCAATAACGCATACATCTGTATATATTATCTGAAAACACATCCAAACACACCCGAATGTGTCCAAATGTGCAAGTACACATGTAGACATATACACAATCATGTAATGGTGCGCATGGTGCTAAGAAATGTGAAGCAGGGATCTTATGTACACGAGAGCTATACGTTCATGCATTGTGCAGACAGTGAACCCAACTGGACCATGAGATGATTCTCAAGGGCTAAACGGCTACGATTACTGGAGTGACATGAGACAAAATCAGTGACTTTTATGTCGGATTTACCACTATCGCCTGTGGAATTGAAATGGGACTACACCGGACTGCCAGTCTTCTGCTCAACATCACGAATATGCTCACAAAATCGGTTAAATAGACGTCACCGCTCTCGTGTATATAAAACAACTGTCAAAGTTGAGTTATTATGACATAAATGATATTCCGTGACAGGCATGTAAAACCTCCTGGACATCAACATTTTCGTTGAGGAACTGGACGGAGCCGGTGCAAAGCACATGGTCACAAGTCCTGCAGACTCGACATCCACATCGAACGGTGCCTATGTGTTTGTGGTTTGAGCGAGGGGAGGCGACTCTTGACAAGAGTGTCTCTCAGACTCCTATCGCGTTTAAAGACGACTATATTGAGGATCACTGAGAAGTAGACAGTGGTGGGATCTGAGTGAAGATTCGAGCAGTACTAGTTAAGGATCTCAACTTCAGCTACGTTATGATGCTGATAGGTGACGGTGAAAATAGTCCTAATGGATAAGCGGCGGGTGGATGGGGTGAATGTCACCGGACGGGAAATGTCGAGAGCTAGGAGGAAGGGAGATTGGAGAGTCGATCGATAATAAAGACGACGCCTAACGAAACTTAACATCAGTTGAACCTGTTGGAGAAAATGTTAACATCCCGACAGATACGACGAAGTTGTAACAGCTGAGAAAATGGAACAGAATTTCTACAATAAGTTGGGTAAGACGAAGTGTAGAGAAGATAACCCACCTCAACATATTTTTTGAACCCTTCCCTTTTATTTTATTTTAGACCTCTGTCAGACCTGTCAGCCGGCCATGTCAGTTTCTGTCTAGGTTGGCCCTGACCAAGCTCTGAACCACAGGGAAGTGACGTATTTTCCTTTTTAGATAGTATAGCTTATTATCAGCATGTAATTAGATGTATGTGTATATGCTTGTATATTTTTGTGTTATTATCCCAGCTGAAGGCCAACTTGGCCAAAACGTTGTTCTACCTTTGTTTTGTCTCTCACTTAAGTAAAGCTGTAGCCATACCACTTTTTCTGTTTTTTTTTAAATGTTTCTTCATTCATTCATTCATTCATTCATTCATTCATTTTTTTCATGCATTCATTCGTGTACATGTACAGTTGATCGTAGAAGTATACAATTTTCGATAACAAAAATCATTTTACATAGTCACGAGCATCGGAGGAAAGTTTATCACAGAGACCAAGTAGCAACATTATATATATATATATATAAACTGGTTAATAGATAGAGAAGTTGCTACTCTCTTGACATGTTCATGCGTTTTCTACATAATCTAGGAATCCTGATGATATTATTAAAAGTATGTCTGTATTTTGAGCTCATCTTGTAGTACAGGAATATATTGACACTCGAGTTCATGGACTGGAAGCAAAATACAGTAGACCAAGCTGCTTCACAAATGTTAACATAGCGGCCTTGAATATCCAGCTCCGGTCCAACAATAAACGTAATCATTGCTAAGATAGCACCAGGCGTGTAGCAGAAGATAAGAACAGTGGCGATCAATACAACCATCTTCACAGTCTTTCGTTCTTTATTTGAAGGAGATACAACGTGATGGATTGGTGCTGCCACCTTTCGCCATTCGGAGGTTTGTCTCAGTTTAAGAACCAATGCAAGCGTAAATATTATAACACCAACAAATGAAGTAATACTAAATAAAGAATGTAAAGCATAACATAGCCCTTCAAAGTTAATTCTGCTACTCGTATAAAGCATTCCCTTGAGAGTTTTATTTTCTTCCTGAACAAATTTCCAGTCAAGGTAGGAAGTAGCATATTCTGGGATGAATGTGATTATGTTGACGATGTAGATAAAAGAGATGATGATTGTTGTTCTTTTGGCCGTGAATATTTGTTTTACATTCATTGGTATCGCGATGGATATAAACCTCTCTACTGTTATATAGACTGTGATGAAGCTGGTGATTCGACAAAAACAAATGTGTGGCCATCCTCCAGAAAGGTACATGACTTCAATTGAGACCCAAGTGACGTCATATACTGGTAGACTAGGATTCATAGTAATTGATATCCATGATAAGAAAATTAAACAAAACAAATCAGAAACAGCCAGACCAAGAAATGCAATATTGGCAGTATTCATAAAGCCTTGTTTAATGAAAATAATGATATTGATACTGTTGGCCGTTATCCCAAACAGAGCTATTAAGCCACAAATAGACACAAAGTTAACATACTCAAATATCTGTTTGTCTTCATCACTTACAAATGGATCGCGATCTTCACTCTGCTGTACAATACGAGGCTTTTCTAGTAAATTTGTCTTGATAACAGAAAGAGTGGTAAGTATTAATATTTCCATTATTTAAACGAGATCTTCACTTTCTTAACTTAGCTAACTCTATTACGTTTAGTACACACTAATATTTAACTGCTAGCCATCGTTGGATTTCTAGTGATTAAGAGCTTTGTGGAATACAATCTTTTTCATCATGATCTATGAATCTGCTTCCCACTCTCTGAGTTAGAGGTCCAACTAAAGAAACAAATCAAAGAAAGGTAACGACCAACTATTTTATCATTACAGCGCAAACTTCATATCAGCAGGATATGGCATACCTTTACACTACAGTTTTCTTTTCAACGAATGAAGATGACTTTATTAGTATAACAATTAAAATATAACATACAGCTCCTAGAGATATCAAGGTTGGTGCTGCCTTCGAGAGTTTAAAAAGAATTATTGATTATAAGAGCATTTCATTTCTTGCATTATTAAACGTACGTTAGTTTTGTAGGAGACATTCACATGTTAAGTTATTTTTTAAAACAAATACTTATTGACGTAAACCTTCGGGGAATTAAAAACTGCACGCAATATTTATCATAAAATAATCTCATTATCAATCTCGATTTAGTGGTAGCTCCCAATAACGACAAATATAGCGTTTAAGTCTTGGCATGCGAGTATCAACCATTTTATTAACTGTAATTACAGTCACTGACATCTTACAATTTTATGATACAAATAATTGATGTAAAAGTCATAGTTAAAATTGTTTTATTTAAAACATGATAATTGGATATGACGACTATCTGTTACGTGGATATAGTTATAGATGAGTAGTCATTATTTTAATTAATATTATACTCAACGTCATATTGAAAACCTGGAGGTCTAAAACGTTTTAACTTAGATCTCAATGGGTCGAATACCAAATATATCTAATAATAAATATGTAAAATAATAAAGCATACATAACAAATATCAAGCATAAGCAGAAACATACTTACGGACTATACACTATTCTGAAGCTAAGTTATCATTCCAAAATGTATTTCTGTATTGCTTATTTTAAAACAATTTTTTTCCATAACTCCAACAACCAGATTTTGTCAATAGCCTTATAATTTTGCAGTACATATATGGAACACATCATAACGATTTTATGATTGAAACAACTGAAGATAAAGATACCTCTGATGGTAATAAGAAAAAAATATGAATACAAAGACATACTATTGTGAGTAGAAATGTAGACAGAGATAATATTGTGGTCAAAAACAAAGATGTACATACTCGTATCTAATGATAATCTGGTAAATATGAAGACGCGTACAACAAACTCTTCTTCCACTTCTCTATCTTAATTTTTTCTTGTTGTTCTCCGTTACCTTCTTTTTTCTTCTGCTTCTACTGCTATCATGACTAGTTAATACTGGGGTTCCGAATTCTCTAATGAAGCCTGCTTTAAGTTTTAGGGTTTTGTTTGCACACTGTGGTTTATCTTCCAATGTAGCTGGCACAGGTCATACTTTCAACTTCAGTTCAATTTACAGGGGGATATATAAAATTATATTATGATAGATATGAAGACATATACATCTGAGGGTATTACGATTGACACGAAGACTGATACATTTAATAATAGTCACATAACATATATGCTAGATGATATTCATATATATAGACTGGTATTATTCAAGCTGATAAAGCTACTATTTATATTAGGCTCTCCGCTTGTTATTCCAGGCATGCCCCTTATGGATCTTAAAATAATCTCGCTATAAATATTAAACATATCTGGTGACAGCACACAACCTTGCCTAACACCCTGTTAAATATATTGAAACATTCCCAATTGGTTTCCAGTTCTTATGGCCGCTGTTTGTTGCCAGTACACGTTCTTCATTATTCTTAGATCTTTGCAGTCTACGTTTATGTTTATGTACTTGTTTTCACCTCTATGGCTCTTTCTACTAAAGATCTTATGATGTATATGGCACTGCTTGTTCCTGTTATTGACACACTTTGCTGACACATGCAATTTAATTTGTTGTCACATGCAACTTTATTATATAACACACACACACACGCAAGTCAGTAAAGAGCCCAGTCACGCTACTTGGCCTATAGGGAATATGGTGTTAGTGACCATAATTGTTATAGACCTTCGGCACCTGATTTTGGGATAATGTGGTAGATATTACACTCGTGCCGCTTTTTTCCCCCCAAAAAATCCGGTACCCATTTAAGGCTGGGTGAACTGTCAGTCAGAATCGAACTGAAGCTCTTGTCCTCTGTAGTCCAGTTCACTAACCACTGAGCTGTTGAGGCTCCCAAAACACACACGTAATGCTCTCCTATTGCTTGTGTTCTATTTTCTTTCCCTTCTCCAATTTTATATTTTCTGCTTGTTCATGTATTTTCTTTTACATTATTTGAAACATAGAAGACCTACACGAACTCTTACGGGTACTCAATTATTCTTCTGCTTCTGTTATTCCTCGTTTGCCTGTCAGTGTCGAGGAGAGATAACATTTACTCCTCTGTTCGCTTCTGATGCTATGTTCCCTATAGTTTCTCATCTAATATTCCGTCAATCCATATTTTTTCGTGATCGGCGCTTGAGGCTGGTGCTCTCACAACGTTTATTGAAGGCTCGTGTTTGTGTTTTGATCTTTCTTGCTTTTCATGTGGCCAAACCATTTTATCTTGTTTTTGTTGTTATTTTTTTGTTTATTCTACGGCTGGGATTATTCCTAGATTTTGTTTTCAGTTCTTTACTTCTGATTTTATTTCTCAGGCGGTTTCCTGTCATTTGCCTAATATATTTCATCTCGGTAGTGGTTAATTTTTTCATTGTTCTGGCCTCTACGATCCAAAACTAGCATTGGTAGAACAACTTTGGGATGAATATTGTATTGTATAGTGCCCGTTTTGCCTCAAGAGTTATTTCCTTGTTTAACATTAGTGGTGATAGCTGTCCAATGATTTGACAAGCTTTGTTGCATCTTGGGTCTATTTCTGTTGTTTGGGAATTGTCATTTGTCACTAGACTTCCTAGGTATTTAAGTTCGTCTACTTGTCTGCCGTCTTTAGTTATTTTGATGTTTTGTTTCTCCATTGTGATATTCATGAATTCTGTTATTTTGATTTTGATTTTCATGTTTTATTTTGTGCATGTGCCGTTGAGCTTATTTTAGTGTTCTTGCGGGTCTTCTACCATTCCATGTAGTGCCTGATCGTCTGCAAAAACAATTTCTTTGATCTTCTATGTCTCTGATGGGTTTGGCTAACTTGTTTTTTTTTATATGGGTTTGTATATCAGCCCATGTATGTAATAAACAAAGAAATGTTCTGGCCACAACGTCGTTCTACGTTTTGTTTTTTTTTCCTCGCCCACGTCATTTTGTTACCATACCACTTTTTCCTTTAAAAAAAAAAATATTATCATCACCTTTATAACAGCTTCGCAATTTTTATGAATCTTCATGTATCCTTATTTCTTTTCCTAATATGCAATAAGGAGCCGCGATAGCTTAGTGGTTAGTGAACTGGACTACAAAGGACAAGGGGTAGGGTTCGATCCCAACCGACGGCTTCCGGGTTCATCCAGCCTTAAATGGGTACCGGATTTTTTTCTTGGAAAGTAAAGCGGCACGGGCGTAATACCGACCACATTACCCCAAAAAATTATGTTCCAAAGGTCTGTACAATTTATGGACACTAACACCATATTCCCTATACGCCGCCACTTGGCGTGACGGGGGTACTTTACTTTTTTTTTACTAATATGCAATAAACAAGAGGGGAAGTACCACCCCTGTCTTACTTCTGATTTTTGCTTGCTTGATTTCATCCGATAACTAAAGGAGTACACCTTAAACGGACGTTAAATGGACGTGTCT
The DNA here is from genome assembly GCA_032433765.1 of Megaustenia siamemsis. Taxonomy (NCBI): domain Eukaryota; kingdom Metazoa; phylum Mollusca; class Gastropoda; order Stylommatophora; family Ariophantidae; genus Megaustenia; species Megaustenia siamemsis. The sequence continues at coordinate 70,523,162 of JAVIAB010000051.1, read as the reverse complement.
CCGCCGTGTTGTGGTTTGCAGTATAACTGTGATATTTCCGCCTTTCGGCCCAATACATCCGACTGAGCACGACTGACTTCTGATCTATCTTCGAAGGGGTCTGTGTAACCAACCTGCTGCTGTTCTGACTGTGCAGCTGTTGTTGATGTAGGTACTTTTAATTTGGTTGGTTAGATGTTGGTTAACTGTGTATGTTATTTGTATCTCTCACAGTTCTTCTCTGTTTACTCGGTCAAATGCTTTTTTCCTCGTCAATGAAAGCTATGCACACATTTTGGTTGTGTTGTTTCGCATTTTCTGCTATCTGTTTCAAGGTGAATAAAGCGTCTGTACATCCTCTGTTTTTTTTTCGTAACCCCATTTTAGAATCGCTGAACTATAGTTCTATTATTGGTCTCAGTCTTTTTTTTTCCATAATTTTGGCATATAATTCTCCCACGTGACTGGGAAGCGATATATCTCTATATTGATTGCAGTCTCTCTTGCTACCTTTCTTTTCCTATTTTAGTAGAATGATTGCTTGCCGGTACTTCTTGAGATGTTTGTTGGTGCCATGCTGCAGTGAATATTCTGTGTAGCCATGTAACTCTTGTTTCACCTCCTGCTACTGTTATTATTTCTACTTGTATGTTTTCTATACCAGGTGCTGTATTTCTTCATGTATATTTGATTAATTCTTTCGTTTCCTTTTTTAATGTTGGTTTTAGTGTTTGTGCATTTATGCATGGTTTTTTTGTGTTATTTAAAGTTGGTGCAATGTTTAATACGTCTTCAAAATATTGTTTCTATCACTGTTAGATATTAATGCAACATGAATATTAAACCTGCAAGACAGAATTCATAAACATTGAAAAATAAAAACAGAATACCAATATAATGATAGACCGCAAACAATTGAAACAAGGGAAGCATTTTAAATACCTAGGACGTCTAATGACAAACGATAATTCACAAGCAGCAGATATAGATTCAAGGTGCAACGAAACTTGTCAAATTATCAGACAACTATCATCGCTGCTGTCCAACAAAGAAATAACGCCAGAAGCATAGCCTACACTCTACAACCTAATCTTGCTCCCAACATTGTGCTACTATTTCCAAATCTGGACTCTAGACTCAAGAACAATACAGAAACCAACCACTACCTTAATAAAATGTGTTCGACGATTCACATGAAACAGCATGAGAGATAAGATCAAAGTGGAAAACTCATAAACAAGCTAGGAATTATTCCCGTCATAGAATACATAAAGAAAGAATAGAAAAAAAATTATTTGGCAACATTATAAGATAGAAAGACCAAAGCACAACACAGCGAGCCTTTAATCCTCGTTAGAAAGAACACCAGACTGAAGAGCCGACCACGAAAACACAAAAAGATGGATTGATGGAACATTACAAACACTAAGAAACGTAACAGCAGCAGGGGCCAACAGAAGAGCATAATACAGCAAACTATATCTCTCATTACGCTTAAATGCAAATGAGGAAGGAAAGACGAAAAAGAATTAGCTTTTGAGTAGCAAGTGAATATGATGAGTTGTTCATGATCTCACGTCATTACTCCCTGTTGTGTTACAGCGTCATTACTCCCTGTTGTATTACAGCGTCATTACTCCCTGTTGTATTACAGCTTGCAGGAATGTTTTTCCTCCACAATGATTGATATTTTTTTTTTTTTATCCAGTTTACAATGTCTACATTTTCGCCTCGATTTCTAAGCTGTTTGCTGTTGATCTGCCATAAATATCTATATAAATTTGTTTCGCGTCGTGAAAAATTTTTAATACAGCAACATATATTCAGAAAACGTCACATCATTGGTAGACGACGTTAAAGGAACAAAGTAAAAGAACACGAAGTCTGTTGATAGTTTAGACCAGGAATTAAATCTTGCGATTAGCCAACCCACACAACTTCTTTCCCCACCGATGTAAAACTGAATATTCTCTCTACGCTTACCAGCACCTATGGGGAATATGGTGTTATAGTTCGTTCATAACTGTGTCAACACGTTTGTTTGTGATGGGCGTGAAAACTACCTGTTAGATAGCAGTTATTTGTTCGTGCCATCTTGGAATATAAATGACGTAATATATATATTTTGTTTCTGTTAGACATTTGAACTAATTTACACGATTTCTTCTTTAGGATTTATTAAAATCAACCATACGGAATTGGACATAATCTTATCATACATACAGTGTTCAATCGAAGTAAAAGAAGGGTAAAGACCCGTCACGCCAAGTGGCGTACAGGGAATGTAGTGTTAATGACCATAATTTTTATAGACCTTCGGCGCATGCTTTTTTGAGTAATGTGGTCGGTATTCTGCCAGTGCCGCTTTACTTTCCATGAAAAAAATCCGGTACCTATTTAAGGCTGGGTAAACCCGAGAGCTGTCGATCAAGATCGAAGCAGTTCTTTAGTCATGTGTAGTCCAGTTGACTAACCGGCTACTGGTGTTCAGTTGTGTTTTTCTAAAAATAGTTTTGTTTTCACATTTAAAGTTGCTGAAGAAATAAAAATTCTTGATTTCCCTCTGCACAACTTCGACTTTCAGTTTAAACCGGTGAATATGTAACGTTATAATTCGACGCAGCCGTTCATGTTAAAGGAGTATCCGGTTATGATTGTGAAGTTATTGTGATATAATGGTTTTTCAAAAACTGACAATTATATCATGAACAAAATGAGTTTGAAATGCAAATTAATAAGTACTCTATGGAAAATTGTACTGGCCGCCAGCTTTCACGAAAGCTGTAGGCGGTTTGAATATTATTTGTGAAAAATTATATTTGATTGCGGCCTGAAGCAAATACCTGAGGCAGATCTGTGAGTGGCGGAGTCAAGGATATGATCATTCTTTATGGATGAAAGATACCTTTCCTAGATACCGTTTGTGCTTTCAACATGTCACGTCCGTACATACATAGGGTGATGTGTACACAACCATTCATTACACATAATTATATGTCCGCTTTCTGTTTAAAATAATCAAATAATTGTTATCAAATTTGTTATCAAAGACACATTTTCGCAAAGTGTCATTTTAAAAGATCGCCTTTCCTTCAGTTGCAGAATTTTTATGCACAATATCTATCCTGCATTTCATGATTTTACACTAGTCTCATTCAATGACATTTCTTTGACAGTTTAATATAGATATGCACATTAATTAATTAAATGGTTTATATTAGTTTTAATATTCTGATGTATTTGGATGTATGCTTGTCGATCATGTTTCACACGTTATAGGCTCTAGCTTCAACAATATCCAATTTGCTAGTGAAAATACTTCGTGGTATTTGAACCACTTACAGTTTAGTTGATTCACACTCTTTGTAGTAATTCAACTTTGTGAGTAATGTATGTTCTTTGAGTTTATTTCTGTGTTGTCATTGTTAATCAACGATTTGTACTCTTCACAGAAAATATTGACAATTGAGATTGAGATAGTTGATATCGTGTTGACGCTTGTGTTCGGTGATATATAAAGGGATCTATTAATCGATATATTACAACTTGTTTAAACAGTCTAGTACATGGTTTCCGGTGTTTTGGTAACTTTGTCTACTGACTTCATTTACAGTTCTGGTGTTGGAACTCAAACTTGTTAAAACATGCTTGCTCACAGAACCAGTTTGTTATACCTACGGTTATTTAGACGACAAATTCACTTTTCTATTACATGATGTTAATGTTTTCTAAAAGTGTTTATCAACATTCTACTCGTCGAGCAACTTTGCTTATTCTTCTCATGCTTCCTTTCAACTCCTTTTGGTGAAACAAAGACTGTCCGAGCCGTTCTGTTTCTACTTTCTCTTCCTTTTAGTTCCCTGTGGATCATAAGGTCTTCAACGAAAACTTTCCTATCCGTGCTGTTTCTTGCCATTCTTCTAATATCATTCTATGTCTTCCCCCATCATCTTCTTCTCTGCTTCCATAGTCTTCTACACGAATATGTTGGTCTTCCTCTTTGTCTTTTTCCTTGGGGATTCCAAAAAAGGCTTGTCCTGTAATACTCTCAGTTGGCTTCGGCAGTGTTTGTCCTATCCAGCGCCATCGTCTGAAAGAGGACAAAGCAAAGACGAACTAGCTTCCAATATTAGGAAGAAATAATAATAATTTTGTCGCAATGCAATGAGAAGGGAACAACTGGAATATATTGTGACAACTGGGAAAATTGAAGGACAAAGAGATAGAGGGATGCAAAAAGAAAAGATACCAGACAGCTTAAGAGAATACGTTGGCAGGTCAATAACAGAAATTATGAATTATTGTCGAGATCGAGAGTTGTGGAGAAACATGATCACCTGTGTCAGCAGGCATGGTATGTGATGATAATGAGAAGTATATGTTTTCCCTAATAAATAAGAAAAGGTCAGGTCAGGTAATTTTACCTGCTACTGTTTGCAGTAAACAGTACAACCTGTGGCTGATCTGCTGCCTTGCAGGTAAGCTCGGGAGAGTAAAGAGAGTTGTGGAGAAACATGATCACCTGTGTCAGCAGGCATGGTATGTGATGATGATGATGAGAAGTATATGTTTTCCCTAATAAATAGAAAAGGTCAGGTCAGGTAATTTTACCTGCTACTGTATGCAGTAAACAATACAACCTGTGGCTGCCCTGCTGCCTTGCAGGTAAGATCGGGAGAGTAAAAGGCTAAGGGAGGGTACCCCGAAGTAAAACAACCCCACTGCCTTGTGTGTGAGACTTTTTTAGTCAAAGGCTAGCGGAGCCAACGGTAAACAAATCGACGGGAGGCAATAGAAAACCACAGTCGTAAGTTCTTTGTACAATCATGAATCGCCACAAAAATAGAAATCACGACAGCAACATTAAGGGGGATGTCAATGGAAAACCTTCGTTCGGTAGGGGACATCATGTGCTACAGGTGATACCCGATCGTTATCAAGCTATTGTAAGCAAAATAAATATAAAACAGACACTAAAGATAGGTACTTGGAATGTGAGAATACTCATGCAGGACGGTAAACTATAAAACATTGTACAAAAATTGAAAAGAATGGGTTTACATTTACTGGGACTTTGCGAAATGAGATACACAGGGAGATATATTCTGATAAACATAAAATAATCAATTCTGGAGGTACTGAACACCAAAGAGGAGTAGGTATCATCTTGGATGCAGAAAGAGCAAGAACAATGAAAGGCTTTTACCTAATATCTGACAGAGTCCTTTTAGTGAAATTCAATGGAAAGCCAATAGATATAAATCTTATACAAGTTTATGCGCCAACAGCAGACAATCTAGAGGAAAGAAATGATAGATTTTAAGACGAGTTAAATGAGGCACTTCATAAATGCAAACCACAGGAAAACACCATAGTTCTAGGAGATTTTAACGCAAAAGTAGGAAAGGAAAGAGTTGAGAAAGTTGTTGGTCATTGGCTTAGGCGAGAGGAATGAAAGAGGTGAGAAACTTATTAACTGGGCAAGAACAAACATGGTGATAAGAAACACCTGGTTTGCGCAACATCCAAGACTTCTGTGGACATGGGAAAGACCAGGAGACAACGCACATAATCAAATTGATAACATAATGATAAGCAATAGATTTAAAAACAATCTGGTGTGTGTGAAAATTAGACCAGGGGCAGATTGCAACACTGATCATGTACCAGTTGTGGGAAAGCTTAGAGTAAAATTAAAATCAACAAAACGAGCCTCAGTTAACATCAAGTTAAATTTAGATTTACTCAAATCAAACAAGAAGTTGCAAGACAAATATAAAATCACAATTCATAACCGGTACAATGCAATAGAGAAGATACAAAGCATTGATGAACAGTGGGAAAAGAAATACTAATAGAATCAATACAACACACATCAAAAGAGTTCGTACCACCAGTGAGAACAAATTCAAGAAAAAAATGGTTGGCAGATGAAATTTTGCAGCTAATGGATACAAGAAGAAGAAATAACGCAAATAAAGCTGAGTATAAGAGATTAAATAAAGAAACTGTAATAAAATGCAATGAAGCAAAAAAAAAACATGGCTGGAGAGATGCAAAGATATTGAAATGCATTAAAAAGGAGATGCCAAAGCTATATACAAACAAATCGAAGAATTAACAGGAAGAAAAACGCAATAAAAAACCGGTTGTTTAATATCAAAGGAAGGAGAACTGTTGATTGAACAAGAAAGCATAAGGGAGCGATGGACAGCATACATTAAAGATCTTTATAATTATGAAAGAACAGAAGTAAATATTAAGTATAATGGAGAAGGACCAGAAATACTCAAAGAAGAAGTGGAAGACGCCTTGCGCAATATGAAATCATTAAAAGCTCCTGGACCAGATAATATAACTAAAGAAGAGATTGAAGCCATGGGTGATTTTGGAATAGAAATAATAACAAAAATATTGAATGATATCTACAACAGCAGATATATACCAGATGACCTGCTCAAATCAATATTCATAGCCCTGCCAAAGAAATATGGTGCGATTGAATGCGATGATCATCGCACAATAAACCTTATGAGAGACATGACTAAGATATTACTAAGCATCATCATGCGAAGAGTGCGAAACAAAATCAGTCCAGAAATTTGCGATGAACAGTGTGGTTTTGTTGGAGATAAAGGAACGAGCATTGCCATTTACATCATAAGATCTTTAGTAGAAAGAGCTAATAGAGGTGAAAACAGATCTATACCTATGTTACATAGATTATACTAAAGCATTTAACAAAGTAAAGCACCAAGAAATAATCAAAATTTAAGAAAGCATAAATGTAGACAGCAAAGATCTAAGAATAATAAAGAACAAATACTGCCAACACACAACAGCCATTAGAACTGGAAACCAATTGAGATTGTTTCAACAAATCTAACAGGGTGTTAGGCAAGTTTGTGTGCTGTCACCAGATTTGTTTAATGTGTATAGTGAGATTATTTTAAGATACATAAGGGACATGCCTTGAATAACAATTGGAGGTCATAATATACATAATCTAATGTATGCTGATGATAGTCTTAATCGCTAAGAGTGAAAATGAGTTACATGAAATGTTAGACAGTATAGTGAAAGAAAGCAAAAATAAAGGACTCATCATTAATAGCAAAAAGACAGTAGTAATGGTAACAACAAAGAAAAAGACATCACCTCAGTGCAAAATAAAGACAAGTAGAACAATATTAAAACAAGTAAATGAATTAAAATATCTTGGAACAATGTTAACCTCAGATGGTAGATGTACAACAGAGGTAAGATGCAGAATGACTCAGGCAAAAGCAGCTTTCCAAAAAACGAGGAAGATACGATGCAATCCAATTTTGACAATAGAAACAAGAAAAAGAGTTCTTAAAAGTTATGTAGGGCCAGTCTTAACATATGAATGTGAATCATGGACAAAAGGGGAAACAGACAAGAAGATCACTGCATGCTGTAGAAATGTGGTTTTATAGAAGAATGTTGAGAATACCATGGACATCTACGAAGAGTAATGAAAACATTCTGAAAGAGGGCAAGCGTAAAGAAACCTAATTTCCAATTTTAAAAAGAAGCAATCATAATTTTTTTGGGCCATGTAATGAGAAGAGAACAAATGGCATCTATTTTAATGAGTTATTGAGTTATTTGCGGGTCATCATCATTGCACTTCGAACATGTCCACAGGTGCTCAGATCCCCTCCTCAGCAATTCCCACGGTGTCCAGCGACTGACGACTCCAGTTCTATGTTGGTTGATCAAAGTCTTCTTACACGGCCACTAAGTTTCTCATTTCTGGCTGTGCCCATCTTAACTCCCATTTCCATCATCCGAAGAAGTGACGTGAATCTGTCTTTGTCGAAGTCCTGTGCTCTTCCCACATCTCGGAGGGCATTGATGATGTCCGCCCGATCCTTTGGTTGCCCGTCCTCAACGACAGCGCAGCTAGTCAACCTGTCAGCTCTTTCATTTCCGCTTTTTCGTTCTCCCGCATGTCCAGGGACATAGACAAAGATGACATTACGTGTTTTGGACTTCTGCAACGACTCTACCCAATTTGGAAACCAATTGGGAATGTTTCAACACATTTAACAGGATGTTAGGCAAGGTTGTGTGCTGTCACCAGATTTGTTTAATATGTATAGTGAGATTATTTTAAGATCCATAAAGAGAAAAAAATACCAGACACCTTAAGAGAATGACTTGGCAGAAGGTCAACAACAGAAATGATAATTAGCTGTCGAGATCGAAAGTTGTGGACAGACATGATCACCTACGCCAGCAGACCCGGTACTTGATGATGATGATGTCTACATTTTGAGTAATAAATATTTTCACCTAGGAGTAACTTCCTATTTAAGTTTCCGTTAAAATACATTTTTCTGATTAATATTATGTTTGTTGTTGTTTATACATTAACTTTATATATTTCACAGATATGCATTTTAGTGCACGTAACTACAAGAAATTAATTGAAAGAAAATATTTAAAAATAAAACTTTTGTACAAATTATATATATTTTTTTTCAAAACAGCAGTGCAAAAAACGCGATAGAATAACATTTTTGCAAAATAAACATTAATTTTTTTTAATCCAGACTAACAAAATTAAAAGTGAAGAAATGATAGTAAAAGGAAGCGGGAGAAAAAACAAAGGTAATTTGCTGCTTCTACAGATGAAGCTTAGAAATATTTTGATTTCTAAAAAGAATCTCTGTTAAGAAATATCCTCACTGAACATTTCAACGCGATGTTGTCCGTGCTGGGAGATCCTGCGCAGTAAAGACAACAACAATTACACGATCCTTCATTATACTTTATAATTGACCTTGCTGTTGATATTGTTCAGCAGGTGTGTTCAGTCCAGAATACAAGGAAGAATTGGCACGATAGCCGTCACAGTGCGCCCTTTCCAGTATTTATCACATTGGACAGAGAATCTACACAAACCACTGGGTCTTGAGCAGAAGTGCCGGCCCAGATTTTCGAGAACTCTTCTGAGCGTGACGTAATTATTTACACATATGGTCCAGTAATATGGCACGTACGGAGCTCGTGAACTTTCACGGCTCATGTTGGAGGTAGAAATTTAAAGAAAGACAGTGGTGCTTTCTCATTGGCTGCAAGTAGTTTGGCCAGGGATATTATGACTGTCACTAAAACATAGACTGGGCTTGAGACACATACTTATATATTTGTGTTCCTTAAGTGTCTCATAGAGCACCAACTGGCTGGCTCGTCGACGACAAAGGTTAAAGTCTCTGTGGATGTCTAGCCTAAAAAAAGTATGCTTCACTTGTTTGCATGTTGTCTGGCGCTGGTATAGGAGGTAATGAGCGTGTTGACAGGCTTCCAGGTTGGTTGGTGCTGAGCGCTGAAGGGCAAAGTAACGAGTGATTTTCTTAATGTTTTTATGGAAGTTAGACGAAGATAATCGAAGAAAGAAAATTACTTTCAATCCCTAATCACGAATAGATTGCACTAATATCCTGCCAGTTGTCAATATAGGAGGTGCCTGACGCGAGACCCTAGCAGGAATCAGAAGAAGTCTTGTGAACTAATGCAACATCTGTGTCGGGAGTCCTCACATGTTGATGGATAAACTTAGGAGAAGATCTAGACAATTGTGGACTTGTCTGATGTGCCATAAGGATGATCTCTCGACTAAACGAAACTAAACTATCAACACTAATGTCAAACATTGACGTCAACACACAATGAGCATGAAAACCGCTCCGACCAAGTTATCTAAATCTAAAGAATTTATCATTTCAAATTTACAATTTCATCTACACGGATACCGCAAATATACAGGTAAAGTATAAGATCAATTTTGTTCTTAAAAACATGATCGTATCAGTAAAGATATTGTGGTCAATGCTACTAAACAGCAATTTGCCAATTTGGTGAACTCCATAAAGTCGTCATTTTGTCACATTGTAGTGTCTATAGTTTCGTTTATATCGTGAGTGACATAAAAAGAACGTCAACTTCCGAATCAACGAGTGCTGGACATGCAAGATTATTTCTCAGTCCTTCAGTAATTCCTCATCGAACTTTTTCTCTTCCTCATGAGACCCTAAAGTCAGGATAATACCTTGGAGGATATTAATTTATGGATATCAGAACTACAAACTATGGGGATCCAAATGTTCACTCAGGTACACCGTTATGATCGTACCCCTTGCCGGTCTAAATGTATAGCTGTAGGGGTAAAGGTAGAAAGATGCATCAAGATGCATATACATGCGAAGCTGCTATAAAGCCGACGAGAGAATGAAATTTTAAAAAAAGTGGTATGGGAACAGCTTTACGTAGGTGAAAAAGTAAAAAAAATAAACAAAAGTAGAACATTTCGGCCAAGTAATCAATCAGCTGGAACAATAAATAACAAGAAAACATTACTTAAGAATAAACACAGTTTTAAAACTACATGGCGATAATATGCTAGACTACCTAAATAGGACAATAAGTCACTCCCCTGTGATCCGGAGCTTGATCAGGCACCGACTGACAGAGTCAGAGAAAACATAGATTGATAATGCCGGCTGACAGGGCGGACACATGTATGACATAAAATAAAAGGAAATGGTTCTAAGAATATGTAGGAGTGGGTAATAGATCCCAGACTATATTGTTACTGAAAACGTTTATATGGGTGGGCTTCACAATAAGTGTATGCACACAACACATATATATGATATACGATAGTACTAAATATGCATACAACCCAAACACACACGTATCCAAGCGTACACATAAATAAGTGTACATCTGCAACTATGGGTGTGTACACCGAACAGATGTGCACAAACCCATGGGTACATAACCATACATTCATAAAAGCATACGTCTGTATATGTTGCCTGAAAGCACATCCAAACACACCCATATGTGTCCAAATATGCAAGTACACGAACAGACATATATACACAGATGCATGTGTATGCGCATGGTGGTAATCTATGCGTAGCATGCATCTTATGTGCACGAGAGCAATATGTTCATGCATTATGGGGACAGTGAACCCAACTGGACCATGAGATGATTCTCAAAGGCGAACCGGCTACGATTACTGGAGTGACATGAGACAATGCCAGTGGCTTGCATGTCGGGTTTACTACTATGGCCTGTGGAATTAAAATGGGACTACACCGGACTGCCAGTCTTCTGCTCAACATCACGAATAAGCTCACAGATTCCTGCACCTAGACGTCGACCATTCTCGCTTATATAAGACAACTGACAAAGCTGAGTAATTATAACGTAAATTATATTCTGTAACAGGCATGTAAAACCTCCTAGACATCAACATTTTCGTTGAGGAACTGGACGGAGTCGGTGCAAAGCACATGGTCACAAGTCCTGCAGACTCGACGTCCACATCGAACGGTCCCTAGGTGTTTGTGGTTTGAACGGAGGAGGCGGCTCTTGACAAGAATGTCTCTCAGACTCCTGTCGCGTTTAAAGACGACTATATTGAGGATCACTGAGTAGACAGTGGTGGGATCTGAGTGAAGATTCGAGCGGTAACAGTTAAGGATCTCAACTTCAGCTACGTTATGAGGCTCATAGGTGACGGTGAATATAGTCCTAATGGATAAGCGGCGGGTGGATCGGGTTAATGTCACCGGACGGGAAATGTCGAGAGCTTGAAGGGAAGGGAGAATGGAGAGCCGATTGAAGATAAAGACGAGGCCTAACGAAACAAAACATCAGTTGGGCTTGTTGGAGAAAATCTTTATTATCCGGACCGATACAACGAAGTTGTAACAGCAGAGAAAATTGAACAGAATCTCTGCAATGAGCTTGGTAAGAAGAAATGTAGTGAAGATAACCCACAACACATTATTTTTAGAACACTTCTTTTTTATTTTATTTTTTACCTGTGTCCGCCCTTTCAGTCGGCCTTAGCAATTACTGTCTAGGCCTAGCTCCGAACCACAGAAAAGTGATTTATTTTCCTTTTTAGATAGTATATCATATTATTCGCCATGGACAGCTAAGAAGAGTAATGAAAATGTTATGAAAGAGGTAAAAGCAAAAAGAGAGCTAATTTCCATTATTAGGAAGAAACAATCATCATTGTTTTGGCCATGTAATGAGAAGAGAACAACTGGAATATATTGTAACAACTGAAAAATTAATGGACGAAGAGATAGAGGGAAGCAAAGAGAAAAAGTATCAGACAGCTTAAGAGAACGGCTTGGCAGAAGGTCAACAACAGAAATGATAATAACTGTCGAGATCTAAAGTTGTGGAGAGACATGATCACCTACGCCAGCAGGCCCGATACTTGATGATGATGATATTATCGGCATGCAATTAGATTTATGTGTATATCCTTGTATATTTTTGTGTTATTGTTTATTGTCCAGCTGAATACCTACTTGGGCAAAACGTTGTTCAACCCTTGTTTTGTCTCTCACTTAAGAAAAGCTCTAACCATACCACTTTTTGCTGTTTTTTTTTTTTTTGCCTTCATTAATGTATATGTATACATTTTATTTTTAAAAAAGAGAGAAATACTAAATATAATTAAGACAAGACAAATGAAATCTTTGGGGCCTGTTAAAAGACACAACAGCCTACTAAAAGTAATATTGGACAGGAAAATACAAGGTAAAAGAGGCAGAAGCAGACCAAGACAAACATGGACAAGTAACATCAAAAGATGGACAAGTCAGCCTATGACAACCTGCACCATCAAAGCAAGAAACAGAGTGGAATGGCGATCCGTGGTTGGAAACCTTGCGGAGACGGCACTCGATGGTAATGATGATATGTATAATTGGTCGTTGAAGAATACAATTCTTCATAATAGCATTCATTCTACGTGGTCACAAGCATCGAGGGAGAGTTTATCACAGAGACCAATTAGCAACATTATATATATATAAACTGGTTAACAGATTGAGAAGTCGCTACTCTCTTGACTTGTTCATGCGTTTTCTACATAATCTTGGAAACCTGATGATATTATTAAAAGTCTGTCTGTATTTTGAGCTCATCTTGTAGTATAGGAATATATTGACACTCGAGTTCATGGACTGGAAGCAAAATACAGTAGACCAAGCTGCTTCACAAATGTTGACATAGCGGCCTTGAATGCCGAGCTCCGGTCCAACAATAAACGTAATCATTGCAAAAATAGCACCAGGCGTGTAGCAGAAGATAAGAACACTGGCGATCAATACAACCATCTTCACAGTCTTTCGTTCTTTATTTGAAAGAGATACAACGTGATGGCTTGGTGCTGCCACCTTTCGCCATTCGGAGGTTTGTCTTAGTTTAAGAACCAATGCAATCGTAAATATTATAACACCAACAAATGAAGTAATACTAAATAAAGAATGTAAAACAAAACATAGCCCTTCAAAGTTAATTCTGCTACTTGTATAAAGCATTCCCTTGAGAGTTTTATTTTCTTCCTGAACAAATTTCCAGTCAAGGTAAGAAGTAGCATATTCTGGGATGAATGTCATTATGTTGACGATGTAGATAAAAGAGATGACGATTGTTGTTCTTTTGGCCGTGAATATTTGTTTTACGTTCATTGGTATCGCGATAGAGATAAACCTCTCTGCTGTTATATAGACTGTGATGAAGCTAGTGATTCGACAAAAACAAATGTGTGGCCCCCCTCCAGAAAGGTACATGACTTCAACTGAGACCCAAGTGACGTCATATACTGGTAGACTAGGATTCAATGCAATTGATATCCATGATAGGAAAATTAAACAAAACAAATCAGAAACAGCCAGACCGAGAAATGCTATATTGACAGTATTCATAAAGCCTTGTTTAAAGAAAACAATTATGTTGATAATGTTGGCCGTTATCCCAAACAGAGCTATTGAGCCACAAATAGACACAAAGTTAACATACTCAAATATTTGTTTGTCTTTATCACTTAAAAATGGATCGCGATCTTCACTCTGCTGTACAATACGAGACTTTTCTAGTATATTTGTCTTGATAACAGAAAGAGTGGTAAGTATTAATATTTCCATTATTTAAACGAATTCTTTGCGCTGTTAACTTAGCTAACTCTATTAAGTTTAGTACACACTAGTTTTTAACTGCTAGCGATCGTTGGATTTCTAGCAATTAAGAGCTTTGTCGAATGCGATCTTTTTTCATCATGATCTATCAATCTGTTTTCCACTCTCTGAGTCAGAGGTGCAACTAAATGAACAAATCAAATGAAAGGTAGTGACAAACTATTTTAGCGCAAACCTCATATCAGAACGATATGGCATACCTTTAGACTACAATTTTCTTTCCAACAAATGAAGATGACTGTATTATTATAACAATTAAAATATAACATACAGCTCCTAGAGATATCAAGGTTGGTGCTGCCTTCGATAGTTTAAAAAGAGAATTATAGATTATAAGTGTATTTCATCTCTTGCATTATTACGTTAGTAGCACCGTTGCTTTGTAACAGACATTTACATGTTTAAGTTAATTTTTAAAACAAATACTTATTGACGTAAAGCTTCGGGGAATTAAAACCTGAACGCAACATTTATCATAATATAGTCCCATGATCAATCTCGATATAGTTGTAGCTCCCAATAACGAAAAATATAGCGTTTAAGTCTTGGCATGCGAGTATCAACCATTTTATTAACTGTAATTACAGTCACTGACATCTTACAATTTTATGATGCAACATAATTGATGTAAAAGTCATAGTTAAAATTGTTTTATTTAAAATATGATAATTGGATATGGCGACTATCGTGTTTCGTGGATATAGTTATAGATGCGTAGTCACCATTTTAATTAATATTATACTCAACGTCATATTGAAAGCCTGGAGGTCTAACCCGTTATAACTTAGATCTCAATGGGATCGAATACCAAATATATCTAAAGTAAATATGTAACATAATGTGCATACATAACAAATATCAAGCAGAAACATACTTACGGGCTAAACACTATTCTGAAGCTAAGTTTTCATTTCAAAATGTATTTCTGTATTGCTTATTTTAAAACAATTTTTTTCCATAACTACAACAACCATATTTTGTCAATAGCTTTATAAGCTCGCATTACATATATGGAAACTGTATATACACAAAACGCCGCATAACGATTTTATGATTGAAAAAACTGAAGATAAAGATATCTCTGATGGTAATAAGAAAAAATATGAATACAATGACACATACTATTATTGTGAGTAGAAATGTAAACAGAGATACAGTATAATATTATGGTCAAAAATAAAGACGTACATACTCGTATCTAATGATATTCTGGTAAATATGAAGACGCGTATAACAAACTCTTCTTCTCCTTCTCTATCTTAATTTTTGTTGTTTTTCTTCCTCGTTACCTGCTTTTTTTTCTTATGCTTCTTCCTCTGCTGTCATGACTCGTTAATACTGGGGTTCCGTATTCTCTTATGAAGTCTGCTTTAAGTTTTAGGGTTTTGTTTGCACACTGTAGTTTATCTTCCAATGTAGCTGTCATAGGTCATACTTTCCACTTCAGTTCACGTTAACGGGAGATATATAAAATGATATTATGGTAAATATGAAGACATATACATCTGAGGGTATTACGATTGACATGACGACTGATACATGTAATATAGTCACACAACATATATAGATGATATTCAAATATGTGGACTGGTTTTATTGAAGCTGATAAACCTCCACAGTATGTAATTATATAAGCAAATCGGAATAATTTATGATAATGCGATATAAACAGACTCATAGACTGACGATCGAGCAGTAAACGAAGCAAACGGATGTTATATCATACAAATGATACGTATTGAACCAGATATAGAAGCACATATATTGAGTTATTGAGTTATTTGCGGTACATCATCATTGCACTCCGAACATGTCCATAGGTGCTCAGATCCCATCCTCAGCAATTCCAGCAGTGTCCAGCGACTGACGACTCCAGTTCTATGTTGGTTGATAAGTCTTCTTACACGGCCACTAAGTTTCTAATTTCTGGCTGTGCCCATCTTAACTCCCATTTCCATCATCCGAAGAAGTGACGTGGATCTGTGTTTGTCGAAGTCTTGTGCTCTTCCCACATCTCGGTGGGAATTGATGATGTCGACCCGATCCATTGGTTGCCCGTCCTCAACGACAGCGCATCTAGCCAACCTGTGCGCTCTTTCATTTCCCCGTACTCCCGCATACCCAGCGACAAAGACAAAGGTGACCTTATGTATTTTGGATTTCCTCAACGACTCTACTCATTGCATGCGTACAGAGCCCGCCTCCACTTTTTTTTATCATGCTCATCGAATCACTCAGTATACATGCGTGGGTGTAGTCTTGTGACTCTAACCATTTGAATGCCTTGGTCACTGCCATCGCCTCCATTGTCTTGATACTCGTGGTCATGACGTATGCATCACTGGCTTCCTTGACTATTCTGCCTGCCGAGCGTGCTGTAAATGCCCATGCACTTCTTTGGCATCGTCTTACAGATCCGTCTGTATAGATGACTGCATCTTTCTCATCGGTGTTATCGCAGATGAGACCGTTGACCTCAGTATTAACCACATTCGGGTTCTGTTCCCTACTTTTCCTGTCGAGTGTGACAATACACGAGAAAGTACCCTTGAATGACGTAGGCACCGGTATCCACTCCTCCACATATTGGTAAACCCATATACCTGTTTGAGGACATCTTCTGCTCGGCCCACCCATGATTTGCCTCTTTTTAGCCTGACACTTTTCCGGTGTTGAGCACGTGGTGCAATTGATGCTCTTTATCTGTACTAATCGTCAGGTATGCTCGTGCTCTCCAGATCTTGATTCTGTCATCCATGGTCGGACAGTCAAGAAGATTCCTTATTGCTACACAGGGAGTGTCCCTTGCACATCCCAAGATAACGCGCATGGCTTCATTTTGTATTTTCTCCAGCCTATCAATTTGAGTCGTACTGACAGTAAGAATTGCCAGGGTATACTTGATTGGTGCGAGGACTAATCCCTGGAACAGACGGGTGAACAGCCTCTGCTCGATGTTGGCAACTGCCATGACCTTCAAGGCGGCTAATCCTTTGCGGGATTTTGTTATCACATGGTCGACGTGGTCCAGAAAACACATGCTGCGATCAAACTTAACTCCGAGGTATGTCATCAACTTGTCCCTGGTCACCTCATCAGCTCCCATTCGTACTACCGGTGTGGTCGTATTAACAATATGATTGTTAAGGGAGAACAATGAAACTGATGCTTTATTAGGATTAACCAAGACACCTGAAACCCCACACCAAGAAGAAATGCGATCGAGTTCGTCTTGCATTGTGGAGGCGATTCCCCGTCTGTCTCTTCACTGTCGATATACCAGAATATCATCAGCAGAAGTCATAGTTCTTCCCCTCCCATTCAGCTGTTATTCCGTGATCGTAATTGTGTACACGTTAAATAGAACTGGTGACAACGGTGAGCATTGTGGCAGCCCTGGACAAATGGATGTTGGCTCAGACAACCAACTTCCATATCTGAGGATCACCTTCCTCTGAAACAGTGCCGCGGCGATCCATCTAATGAGGAAGGGGTGCACCGCCAGTTTGAGGAGCATATGCATGAGCTATTCAAATGGTACCCTGTTGTATGCATCCTCCAGATCTATAGCAGTAGCACATGTTTCCTCTCGTCTGTGGAAGCCTTCGAAGACGTCATAAGCAAAGACTGCCGCGTTGAGCCATGCCTCGTTGTTATACCTATAACCTCCGAGTGTGGGTGGGAATGCGCGTTTCTGTTCAAGGTGACAGGTGAGGACACGGGCAACTATTTTCTCCAGCAGCTTGCCAGCAGTGTTCTGCATTGTGATGATTCTGTAGGCACTGATCTGAGAATGGTCCTTGCTCGGCTTCGGTAGAGGTAGTAAGTAGCTTGTAGCCACTCCTCCTTAATCTGGCCACTCCGAATGCTGGCATTAAACTCATTGGCCAGTTTTGTCAAGTCGTCGTCAGCTAAATCGCCTATGTCATCGTACCGAACACCATCTGGACCAAGAGCAGTGTTGTGTGACCTTTTAAGTGTCGTGCGAATGATATCGGTTGTGATTGTGAGATCTTTTTCCAGCAGTACATCCTTACACAATTTTGGCAGCGATCCCCGTATACTCATTCTTAGAGCCTCATTTCTTTTGTCCATCTGCTCAATGTAGCAGGTAAGCAGGGCCTTTCTTTTGCTCGCATAAGATTTGTGCCATATCCGGCCTGTTCTCTAAAAGTCTGGTATGCCTCTGTGTCGTGTTGTGCCATTCATGCTCTGATGAAGGCGCCAGAATGTGGCTAGCGATTATTCTGAGCACACTTTTCTTACATAAGTCATCCCATTTGGCATGCTAAGCATGCTTAGCATATAGTTTAAAGTGCATCATTTTTTGGTCGACCTCTACTTTCAGACGCTTCAAGAGCTCAGGTTGTGTTCTTCCATTCTTTCTGGTTTTCTGCCATGTCTTGGCCGTTTGTCTCTTGCTCCGCCAAGCTTCCTGGACTTCTACGTTCCACCAGGGTGGCTGCGTCCACCTCTCCTGCCTCCTACGAGTGGCGCTCTGTTTCCTATGTCTGATTTTGCTAATGATGCTCTGGTCTGTTTTCCAGTAGTGGAATGTGTGGAGCTTCCTTTTCTGACGTATATTTCTGCTTTTCTCAATTAGGAGGACACATGGACAGTGATCACTTACGTGGAGCCCCAGTGCACTCCACCTGCAAACCGGTGCGAAGGTGGAAGACACCAGTGCAAGGTATATGACACTATCAGTCACCTGTTTGAGTGGCCATTCTTGTTGCCCTTCCATCATTGAAGCTCACGAAATCGACTGACACTACTGCGTGTTCTATGTCTTCTCCCTGCTTGTTGATTATGACGTTACCCCACTGCTTTCATCTAGCATTAAATTCTCCGCAGAAAATGACGTTCATTTCATCGAACTAGAAGAGATTATGTCATTGTTGTTTGTTCACCTTCCCATTACAGGCATATACATTTATATTCACGAATTGAACTGGGATCTGCACCCTAACCGCATGTACCTGCAATTCTGCATTGTCCCACGCAGACATCTTCCCACGCAGACATCAGACGACCATCTTTACCCCAAATGAATTAGATGTTGCCCTCAAAGGATTGAATCTCAAAAGTTCAAAGCACAGATAAAGATTGAATAATAAACATTGTTGATCATTTGATGCACTCAAAGATAATTGAAACGTGGGTACCGTAAAAAAAAAACATAAAGAACTGGTGGTAAAACGAACAAATGAACATTTGTCCAGAATTTAAACTCAGACTTCTTATTTGTCTCTGAACTTAGCGTTTTCCATAATTCGTTATTTATTTGCAGATTTCTAGCTGGGATGTCGAGAAACATCAGATTGAAATATGGGGTATCAAAAAAAGAACATATGCCTTCACAAATATGTTTTGTGTTAATTAGGAATGTACTAAGCATAAAAGCAAACTTGTCACCACAGAGATGAGATATCTGAGAAAAACGCTAGGAGTAACCCGAAAAGATAGAATCAGAAATGTTATTATAAGAGAAAGAGTAGTCAGCGAACCAATCCTAAGTTACATACAAAAACAACAGATAACTGGTTTGCCTATCTAGAAAAAAATCCATGAAATTCCTTACAAAGCATAA
This sequence comes from Megaustenia siamemsis, assembly GCA_032433765.1. NCBI lineage: Eukaryota > Metazoa > Mollusca > Gastropoda > Stylommatophora > Ariophantidae > Megaustenia > Megaustenia siamemsis. The sequence continues at coordinate 70,503,545 of JAVIAB010000051.1, read as the reverse complement.
CATATATACAAAGAGGAGTGGACAGAAGAGCAAGAAGCAGACCCAAAATAAGGTGTACAGACACAATATGACAATCGCTACAGCAACATAAATTAACAATGAGAGTAGCCGCTAAATTTTGAGAACCAGTATTTTGTATCTCTCTAGACACCCGTGAGGTGTGAAGAAAGAGAACGTGGAGAAAGTGAACAATTTTTGACACTTTTTTCTTTACCTTCCCTCAATCCTTTATATGTGACATATGCATCATAATCATCATCAAGTGCTAAGCTTGATAGCATAGGTGATAATGTCTCTATACAAATTTCAATCACGACAGTTATTTATCATTTCTGTTGTTGACCACCTGCCAAGCCATTCTCTTAAGCTGTCTGGTATCTTTTCTTTTTTTCTTTCCTCTATCCCTTCGTCCCACAATTTTCCCAGTTTTTACAATGTATTCAAGCTGTTCTTTTCTCATTACATGGCCGAAACGTGATGATTATTGCTTCCTAATATTGGAAATTGGCTCACTTTTTACTTTAGCCTCTTTCAGAACGTTTTCATTACTCTTCTTATCTGTCCATGGTTTTCTCAACATTCTTCTGTAAAACCACATTTCTACAGCCTGCAGTGATTTTCTTGTCTGTTGTCCTATTGTCCATGATTCACCTCCATATGTTAAAACTGGTTCTACATAACATTTAAGAACTCTTTTCCTTGTTTCTATTGTCAAAAATGGATTGCATAGTATCTTCCTCATTTTTTTTAAATGCTGCTTTTGCCTGAGCCATTCTGCATCTCACCTCTGTTGTACATCTTCCGTCTGAGGTTAACATTATTCCAAGATATTTAAATTCATTTACCTGTTTTAATATTGTTCGACGCACCAAGATGGACGCCTGTTTACGTTTGAACAAAGTCCAACGGCAAGATCTGAATTTGCAGAATTTCATTCATTTTCAACAGCGGCCGTTATAGTTTAGCTTTTACTAGCACAATGCCTGGAGTATAAGCTCAGAACACAATCTTGTCGTGCTTTCTCCCTGCATCGAAGGTTGGCGACAATGGAGATTCATTTCACTCTGACTCTTGTGGACGCTGTTTTAAATGAACCAAATTAGTAAACAACCATGCGTCCACTAACGCAGGATGAGATCAACATCTTCTTTGGCAAACTATCCAAATAGTAAATTACATGTTTCATCATATATTCGTATATATCTGATAGAACTTTTAGTTTAAAATACTTGTCATAACATGACTTGTCAGCATCGGTGAGACTCCCGCAAGTTCGTGATAGTTAGGAGGGTCTTATAGTCTGTTGTTTGATGTGTGATGGTGATGGTCTAATCACCATCTAATTACTACATCAAGCTTGGGCACATGGTGCTCGTAAGCCTCGGAGGGCCGACCATCTAAGGGCAGAATCTCCCTACAGAAAAGACAATCTGCTGCCTTGCAGGAAGATTGGGGACAATCACAGGCTAAGGAATGCAAACCTGATTAAAATGCTGGCTGAAATCTGATGCATTGGGCCACTGGCGCAGAACACTGTGCAACGTTTTAACAAGTAATCAATGAGACTGGATCTAACAGACTCTAATTATGATAGAAACTGCCACTGACCGGAAAGGCTTCAAGAAACAGCTGAATATAGTACACTGGAAGGCCTAGGGCATATACCACAAAAAAAACAAGCTCTAACAATCAGATCCAGCAGAGGAGGAGATAGACGTTGCCTGCATCCAGGAAACTCATCTTAATCCTCAGCACAGATTTATGATCAGGGGCTGCCAAACATTTAGACAAGACAGGGAAGGGTGAAATTCTTATACTTATTAAAAATTCCATCCCAGCAAAACTGATAGATGTAGTCACAAACGGAGAGGCAGAAATAATTGGTACAGACCTATACATTACCTCCGCTAGTATAAGGATTTTTAATATATACTGTCCAAATGACAAATTACTGAAGCTGGAGTCAATGGAAATAACCAATGGAGTTTAACAGGTACTCTGAAAGATTTGGATATAAGGAGTCCTCATAAACTCTAGGGAGGACACCCCCCCCCCCAACCTTCTACTCAACAAGATGAAAAACAACTCCCATTCCCGACCTAGCATTTGGAACTGGAGATATATCTATCAAAATAACCAGAAAAGTGCTGAACCAACCTGGAGATAGTGATCATAGACCAGTCAAACTTTCAGTGGCTCTTGTTCACAAACAGGAGTTGCAAATACCTCTTCTCCGCAGGAAGAGAGCAGATTGGGCAAAGTTTACAAGGCTCACTGATGCATACACTGCGCCTATCAACATCCACGAAAAGAAGGTCAATAATATGATAGAGCGGTTAACAGATGGAATCATGAGAGCTGCTAAAGAATCCATTCCTAGAGGAGCAAGAAGAAACTACAAGCCATACTGGAGCAAGAAGATACAAAGACTAGAAATGGAACTGGACTCTGCCAGAGAACTGGCTGAAACATCACACAGCACATAGAGCAACATTGTCTACAAAGCAGCCTCGGCCAAATACAGACGTGAGGTCATGACATCAGCAAGACAGAGCTGGATAGACAAAACAGAGAGCCTTAATCTAGACAAAAATGGTCATAAACTATGAATACTTGCGAAAGCTCTGAGCGACGAAAACAACTGTCGACCTCCAATATCATTAACACACAATCAGAACATCCTCACAGGCAAAAGGGCAGCAAATCTACTAATAGGGACTTACAAAAACATTAGTATTATAAACATTCCAATAGATAAACAGAATGCTGCAAGACGGGAAAACCAAGATGCAAAACACATGCCTTTAGCAACAGAAGAGCATCAAACGACCATCTTTAACCCAACTGAATTAGATGTTACCCTCAAAGGTTTGAAGCTCAAAAGTTCCCCTGGTAAAGATGGAATCTCCAACGAAATGCTCCTAAATCTGGGACAGAAAGCCAAGAGCCAGCTTCTAAGGATAATAAATGCTAACTGGAAGAGAGGTCATGTGCCAGCAATCAGGAAAGAAGCTATTATTGTGTCCTTCCTCAATCGTGGAAAAGACCCACTAGACCCAAGTAGCTATAGACCAATTAGCCTACTGAGCTGTCTGAGTAAATTCATGGAAAGGCTGGTTAACAGAAGACTTAAATGGCATTTGGAGACAAAACAACGAATCGTACCCCAACAAAACGTCAGCACAGATCAATTGAAGATTTGGTCACCTAAATTGCACAGGAAATAGAGGATGCTCTACAAGAAAAGAAACACACACTGGCAGTGTGGGTCGACATGGAGAAGGCTTTTAATAGAGTTTGGTGAGAGGGTTTAAAGAACAAGCTTTTTAGACTTGGCATCCAGGGTCGTTTATTCAATTAGGTCTCTCAATACCTTCAGGATAGAACGGCCAGAGTACTAGTTCAAGGTCAACTAAGTAAGAAGGTCTCTATCGAACAAGGTGTCCCACAAAGCGGAGTCTTGTCACCAACACTCGTTTTTAATTTTCATAAATGACATCGTAATGAACATTCCACCAAGAATACACTCAGCAATATACGCAGATGATCTGGCGTTATGGGCTACCGAGGAATATATGTCGGTGGCTGGACCCACGATGCAAGATGCCCTAGGTGAACTTGAGAAATGGACGAACACCTGGTTCTTACCAATCAACGAAAAAAAACTACATATACAATTTTCAGCCTATCAAGAAACACACTCTCTGCAAACTTGAAGGTAAAAGACCATACACTCCATATTGACCAAAACCCAACATATCTTGGCGTCACCATGAATCGCATATTGACTTGGAAAAATCAGATAGACAGAGAAAGAAAAAAAAAACAGAAAACGAACAAATATTATGAAGAAATTGGCAGGAACGGACTGGGGGGCAGACAGCAATATTTTGAAAAGACTATACGTAGGAAGAGTCAGACCAGTTCTAGAGTATGGAGTTGCAGCATGGGCTATGGCTTCCAAAGCAAAATTAACAGAACACAGAACCAAGCTGCCCGTATCATCACTGATGCTATGAAATCTACACCTATCAAGACTCTAGAAACAGTAACAGGTTTACAACCCTTAGATGACAGACGGGTCACTAAACGGCTCTGCTACAAATGCCACCAGAAATGGGGGGGGGGGGGGTGTTCTGGACGCTGAATAATCAGGCCGAGATCACCAAGTCAATAGCTACTGGAAAATTCTCAAACAACTTTAAAGCAGAAACTGAGGCCATCAGAGATACTGCAACACTGGCTACTCAACACAAAAATAACATGCACAAAAAATTGGTGATTCTGACTGATGCACTGTCAGTATTATCAGCTCTAAAAAGCCACAAGAACAATGAACTAGATGACTTGAGAACAACCCTTGACCAACTATGCAATAACATCCAGAGAGTAGTCATTCAGTGGATACCATCACACTGTAATATACACGGGAACGAACGCGCAGACAAATTAGCTAAAGAGGGAGGGAGATTACCACAACGGATCCATCCGCTCAGTTATGATGCAGCCAAATCCATCCTCAAGGGTCAGTTCCATAAAAAATGGAAACGAGAACACCCAAAGCATAACGAGAGTGACGGATACCACCAACTATCAAGGAGGGATCAAGTCATCATACTTCGCCTACGCACTGACCACAATAGAATGAGAAATCGCATGTTCACCAAATTCAAAATAGGTACAACCAGCTTATGTCACTGTACACTGGACAATATGACTACAAAACATGTTCTACAGGATTGCCCCCAGTACACAGACCTGAGAAGAGCAATGTGGAGCAGAGTCTGGAATCCTACTCTGAATTAGTCTTGATCGCAGAGAGAGAGAGAGAGAGAGAGAGAGAGAGAGAGAGAGAGATATTGTTCCACTTGTTTTTATTTTGCACTGAGGTGATGTCTTTTTCTTTGTTGTTACCATTACTTCTGTCTTTTTGCTATTAAGTCTGAGTCTTGTATTGTTGCTTTCTTTCACTTCAATGTCTAACATTTCTTGTAATTTCTTTTTCACTCTTAGCGATAAAGACTGTTTCATCAGCATACCTTAGATTATTTATATTATGACCTCCAATTGTTATTCCAGGCATGCCCTTTATGGATTTTAAAATAACCTCACTATAAATATTAAACAAATCTGGTGACAGCCCACAACCTTGCCTAACATCCTGTTTTATTTGTTGAAACATTCCCAATTGGTTTCCGGTTCTAATGGCCGCTGTTTGATGCCAGTACATATTATTTATTATTCTTAGATCTTTGCTGTCTACGTTTATGCTTTCTAAAATGTTGATTATTTCTTGGTGCTTTACTTTGTCAAATGCTTTGGTATAATCTATGAAACATAGGTATAGATTATGTTTTCCCCTCTATGGCTCTTTCTACTAAAGATCTTATTATGTATATGGCATTGCTTGTTCCTTTTGTTGACACATTTTTTTGACACATGCAACTTTAATTGTTGACACGTGCAACTTTATTATAAAACACACATGTAAGTAAGTAAAGAGCCTGGTCACGTCACTTGGCATATAGGTAATATGGTGTTAGTGACCATAATTATTATAGACCTTCGACACCTGATTTTGGGGGAATATGGTAGATATTACGCCCTTGCCGCTTTTTGTCGTCCCTACAAAAAAGCTGGTACCCATTTAAGGCTGGGTAAACCGTCAGTTAGGATCGAACCCAAGTTCTTGTCCTTTGTAGTCCAGTTCATCAACCACTGAGCTGTCGAGGCTCCCAAAACTCACTCGTAATCCTCTCCTATTGTTTTTGTTCTTTTTTCTTTCAATTCTCCCATTTTATATTTTCTGCTTGTTCATGTATTTTCCTTTATAGTATTTGAAACATAGAAGACCTACACAAACTCTTACATTAATTAAGAGCACGGGTACTCAATTAGTCTTCTTCTTCTGTTATTCCTCGTTTGCCTGTTAGTGTCGAGGAGAGATTTTTTGCTCTTTTGTTCGCCTCTGATGCTGTATTTCCTATAGTTTCTCATCTAATATTCGGTCAATCCATATTTTTTTCGTGGTCGGCTTTTGAGTCTGTTGCTCTCGCAACCTTTATTGAAGGCTCGTTGTGTTTGTGTTTTGATCTTTCTTGCTTTTCACGTTGGCAAATCATTTTATATGTTGTTTCTTTATATATTATATGTCGGGGATTATTCCTAGATTTTTTTTTTCAGTTCTTCACTTCAGATTTTATTTCTCAGACGGTTTCCTGTCATTTGCCTAATATATTTAATCTCGGTAGTGGTTATTTTTCTCATTGTTCTTGCCTCTACGATACAAAACTGGCATTGGTAGAACAGCATTGGGATGAATATTGCATTGTATAGTGCATGTTTTGCCTCAAGAGTTATTTCCTTGTTGGACAATAGTGGGGATAGCTGTCCAATGATTTGTCAAGCTTTGTTGCATCTTGGACTATTGCTGCTGTTTGTAAATTGTCGTTTGTCACTGGACTTCCTAGGTATTTAAATTCCTCTACTTGTTTTAGTTGTCATTCGTCTATTGTTATTTTGATGTTTTGTTTCTCCTTTTTGATATTCATGATTTCTGTTTTGTTGATGTTGACTTTCATGTTGTATTTTGTGCATGTTCTGTTGAGCTTATTTAAGTGTTCTTGCGGGTCTTCTACCGTTCCATGTAGTGCCTGATCGTCTGCAACTTCTCTGTCTCTGATGGGTTTGGCTAACTTGTATATTAGCCCATGTATATACTAAACAATGACATTTCTCGGCCATCGTTCTTCTACGTAGAGTTTTGTTTTGTTTCTCACTCACGTCAAGTTGTTACCATAAAACTTTTTCCTTTTTTTTTAAATATCATTATTATCATCAGCTTTATAACAGGTTCACATTTCTATGTATCTTCATGCATCCTTATATCTTTACCTAATGTGCAATAAACAAGGGGAAAAGTACCCCCCCCCCTGTCTTACTTCTGATTTTGCTTGCTCGCTTTCACCCGATGACTAAAGGAGTACATCTCCTCGTTATCCGCCCTTAAAAGGACGTTAAATGGGCGTATCTCCGCTGTGTTGTGGTTTGCAGTATAACTGTGATATTTCCGCCTTTCGGCCAAAGACATCTGACCGAGCACAACTTCTGATCTACCTTTGAAGTGGTCTGTGTAACCTACTGCTGCTCTGACTGTGCAGCTGTTGTTGATGTAGGAACTTTTAATTTGGTTGGTTAGATGTTGGTTAACTGCGTATGTTATTTGTATCTCCCACAGTTGTTCTCTGTTTACTCGGTCAAATGCTTTTTCTTCGTCAATGAAAGAAAGCTATGCACACATTTTTATTCTGTTATTTCGCATTTTCTGCTCTCTGTTTCAATGTAAATAAAGCGTCTGTACATCCTCTGTTTTTTTCGGAAACCTATTTTAGAATCGCTGAACTATAGTGCTATTATTGGTCTCAGTCTTTTTTTTCCATAATTTTGGCATATAACTCTCCCACATGACTGGGAAGCGATATATCTCTATATTGATTGCAGTCTCTCTTGCTACCTTTCTTTTTCTATTTTAGTGGGATGATTGTCTGTTGTCGGTCTTCTGGGGATTTTTGTTGGTGCCATGCTGCATTGAATATTCTGTGTAGCCATGTAACTCCTGTTTCACCTCCTGCTAATGCTATTATTTCTGCTTGTATTTTTTCTATCCCCGGTGCTGTATTTCTTGATGTATATTTAATTAATTCTTGCGCTTCCTTTTTAATGATGTTCGGTTCAATGGTGTGCATTTATGCGTAGTTTTTTTCTGTGTTATTTAAAGTTGGTGCAATGTTTAATACGTCTTCAAAATATTTTTTTCCATCACTGTTAGATATTAGTACAACATGAATATTAAACCTGCAAGACGGAAGTCATAACCTTGAAAAAGAAAAAAAGAGATTACCAATATAATGAAAGACCTCAGACAATTGAAACAAGTGAAGCAATTTAAATACCTAGGACGTCTGGTGACAAACGATAATTCACAGACAGCAGATATAGATTCAAGGTGCAACGAAACTTGTCAAATTATCAGACAATTATCATCGCTACTGTCCAACAATGAAATAACGCCAGAAGCAAAACCTACACTCAACAACCTAATCTTCCTCCCAACATTGTGCTACTATTTCCAAATCTGGACCCTAGACTCAAGAACAACACAGAAACTAACCACTACCATGATAAAATGTGTTAGGCGATTCACATGAAACAGCATGAGAGATAAGATCGAAGTGGAAAACTCATAAACAAGCTAGGAATTATTCCCGTCATAGAATACATAAAGAAAGAAAGAGAAAAAAATGATTTGGCAATATTATAAGATAGAATGACCAAAACACAACACAGCGAGCCTTTAATCCTCGTTAGAAAGAACACCAGAATGAAGAGTCGACCACGAAAACACAAAAAGATGGATTGATGGAACATTACAAACACTATGAAACGTAACAGCAGCAGAGGCCAACAGAAGAGCATAATACAGCAAACTATATCTCTCATTGACGCTTAAATGCAAATGAGGAAGGAAAGACGAAAAAGAATTAGTTTTTGAGTAGCAAGTGAATATGATGAGTTGTTCATGATCTCACGTCATTACTCCCAGTTGTGTTACAGCGTCATTACTCCCAGTTGTGTTACAGCTTGCATGAATGTTTTTCCTCCACAATGACTGATATTGTTCAAAAATCCAGTTTACTATGTCAACATTTTCGACTCGATTTCTAAGATCTTTGCTGTTGAGCAGCCAGAAATGATCATCTATATCAATTTGTTTCGGGCCGTGGAAAATCTTAAATACAGCAACATATATTCAGAAAACGTCACATCATAGGTAGACGACGTTAAAGGAACAAAGTAAAAGAAGACAAAGTCTGTTGATAGTTTAGACCAGGAATTAAATCTTGCGATTAGCCAACCCACACAATTTCTTTCCCCACCGATGTAAAACTGAATATTCTCTCTACGCTTACCAGCGCCTATGGGGAATATGGTGTTATAGTTCGTTCATAACTGTATGAACACGTTTGCTTGTGATGGGCGTGAAAACTACCTGTTAGATAGCAGTGATTTGTTCGTGCCATCTTGGAATATAAATGACGTAATATATATATTTTGTTTCTCCTATACATTTGAACTAATTTACAAGATTTCGTCTTTAGGATTTATTAAAATCAACCCTGCGGAATTGGACATAATCTTATCATACATACAGTGTTCAGTCGTAAGTAAAAGAAGAGTAGAGACCAGTCACGCCAAGTGGCGTATAGTGAATATGGTGTTAATGACCATAATTTTTATAGACCTTCGGCGCATGAATTTTTGAGAAAAGTGGTCGGTATTCCGCCAGTGCCACTTTACTTTCCAAGAAAAAAAAATCCGGTACCTGTTTAAGGTTGTGTGAACCCAAAAGCTATCGATCAGGATCTAACCCGATCTCTAGTCAATTGTAGTCCAGTTGAATAACCGGCTCCCGGTGTTCACTTGTGTCTTTTCATAAAAATAGTTTTGTTTTCACATTTAAAGTGGCTGAAGAAATACAAAATCTTGATTTCCCTGTGCACAACTTCGATTTTAAGTTTAAACCGGTACACATGTAATGTTATAATGCGATGCAGCCGTTCATGTTAAAGGAGTATCCGGTTATGATTGTGAAGTTATTGTGATATAATGGTTTTCAAAAACTGACAATTATAACAAAAGCAAAATGAGTTTGACATGCAAATTAATAACTATGACGAATGTTTCCATTACTAGTACTTCCTTAGGGAATCGACAATTATATTGCGATATTCATGACTCAAAGAGACGAACACAATAAGCGCTTGGTCTGGATAGATAATCCTTTCCCGTTGGATTAAACAAGACTTAGAGTGTGTTCATGTCAAACAAGGAAGAGATAGGAAATATGACAACTTTGTTGTAGATGTTATAAGACTGTAGATTTTCAAATTGTTTGCTACAAATGTCCTTTTTACTCTCAGAAAATTGAATTAATATTGCATGCAGACTGCAGTATTGAAATGTATAAAAGTACTCTATGGAAAATTGTACTAGCCGCTAGCTTTCAGGAAAGCTGTAGGCGGTTTGAATATTATTTGTGAAAAATTACATTTGATTGCTGCCTAAAGCAAATACCTGAGGCAGAACTGTGAGTGGCGGAGTCAAGGATATGATATAATATATTTGGACGAATCCTGGATAAATCCTCATGACACCTGTGCATTCAGTAGATGATGAACAGAAAAGAACAACTCCCAGCGTCAACGCATCATACTTAGCACATGCTCGAGGCAGTAAAACGGCGTTGTCAGTGACGCTGGATTTATTCTCCAATCAAAATGTACCGACAATAGGGACTGCCACACAGAAATGAATAGATACATTTCCAGTCACTGGTTGGAGGATGATCTTCTTTCAATCCTGCAAAGACCTTCATGCCTAGTAATTGATAATTTATCGTATCACAATGCGGTATCTGCGGAAGACAAAGTAGTATCAACTGCATCAAATACAATAGATCAAATTAGGACATGACTTGCTAAGGAAAATATCAAATTCAAAAACAAATATTAAAACCAGAGTTGCTGAAGCTTGTGAGGAATAACAATAAGAAACTGGTTTATCAAATTGACATAATCATTGAGGTATACGTCCACACTTCTCTACGACTCTCTGCATATCATGCGCACCACAATCCGATCCAGCGTATGTGTTCTAAAGTGAAAGAACAAGTTGCAGAACTGAACAGGACGTTTAAGAGATGTCATGTTGAAATTCTGAAACGTGAGTCTCTCTCAAGAATAGACATTCATTTCTGGAAGATGTGTGAAGAGTACTGGCAACGAGATGGATTACAATTTGTCCAGCCATTAACCATTATACAGAGCTTGAAATCAACAGATTATGAAAGATGAAGCCCCTATTTTGTTGACAGACTGAATAACAGCCTAGGATGTTTAAGCATATGTTGAGCAAAGGTTAAGTGTATGAACAATGACAATATATATATATATATATATATATATATATATATATATATATATATATTTCCTTATTTATATATATATATATTTCCTTATCAAAACGCGTCTACAATCACATAATTTGGGGTGCAGTTTTGACACCATGGGGTCTAATAGTGACAGAAAGAGACAAGACTATCTGTAGCAAATTGTAGTTATATTTGCGATTACACATAATTTACATAAAAAGTGTAATGTGGATGTGCTTCTGAAAACAATTGAAGTTGAAATTAACAGGTTTGCTATGGAATCATTAACTTGAATCAACTTATTAGCAATGGTCCTAAAATATCAAATGAATTCGTCTATGAGCAATATCTTTGGCATCTGTGGAATAAAGAATTGCAATATTTTTTAGTCATGCATATTCTAAGGCTGCATGCAAAAAATATTTGTTCATGGCCAACGGCCTATTTGTGGTTAATGTGGTCGACGTCACTTAAGGCTGCCAGTAATTTCCAGAAAAATCTCTGATAGCCATTTTTTTAGAGGCTAGGTTAACCCAAGAACTATGTCGGTATGAAAAAGTCCTCTTTATCTGACAATTGAAACCAGACCACTTTGATCAAATAACAAGCGCACAGACCACTCAGCCACCGAGGCTCTTCTTACTGATGTAAACCTATAATAATGTTCTGATTTTATAAACCTATTTCTTTGTGATGCGAACTTAAATTACCAGTCTATGATACTACAGTAACAATTAATTTACTAGAATTTAAATTTGAATTTCACATTTAAATTTTATGTTTTAGAGGCATCTACAAATTATTCACAAATCAGAGACAGAGGAGATCAACGAGCTTTTATTTGCAGATGATCAGTCATTAATGCATGAAAAAATAGAAGACCTACAAGAACACTTAAATAATCTCAACAGGACAGACACAAAATACAACATGAAAATCAACATCAACAAAACAGAAATCATGAATGTCGCCAAAATAAACAGAACATCAACATAACTATAGACGGCAGACAACTAAAACAAGTAGAGGAATTCAAAAACCTATGAAGTTTAGCGACAAACAACAATTCACAAACAACAGAGATAGACTCAAGATGCCAAAAAGCTTATCAAATCATTGGACAGCTATTACAACTATTATTCAACAAGGAAATAACTCTAGAGGCAAAACGGGCATTATGCAATACAATCTTGATCCCAACGTTGTGCTACCAATGTCAGTCCTGGACCCTAGATGCAAGAACAACAAGTAAAAGTAACTTCTACTGAGATGAAATGTGTCAGACGAATGATAGGAAACGGTCTAAATGGTTTGACCACGTGACAAGGCAGAGTAATCAAAACACAACACAACGAGCTCTCAATAAACGTTGTGAGAATACCCAACCCAAGGGTCGACAGCGAAAAATATGAATCAATCGAATATTAGAAACACTAGGATACATAACAGCAGCAGATGCGAAAAGAAGAGCAAAAAGACTGCAAATTATATCTCCCCTCGTCGTTGAAAGGCAAATAGGAAGGAAAGAAGAAGAAATTATTGATATCACCAGTGTCTGCAGAGTTTAATGTTGCATGCTACGTTTAATTATGTGGTGTATCAAAATCTATTTACTTTTATTTATGATTTTTTTTTTTAAATTATCAAATAGCCTTCTTATTCCTCCACCTTTCAACTTCATGTGGAGCATGGTCTTCAATAAGTAGAACCTAACTAATCAGGAAAGTCATTGCAACCACAACATTAATATCCTAGGATCTAAATGACAATGACTTTTGTCGACCTCTGTCATTGTTTCCAATCTTCTTCCTCATCATGGTTGAGGCAAGAGTTCACCCTAAAGCGTCCTTGAACAACTTCGAACAATGTTGGATCATCTTAAGCAACCATGAGATTATTTCTACGAAAATGTTTGCAAGCTCGAGACACTCAAATGCTTCTCTTATAAATTTGCTGCGTTGTTCTAAAACAGGCGAAACATGGACAAAATATCTAAGTTAAGAAATGATTTTTTTAAAGAGATCTCGCAGAACATCAGTAAGTTTATCAGGATACATTTTCATTGTTTCATATGCACTATTCAGATCAACGTGTGCTGTTTAGATTTGTCATGTGGAATGCCACTTCCACCATTCTATTCAACCTCATTACATAAAAAAATGGCTATAAACCTATCTGTGCGACACAATATCAAAGATCTACTCTCATCAAAACAAATAAAACATAGTCTACTACAATTACAAATAGCAAAGTATTATATCAACTCAACAAGCATAATGTGTAAACATTGACACTAGATATAGAAGCAGAGCATAAATTGGAAGTCCCTGAAACAATTATCTTTTGAAGAATAAATATAATTTGATGGTCAGAACAAAAACAATTAATTTTTGAAATAGCTGAAAATTAATAAACAAACTATTTAAAACAATTTCTACAAGACAAGTGGATTATTTTTGATACATAAAGAAACACAGTACGTGACTGAATGACTTTTTGAAGGAACAAGTAAAAGGTAAACAAGGCCGAGCAGATGAAGACTAAAATGTACAGACAAAACCATGAGACTGACAGGAAAACATTTAGAGCGTGTACCAGCAGACAACGAGAAATAGAGATCCATGGTAGTCAACCATCGTTGCAGATTTAACACAAGATGATGATGACTTATAGTTACCAAAGTGACCAGCTATAAAGCTTATTTCAAGGTGTCAGTTTCAGCATAACAATAATTTTATTAAAGTATTAACAAGAAAGATTATATTTGATCTTATAAACTGTAGCAAACCTGAATGAGTTATTTTATTATAACTTTAATGATTACAACTTTTCTTACCTTCTATTCACTTCCTCTTATACCCCAGTCTTGTCGAGAGAGATATAAAGTTGAAAATTCTAGCCTTTCTGGCTGCCTTCACTTTTATCTATTGATGTTGCAGCGTTTCTCGGATGTTGTCAGTCCATCTTATTTTGAGTCTCTTCTTTCATAACATGTTTTGTATGCCATATAATCTTATGACATTCTTTCCAGATGAGCAAACCAATCCATTTGTTGCCTTTGTAAGTAGTTTGTATTTTATTGAATGTCCAATCTCTCTCTTACGACATCATTTCTGTTATCTTTTGTTTACTTCAAGAACTTTTCATATCTAATACCGGTAGTGATTAGCTTCCTTTCGTATTTATTTGAGAGCGACCTTTTTTTTATTGGCACTCATAGCACCACGTGAGAATGAATATATTTTGTAAAAGATGTTTATTAGTGATGATAGTTTTTGTCCTATGATGAAGTAATAGTTGAAACAAATTGTTACATTACACAACGAGTACATTCAATGACTTTCAAATATCATAAAACAAGCTATCCGTAACCATTAATTTATTTGTCGCTTACACGTTTTAGTAATGACTTGAAGAAAATATCTTCAAAGGTTTGTCTATATCTTGAGCTCATTTTGTAGTACAAGAAAATGTTGATGCTAGAGTTTATTGATTGGAAACAGTAGGCGATTGACCAAGCTGCTTCACAAATGTTAACATACATTCCCTTAATATCGAATTCTGGTCCAACTATGAACATAGCCGTTGTAATGATAGCACTAGGTGTATAACAGATGATGAGAACGCTGGCTATAACCACAACCATCTTCACGGTCTTCCTCTCTTTGCCTGACGTAGACATTGCCTGTTGACTGGAGGCCGCCTCCTTTCGCCATTTAGAAGTTTGTTGGAGTTTGACGGTCAAAGAGAATGTAAAAATGATAACGGCGAGAAATGAAGTTGCACTAAGAATGGAATGTAACACACAACACAATCCTTCAAATTCTGCCCTGCTATTTGTAAAAATTATTCCGACGAGAGTTTTATTCTTTTCTTTAACAAATCTCCATCCAAGATAGGAAGTGGCGTACTCTGAAATGAATGTCATTATGTTGACAATGTAGATAAGGCAGATGATCAGGACTGTTCTTTTGGCGGTGAATATTTGTTTGACTTTCATTGGCAGAGCGATAGAAATAAACCGTTCTACTGTAATGTACACTGTGATGTAGCTGGTGATTCGACAAAAACAAACATGTGGCCACGCCCCTGAAAGGTACATGACTTCTACTGAGATCCATGTGACGCTATTAACTGGTAAAAGTGGGTTCATGCAAATAGATATCCAGGCAAGAGTAATTAAGCAGCATAAATCGGAAACTGCCAGGCCGAGAAATGCGATGTTTACAGTATTAATGAAACCTTGCTTAAGAAATATGACAATATTAATGATGTTTGCTTGAATCCCAAACAGAACGAGTATGCCACATATTGATACGTAGTTCACAAATTCAAATACTCTCTTGTCTTTATCATTCAGAACCACATTGACATTGTTCGACTCTACTAAATAGTGAGATTTCACTAGAAGATTTCCGTCGGTATTCAAATCTGTGGTAGGCATTACTGATTTCATTTTGTAACGTAATTTACTAATACATTTTCTTCTATTAACTCTTTCCGTACGGAAACTTTCTATCAATTTACGGGGGAGATGTCAGAGGCAACATTTTTCATGGTTTTAAGAATCAATCTACATATTTATATTTATCTAACACATAACATATAATATATTAATGTTTAGATAATTGAACAAGAAATTAGATTTCGCCAAAGCCAAGATGATACGAGACTCATAACAATAATATGCTTTGATGACTGTTTACACTAATCAAATTAAGAGTGACGCACTGTGCGGCTAAACGTACACGGACGAAATAAGCATGGCGAAACAGTTCGTCGAAAAGTAAGAAAAGAGTTAACATTGTCTGAGCTGTGTAATATGATTGATTTCTACAAACAGGTGTTAAAAGGTTAATATAAATCAGTCTACTTTGGTCCAGTTATGCATACACATTCACAGATGTTGGAAATTATTTTCTGATATATATATATCTCTCTTGGCCAAGCTTTACAAGTGGACATATCGAATTATAAATTGAGTTAAAAAGTGACAAGAGGAGGAAAGTGAATGCTCAATACTTTAGTTTAGGGCTGAAAAATCATAATACTATATAACCATTCGTACTGATATGCTATAAGGCGACCTGTACTTTTCTCTCAGAAAGCTGTTTTTTTTTTAAATTAACATTTGAGAACATATATGCTTTATTTGACTAAACTGAATCTGACCAATGAAAATAAAACGAAAATAAAGAGTGTGTCTAATCGCTGGTAAAATTGAAAAAAAAAGTGAACCTTAACATTTCAATTGATTTTTCTAGTAGATAATTACATAATTAAGTCTTTGTATATATCAAATAGGAGATTCTGTAACAAACCTGGCAGATTATATGAATATAGTTTATTCTCTACAAAAATGATTTTATATCTGACATGTACAAATAACATTCTATTTAGCAATAATTATTGTCGCGGCTTCGACATTGACATCTGGTGATTTGAGGAAAATATCAGGGGCGAATTAATAACAATTAATTCGTGTTATCCATATACGTATAATTATCTGATACATTCACGTGTTAAGAACACTAGTTTGATATATATTGACTTTGTGAAAGTAAATGAGAATCGTAACTATTTATCTAACTTGTGTGGTATAGAAATAGGGTTGTTCTAAGGAGGAAACATCATGACACTCCCTGTTATTTTGCCGGCTAGTGTTTTCTTTTGGGACAACAACACTATGACATTCTGTCTTCCTGTTTCTCTTATTGAATGTCTGATTTGTTCCATGAAGCCTGTTAATCTTATGACAACAGCCAAGGATTTCTTTATGCTCGCTACATCAACACGGGATCTACATTATATTTCCCCACCACTACAGGATAAGGCACGCGGTTTTCCTTCAACTAGAAAATGTCTTATAATCAAAGCCCCAAAAATACTTTCGTTAACTTTATTATATTAATGACACTTTTTAATAGCAAAATGTTATATATTCTCGATTTTCCTGTATGGTGCAAAAACATGGACATTGTACAAGAAAACAGAACAGAAAATTGAAGCCTTTGAAATGTGGATTTATAGAAGAATAAGTAGAATTGAATGGAAAGAAAAGAGCACAAATGATGAAGTTTTGAAACAACTAAAAATGAAAAGAGAACTACTAAACACAATTAGAACAAGACAAATTAAATTTTTGGGGCATGCTAAAAGACACAACATCCGACTAAAAGTAATCTTAGAAGGGAAAATACAAGGTAATAGAGGCAGCGACAGACCATGACTAACATGGACGAGTAACATCAAAAGATGGACAAGTAAGCCTATGACAATCTGAACTATCAAAGCAATAGACAGCGGGATGGCGCTACATTGTAGCGAACCTTCGATGCGGAAATGGCATTCGATGATGATGATGATGATGATAATGAATGATACTTTTACATTACGTGAGGGAATTCTCTACCAGTGAAAGAAACTGGGAAGATCTGGCTGCAGATCGTAACACATGGAGAACAAAAATAAAAAAAAATGGCACAGTAACATACGAGTCAGCGCTGATATCAAATTCAGAAGACAAAAAAAGCGCAGGAGAAAGGAGACCAGGTCAGGCACCACAAATACATCGTGTTCATTCCGCGGTCGGATCTGTCTATCCAATATTGGCTGTTCAGCAAATCAAAATCCATCATAAGACACTAATAATATTTTACCAATAATATTTTATATCCCTGTTGCTTCCTACCAACCTTCTGTCAAGATGCCAAAGGCCATATGTACATTATAAGCAAGCGCCTTAATATGAATGTGACATCGAATTTCCATAATATCGATAGATGTTCACAATGGAATGAATTCATTACTAATATTGAAATGGAATTTAAGAGAAATGGCTATGCAACCAACGACTTCATCTACTTTTAGGGAGAAATATGTATTGAAAAGAGATAACAATGGAAATTCAAATCAAACTTATTCTTTGGAGAAACATCAGGATACAGAGAAAGAGAAAAACCTAAAGAGACACTAAAACACTTATAAGAGAGGCAAAATTGGCAGGCATAGATTCAATAGATAAGATCGAACACCTCGCTACGAATAGTGATGGGTGGGAAAACACTACACGCCCTATGTGACGTCACGCGGCGAGGGAAAGGTCAAGAATAAACAAGTCAGAATAGATAGTGTTGGCTCTTGTAGCCTTGTAATAGCTAGTTAGGATCTTTACTCATGTGATGGTAGAATAACTTTAATCTACTTTCTGTTTTTCTGTGACTATGATGTAAGGTGAGCTTGTATTGCATCATTTTCTCATACAGTATTTCTCATTCACTTGTAATATTTGATATTAAGCATTTCGCTCAAATATCTCGTCTCGTGTTATGATGTCTTAGGTGAAAGACTACGCTTAAAGTGGCGAAGATAGGGATTGTAGTGATAAGTTATTATAATTCGTAGTTTGGTGATATTCACATCTAAGATGTCTATGTTATCTCTCTTTTTAATCTGAGTTATAGTCTTTTAAATCATCATCATCAAGTACCGGGCATGCTGGCGAAGGTGTCTCTCCACAACTTCAATATCAACAGTTATTTAACATTTCTATTGTTGACCGTCTGCCAAGCCATTGTCGTAAGTCATTGAAATAGTTATATTAATTCCTTACTCGTTGCCTGTATTGTATATTTTGTAAACTAGTTGTAATTCTTCTAGATTGTCAGCTTGTAATACGGTTTCATCAGCACATCTTTAACTATTGATCCATCGTAATGCTTAGACCTGGCATCTCCATGATGTCTTTTAGGATCTGTTTAGTCTATAAATTTAACAAAAGTGAAGACAAATTGCAACCCTATCTCATTCCTCTTTGTATATCAGTATGTGCAAAGCGTTCTCTATTATATAGTATCCATCTATCTATTCCCCGTATAAGTTACATATTCGTCTCATGTTTGCATCATCCAAATGTATATTTTTTCAGACATTTTAAAAATTCAATACTAATCAGCTTGATTCAAAATGTGCTAAGTTTAGATTATAAAAATGCAAGTTGTGAAAGATTGTAAATTAACAGAACTTCTTGTTTTCATTTCCAAACGGTAAAAAAAAATGAAATAAAATGAAATGAATAAAAGGAATTTTATTTTATTTCAATGAAGTATAATTTTGGCGTTAATTATTAGTTGTTGCTGGTAATTTCACCAATTTACGCGTTGTTTACTACGTACACACTTATTATTCATGTTGCTGAAAAAACCTAGCATTTTCATGCTAGAACGTCTGTTGTGTTCACATTCTTCCTCAATAAAAAATATATAAAAGCATAACAAATATAAATTACAATAATGTTGTAATTACATTACAACAATATATTTATAATTAGTGAGTTATTTGTTTGTTATCATCATTGTACTCCAAACTTGTCCATCGGTGCTCGGATCTCCACCTCAGCAAGTACCGCAGCGCCCAGAGAGGGATGGCTCCATTTCTCTATTGGTTGATAAATCTTCTTATACGCCCACTAAGTCTCTTGCTTCTGGCTGGAGTTATCTTTACTCCCACCTCTTTCATTCGAACGATGGAATTATTTAAATGAAATTAATGTATACTTAATAGAAAATGGTCTAACATTGGCCAACAAGAGAACAACAATAGAATCTCAAAGGAAGTCGACAAATTGAGGGTAACAAAGTGTAAAAGAAAAAGAGGCGAACCTATAGAAATCTTAAACTGAAGACTATGTTGAGAGGCAACAACAGCAGGCATCAGCCTCTATACTGCGATTGTGAAGCTACCAAAAATATAGACGTTTGATGAGATACAATAGGGGTCTTGTGCAGATTGTTGGCTCTTGTAGTCGTGTAATAGCTGGTTAGGCTCCTTGTTCATGTGATGGTAGAATAGGGAGCAGGCATTAGCCCCTATACTGCGATTGTGTAGCTACCAAAAATATAGACGTTTGACAAGATACAATAGGGATCTTGTGAAGATTGTTGGCTCTTGTAGTCGTGTAATAGCTAGTTAGGCTCCTTGTTCATGTGATGGTAGAATAGGGAGCAGGCATCAGCCCCTATACTGCGATTGTGTAGCTACCAAAAACATAGAAGCTTGACAAGATACAATAGGGATCTTGTGAAGATTGTTGGCTCTTGTAGTCGTGTAATAGCTAGTTAGACTCCTTGTTCATGTGATGGTAGAATAGGGAGCAGGCAAATAATTGCAGTGCTGCGGTAAAGCTGGTACCAAGCAGCCAGCGCTGGGGTGTAGCGTACACTCCTACAAGCTATGGCCACAGCTTTACAAAAAGGCAACTCAACAAAATACTGACGTTTCGGCCTAGATGCGACCTTTGTCAGAAAACGAGAAAAACACAAACGAACAACGGTATAAAGATAAAATTTACTACATCTAGAAAGAGCGGGTATGGTAGACCAATAAGAAGTCTAAAGCGGGATACGAAATGAAATGATAACACCATAAGTAGTTGTATTACATTATAAGAGAATAAAAAGGACAATTAATTAAAATGAGTAATCTAAACATTTTACAAATATTAATTAAGTAATAAATCATATTACATATACTTAGATTATGTTGTGATGATACTATTCACCATTTGTTATTGTGTTAATATACTATATACAATGTGCTATTTGTATCACATTATTAATCATATATTTTGTTTACATGTTTGACTTTATAATTTTTATTATATTTATAATTTCGTATCTTGATAATACTGGCTTGCTACCATATGTTTTTTTATGCTGAAATTTATCATTTTATTTTTCTGCAGCACTCTGTTGTTTGTTGCATTGGTTATAAAGACTGTCAAAATCTTATCTCAATTTGAATGTCTGCTTTTCCATCTTGTATGATAATGCTTTTACATTATATCTAGCATGTGCTTTAGATTGGCATTAACTTCACAACAGTATCACTGCTAACTTTCCCAGGCCATATACTTGACTATATAATTTTGAAAATTCAGGGTTTTGTACTGTAAGTGTCATTTTCAAACTTTCACCATAATCTCCGTTCTCCCCCCCCACCCCCATTTAGCTTATATAAATTCAGCAGTATTGTGAGCTTCATTATTAATTGTATTTTTATTCAAGTCATAATTGACGCTGACACTGTTAAAAAGTAAGTAAGTGCTTCATATGTAGTCTTTGAAGAAAATGTTGACTCCTTGTTGCATTCGACATAAAATTTAAGAAATAAAAACCGACTTAGACGTAAAAAGCATCTTTAACAAACAGCTATGTTTTCTCTTTTAGAGTGTCAATGTTATCATTAAAAGAGTTCTTAAATGTTATGTAGAGCCAGGCATAACATATGGATGTGAATCGTGGCCAATAAGACAAGAGACAAAGAAATCTCTAGAGTTTGTAGAAATGTGGTTTTACAAAGGAATGTTGAGAATACCATGGACAGCTAAGCAGTGTAATGAAAACGTTCTGAAAGAGGCCAAAGCAAAAAGAGAGATAATTTCCAATATTATGAAAAAAACAATCATCATTTTTTGGCTACATAATGAAAAGAGAATTGTGCAGCAGTATAATACCTGGGGTCCAACATCAGCGACAGACTATCTTTAGATACAGAAATTGACACTCGTATTGGTAAAGCTAACAGAAGTTCAACTCCAAATAATGCTTGCGAAATTCACAATAACATCAAACCTCTTGGCATTCGAAGAGAACGTGTTGTAGTGGAAACCTACGAGAGATATTTGAGGACGGAACCAACAGGGGAAAATCGCATTATGGTAGAAAAGTTACGGCAGGAAACTCGAATCAAGAAATCATCCTTTCTAGACCATGCAACTAACTACAGCTTCAAACATCACCTTCAATCAGACAGACTTCAAGATATGCCCATCCGCCCTGAAGCACTTTGCCGCCAAATAGTTGTCCCCGATGTCAGGACTGAGCTCTCCGACCCCTTAGCAGATAGAAATACTCTACCTCCCATACTCAAAGCCATAGCACTGGAAACTATTGACCAGTATCCACGCAATGCCATCCACGTTTATACTGATGGATCTGCATTAAAGGCCACCCTAAATGCTGGTTACGGTGCTGTTGTCAAGTATTCCTACTCTCACCCAGACGACTACCCCCAAATTTACAGTCCATGCGGAGAATACTGCTCCAATTACTCTGCAGAAATTATAGCAATAGAGAGAGCGCTCAGAAGGATATTTGTAGACTTTGAATGTGACACCATCGCACCGGAAGATATATATATTTTCTCGGATTCTAAATCAGCACTCGAAGCAATTGAAAGCGGACTAACATCTGAGGTTTCCAATATAAGATCTTTATCAAACCAACTATCCACTACCTATGGCGTGGCTGTAACCCTACAATGGATTCCTGGTCACATCGGCATTGCGGGAAATGAGAGAGCGGATGGATTAGCTAAACTGGGAGCATCTCTACCACAGCTTCCTGTTCAAGTTAGCATTAAAACATGCAAGCAAATTTTGAGAAACAACTACCACGAGGAATGGTTGAATATGTGGGCTTCATCTAAGACTGGACGCCTACTCTACAGATATCAAACAAAACCAGACCCCCTCGACCCTGTGCGGGAGCTGAGTCGAAGGGATCAAAGCCTGATATTCCAGCTGAGAACAGGCCATGCTCCTACCAATCAACACCTGAGCAGAATAAAAACACAACATGACCCAATGTGCAGACACTGCCGCCAACAATCTGAGACAGTAGATCACCTGCTACTACACTGTCCCCATTTACAAAACCGACGGAGCATGTTACTCCCACTACCTCCATCCATCAATAGCACACTGTACTCTGCAGCTGTACAACTGAGAAGGACCTGCGCCTTCATGCGAGAGGCATTAAGCTGTAAAGAGCTCATAGCTCACGGCTAACAAGGGGATTAAGTCAAGTCAAGTCAAATTGGTAAAGCTGCTACCGCCTTTGCCCGTCTTTCTAGGCGTGTCTGGCAAAACAGCAAACTGACAATGAAAACAAAAGCCACAGTTTACAATGCCTGCATAATTAGTATCCTCCTGTATGGCAGCGAATCTTGGACAACCTATGTAAAGCAGGAGAGAAGGCTAAATGCATTCCATATGTGATGTCTGTGCCGTATTCTTGGTATCACCTGGAAGGATAAAGTGACAAAAGTGTAGGTCATGACTTATACAGGCCTCCCAAATATCTACACGCTGCTCAAACAACGTAGGTTACGCTTGCTTGGCCATGTATACCATATGCAAGATGTCCGCATACCAAAAGATATACTCTACGGACAACTGGCATATGGCATGGTAAAAGAACAAGGGGGCGCCCAAAACTTCGATTTGTAGATGTGTGTAAACGTGACATGAAGACTCTGAACATAAACCCTGCAGCCTGGGAAGACAAAGCTGCAGACTGCAATTTCTGGAAACACACTCTAAAGGTTCACCTCGAAGAAAAGCAGACATATTCATAGAGAAAGAGAATACACGGCGCAAGGAAAGAAAAAAATAACATTTCTAGTGGCGCTGAAAAATCTCTATATATATATATATAAAACTATGACTGACGGAGGTTACTACTACTAATGAGAAGGAAACAGCTGGAATATATTGTACAAACTACAAAAAAATTCGGGTCGAAGAGATAGAGGGAAGCAATGAGAAAAGAAACCAGACAGCTTAAGAGAATGGATTGGCAGAAAGTCAACAAAAGAAATGATAAATAATTGTCGAGATCGAAAATTGTAAAGAGAAATGATCACCTACGCCAGCAGGCCCAGTTTTTGATGATGATGATGTTATCATTATTCAGTTAAATGAAAAAGAAATAACTGGAATATACTGAGCAATTGAAGACAAACGTTAAAGGGAAACAGGAAAATATACCAAATATATATATATATATATATATATTTAACAACATGGTTTCGTGAGTCAACAAAAGAATGTTAAAGAACTGTAGAGAAAGTAGGTTAGGGAAAAATAGCATGCTTTCACTTATAGGCATAGCACATAATATTGATTTATCTTAGTAACGTCTTATCCATGTTGTCATTGCCTCTTGTAACAAGAAGTTCACTATTTACGGAAACGGCGCAACGATTTAAAAAAAAAAAATTAGATAAAATTGTGATGTTTTAACTTTACACAGCGAAGATAAATTTTCTAATTAAAACGTTTTTGAGACATGTCTCTAAACCTTTATGGTTAGAGTTGTGGTAGTTCACAAAAAACATTGTGCTAGAATGATAATTGTGTGCAGCGTTAGACTGATACGAAGTTAAGGCGTGGGATTTGAAAGGGGTAGAGTAGAGAACATATGCTAGTGCATAACTCCGATAATATCTTTTGGTTTTTATTGCATTAATGGTATGATATGGCTATTGACAAACGAGGGATTCCATGAAGAACGGTTTCTGTTTAAAAGAAGAGCTTTATTTGTTTACGCCTTAATATGGGCAGATGATACAGTGTAGGAGAGACGAGGCAAATGTTCACACGTATTTACATATAGCTCAGTTCTGTGTGAACTGGACTACAAAGGACATGAGACAAATAATAATATGTGAATATTATTATAGATGGAAACCTCAGAGGCGATAATCAGGGAATCAATTCAGAGGAAGAGGTATATTTACAGCACTCAGAAAAAAAATGACAAATTATCAACGACAAAAAAAAAACAAAGAACAATAGCGAAGCAGAAAGAGTAGAAGGCGCTGTGACAAGGAATACGGGTTCATCCTGCTCCGGACCATATATTGTTTTTTTTCTGCTGTTGATTATTTGTCATTTTTTCCGAGTGCTGTAAACATACCACTTCCTCTGAATTGATTCACTACAATGGACAAGAGGTTGGGTTCGATCCTGTTCAACGGCTTCCAGCTTCCACCAGCCTTAAATGGATACTGGATTTTTTCTGGGAATGTAAAGCGGCATGGGCGTAATACCGACCACATTACCCCAAAAATCATGTGCCGAAGGTCTGTAAAATTTATGGTCACTAACACCATATTCCCTATACGTCACTTGGCTTGACGGGGCTCTTTACTTTACTTTTATTATCATTCCAGGGGTATAAATGTGAAGGTAAATAAAACGTTGAACTCGTCCTAGAAAAAAACAAATTGTAGGTTCATTCTATCGTGTACTTTATTCTGGTAAATATGTATCTTCTCTTTCTTTCCTTCTTCATTTGCTCTCAGCGTCAAGGGGAGAAACACATTGGTATATATCGCTCTTCTTTTGGACTCCGATGATGTTATGTTTCTCGTGTGTTTTTCTAATATTTCATCACCCTTTATTTTTCGTGGTCGTCCCTTCAGTCTGGTGTTCTCGTAACGTTTATTAAAGTTGTGTTTTTTTTTCTTATATATATACATTTTATCAAAAATTATTGTTTCTGTTTTCCTATGTATTCCATATTCTTATTCTTAGCTTTTTCTCAGTTCTTCATTTCCGATCTTATCCATCAGGCTGTTTCGGGTCAAGCGATTAACATATTTAATCTTGATAGTGGTTATTTAAAGGTAAAATACGAGACTTGAATGGGCGTCTTAGCATGCGACCCATATGTGCTCGGCCGCCTATCCAGAAGTTTTGGGAGACTTCTGGATAGTGCCGCTTCAAGCATCGCAACCCACAATGCGAGGCGGCATTTACTACCTTCTCAGAGTACTACCCTGCTACCCATTTCTGTCAGCTGCTGGGTCGCCTGAGGGGTTATTTTTTTCGAACGACGAGTACAATTGACACTTCTTTCTAGCGGAATCGAACACAGTGGGGTTATTTAATTTATTGTTCTTTGAGTCCAGTGTCCAAATCTTAAATTGGTGACACACTGTCCGTAGGAAGATTGCTTTATAGAGTGCCCGATTTGTCTCTAGGGTTATTTTCTTGTTCGACAGCAGTGGTGTTCAATGTCATATAATTCGAGAAGTTTTGGTGTATTTTGAGTCTTTTTCTGCTACTTGTAAATTGTTGATTATCACTAGTTATTTAAATTCCTCTACTTGCGTTAACTGTCTGTCCTCTGTTGTTATGAGGATGTTGTTTTTCTCGGCAATGGAAATAAATGAACTGATAAAACGATCACTGGGTATAATGTAGGGTGACCATTCGTCCCCGATTATCGGGGACAGTCCCCGAAGTTGTAGAAGTTGTTCCCGAAAGAAATGTGTCCCCGATTTCATTGAATAAATAAATTTTCATACACGGAATCGGCCCTCTTTAAAAATAATCACTAGGACTCAGGTCGTACTGAGTTGTGGTTCTTTATCCCAGACTGAGCGTCATTAGCAGGAAGATAAAAGAGAAGACTTGGACGCGTTGTGTCGGAGATAGCTCTTTGAACTCTTGAAGCGCGGTGCTACGTCACTTCTATTCCGGTCACTTACTTCTATTGTGATGGGTTTTGTTTTTAAAAAAAGCAGACTCTCTCTCTCTCTCTCTCTCTCGCTCTCTCTCTCTCTCTCTCTCTCTCTCTCTCCCCACCCCTGCCTTTCTCCCTCCAAAGTATCTTTCCCGGCCAATTTTCAAATCAGTCCGAGTGTAATGACAGTGCAGTGCAGTCGTGTTTTCTATTTGTGAGTAGTGGACGTCTGTTGCATAAAAACAATGCTTTCCAAAAAAACGTAATTGTCATTTTAGTAATTCTCTGAAAGCTGAATTTCCATTTATTATACAAGCAATTTTAGAGGATGGAACGCTAGTGAAATGTAATATATGTAGTTCAAATTTTTCTATAGCAAGTGGTGGAAGGACATCAATAACTGATCATCTACAGGCAAAAAAGCACAAGGATGCGCTGCTTTGTAAGTCTCAGTCTGGGTGTATGACAAATTATTTTTGTAAAACAGAACCCTCAAAAGATGAATACACTCTAGCTGTTCATGAAGGAACCTTCGCATACCATACTGTACTTCATAATCATAGTTTCCGCAGTATGGATTGTACAACAATTCTACAAAAGAAATTTTCAACGAAACAATTTTCCTGTGCAAGAACAAAGTGTGAATCCATAATTACCAATGTTTTTGCTCCTTGGGCTATTGATGAACTAAAAAATGACCTCAAATATGTCAGCTTCATAACATTGTCTTGCGATACATCTAATCATAAACATGTTAAGCTACTTCCTATTTTAGTTCGTTATTTTCAGGCTTATGAGCTGGAAACTCCAGTAAAGACCAAACTGATTGCTTTCATAGATATCCCAGGAGAAACGTCCAACATAATATCTGAACAATTGTTGAAAGCAATTGATAATTTTGACTTAAGCAAAAAGATTGTTGGACTCTCAGCAGACAATACAAATACAAACTTTGGAGGCTTGTTGAGGAAAGGGAGAGATAATGTCATAACTAAAATAAAGTCCAAGTTAAACATAATGCGTCTTGGTTGCAACGCACACATAATTCACAATTGTGCAAAAACAGCGTTTGTGATTCCATGCCTATGGATATGGAAGTGATTGTAACAAAAAATATTTTGATACTTTAACATTTACACGGTTCGTGTAGAACGCCTACAAGACGTCTGTGAATTTGCTGGACAGGAGTTTAAGCAATTATTAGGTTATTCGAATATAAGGTGGTTGTCATTACTTCCAGCCTTGGGAAGAATATTGAAATTGTATCAATCACTGAGATCTTTCTTCTTGTCAGAAACACACTGTCCTACAATATTGATACAATTCTTTGAAAACAGTGAATCAGAGATTTGGCTCAGCTTTGCTCATTCTCACGCCTCACTCTTCCATGAATCAATTAGGGTGATGGAAGGCGACGACAAGAGTGCAACAGAATCAGCATTAGCTGTGAACAATCTCATTCACAAACTTCCGTTTCCATGATGGTGGAACTAAGTCACGTTCTCTCGATCGCTGCAGAAATTGCTTTGGAATCTGATCAATTTCGGCTTTACGTTACAATTTTTTGCATTCAAGTTTTGATTATGTTCTACTTATCATATCTACGCCAATGAATTTGCGTTGCACGCACGGCAATACTCCGTTTTGACAAATCAAGTGTTGTGAATGCGACCTTCCACCGTCTAGTGTGTTAGAGCTACTGAGTTAAGTGCTCTGTGCACACCGTGAGCTGTGTGTTTCATCCGTTTTGATCATGTTCTGATACGATGATGGATATCGGATGACAGGGAACGGTTGGCCGTGTTCACTTTCTATGCGGTTTCGCCTTATGTCTTTTGGCGTTTGCTGAAACTGTTATGATGGGGACTACAGCTACCATTCTTTGTTCGTGAGATGAGTTAGTAATTCTGATGATTCCACTGGCAAGGGCGGTTGAGCAATTATGGATTTTAATTCGCTTGCAGTGATACCGGGGCCTTCCATAACCAAATAACCAAATCTCGTTATAAAATTAGAAACTCGACGCAATGAAATTTCACCCCACACATGGTAAATAGTTTGCTAAATGATTTAGTAGAAAGTGGTGACATCCAAATGGAAAGGTATTTCCAAATAAGTAAAGAATTCTATAATACTGCTGTACATTACGTGCAGTCTTGGAACAAGCTCAATGAAGACTTGTCACAACTGAGCTACCTTCTCTTGGATAATGTGCCTGAAAGGAAACATTTTGGTAATGCAGTAGAACAGATATCTTCCAAGTGTCATGAAGTTGTAAACGTCAATCGCGATGAGCTCTTTGGTGAATTTACTTATTTGCGAGGCCATCTGTTGCAAAAAGAATGTGAGTGGTTCATTAACAAGCCCCCATGTAGAAAATGAAATGAAGTAGTCAGTTACTTGAAAGAAAATAATGTACACATGCTTATATGTGAAGAGAATTCTTGAACTTGTGATGTGCTTACCTGGCTGGCAGCAACGCATCCGTAGAAAGACTCTTTTCTCAAATGAACTACGTCTGGTCCGAAGAGAAATCACGGATTAATGTGAGCACGGTGCAAGCCATGTTAACAGTAAAAACAAAACTAACATTAATTTATCGTGTGAAAGCTTCAGTGAAAAACGTGCTTCATATCATGGGATCTTGAGAAAGATACACCCAAAAAACAAGTATCACGCCGAGGCAACAACCTCTTCAGTAGAAATAAGGTATGTAAACATAACTTTAATATTGCAGTTGATATCTATATGTTGTTTAAATTTTGTTTATTTTAAACTTTTTTTGCGGTGTGTATCGCATAAGTACCGTGAATATTAACAAAAATAAAATCAAACAGCAAATAAATAGTTATTATGAAATTTAAAGTTATCTTTTTTTTCGCATGTACAAAATTTCTTGCGCACACACAGTCACACACCCACCCACACATATTATAAAAAATATATAGATAAATATAAATATAAATATGTATACATACACACACACACACATATATATATATATATATATATATATATATATATATATATATATATATATATAATCGTTCGTCCCCGATTTAGTGAGACAGTCTCAGAAATTAGCAAAAAAATCCTATGAAATGTAAAAATATGACTAATGTCCCCGAAAACAATGGGGGAAAAGTGGTCACCCTAGTATAATGGGAGATTGAACTGTATAATGCACTTAAACCATATACGTATAACATAACAACCTTCGGACCTTGTGACAGTTGAGCAGGTTACGTAGTCAATGATTTTACACACCTTTGAGTTGTTGAGTTGTTAGCGGGTCATCATCGTTACACTCCGAACATGTTCATAGGTGCTCATATCCCCTCCTCAGCAAGTCTCGAAGTGTCCAGCGACTGACGACTACAGTTCTCTGATGGTTAATTAGTCTTCTTACACGCCCACTAAGTTTCTCGTGTCTGGCTGTTGCCCATCTTAACTCCCATCCCATTCATCCGAAGGGGCGACCTGGACTCATGGTTGTCGAATTCCTGTGTCCTTCCCACTTCCCGGAGGGCATTGAATGATGTCCACCCGATCCATTGGTTGACCATCCTCAACAACAGCACAGCTGGCCAACCTGTCCGCTCTTTCATTTCCCCGTACTCCCGCATGTCCTGGAATGTAGACAAAGTTTACCTTATGTATTTTTTGTACATTTTCAATGGCTACCAATTGTATACAGAGCCCGCCTCCATTTTTCTTATCATGTTCATCGAATCACTCAGTATACAGGCGTGGGTGTAGCCTTGTGACTCTAACCAGATGAATGCCTTGGTCACTGCCATCACCTCCATCATCATGCTACTTGTGGTCATATCGTATGCATCACTGTCTTACATATGTATTCTGCCTGCCAAGCGTACTGTAAATGCCCATGCTCTCCTTTGGTGTCGTATTACAGATCCGTTTGTATAAATGACTGCGTCTTCCTCATCGGTGTTATCCCAGATGAGACCGTTGACCTTCGCATTGACCACGACTGTTTCCTGTTCCCTACATTTCTTGTCGAGTGTGACTATACACGAGAATGTCCCCCTGAATACCGTAGGCACAGATATCCACTCCTCGCCAACGTTGATATTGGTAAGCCTGCAGACCTGTTTGATCGTATCTTCTGCTTGGCCCACCTATGATTTGCCTCTTTTGGTCTGACACCCTTCCCTGGGTTGAGCTCATGATGCAATTAATGCTCTTTATCTGCACCTATCTTCAGGTATACTCGTGCCCTCCAGACCTTGATCCTGTAATCAATGGTTGTAAAGTCGAGAAGATACATCAGTGTTACATAAGGAGTGTCCCTCTTACACTCCAAGATAATGCGTTTAGCTTCATTCTGTATTTTCTCCACCTTGTCAATGTGCGTTTTACTGACTGTAAGAACTTCTAGGGCATACTCGATTGGTGCGAGGACTAGTCCCTGTAGGGTAAGTAGTCTCTGCTCGATGTTGGCAGCTGCCATGACCTTCAAGGCGGCTAATCCTTTGCGGGATTTTGTTATCACATGGTCGACATTTTTACACACCATTGCTCAGATACATGTGGGCTCACCCAAACATAGATGATGTTAAATGTTATCAAACAGAAAGAATGTTTTACAATTGATAATGCCACTTCAAAAAGATCATCCTAAATTCTATAACATTTCTCATACTTCCATTCCTCTCTTGCAATGTGTATGCAATCAACATCACTTTAAAACTAGAACTGTAAAGATCAGAAGAAAAAAAAGCTTGCCACCTCATCTGAGAACACTCTTTTCGACAATCTTAAAATGAAATAGTTCATGTGCGAAACCAGCATTTCGACTATTGCATTTAAAAACAAAAATGCAAAATCTAGTACATTCAGGTCAGTTGTTGGCAGAAATGAGGATATTCATCATAAACAATAAAGACAAGAAAAGGTGAAGTTGAAAAACATGGCATTCACCAGCTACCAAGACCGTTACAAAAGTAAATCCCACAAATGATGGGAAAAAATTTGAATCTTTCATTGACTTTTTTTTAGATAACTCAAAGTAAACACCGGCTGTATTTCTTGTCAAGAGAAAATTAATCTCGCAGTGGACACAAGTGTCTGCAGATGAGTTTTAGTTACACATTTTTGAAAATAACAACCGTAACCTGATAGGACAATGGTCACAGATGATCCATTGATGAAACTGTACCTACCAACTATTTCGCCAAAGTGCTGTCACTGATATGAATTTTGAAGTCTGCAGTAAAGTTGGTGCTCGGTAAGGGCGAACAAGGAAACAGTGCAAACAGTAATTTCATTCTTTTCGAAATATGTATATATATATATGAATTGTGTGCATAACTTTTTACATTTTGAATTTATTCTTGTGAAATAATGGCAAAATATAGATTGGTAATGTTTGTGAACTATTCCCATGAACATGGATACAATTATTTCTATTTTACAAACCTGAAGGTTAAACAATTCTTGTTGTTTCTAAGTAGAAAATGTTAATCTTCATCTTTCTCCTCTCTTTTAACATATGTAAATCCAGTAAAGTCGTCGTTAAGTTATTCCTTCATATAGAAAATTATGTCATCTTTTCAATTATGTTAATACAGTGCTCATTGCTTTTGTTTATGGTCAGTAAAACTTCATCAAGAGAGGAGTATTGAACAAACAAGTGCAGAAAGACGGCCCATACCACACAGTGTTAAATCTTTGGTACGGAATATGTCACTGTGCTTATTGCCCGTCACCAGTTGCTTGCTGGTTATGCAGTTTTATTTTTACCCTACCCTTCTTCATATCTCTAGACCTATAACCATAATGTTAAAGCAATATTATTGACACATATTTAAAGCTACCATTTTAATGTAGGTGGCGTTAGTCCGCTGGCTATGACTAGAAAGTTTAGCTGCGTAGTTCCCCCTTGTGCTGAAGCTTTTTATTTCTTTTCGGACTTTACGCGACGTCAGAGTTCAGCAAATCTTTAAAACTAGGTACCGCCTATTTTTCTCTTAAAAATAGTGCAGGCGTGTATGACGCACATTACACATAAAACTTGTGTATGTCTCACATAAGACATACAACGTGCCTTTGGCCCTTGAATAATATGGTCACTAACGCCATATTCACATATACGTTGGACACTCCCCTTTCCTATGTTTAATCCACTAAAGCTGAAATGTGTGAAAGGATGCATGTTATTTTTGCCTTCATTAGTAAAATGTCAATAGTTTTCTGTAAGCAATCTTTACTACAGCTGATGAAAGTTGCAACATACAGCATACCCGAAGCTCTTCTGTTCCTATATCAAATTATGCAGAAGAAAAATATTAAAGCTTATATTTTCCTTACATTTAATCTGAGATTTTTTAGGAAAATATTATGGAAAGAGTGTCTATACTTGGAGCTCATTCTGTAGTACAAAAAAATGTTGATGCTGGAGTTTACTGACTGAAAGCAAAACACGATTGACCAAGCAGCTTCACAAATGTTGACATAGCGGCCCTTAATATCCAGCTCAGGCCCAACAATAAACGTATTTAACGACAGAATAGCGCCAGGCGTGTAGCAAATAATCAGGACACTGGCTATTAGGACAACCATCTTGACAGTCTTTTGCTCTTTGCTTGAAGGAGACAAAGACATACTCCATGGTTAGAAGTTGCAGCTTTTCGCCATACAGAATGTTGTTGTAGTTTGACAACCAAGGCGAATGTAAAGATTATAACAGTAACGAATGAAGTTATACTGAACAAAGAATGCAATACAAGACACAATCCTTCGACATCATTTCTGCTGCTTCTGTAAATGATTCCCGTTAGAGTTTTGTTCTTTTCTGGAACAAATCTTCTGCCAAAGTATGTAGTGGCGTACTCAGGAAGAAATGTCAATATGTTGACGATGTAAATCACACAGATGATTAGTGTGGTTGTTTTGATCGTCACGATTTGCTTGACTTTCATTGGTAGTGCAATCGAAATAAAACGTTCTACTGTAACATAAACCGTAATATAGCTGGTGATTCGACAAAAGCAAATATGTGGCCACGCTCCTGACAGGTACATGACCTCCACTGAGACCCAGGTTACGTCATATACAGGCAGAAGCGGATTCATGGAGATAGACATCCATGATAGAAAAATTAAACAAAACAAATCAGAAATTGCAAGCCCCAGAAATGCGATGTTTACAGTATTCACAAAACCTTGATTGAAGAAAATGATAATGTTGATGATGTTGGCTGTTACCCCAAACAGAGCTATTATGCCACAGATAGACACAAAGTTGACAAACTCAAATATTTTCTTCTCTTCATTACTTAGAACCACATCGAATAACTTCATCTCTGATATATCCAATGAATTCGCTTGTTTGTTCATTTGTATAGTTAACCCTGTGGTGTATCTAGTTGTTCCCATTTTATTAGTTAATTCTTCGCTATTTTAGCCACGTTAATTGTATATTCAGTTATTATTGTCTAAGTTGTTAAATAGCTCAAATAATTGTTGACTTAAAACGAGATCTGATATAATCCGCTTGCCTGTCAAACAACTCATACATCAAAGGTTCTTGACGTATTAACAACAAAGCTGTAAAAGTTAGTACGAACTACGCCTCTGCGTATTGCAAGTATTGACGAAAGAAAGAACATTACTCAGATCCAAATGCTTTTATCTAGCGTAGGTAGCTACAGCTCTTGTTAATAGTGGGTTTCCTCACTATTTTTTTCACTTTTATATGCTTTGTTTACTGTTGAACGCGTGTACCATTACTGATCCTCACAGTGGGTTCCACTGTCCGGTCCGGACTGCCTCTTCTGATGAGCTTTGTAGCATAACTGTCAGTCTGGCCGACTGATATTTCCGAAAGTTGCTTCCGAATTGTGAAGACTTTTAAAATCCATGGAGACATCATATACCTTATTTTCGTGCAACTGCTACAGATGGACTCAATTTTTTAATCATTTTGGACTAATGCAAAAAATCACATATAATTTATTGAGATGCAGAATGGCTCAGGCAAAAGCAGCTTTCCAAAAAATGAGGAAGATACTATGCAATCCATTTTTTTTTTAAATAGAAACAAGAAAAAGAGTTCTTAAATGTTATGTAGAGCCAGTCTTAACTTATGGATGCGAATCATGGAAAATAGGACAACAGACAAGAAAATCACTGGAGTCTGTAGAAATGTGGTTTTACGGAAGAATGTTGAGAGTACCATGGACATCTAAGAAGAGTAATGAAGATGTTCTAAGAGAGGTCGAAGCAAAAAGAGAGCTAATTTCCAATATTAGGAAGAAACAATCATCATTTTTTGGCCATGTAATGAGAAGAGAACAACTGGAATATATTGTAACAACTATAAAAATTGAGGGACGAAGAGATAGAGGGAAGCAAAGAGAAAAGATACCAGACAGATTAAGAGAATGGCTTGGCAGAAGGTCAACAACAGAAATGATAAATAGCTACCGAGATCAAAAGTTGTGGAGAGACATGATCACCTACGCCAGTAGGCCCGGTACTTGATGATGATGATAATTTGTTGTTCAGTCTTTTACTAAAAAGAAACCATTCTCTTATTTGTATCACTTAACAATTTAACTTATTATACAATGTATAGTCTACATATTTAAGTCTCCCTAAACAATCATCGATTATTCACATAATTTACATTACTATAATATTTATTATTTTCTGAAATTTAGTAAGAAGCTCTGAAATGAGAATTTACATACAAACTCTATTTGACATGCGCAAATTAGATATTTTATTGACCTATAATCGTAAACAATTTTTGAGCACTTTTATGTTTAAAGATTAGGTCAAGGGCGAATGAGTAAGAGTTAATGACATTCCTTTAAATGTATGTTCTGATTCGATATGACCTTGTTTCTGGGATACTGTATTATTATTTCTCGCCGCAGCGAGAATTTTAATTGATATTCTGGTTAGTGTCAAAATAGAAAAATAAAATAGTCATTCTGAGAGGACGAACCTTACTATAGTTAGTATTCGAACCAATCTTTTTTTTTTTTTTTTTTGAATCTGCAATAGCATACATCGTAAACATATATGTGTTTATTAATTGTTGTAAATTTTGTCATTACCCAAAATACATACATAGATAAGTAAGAGTCTTATTTATATATATATATATATCATCATCAAGTACAATGCCTGCTGGTTAGGTGATGATGTCTCTCCACAACTTTCTATCTCGACAGTTATTTATCATTTCTATTCTTGATATTCTGCTCTTTAAAAAAGTAAAGTAAAGTACCCCCGTCACGCCAAGTGGCGTATAGGGAATATTGTGTTAGTGACCATAACTTTTACAGACCTTCGGCACATGATTGTTTCGGTAATGTGGTCGGTATTACGCCCGTGCCGCTTTACTTTCCCAGAAAAAAATCCGGTACCCATTAAAGGCTGGGTGAACCGGTGCCGTCGGTTGGGATCGAACCCTACCTCTTGTCCTTTGTAGTCCAGTTCACTCAACCACTGAGCTATCGCGGCTCCCATCTTTTCTCTTTGCTTCGCTCTATGTCTTCGTGCCTCAATTTTTCCAATTATCACAATAAATTCCACCTGTTCTTTCTCATTCATCATCATTATCATCAAGTGTCATACCGGTTGGCGTATGCGATCATGTCCTTCCACAATCTTCTATCTACAGTGCATCGTATCAGTTCTGTTGTTGACTGTTTTCTATGCCATAACACTAAGATATACTGTATTTTCTCTATTTGTCGCCTCCGATCTCTCTTTCCTTTTATTTTGCGAGTTGTAACCAAGTAATCCAACTTTCCTCTTCTCGTGCCCGAAAAAATATTTATTGTTTCTTTCTGATATTTTTTAGGAGTTCGCTTTGCTTTTTGTGTTGGCCTCTTTGAGAATTCCCTCATTGGTCTTTTTAGCTGTCCAGGGAACTTTCAACATTCTTTTGAGAAATTCGAGAAATTCCATCTCTGAGGCCTCTAATCGTCTTTGTATTTGTTTGTCTACTGTCCATGATTCGCTTCCATGGGTCAGAATTGGTTCTATGTAGCACCGATGAACTCTCTTTCTCACTTCTATTGACATAGATTTGTTGCATAAGATGTTTTTCATTTTCTGAAATGCTGTTTTGGCCTGAGCGATTTTGCCTTTTATTTCTGTGGTGCATCTTCCATCTGATGTTTTTATTGTGCCCAAGTATTTGACGCGTTGCACTTGTTTCAGATTTATCCTGATCAATGTATGCTGCATGACGGTGATGATTGTTTCTTTGATATGGATATTACTTCTGTATTTTTACTATTCAGACTGAGACCTTTTTCATTGCTTTATCTTACTATTATGTCTATCATTTCTTATAGTTCATTTCCTGTCTCTGCTATTAAGGCTGTGTCATCCGCAAATTATTTATGTTGTGACCGTTGACTTCAATTCCTTTTTTTTTGGTCTACTCTTGATCTCATAATATGTTCGCTGTAAAGTGAAAACAAATCCGGCAACAGAACATAGCCTTGTCTGACTCCTTGCATTATTTATTCGAATTATCCTGTTTGGTTGCTAATTCGTATAGCTTCTGTTTGTTGACTGTACGTGTTTTTTATAATTCGCAGATTCTTGCCAGCAATGTTTAATTTCTCCAGCATATTTATTATTCCCACATGTTTTACTTTGTCAAATGCTTTCATGTTGACTATAAAGCATACATATAGATCTTTCTTTACCTCTATAGATCTTTCTGTCAATGTTCTTAAGATGTATATTGCATTATTGATGCCCTTTCCTTCCACAAATCCACATTGTTCCTCACTTATTTCTGGTTTCATTTTGTTCCTTAAACCTCTCATGATTATTCTTTGTAATATTTTCGTCATATGGCTCATCAGACTAATAGTGCGATTGTCCTCACAATCAGTGGCACGTGACTTCTTCGTTATGGTCACAAAGATAGATTTTAGTAGATCTTCGTGCATTATGTCAATGTTATATATGTCATTGAGTAGTTTTGTTATGACTTGTACTCCCAGTTCTCCTAATACATTTATCTCTTCGATTGTTATATTGTCGAAACCTGGAGCTTTGCCTCTTTTCATGTGTTGAATTCCGTCCTCCACTTCACTCTGCATTATTAGTGGTCCTGTGTCTTTGTTGGAATTGTTTAGCTCTGGTCTTTCATCATCATAGAGTTGACTGATATATTATGTCCATCTTTCCATTGTATTCTCCTGTCCCATTGTTATATTTCCTTCCTTTGATTTCACAAATCCTGAAACTTTGACTTTTTTTCTTCCTGTTAATTCATGTAATTAATTGATTTTGCATAAATTTAAGTCTTTCTTTTGTTATTTTACCATTTCTTCACATTTCTGCTTTAACCATCCTTCCTTTGCTTCTCTGCATTTGTTCTGGATCATCTCTTTGTGCAATATTTTGTATGTCCGTTTTTCTTTCTTATGTTTTCGTCTTTAGTCCATTAGTTCTAATATTTCTTCTGTCATTCATTTCTTTTTATTGATTCTTTCAGTCACTGGTATTACTTCTTTTGATGTTTGTGGAATCGATTGTTTGTGCATTTCCACTATTCCTCGATGTCTTGTATTTTCTCAATAGCATTATATCTATTTTGTATAATCGTACTGTACTTGTCACTAATCTGTCTATCTACTTAAAACGTATCTAGTTCTAATTTTATATTTCTTGGGGATGTCTGTATCATCCGCAGTTTTATTCTTATCTTTCCATCTAGTGGTAAATATTGACTATTGCAATCGAGCTCCTGGCCTTGTTTTAACAGATGTTAGCCCATTCCTGCATCTTCTCTGTACCAGTATAACGTCAATTTGATTGTGCACTTTTTTGTCTGGGCTTTTCGATGTCCATAGTCGCCTAGGGTGTTGTTTGAACCAGGTGTTACCTATAATCATTTCATGTGTCTTTACCCAATCTATCAATCTATCCCCTCTGCCATTCATCTCTCCAAGGCCATGTCCCCCAGTCACATTTTGCACTTTAGCTGTTCCTACCTTTGCATTAACATCCCCTAATATAATAGTTATTTCTTGGGATTTACACTGTTCCATGGTCATCTCTAGCTCGTTATAAAAAGTGTCAATGTCTTCTTCTTCGCTATTACTTGTTGGTGCTTAAGCTTGAATTATGTTGATATCCATTGGTCTACCTCTCAATTTTACTAGCAGAATTCTATCTGATACTGACCAAAATCCTATCACTGTTTTGCTTATTTCTCTATCTAACATGATACCTACACCTCTTTCGTGTGGGTTCCCCCAGAGTAAAGTACATTTCCACTGACGCGTGGTATTAAACCTGCTCCTTTCCATCTCATTTCACATAGTCCCAAGATGTTCAAGTTCATTCTCTTTTTTTCTTGACTGATGTTTTCTAGTTTTCCAACCTGGAATGCTGATATAATGTTCCAAGTTCCTATTGCTAGTGTCTATTTATTTTTTATCTTGCATACAGTAGCTTGATGACGATCGAGTGTCACCCGTAGCTCATGACGCTCCCTACCGGACGAGGTGGCTATGGAGTCCCCATTAACGTCGTTAGCTATATATATTAAGTTGTGTTTTAACATGATTATTCTAGGCAATAAGAAGGTAGTTTGCCATGCATTTCCTTCTTGGCAGTGACTGTACTAGTCGGAGATAATAAAGCCATTGTCTATATAGATGAGATCCTCTGCCTGCCATCGCGGAGTGTGGACCATAACCGGCACTACATGTCGGCTGCTCCAACAACACCATCTACCACCTGCTCCAATGGCTTCACATAACCCTGATAAGGGGGCTAAACGAGAGCTTGACCTTGCCCAAGGGTGTCCCGAAGACTAACGGAGGAAACGAGACGTATTACTCCTCCTTTGGTATGGCATAACTCTAACCCACTAACCCATCTCATTACATGGCCGAAAAATGATTATCGTTTCTTCCTAACATTTCTCTCTCTCTCTCTCTCTCTGCGATCAAGACTCAATTAGAGTAGGATTCCAGACTCTCATGAAGGCAGCTGTCTGTTTAAGCGAATCGATTGCCCCATATAGTTTTTCTTCCAGTGAGGTGGGTGTGGACCACATTGCTCTTCTCAGGTCTGTGTACTGGGGGCAATCCTGTAGAACATGTTTTGTAGCCATATTGTCCAGTGTACAGTGGCATTGGCTGGTTGTACCTATTTTGAATTTGGTGAACATGTGATTTCTCATTATATTGTGGCCAGTGCGTAGGCGAAGTATGATGAATTGATATCTCCTTGATAGTTGGTGGTATCCGTCACTCTCGTTATGCTTTGGGTGTTCTCGTTTCCATTTTTCATGGAACTGACCCTTGAGGATGGATTTGGCTTCATCATAACTGAGCGGATGGTTCTCTTGTGGTAATCTCCCTCCCTCTTTAGCTAATGTGTCTGCGCGTTCGTTCCCGTGTATATTACAGTGTGATGGTATCCACTGAGTGACTACTCTCTGGAAGTTATTGCATAGTTGATCAAGGGTTGTTCTCAAGTCATCTAGTTCATTGTTTTGGGGGATTTTTAGAGCTGATAATATTGACAGTGCATCAGTCAGAATCACCAATGTATTGTGAATGTTATTTTTGTGTTGAGTAGCCAGTGTTGCAGCATCTCTGATGGCCTCAGTTTCTGCTTTAAAGTTGTTTGATAATTTTCCAGTAGCTATTGACTTGGTGATCTCGTCCTGATTATTCAGCGTCAAGAACACACCTCCCTCTCTATTTCTGGTGGCATTTGTAGCAGAGCCATCTGTGTATATGTGGGGCCAAGAGTCATGTCGGTATTTATCGTGTATGTGCTTTTCTGCTACGTGTTTTCTTTCTGTGTCTGATTGGGTGCCTTTTTTCATGATTCCTGCTAAATTTTCCTTAAGTTCTGGTATTTTATGCTTTCCATGAGACATATCAGATGGGCCCATGGGTTTCGATATTGTTTCCTAATATTTGAAATTACCTCTCTCTATGCTTTGGCCTCTATCAGAACGTTTTCATTACTCTTCTTAGCTGTCTCAACATTCTTCTGTAAAACCACATTTCTACATCCTCTAGTGATTTTCTTGTCTGCTGTCCTATTGTCCATGATTCATTTCCATATGTTAATACAGGCTTTACATAAAATTTAAGAACGTTTTCTTGTTTCTACTGTAAAACTTGGATATCACAGTATCTTTTTCATTTTTTGGAAAGCTGATTTTTCCTAAGCCATTCTCCATCTCACCTCTATTGTACAGCTACCATCTGAGGTTTACATTATTCACATATATTTCAATTCTTTTACTTGTTTTAATATTGTTCCAGTGTTTTTTATTATGCATTGCTGTGATGTCTTCTTCTTATTTGCTACCGTTAATTCTGTCTTTTTGCGATTAGGCCTGAGTCCTTTATTTTTGCTTTTCTTCACTATAATGTCTAACATTTCTTGTAACTAATTTTGACTCTTAGCGATTAAGACTGTATCAAAGGCATACCTTAGATTATTTATATTATGACATCCTATTTTTATTCCAGGCATGCCCCTTATGGGTCTTAATATAATCGCACTATATATATTAAATAAATCCAGGCATGCCCCTAATGTGTCTTAATATAATCTCACTATATAGTAAGTAAAAAGTAAAGTACCCCCGTCACCCCCAGTGG
The DNA here is from genome assembly GCA_032433765.1 of Megaustenia siamemsis. Classification (NCBI taxonomy): domain Eukaryota; kingdom Metazoa; phylum Mollusca; class Gastropoda; order Stylommatophora; family Ariophantidae; genus Megaustenia; species Megaustenia siamemsis. Next base: position 70,462,600 of record JAVIAB010000051.1, on the reverse strand, counting down.
CGTATAGGGAAATATGATGTTAGTGAACCTATATTTTACAGACCTTCAGCACATGATTTTTGGGGTAATATGGTCGGTATTACGCCCGTGCTGCTTTACTTTCACAGAAAAAAAATCCGGTACCCATTTAAGACTGGGTGAACCAGATCGTGGTTGGGATCGAACCCTACCCCTTGTCCTTTGTAGTCCATTTCACTAACCACTGAGCTATCACGGCTCTTCTCACTATATATATTTTAAAAATCTGGCGACAGCACAAAACCTTGACTAACATCGTATTTCAGTTGTTGAAACATCCCCAGTTTATTTCCAGTTCTTATGGCCGTTGTTTGTTGCCAGTACATGTTCTTTGTTATTCTTGTATGTTTGCTGTTTACATTTATGCCCTGTAATGTTTTTTTTATTTTCTCTTGGTGCTTTACTTCGTGAAATGCTTTGGTAAAATATATGCAACATAGGTATATATCTGTTTTCACTTCTATGGCTCTTTATATATATATATATATATATATATATATATATATATATATATATATATAATTAGATCTTTAGTAGAAATATATAATTATTTACCATTTTCATTTTAAAACATCTAAACCATTCATTATTATGAAGTTGGTTCGACTATCGAAGTCAATTACAAACGCAAAACCGAGCTGTTTCGAAAATCGGAATCACAACTTATTTCCGGCATGTGGGTAAGTTTCTGGTTATTCTTGTGCGCGTGCAGAGGCCTTTCTTCTCGTCTTAGCATTAACCCGTTAAGTGAATGTAGGTCCGCTGTATCGCAGAATTTGCGGCAATGTGGCTATATTTTCCCCTTTCGGACCAACACAATCGCCTCCAGCGTGAGTAGATTTTGTTTGCGCAACAAAAAATGCACGAGGAGTGGTCATTTTTAGCCACATGGAGGATAAAACAACGAGAAAACCACGGATTCAAAGTGAGAAATTTCCGCCGACTGAAACGGGATTCGAACCTTGGATCATACTATCCGGATGCAGACGCCTTACGTAAATACCACACAGTCCACCAGAGGAGATGCATAAAAAAATGTATTATAATTAATGTCTTGTTAGATGGTATTTTGTCAATAATATGTCAGTACATACTGCCATACTAGATATTTCTAGCATCAATATATTACACTATTTTTTGTACCAATTGTACGCAATGTACCATACACCTTCTTAACATGCATATTCAGGTAAATATTTTGACAAACAAGGTTAAAGTCATGAAGTATACATTATTATTTTGAAACATTTCAGAGGTCAAACTGACCGATGCTACTTTAGAGTTACAAACAAACTTGTTGAGACCATTCTAAAACTTTAGAGTTCACAGAAAGTACCAAGATGACGGCTGTTGCGGTAGTTTAGACGCGAAAGTCACAGAGCGGTTAACTTCGCGACAAACCATTGCATGCAAGTATTCCACGCGCATAATTGCGTAAATTAGATCTCGGTATTTAGCCGTCTTCACAATAGTTTTTCAGTAAGTTTGGAGAGAGACAGAGCTAGTCACAAATCGGAAATGTAGACTTGCAAGCTTAGTTCGGCTTCGGGCGATCTACCGAAGGCAGTCAGTTAGACAGTATTTTTCAGATTCAGAAGCAGTTAGGAAAGACCAGGAAGTCAATTAGTTAGGCCCAGGATTCAGAAGAGAAAGTAAGTCATATAGTAATAAGAAGTAGTAAACCTAGTTAGTCAAGAATCATAAATGTAGACTAGTCAGGCTTTGAGTAGAGTACATGGGAAGAGATAGCAGTGACTTAAGAATAGTTAATGAGCAGTAGACAGAACCACAACATGTGAATTAAAACATATAGAACATGTAGTTGTGAACGTTTTTTTCAGTGTATTTCAAAGTTGTGCTCCCGAGAACTAGTCGTAAGTAAGATGTGAGAGAGATTTAATATTATATGTCACAGACAAGCACTTGTGGACGATTCAATCTCTGTTCGGCTATAACCTCTGAATTGTCCAGAATTAACAACAGTAATTCTGAAGATAAGTGCTTCCACTATTATGAATCACGTGCCAAATCAAAAATCAATAAACTTGATTTTGAATGATGATTGAATAGTCTGTGATGATTGTGTTGACTACGTTGTGATCAATGTAATGTGATTAAATATAAAATAAGATATATAAACAAGATAGACAAATAACCAACCATGTTATATTTCAACCGGATTGTGTTTTGATACTTCGAATGCTTACGACGAATGAAGATATATCGTACGAAGAAGGACATTTCAGCTGCGTTCACTTTCGGTGCCGCTTGGCCTTAGGTATCTGGCGTGTGCTGTAGCTGCTATGATGGGGACTATTGCAGCTTCTATTAGTTTGGATCCTTCATGAGATCGTATGTGTGATTTCACTGGCACGGACGATTGACCAATCATGGATTTAAATCCGTTTGCAGAGATACCGAGGCCTTTGACTAACCATATATATATATATATATATATATATATATATATATATATATATATGTTAAAGTCAAAATCTTTCGATGTTTAGTGTTATCTTTAATTAACTATGACAGCGACAGTAATCACTCAGATCTCATAATTGATAACACATACATTTCTCGATACAGTGCATACTTTTCACAACGCAAATGCAGGTCCATGTCAAAATGTTGATAAACTGGTTCATGCTCCATTTTGACTTCCGTTTCCAAGAATGGCGGATCTAGTCCACGTTCTCTCGATCGCTGCAGAAAGTGCATTCAGTGTCTGATTAATTTCGATTCTCCATTGCACTCCTATGCGTTAAAGTCAAAATGATGATCTTCTTATTACATCTGCGCCGATAAAGCGATGTCGTACACCGGTAATATTCCATCTTCGACAAATCAAGTATTGTGAATGCGGCCTTCCACCGTCTAGGCTTGTTCTACGCTTTACGTCACATTGGTGCTGTTCATGACCATTGTTGGATTTGCTTGACGCAAGTTATTTACATGTTACTCATTAATGTGAAATGCTTCGTCAGCCGCAGTTTTATCTCTTTAGGGAATTTTCACTATGTTTTGTTCGTCGTAGGCTACATTCACTAGAATAATCAGGAATCTAAAGGGTGCGTCATTGCTGTGCATGCGACATTGTAATGTGTGCTACGTCATCGTAATGGCTCATCGTAAATCCCCAGACCTGCCGTACGCTAATCTTACAGTCTGCTGTTTGATGTGCGACGGGGATAATCTACAGTGATAATCTGACGATTAACTGTGTGTTTATATGTTCTGAATTGGAGTCAACAACGATGGCCTAACATCATCAAGCGCTATACATTTTAAAAGAAATATGATGATCATCATTTTCAGTAAGCCTGAACTTCCTGTATATGGTGGATAGGCGACAGGAACCATTGCAGGCGATGCATGAAAAGTGTTCCTTGTTGCAGTTTCCTCATATTCCAAGTCCATGGGGAGCTGGTTGGTCTCTAGGCAAGACGCCGGCCTCGGGACAGATAGGTTGTGGGTTCAAATCTCGGCTAAACCGATTGGGATTTTTATTTATGATTTCTCTCTGCGACAACCACCACTGGTCTCAGCAGCGAGGCCCGGCTTGAAAAGTCAGTTACTCATCGACGGAAAAAACATGAGTACCTCCGAAGTCCGAGTTATCTGCCTGTGCAGCGAGGTACCCCTGTGCACACGGGTACAAGGGAAAAATGGATTAACTCGCAAAATTCAGTTCCTAGTCTCTAGAGACTTCGTCAGAGTTGAAAGCTGGCGAACTCAACAACAAAAACAATACTCCATTTTGTAAAATGTTAGCACTTGTACTGGGCTTTTTAACTCAGTGTGACCATCATGCAGCATAAAAATAAACAGGACAAATCTGAAACGAGTGAAACGCGTCAAATACTTGGGCACAATAAAAACATCAGATGGAAGATGCACCACAGAAATAAAAAGCGGAATAGCTGAGGCAAAAATAGCATTTCAGAAAATGAAAAACGTCTATAAAAACAAATCTATACCAATAGAAATGAGAAAGAGAGTTCATCATCATCATCATTGAATTCCATCTCCGCATCGAAGGTTGGTCACCATGGTGCGCCATTCCGCTATGTCTCTTGCTTTTTATTTGTGCAGGTTGTCATAGACTTTTACCTTTTTTGATGATACTCGTCTAAGTTAGTCTTGGTCTGCCTCTACATCTTTTACTTCGTATTTTCCCTTTTAATATATTAAATTTAGTAGGCTGCTGTCTCTTTTCCCTAAAATACCCTAAAAATTTCATTTGTCTTGTTTGAGTTGTGTTTAGTAATTCTATTTTCACTTTTAGTTTCTTTAAGACTTCATCGTTTATTTTCTTTTCTGTCCATTCAATTCTACCTTACTGTTCTATAATTCCAAATTTCAAAGACTTCGATTTGTTTTTCTGTTTTCATTCATGTTGCTGCTCCATACAGGAATGTTGAGAAGATGTAACATATTGATATTCTTAGTTTTTGCCCTGATGTTATTTGTTTTGATGGTAGTATTTTTTTCATTGCATTAAAATTGCTTTTTGCACACCTATCAATTTGTTTGTTTATTTCAATGTTATATTTTCCATCGCTGTTTATAGTGTGTCCAATGTAGTTTTAGTTCTGATCTGTCTCCATGTCTATTCCTTCAAATTGGATATCTACTTGTACGTTTTGAGTATTATTTTTTTTAAATTTAGTTTTAGTCTTTTTGATATTCATATCCAATCCATATTTTTTGCTTGTCGTGTTTATTTCATTAAGAGATTGTTGAACAAAATAAGGTCTTAATCATTCCGAATCTGACGACTCAAAGAGGTTGATAATAGCTAATGTGTGGAAACAGTGAAATCTATCTCGTTGCCAGTACTCTTCTTCCACCCGGAGCACAGGTGCAACATATTTCTTCCAGAAATGAATGTCTATTCTTGAGAGGCGACTCACGTGTCAGAGCTTCAACATCCCACATTTTAAACGTCATGTTCTGTTTTACAACCTGTACTTTAAATTGAGCCCACATAAGCTCGATTGGACTGAGGTGCTCCTGATATTCAGGGAGTCGGAGAGAAGTGCAGCCGTATTCCTCACTGATTTTATCAATATGATACGGTGATATATTTTACATAAGTTGCAATAACTCGGGTTTTAAATATGTGTCATCCAATTTTCACATTTTCCTTAGCAAGCTATGTAATAATTTGATCTTTTGTATTTAATGAAGTTGGTATTTGTCTTCTGCTAACACAACATTGTGATCTGATGTATTATCCATTGCTAGGCATGAAGGTCTATCCAGGATTGGAAGATGATCGTTCTTCAACCATTGCCTGAAAATGTGTCCATTCATTTGTGTGTTCTAATCCATACAGTCAGTATTTGTTTACTGGAATCTAGCGTTACAGAGAAGGCTATTTTCACAGTTTCCAGTATGAATTAGTATATAGCGCTGGCCTTTGTTGCTGGGAATTATTATTTTTTTTGTTCGCTATCTACTGATTGTCATTCTTTAGGACAGGTGTGGTGAGCATTGACCCATGACTCGTCCAGCCTTGACGCCACCACTCCAGGATAAGACTCAGGTATTTGCTTCAGAGAGCAATCTAACGTGGTTTTTCACAAATATTATTCCTACTGCTACAGTTTTCCTGAAAGTGAAGCAGGCGGCTCGTATAGTCTTCCGCGGAGTGCTTTTAGAAATGTCAGTCCTGCTTTCTGTATGCAATATTAATTTTAATTTCCGCAGAGTAACACGTATATTTGTAGCAAACATGTAAAATATCTCCCGACTTATGATGTCTTCATCAAACTCGTCAACTTTACTTTTGCTCTCTTGCTTGACATGATTGCACTCTGATTCTTGTTTAATCCAATGGGAAAATGATGATCCTACTAGATCAAGTGTCAAAAATGCGTCACATCTCTATATCATAAAAGCCGCAATATATAAGACACATATTCGATTATAACATAACACATTATGATAAATAAATGTAAGTTTTTTAAAGCCAACATTATATTACAATCAACATCATCAAGTGCCAAGCCTGCTGGCATAGGTGATCATGTCTCTTCGCAACTTTCTATCATGAATGTTATATATCATTTCTGTTGTTGACTTTCTGCCAAGCCATTCTCTTAATCTGTCTGGTATCTTTTCTCTTTGCTTCCCTCTATCTCTTCGTCCCTCAATTTTCACAGTTATTACAATATATTCCAGCTGTTCTCCTCTCATTACATGGCCAAAAAATGATGATTGTTTCTTCCTAATATTGGAAATTAGTTCTCTTTTTGGTTTAGCCTCTTTCAGAACGTTTTCATTACTCTTATAAGCTGTCCATGGTATTCTCAACATTCTTCTGTAAAACCACATTTCTACAGACTCCAGTGATTTTCTGGTCTGCTGTCCTATTGTCCATGATTCACATCCATATGTTGAGACTGGCTCTGTATAACATTTAAGAACTCTTTTTCTTGTTTATATTGTCAAACATGGATTGCATAGTATTTTCCTTATTTTTTGGAAAGCTGCTTTTACCAGGACCATTCTGCATCTCACCTCTGTTGTACATCATCCGTCCGAGGTTAACAAAGTTCTCAAATATTTAAATTCATTTACCTGTTTTAATATTGTTCCACTTGTCTTTATTTTGCACTGTTGCGATATCTTTTTCTTTGTTTTTACCATCACTTCTGTCATTTTTGCTATTAACGCTGAGTCTTTTATTTTAGCTTTCTTTCACTATAATGTCAAACATTTCTTGTAACTCATTTTCACTTCAGACTTGTTTCAAAGGCATTCCTTTGATTAATTATATTATGACATCCGATTATTATTCTAGGCATACCCCTTATGGATCTTAAAATAATCTCACTATAAATATTAAACAAATTTGGTGACAGCACACAACCTTGCCTAACACCAATATTACAATAACTTCATAACAAAAACAGAATACTGCTTTGACATGAATGGCCGCTTCGCATCATTACGTTACTGTTTATCGATTTCAACTCAAAGTTGAATTGGGGCACGGGAAATGGATAATTTGTATGACTTCGTCTTGTTTCAATGTGAAAACAAAATTTAATTTAGAACAACACGACTAAATACTATAGATCATCTATATTGATGTCAAATTTAGTGAGATTGATTTTAATATAGCCTAAAGAAGAAATCTTGCAAATTAGATCAAATATCTAAAAGCAAAAACATTAATATCACGTCATGGATATTCTAAGCTGCAAACCAACAATCACTGCCATCTAATAGGCTTTCACGTAAATCGAAAGTTAACGTGTTCAGGAATGTATGTATCATAATATCTATACAATGTTAGATCTAATATATACAACCAACATGTTTATATTTTTATTTACACATATATTGTGCGATGCAGCAACACACTTAGAGTGCCGCCTTTTACTAACTTTAGAAATATTTCATTCAACAACAATATATCATGATAATTTATTTTCTTGAAGAATTGTACAATTGTACAATTGTTGTACCTAAAAGAATAACAAAAGATAAAATACTGTGTTATATTAATCACTGCACGTCTTATTTGCTGATCTGTTATTTACCGACGACGCTGCACTTGTGAAAGTCAAGAAGAACTTCAGAGCACGATAAATTGTTTTTAGCCTGCCTGCAGAGACTTTGGCCTCACAATACGTTTGCGGAAAACTAATATAAAAAGAAAAAGTAAAGTACCCCCGTCACGCCAAGTGGCGTATAGGGAAATATGGTGTTAGTGACCCTTTATTTTACAGACCTCCAGCACATGATTTTTGGGGTAATGTGGTCGGTATCTAGCCTGTGCTGCTTTACTTTCCCAGAAAAAAATCCGGTACCCATTTTAATGCTGGGTGAACCCGGAAGCCGTCGGTTGGGATCGAACCCTACCTCTTGTCCTTTGTAGTCCAGTTCACAAACCACTGAGATATGGCGGCTCCCAGGAAAACTAATATACTCTGTCAGAACGTCGAAACACCACACGCAATCATTATCGACATTTACAAACCTGATGTCGTGCAGCAGTATAGCTACCTTGGGTCCATCACCTTGGACAAAATCTCTTTAGATACATAAATTTACACTCGCATTGGTAATGCTACTACCACCTTCACCCATCTTTCTAGGCGCGTTTGTCAAAACAACAAACTGACAACTAAAAGAAAGGCAGCAGTTTATAATGTCTGCATCATTAGTATCATTCTATATAACAATGAATCATGGACAACTTCAGATAGAAGACTAACTGCATTTCATATGCGACGTCAGCGGTATCACCGGGAAGGACAAAGAGACAAGTATGGAGAATAATTTGCACAGGCCTCGAAAACATCTACACGCTGTTCAAACAACGTATGTTACGCAGGCTTGACAACTTACAACGTATGAAAGATGGTCACATACTAAAAGATTTACCATATGGACAACCAGCACGTGACAAAAGAACTAGGGGCGCTCAAAACTTCGATTTTTAGATACGTGTAAATGTGACATAAAGACTCTGAACATAAACCGTGCAGCCTAAGAAAGAGATAGATGCAGACCGCAGTCTTTGGAAACACAATCTAAAGCTCCAACTCAAAGAAGATGCAGACAGATTCATAGAAAAAAAAATAATACAAAAAAGAAAAAAACATTTCTAGAGGCGCTGCAAAATCCATAGTCAGCTATTACTGGCGGAAGCAACATTACAACTGTTTAATATACAAGCGATTGAGGAAAATTTGCAAGAAGAATGTTCTCATATATACTGCCTCATTTATCTTTAACAAGTAATCTTAAACGTCTGCAAACAATATCTTTAAAAGTGTGTCTGTACATTGTACTCATTCTGTAGTACAAGAAAATGTTAACGCTGGAGTTTATGGACTGAAAGAACACCGCGATTGACCACACTGCTTCACAAATGTTGACATATTTGCCTTTAATATCAAACTCTGGCCCAATAATAAACATAATCAATGTTAGAATAGCGCCAGGTATGTAGCAAATAATCAAAACACACGCTATCAACACAACCATCTTCACAATCTTTCGTTCTTTGTTCGATGGAGACGTAGTTGTATGGGTAGAAGCTACCGCCTTTCGCCATTCAGAAGTTTGTCTCAGTTTAAGAACCAAAGATAATGTCAGAACTATAAGAGCAAGAAATGAAGTTGCACTAAAAAGGGTGTGCAGCACACAGCACAAACCTTCGAAGTCCTTTCTGTTGCTTGTAAAAATAATTCCCACGAGAGTTTTGTTTTTCTTTGTAACAAATCTCCACCCAAGGTACGACGTGGCGTACTCTGAAATAAATGTCATTATGTTGACAATGTAGGTAAGCCAGATGATAATTGTCGTTCTTTTAGCGGTGAATATTTGTTTAACTTTCATTGGCAGAGCGATAGAAATAAACCTTTCTATTGTAATGTAAACTGTGATGTAGCTGGTGATTCGACAAAAGCAAATATGTGGCCACGCTCCTGACTGACACATGACCTCCACTGAGACCCAAGTGACGCCATATACAGGCAGAAGAAGGTTTACAGTATTCACGAAACCTTGATTGAAGAAAATGATAATGTTGATGATATTGGCAAATAGAGCTGCAATGTCCTCAATAAGTACCTGAAGACTCATTACTCCATATGTAACTGGCTGACACCTAGCCAGTTTTGTATTGATTTGTTATTCCTCTGTATCTTTTTACATAGTGCTTCTTTATAGCTTCCCAGTTTTAACCTGATGCTCACAAAGTCTGTGCGTGGTTATACATTCATCATAATTGTCTGAATCATTTGCTTACCTATACATAATGTAAACCCGGTGAATTGCTTGTCCACAATCCACGACTGCCATTTTGGCCAGGCTGTCAACGCTTTCATTTCTTTTCCAGTCCGAGTGTCCAGGGACGACAATGAACATATACCATTCAGCCCTGAGTTCTTTAGTAACACCAACCAATGTCTTCGAACACAGTCCCCTTCGATCTTTCTGAGCACTGCTCTCGAAGAAAATATATAAATGCGTCGACACGGCAGCTATTAGAACTGGTAAACTATCACAAAGAGCCAGAAATAACACAACTTTAGTATTAAGGACAAAAGTCCGAATATATTGAACCTAAACATTCAGCACACTTCTGTAGAAATCGAACATTTGTAAAAGAACAATCTAAAGCACAAAAAGAAACATTTTAAAAATTATTTTGTGCTGCCTTATAAAAATAAAGAACATAACATGACAACATAAAGTGACTAACTGTTGTTCAGCAGCCAACTAGGCTTCCATCCATGTTTTCAAAATTCATGATCAGCAGGTTGCGGTGGCTGGAACATGCTAGAAGATGTGACAACATCTTCAGAAACATACTGTTCAAGCTACTTATTAAAGGGCATATGGATAGACCAATCCTTTACAAGAAGGCCTCAATGACATTTTCCTATGTGATTTCTCCATTAGTAGGAAAGCTTGGAAAATGTGGGAAAATAATCGTAGGATATGACGGACAGATAATAGAAATGTCACAAACACATTCGCAAATGATGAAGTCTACGTTGGGAGAAAAAAATACGAATGAGAAGAAAAAGAAGGTGAGACCAGGTTACGAACTGCCTTGTTCGCATCTGCTGCTGGAATTGTCTTATCAGTGTTGGTAGATTCATCCATAAAATAAGCTGCTCAGTAAATTATAATCTGGCAATTACTAACCTAGATCGATATCAGCTTGCTTCGAACCATCTGTAAAGACATAACATGAAATATATACCTAAACTAATAAGACAAGAAGGAGTAAGGAAGGGAGGAAATCGAAAATGTTTACACACAAGGGGTGTTATATACAAACTGATCGCCCCTGTTTAAGACATTTGTCTATTGGCCTGTTAGTGATTTTATTACAATGATCATAATTCAGTTTCATTTTGAATCAGAAAACTGAAATCTGGAAACTGAAGGTGACTAGTTAAATGTGGATTTATAGAGGAAAAGAAAGAATTGGATGGTGAGAAAAGAAAACTGATGAAGTTTTAAAAAAATTGAAAATAAAAAGAGAAACTCAAAACACAATTCAAACAAGTTAAATGATCATTTTGGGGCATGTTAAAAGACACAACCGCCTACTAAAAGTGTATCTTGGAAGGCAAAATAGAAGGTAAAAGAGTATAAGGCAGACCAAGACTAACATGGAAAAGTTACACCAATAGGGCAAGTCTGCTTATAACAACCTACACTATCAAAGCAAGAGACAGAGCGAAATTTCGCTCGATGCGGACCAACCTTTAACCTTTGCCAGAGACTGCACTCGGTGATGACCATCGTTATTCATGTTTATGTGTGTTTCCGTTTCATCATACCTGCCTGTCTAGTAGATTATCTCTCTGCCTGTTAAGTGTTTAACCACTACTATATTGATGTCTTTATAACTCTCGTGCTAAGACGCCGATTCAAGTCTCGTACTTTACCTTTACCTTTATTTCAATTTTCTAACAGTCTCCAAACAATTCAAATTCCCAATTTTAGCGTGTGTTTTATTATCTTACTGTAAATTGCTGACTGTCGGATATGACATCACATATTGCTCCGTACTGAACCAGGGTGCTCTATGAAATCCCTAACGCCAACTAAAATATCCATTGAAAACACTGTTTCTTCTCGAAAACTGCGAAATTAGTATAATTTAACTTCTAACAAGATTAATGCATGTTTCCACACTAGATTGTGTCTCTACTTTTTGATGCAGAAACTGTTTTTTTTTTATTATTTATTTTTTTTGTACTACTGGAAGATTTCCTCCTTATAATTTTGAAGCAGAACTGTATTATACATGTGTCTCTAAAACAGTGTAATAGTTTTCTGCTACAAAATTGTAAGAAGACAGGTTTACTTAAATAGATATTAGAAAAAGTATATGAATATATATATATATATATATATATATATATATATATATATATATATATATATATATATATAGTAGATGTGTTATACTATATAATTATTATTAAATTTTACTCATTTATCCAAAGTAGTCAGAGTCCGGTGTCTTTATGGTTATACATGTAGTTTACTCGCATGCCAACCACAAGGTTCGGGGTTCAAATGAGGAACAATTCTTTTGTACCTAAAAGTCTCTCGGATTCCATCTGAGGTAGTATACCTCTCTATAGCGAGGAAACAATCACGACGATCACATATATCAACAATGGTAATTTCATTTATGATATATGAAGACGGTGTATACAAAATGATTAACATACTTTTCATCGTTTACATCCTTATAATATTTCTTATGTTTTCCAGTTGGACAATAACACAAAATAAACAATCCAGTCTTCTAATATCTCTATATTGTAGGTGACGTTAGGAGCAGTAGATTATATACCCAAGCTCGAATTCGTCGCTATTTTTCTTACTTATATAGACTGGAATCTCGTACTCCCAAACAACATAACTATAGCAGGAAACTGCTGAACTATCAAAACAGTTGTTGAGGCTAAATTTTAAACTGGTTAAGATTTGTTTACGAACTTCAACTTATTGCTTGAAGAACTTGTTTATGGCAGCTCTGTCTCATTACTAACTATTTCTCTGGATACAAATTCCAACACTGGAATATTACTTAAATTTCTCTTCGTAAAACTTCCTCGGGAAATCAAAACTCCTCTGTAGAAATAGTCTCCACTGGAACAACCTTCATTTTAAAACTATCTCGAACAATTTTCGAGAACTAACTTGAAGCTAAACTCAGTTTCCCTGGGGACTTCCCCAAATTTGTGAAAGTCCACTGAAGCAGCCAAAACTGTCTGTCCTTCGTTTACAAACTTACTTGCATCCAATTGTTGCTCTCAATGATACCCAGCGACGTGCTATGAATTCTGTGAATTCTATCGTCTGGCATGTCCACATGACGCCAAAGAAATGGAAATCAATTAGGAATGTTTCAACAAATAAAACAGGGTATTAGTCAAGGTTGTGTACTGTCACCAGATTTATTTAATATATATACATATAGTGGGATTATTTTAAGATCCATAAGGAACATGACTGGAATAACAATTGCAGGTCACAATATAGTAACCTCCGTTTTGCTGACGATATAGTCTTAATCGCTAAGAGTGAAAATGAATTACAGGAAATTTTAGACATTATAGTGAAGGAAGGCAAAAGTAAAGGGCTCAGCTTCAATAGCAAAAAGACAGAAATAATAAGTAAAAAAAAAGGGAGCAGCGATAGCTCAGTGCTTAGTGAACTGGACTACAAAGGACAAGGGGTAGGGTTCGATCCCAACCGACGGCTTCCGGGTTCACCCAGCCTTTAATGGGAACAGGATTTTTTATTGGAAAGTGAAGCGGCACGGGCGTAATCCCGACCACATTACCCAAAAAATCATGAGCCGAAGGTCTGTAAAATTTATGGTCACTAACACCATATTCGCCCGTGCGTTGCCAGGGCCCGAAAGGGGAGTAAAGAATAGCGGCGCTGTACCCTACCAGGCATGTTCGTAAGAGGCGAGAAAGGAGGGTTAGGCATGGGACTGGCTATCCCATACTGTAAAATAAATAAACCGAAAAAACTTAACAAACATGGAGAAGTCAAAGAGAATAACACAATTGACAATCACGAAGGTACAGACTTTCATTAATGGATACTTACGCAGAATAAAGGGATGGAAATGGCAGGAAAGTCCCTAACGTGGAATTATGGAAATGTACCGTCAAATACTAGTGGATAAAGAGATACAGCGTAGACGATGGCGATGGATAGGACACACACTACGGAAGCCAACTGAGAGTATTACACAACAGGCCCTTTTTTGGAATCCCCAGGGGAAAAGACAAAGAGGAAGACCAAGGAATTCTTGGAGAAGACAGATCGAAGCAGAGATGAAGATGATGGGGAAGACATGGAATGATCTTAAAAGAATTGCAAAAAACGGAACGACTTGAAAAGTGTTTGTTGAAGACCTATGCTCCACTGGGAGCTAAAAGGTAGAAGAACACCATATTCCCTATACGCCATTTGGCGTGACGGGGATACTTAACTTTTTTTACGCCAAGTGGCGAATAGGGAATATGATGTTAGTGATCATAAATGTTACAGACCTTCGGCACATGATTTTTAGGGTAAGGTGGTCGGTATTACAACCATGCCGCTTTGCTTTCCTAGAAAAAAATCCGGTACCCATTTAAGGATGGGTGAATCCGGAAGCCATCGGTTGGGATTGAACCCTACGTCTTGTCCTTTGTAGTCCTGATGATAACAATCACTGAGCTATCGCAGCTCAAAAAGACAGAAGTAATTGTAACAACAACAAAAAAAAACGACATCACCGCAATGCATAATAAAGACAAGTGGGATAACATTAATCTTTAATCCTAAATTTTTTTTTAATGAAATTTGTAAATAATATGTATATAAAACAATTGCTAATGTGTTTTCCAACTTTGCGATAGAGAGAAAGGTAATTCTGATAGGAAATATATATATATATTTTTTAGCAAAATCACACAGTGCATCCATAGGGTGAAAAAAAAAAAACGTTCCTATCATGAGTGACTGTCCTTGTGCTTTATTTCTGGTGATTTGACAGAAAAAGCCAAGTCTGTGGGTATTGGAGACTTGTCTAAAGAGTTCTTAATTATTGTTTTTTGCTCTAATAACTTCGTTTAATTAAATTGTTGTCATGACTGGTTTTACATGAAGCCTTATTCCAAAGCACAGTGTAAGTGGTTGTGGTTTCTTTTCTACCTGCAGTCATTGTGTGTCTTATAAAGAAGAGGGAGTATGGAATGCACCGTGATGAAGCTCAGCGGTCTGCATTCTTACTGATTTCTATTTGACTTATTTAGTATTTTTGTGTTTTTTTTTGTGTGTGGGAGTGTGATGATTCGCCACCAATTGAGTTTTTACATCTTGTTGCTAATTCATTTTGATGAATAGAAAATGTCAGGAAGCTGTGTTAATGTGTCGAAATTAATTTATTTATTATGTAATTATGCTCCTTGATAGGGAAAACGCAGCTACTTCTTTTTTAGCTTCTTCTTTCTCAACATTCGAATATTTCTTTTTGATAGATGTGTTCCGGATGTTATCTAATGACATGTTCTCAACCGACCTATAATGGTTTCCAATTGTTTATAAACTGCATTTTGTTTTTCTTTAAAATTTGTTTAATTGGTTTTCCTTCATTTAAATAATTTTTTCACTTCATGGAGAGTAGTACATATTATGAACGGCTTTCATTATCATCATCGAGTGCCTTCTGCGCCACGAAGGTTGGCTACCATGGAGCGCCATTCTGCTCTGCCTCTTGCCTTGATGGTGCAGGTTGTCATAGGCTGATTTGTCCATCTTTTGATGTTACTCGTCCATGTTAGTCTTGGTCTGCCTCTGCCTCTTTTACCTTGTATTTTCCCATCCAGGATTACTTTTAGTAGGCTGTTGTGTCTTTTAACATGGCCCAAAAATCGCATTTGTCTTGTTTAAATTGTGCTTAGTAGTTCTCTTTTCATTTTTAGTTGTTTTAAGACTTCATCGTTTGTTATCTTTTCCTTCCATCCATTTCTACCTATAATTTTATATAACCACATTTCAAAGGCTTCAATTCTCTGTTCTGTTTTCTTGTCTAATGTCCATGTTTCTGCACCATATAGGAATATTGAAAAGATGTTACATTTTGCTACTCTTAGTTTTACTCCTGGTGTTATTTGTTTTGTACGTATGAACGGCTTAAATTTTTCATTTTATTTGTGACAATAAAAACTGATGGCCGTAACGTACAACATTTTTTTCGACATTTTAAACAGCGATCAGGATTTTAATTTCAGATTTAACCAAAAAAATTATTATTTAAATGTAAAATGTTTAAATCTTTTAAAGTTTATTTTTTTAAATGTAAAAGTGTGTATCCACTTCTCCAATTGTTATTAATTTTAGTTAGCATTTTGTTGTTATGATGATCCACACACATTATCATTGTTTAATAAAAATGTGTAAATGTAAACTAATATATTTAGCATGCTATTCTGTCGATAATCAAACAGCGTGGCAATTAGAATACTCAAACCAGAAATTATAAACATTAGTTGATCACCCTACGTTCATTTCAGGAGTTAAATAATAATAAATGAATATTATTATAGAGGTAAACTTCCCAGGCGATAATCAGCGAATCAATTCAGAGTATGAGGTATGTTTACAGCAATCGGATAAAATGACAAATAATCAACAAGAGAAAAAAATATTGAGCGAAGAATCAACAACAGAAAAAAAATGGACCAAAGAACACGATCATTTCAATAGCAGTGAGGTGCATTTATGTTAAGCTATGTAAATGCAACTAATACTTATGAGAAGTCAAATTAAAAGATCTATTTTAAAGTTCGGATTCAATTTACTAAATTCTAGGGAGACGAGATAGCTCAGGGGTTAGTGAACTGGACTACAAAGGACAAGAGGTAGGGTTCGATCCTGATCTACGGCTTCCGGGTTCACCCAACATTAAATGGGTACTGGATTTTTTTCTGGTAGAGTAAAGCGACACGGGTGTAATACCGACCACATTACCACAAAAATCATGTGCCGAAGGTCTGTAAAAATTATGGTCACTAACACCATATTTCCTATACGCCACTTGGCGTGACAAGGCTCTTTACTTTCACTTTTATCAAAATTCTTAAATAAAACATGTTTATCACAAGTCATATTAAAATATCTATATTCAAATTCTTACTAAACTTACAAAAATTCTTAAATAAAACATACTCATACAGTTCAAATTATAATATCAGCTTTGAATTCAGACTCAATTTATCAAAATTCTAAAATAAAACATAACCAGAAAGCTCGGTATGTTCCGTTTGGCCACAAACCAATTGCAATGTTGGCACAAGCGCGAATATAAGACAAGGAGATCATAGACAATTTTGTCCACTGTCTTTCATGACCCACCAACGAACACTACAAAAGACTTTCACTTGCTCGCATGTCCTTTTAGAGAGTGCAATCGCAAAACAGTTTTTCTGTGTTTTTTTTTGACATTTTTTATGTTCTTTGTTTTCGATTTATTGGAGCTAATTGCATTTTAAATGCTTGTTGGCTTTCTTTTTTCGGTTACGTCGTTTGAAATCGTCTCCCAAGCAGCCGACTTGGCTCGCACTGGGGTTCGATGTTGCTAATGCCACAAACGACAATGAATAAGACTATATTAGCCGCATGAACCAATCTATCTGCTTTGTTTGTTTTAAATGTGTGTTTTTGAGGAAACTAGAGTGAAGAAGGACACATCAGAGCGGAAGAAACAATAAATAAATGCGTTTTTAAAAAGACTGTAAAAAATATTATACAAATTTAGGAAGCGCTATTTAGAGAGAAAAAAATCACTATTGAAACAAACGTGAACGACACAGTCAATAAATGCAATACAATGTATACTTGGAAGGAATGTCTTGTTATCCCATATCAAACAAGATATATGCAACAACAGGAAGAGAGTTTCGTGCTAAAGTTAGTGTGGCAACATAAAGACAACTCCCATAATTATTGTATGTCGTCTTCGTATCGAAGGTTGGCTACCGTGTAGTACCATTCCGCTCTGTCTCTTGCTTTGATAGTGCAGATTGTCATAGGTTGACCTGTCCATCCTCTGATGTTACTCGTCTATGTTAGTGTTGGTCTGTCTCTGCTTCTTTTACCTTGTATTTAAAAGACAACTCTACAGATGGATACATTGACATCGCAGATATCATCAGATAAGCTGTATCTAGAACTGTATATCCCTTTCAACATCGGATGGACTAAAAGAGACTTCGACAAAGAAGTAGTAAGTTTTCTCATGAGTTGAGAAAGAAAAACAGTCGCTAACTTTTGTAAATAGAACAAGACGGAAAAAGACCTGAAGTTTAAACATGACCTGAAGATGAAATAGATCATGATGCAAATTTAAAAACATTACAGTTTTAAAAAATGAACATACATCATTTACAACCATGGATTTGGAGATTAAAATAAAAGATTCACCAAAGTTTCACAATAAAATCAGAAATATTGAAAGCAGATAATCACTGACATGAAATTTGGTCAAATAAAAAATTCACCAAAGTTTCACCATAAATTCATAAACATTCAAAGCAGAAAATCACGGACTGATGAAATTTTGGAAACGCTTTGAACACAACTTGAATAGAGAAAAACAAGCAACGCCATAAAAAAAAAGAATCTTACTTAATGTTGTCGGTGTAAAGAGAGCAATCTACCTTCCCCACAAAGAAAAATATGCAGCTGGGTTATCATAAAAGACTTTTTTAAGAAGTAAACTTGGACTAATGAAAAAGTAAAAAGGTTTCATAGGAAACACACCCATGCATCATAGTTTCCCTATTAGAATTATATTTCATTTGTTAATAGACACACAGAAATTTACAGAACTTCTGATGACTTTAAAATGAATTCTTGTATTTGATAAAATACGCATTTTTGATGACGATAATAATAGGATCTGACGAAATTACCATCATAAGTGTTACGATTTTCGAAAGATGAAGAATTTACTAAATCGATGTGCTGCACATTGGTCATCGGGAAAATTAAACATAAAATATAGTCAACTGCATGATATTTAGCACGCAGGCGTGCCAGCCTTTCCTAAAATAATGTAATTAAGAGGACACTCGACAATAATTGACGCTGAATACCGCTTGACTCAGTTTTCACTCAAGAACAAATAAAACATTATGACTAATCAGATAACATAATTTAACTACTGATTAGTCCTCCTTGGTAATAGCTAACAATTAATAGATGTCAATGTCTAAAATGTGACTAGAATTATCGTTAAAAACATGTTTCATTTGCTCATGTTAAATCCTCTGTATAAAAAAATATAATTCTAAATTAGAAAATAATTTGACAACATAGTATTAACCGTCCATTATTATTCATTGTTGCAGAATCTTGAATTTCTTTTTTCCCCAAAAACAAGTATATAATTTGGGAATAAATGTATAACATTAAAATGCGGTTCATTTGACATTTTAAAAGTTTCTACAAAATAATAATACTTTCATTTCATTTTCACTTGATCGAATAAAATTCAACTTTGCTATGTTCATTTTTGTACACAATTATTCAGCCATTTAAAACAAATGAAGCACATTTTAGTAACACGAGCATGAGTTTTATAGCACAAACACACGAGTTTTATAGTATATCATCAAATGCGACGATTGTCAAATTCACTACATTATTAAGCAGTAGTTGACTAATATGAGGGCTTTTCTTGTGGTATTTAGTGTTTGGTGAAGCTGGCATGCCTCTTGTTTACAACATGGTCATGTAAAATAACTTTGCCAATAAACAATTGGATTGGTTGGATCTAAAACAATATCATAGAGAACCATATTTGATTGTACTTAAACTACATGTTAACAACGTTTAACAGGCAGTCCATAGCTCAGCAATTGTTAATGAATGCGAATACACGGAACGACTATTTGAAGAGATGGCATTACTCGTATCTAGTACAGATTTTGATGTCAGTAGCAACCATCTAGTAAACCCCCACATTTTCGAACATTTAAAAAACTTTGATGTAATTCTAAACGATAAAGACAAGAAGATATTTCAATTTGTTATTTATGTCTTTATATGTAGTATAGTTGCTTTTTTGGGGATAAATGCCAACATTATCAACATTGTCATATTTCTTAGGCAAGGTTTTATTAATACTGTAAACATCGCATTTCTTGGTCTGGCAATTTCAGACCTAGGCTGCTTAATTACCTTAGCCTGGATATGTATCTGCATGAATCCTCGTTTACCTGTATATGACGTCATGTGGGTCTCCGCAGAAGTCATGTATCTTTCAGGGGCGTGGCCGCATGTTTGTTTTTGACGAATCACCAGCTACATAACAGTTTACATTACAGTAGAAAGGTTTATTTCTATAGCGGTACCACTGAAAGTCAAACAAATATTCACGGCAAAAAGAACGACAATTATCATATGCCTTATCTACACTATCAACATAATGACTCTCTTTCCTGAGTACGCCACTTCTTTCCTCAGTTGGAGATTTGTTTCAGAAAAAAACAAAACTCTTATGGGAATCATTTTTACAAGCAGCAGAAAAGACGTGGAAGGATTGTGCTGTGTGTTACACTCATTATTTAGTAGCACATCATTCGTTGCTGTTATAATGTTTACATTTGCGTTGGTTGTCAAACTACGACAGACTTCTGAATGGCGAAAAGAGACAACTTCGGGTAATCAAAGCACACATCCTTCAAAAAAGGAACAGAAGACAATCAAGATGGTTGTGCTGATAGCCAGTATTCTCATCATCTGCTACATTCCTGGAGCAGTCATAGCAATGACAATGTTTATTGTTGGACCAGAGTTCGATGTTAAGGGTCGATATGTCAACATTTGTCAAGCAGTTTGGTCAATTGCTGTTTTTTTCCAGTCCATTAACTCCAGTGCTAACATTTTCCTGTACTACAGAATGAGCACAAAATACAGACATACTTTTCATGATATTCTCATAAAACCTTTAAGATTAAATATTCAAGAGGAATGAGAAATTAAAAATGACAGCTTTCTTTTAGTAAATTAAAATGGATCGCTGTGCAATATTTTTACTAAAGCGTTTACATCTTTTAAAAAAAATTTCCATCCTCAAAAAACGAGAAAACCGTAATAGACCAGATCTTTCAGGCAATGGTGTACTAACACTTAAACAAAAAGTGTGACCAGCTCCTTTCATTTTTTTAAAATGACATTTTATGTTCTATCTTTACATTTTATAAATATCTTTTCAGGCCTCTTTTATATACTCTATTTTCGAACAACTTTTGTTTCCTATCATTGTTTGCAACATAACAACACAATATGTGAGAGTTTATATTTTTGTGTTTTGCTACATCCACCAACCGATATTTTCTTTTCTTTTGATTTATTTAGTTTTTTTCTTCCGTTTTATAATATGTTTGTCCTGGATACAGACCTTCGAGTCGAAGCGTTAGTTTGTTCATTATTCGTGTCTTATTCGGAAAACTTAAAATCCCCAATATTTGTATTTTTCTGCTCTTCATTTTCCCAATATTATCAACTTATGTGTGTATTACTTTTTATAAATATAAGTTAGATAGAGGCAGCAAGAGAGCATGTAATAACTTAGGAAATATTTCAGTCATCCTTAAACTCCTAATATTTACTCAAACTCGTTCCGGGTCGGTCTTACTAAAACGAAGCCCTTCTGCTCCTTTACATATATATAAATACAACGTTAAATGCAATAATAATTTAATGTTAATAATAGTTAGTATTACTACTTGCACTAATTGTTGTTTGAGAAAGCTAGTCCACATACTATCAACTCATTTCAATTACAGTTAAATAATCGTCACTATGAAAATATCTCCAGATATAGCTACATTTGTTAGAAGTATTTTAAAAATTGTAATTTGTATATGTAACAATAACAAATGAGGAAGTTTAAAACATCTATAACTGAAAAGAGAACTACTAAACAATTAAAAAAACAAAAGAAATTAGATTTTTGAGGCATGGTGAAAGACTCAGCAGCCTACTAAAAATAATATTGGAATGAAAAAAAAATACAAATTAAAAGTGGCAGAGACAAACCAAGACCAACATGGATGAGTAACATCAAAAGATGGTCAAGTCTGTATGTGACAACCTGAACTATCAAAGCAAGGGCAGAGGAGAATGGCGCTACATGGCAGTTAACCTTCGATTTCGATGGAGAAACGGCACTTATTGATGATGGTAACTGTACTAATTCATCACTATTTTTTTAAAATTATAATGACATCATGTTACGATTTTAACGATGAGTCAAAGGTGAGACACTTAGGGCAGAATCATTTTTTTTTTTTTGCAAATGCTAAAATAGTTATTGAGTTATTTACGGGTCATCATCATTGCACTCCGAACATGTCCATATGTGCTCAGATCCCCTCCTCAGCAAGTCCCGCAGTGTCCAGCGAGTGACGACTCCAATTCTAGGTATAACTATTTCTTTAGTCATCGGAAGAACACAAAGAGGAGGCAGAACAAGAATGCTTTCCGTGCGCGAGAAACTAAAAGAAATGTATCTGTTTTGTGTGTGGGAGGAGCCTAACTGTTGCGCCATTAAGTAGTGCAGGCCCCTGACGCGCTCTTTTACTGAATTCTGTAATTTGGGTGAGGGTGCCTACACAATACAAATAAAAAAGGTCTATCTATCTATCTATCTATCTATCTATCTATCTATCTATCTATCTATCTATCTATCTATCTATCTATCTATCTATCTATCTATCTATCTATCTATCTATCTATCTGTCTGTCTGTCTGTCTGTCTGTCTGTCTGCTACTTGGTCTGTTACTAGGGGCACTGCTAAGAGGTGGAGGAGAGTCAGGATAGCTGTGGTTTACCGATCTTCGCGCTAGCCATCAGCAATGAGTCAATGGCAGCTCTGTTTCTGACGGGTGCCTAACACTCCAATGAAATGTTTGCAATATCTTCTTTAGATTTAATTATTATGGAAAAGCAGGGTCCACTTCATAGTAAAGCACCTTGTGTATGTGTGGGTTTGTGTGTGTTTCCTTACTAATGGCAAAGTACTTGTAAAACATAAGCCTAGTTCTGACTATTTAAGACACTGGTTGTTTTCATCTAAAACTTAATTGAAAGTGTAATATTATATCGTAATTAATCCTCTTTTTTCAAATAACGAATACATTACCTATATACTTCTTCTTCCTTTCAACAAGCTGTGGAGAATACGTTTTCAACAAACACTTTCCAAATCGTTCTATTTCTTGCCGTTCTTTTAAGATCATTCTACGTCCTCCTCATAATCTCTATCTCTGCTTCCATCTGTCTCTCACTTGGCTTCCACAGTGGGTGTCCTATCCAGCGCCATTGTCATCGTTGTATCTCTTTGCATCTCCGCCCGTGCACTGCCTGAGCCCGAAATGGGAGTAAAGAATTATAGCGCTGTACCACACCAGGCATATTTGTATGAGGAGACTAAGGCATGTTTGGCATGGGACTGGCTATTCGATACTGAAAAAAAGATAAGCCTCCAAAAATTTCACAAAAAAAGGAAAAGGCAAAGAAAGGGGAAAAAAGTGAATCCACCATTCAGGCACGAATATTATACATAATATTAAATGTGTAATAAATATAGAATAGCATATCCTAGAATTTTATGTAACAAAAAGAGCCCCAATCACACCAAATGGCATATAGGGAATATGGTGTTAGTGACCATACATTTTACAGACCTTCAGCACATGATTTTTGGGGTAAGGTGGTCGGTATTACGCCCGTGCCGCTTTACTTTCCCAGAAAAAATCTTTTACCCATTTAAGGCTGGGTGAACCCGGAAGCCGTCGGTTGGGATTGAACCCTACCTCTTGTCCTTTGTAGTCCAGTTCACTAACCACTGAGCTATCTCGGCTCCTTTGAATTTTATGTAATTTCAATTTATAAAAAAAAAGTTTCATATTAATATTTACATTTAATATACAATATATCAACTCCACTGAAGTTAGGCCCTTTAATTATTTCAGATAAATGCTAAAACGACAATGTTAGACTATGTTTAGCACAAACAATAGTGAATTTATTTTAACATAATCAACCTAATATAAGCCTTTTCTAGTTACCTTTGATACTGGCTATGTATCATCATACTCAAAATCAAAGGAGACGAGCAATATGTTTGTGTGTACACTAATTCTTTCTTCTCTTTGTAAAGAGGCCTAACAGGCTCAAATTTCCTAATCTATGGCAATAAGTTTATCGTTAATAAATATTCTCATACATATACATGCATATATATTTATGCAATAATAACCTTTATTTACATTTAAAAACGTAGAAATGATTGCTACATGGTTTTAGAGACACTAAACACCATTTTGTAATTCCTACATACTCTTACCATTGGAAAATGTAGTTTTTTTTCATGTATTTTAATGTTTTTGAGTTTATTTGGGATTTAAGCTTACTGTTTGAAATCAGGGTCTGATTTGTTTACATGTTAAACTACGTGTCATTTCCATTTCCCCATGACTAACCCACCCCTAGGGATAATATACATTTTCTCATTCTCTGATGTTTGGAGAACACTGTCCTGTGAGAGTTCACAGCATATCAGATCGCGAAGTAAATTTCAAAACTATTTGTAGGTAATAAAACGAAAAGATTGCTTTTCGGGGGCAGAAATATGAAGGCATCAACATTTTTTGTTTTGTTTGGGTTGCATTTTTAAAAATTGTCAAGATGATGTCGACGATTAGAGTTTCTTCAGCTGTAGAGATTTGTTTCCAAATGTAGCTCATTGTATGCCGCAGCTCGTTGTTAGCAATAATCTAGCGACTCAACGCATCTACCGCCAGCTCAAAGTACATTTAAGGTGAAAAATGAAAAAGAGTGGCCGCCGACTGAACGAAGAGGAACAACAACAATAAGAAGAAGATATTTGAACAGTTTTAGAAAGCCTTATTTCTTCTTACGCAATACATCCAAAATAAAATGATTTTAACTAAATTCTCACAGCCTTTATTGTCATGAAATCATGTATAACTAGATTATTATATTTCTTCATGAAAATACGAGACCTATATTATTACATTCTACTGAGTTCCCCTAATGAAAGGGGTAAATTATGGAAAATTAGAAACAGTCATCATATTTCGTCTCCGCAACGAAGGCTGGCTACTATGGAACACCATCTATTTTATTTCCTGTGTGAATGATACGCTCTGTGACTGGTTTACAAATTCGCCTCTTGAAATCGTTAGAACATTTTAAACTTTTCCTGCCTTTTTTTTTAACATCGTTTACTTTTCTTTCTAAGATGACTTTCAGTATATTGAAAGTTTTTTTTAAAAATATAAACACATTATCTTCCTCTTCTTTCTCAGATTGTCGAAATATACTTTAGTAGCTAATAATTACTGATCACTTGCAGGTAATGAAATCTTAACTCTTATTTTTTGTGTTGTTTGGTACGAAACTCGGATTTGCTGAATGAAACGTTCTATGTTCTCTAACTACATCCAATGAAAGTCATTTTATTGCAACATATCCCATAGTAATGGAAACAGTGTGTAATTAAAAGCTGAAATAGATATGAGACATAACAGACAAATAAAGCAGTAAACACATAAGAAGGTCACAAGTAAATTGTTATTTGGAAGAGTAATAAAACTTCCCAAGAGACAAAAAGATTAGTTGATGCAAGAACGAGGAGGACTGAAAGAGTTACGGAAAAAAAAATAGTAAGAAATGTTTTATTGTGTAGTCGCATCATGAGGTTAGAATTCTTTCAATATCTAAGGTAGTATTTATATTCTTAAAGCATAACAGGTTCTTTTGAGATATTATAATAGCTGAAATATATCGTTCATAAAAACCATTCATCATCATCATCATCATCAAGTGCCATGCCTGCTGGCGTAGGTGAACATGTCTTTCCACAACTTTCGATCTCGATAGTTATTTATCATTTCTGTTGTTGACCAGCTGGTGAGTACAGCTTAGTAAGCTGGGAGATTGAAGAATCTAAGTTTTAGTATTAGGTAGGAGACGACCACGTCGATTGGCAACCGGATTGTGTGTGTCAGCGGGAGGAGCATAACCGGCTCGTTCATAACGGAACGTTAGGTGGAGATTTCATACATCGATCTAGGGAGGAGAATAGTACATCCAAGTCTAGATATAAGTAAGTGTTAGAGTAGAACGGTAGGTGGAGATTTCATACATCGATCTAGAGAGAAGAATAGTACATTCAAGTCTAGATATAAGTAAGTGTTAGAGTAGAACGTTAGGTGGAGATTTCATACATCGATCTAGAGAGGAGAATAGTACATTCAAGTCTAGATATAAGTAAGTGTTACAGTAGAAAGTTAGGTGGAGATTTCATACATCGATCTAGAGAGGAGAATAGTACATCCAAGTCTAGATATAAGTAAGTGTTAGAGTAGAACGTTAGGTGGAGATTTCATACATCGATCTAGAGAGGAGAATAGTACATCCAAGTCTAGATATAAGTAAGTGTTAGAGTAGAACGGTAGGTGGAGATTTCATACACCGATCTAGAGAGGAGAATAGTACATCCAAGTCTAGATATAAGTAAGTGTTAGAGTAGAACGGTAGGTGGAGATTTCATACACCGATCTAGAGAGGAGAATAGTACATCCAAGTCTAGATATAAGTAAGTGTTAGACTAGAACGTTAGTAATGAGAGTGACGGGGTAAAAGTCATTGGTAACCGGAGTAGAGGGCGAAAGACAGTGTACGCCTACTGGATCGACTGTGACGATTAGCCATACCGCCCTGCATTTGTAAATACATTGTTATATTCAGTACATTGTTATATTCAGCATTTGGGTAAATAAATCAAGTTACGTTATGTGTTCTTCTCGACTCGTGTGACCCCAGTGTGAAGGCTGTAGAGTAGCTTGTCCATGGACCAGCGACACATTGCGGAGATCAAGACTGCTAGCAGACGAACACGGATACTCCTGGTAAACAGGCGACAGTCGGGTCACTATGTTTGGAGCCTAACTTCCGTGAGAGAGGTTAATATTATCTGTATGTTGTCTTCATGATACTTTGTGAGAGACTGACATTTGTCCGTATTTTGATGTTGCTCAGAAGCTCGTTGGTCACATTAGCTGTACTTTTGTTCAAAGTCTGGTTCCATTCATAAACGAAGTCTGCATAAGATATTAACTTTCTCAACATTAGAGCTGAAAGGAAAATTCAAATAGATAAAAAGGGACATCGTCTAGCTTATGTGGTCACCTATAAGAAATATGGTATTAATCTTCAACATTTGTTTTATGTAAGGACACGGTTGTGTGGTCGTCTATAAGAAATATATATATAAATAAATGATATTAAAGAATAGTGACACTTTGTCCTTCCAGGCATGTCGTAAGATGCGACTAATGAGGTTGATCGATGGCTTGACAAGCTGTTATTTTAAAAAAAGTATTGTTATGGAAACAGAGCCATAGATTTTAGAAGCAGTGATCTCTGCAATATATGCTATTTTGGCACGCAAGGTTTCTGTATTTGAGATTGTGGTTCTGCCCTATGTGCCGTGTGGGCTCGAAAAGACAATAGATAAAATAGAAAGATCCACCCAGAACATATTAGAGACGTTCAAAGATTTTAGTCAGGGCAGTGGAGCTAAACTGAACGTCCAGAAAACAACCATAATGGCGCTTGGCAAATGGCTATACAGGGCAGACTTCCTCTTTCGGCCTGATATCAACATATATCATCAGCATAACATATAATAAATAACGTCGACAAATAACATCATCATATAACATATCTCAAATAACGTCAACATATAACACATAACGTCGACAAATAACATCAACATATAACGTCAACATATAACATCAACACATAACATAAATACATAACATTAACACATAACATCAAACTCAATGGCATACATTTTCATCGCACTCAAAGAGAAAAACATAAAACTACATGGCCACGTCGGCCCCCGACTCTTTCGTTGTTTGCATACCCCCGACCTCCATCTCTCACATAACGAGAGGTCTGTTCTTTCTCAAGTTTTAAAATGTATCCCCCGTCGTCTTTCTAGTGACCATTACACTCTGTGTAAGGATGTCCATGATTTCCATAGGCGTTTGCGTTGAAAGTTCCGTTTCTCGGACACTACTGCTGCTTCCTCCTCACCCACCCCTGTAGATGAGTTTTCTCGCTTCCACTCCCGCAAATCGGATTGGACACCACAACCCGGCGCATCCCAGGCCTTGGATCACTACATAAATGTCACCTCAAGTGAGATACAACAACTGTGCCCTAGAAAACTTCACCGCTCTAATTTATCTCCCTCTGAGCTTCGGGCCCTCTCTAATCTCCGCCGCCGGGAGGACATTGTCATCAAACCAGCAGACAAGGGGGGAGCGGTGGTAGTTTGGCGTAAAGACTTATACATTTCAGAGGGCAACAAACAGTTATCTAATACCACGTTTTATAAACCCCGCCCTGACGACGCCACTGTCCGTCACAACAAGCAGGTCCAATCTACCATCAAGGAACTGATCCGTGACAACCTACTTCCTCCAAGTGAGTCCCGCCTCATTATCCTGAATAATGGTCTTGGGAAACCATCATTCTACATGCTCCCCAAATTCACAAAATTGACAATCCAGGACGTCCCGTCGTGTCAGCGTGTGCTTGCCCGACTGAACACATATCTGACTATCTAGACAGTGTCTTCCAGCCCATGGTAGTTAGTCTTCCCTCATATGTCAAGGACACCAACCATGCCTTGAGTATCTTCTCTTCCATCTCTCTCTCCCGTGGTCGTTCATACCGACTTTTCACCCTTGATGTTTGCTCTCTCTACACCTCTATTCCTCACTCCGACAGCCTCTTGGCTCTACGTTTCTTTCTTGACCAGAGACAACACCCCTCTGTGGATACTGCCACCCTTCTCCGCCTAACTGAGCTTGTACTCAACCTCAATACATTTGAGTTCGATGGTAACTTCTATGACCAGGTTAGTGGAGTAGCCATGGGCACCAAGATGGGCCCCAGCTATGCTTGCCTATTTATGGGTTACCTTGAGCACCAAATTCTCAACTCATATCAAGGTCCCCTCCCCATCATATACCTCCGGTACATTGATGACTGCTTCGGACTTACCGATCTACCTCAGGATGACCTCTCCAGATTTATCGATTATATTGGTAGCTATCACAAAGCTATCAAGATCACATCTTGTATATCCACTTCCTCGGTTACCTTCCTAGATCTTATTGTTTCCTTGGGTACCTCGGGCCTCCACACCTCGGTTTTCTATAAACCCACAGACGCCCATTGTTATCTCCTCTATACTTCATCACATTCACCTTCTTGTCGTGATTCAATTCCGTTCTCACAGTTATTGCGTCTCCGTCGCATCCGCCAGGATGACCAAGATTTCCTCCAACAAGCTCAACTTATGTTAGGTTTCTTCAGCCGCCGGCTTTATCCAGACTCGATCCTCCAGTCTGCTCTCAAGCGGGTCCTCCTTATCTCCTGTACCACGGCACTCACTCCTTCCAACCGCCCCCCCCTCCGAGAGAACAATACTTACCTTCACCTATCATCCTCACAACTTAGCTGCTGTGAAGATACTCAACCGCTACCGTTCCATTCTCCTCTCTGATCCCACCACCCGTCTACTTTTCAGTGATCCCCCGATGATCGCCTTCAAGCGCGACAGGAATTTGGGAGATATTCTGGTTAGGAGCCGCTCCCTCGTTCCGATCCTCAACACTTCGGTACGGCCCCTTGTGGTCGGAACTGTATCACCTGTGCCTATGTGCTCCCTACTGACTCGGTCTTATTCCCTAATGGACGGTTCGAGATCAAGCATGGCTTCTACATGTGTGTTCCGTAACATCATTTATGCCATCACATGCCAACGATGCCACATGACTTACATTGGCGGGAGTGGTAGACGATTAGCGGAAAAATATTTTATTAACATCTACGAGATGTTCAACAGAATACTGGCACTTACGTGTCTTCCCATTTCAACTCCCCAGACCACAAGGGCAAAGACGACATTCGTATCACTGGTATTGTCCTTTGTCACTCTACGACCGCAGTCGATTTGCTTTGGAGAATCGTCTCATAGTTAAGTATGGTTCGCTGACCTCACGAGGCATGAATGTATCACACTCGTACACATAGTTTCCTTTCGGCTACTCCTTCCCTTTTACATAGCCCTCTCTACTGCCCATGTTTTGGCTCTTTAGTCTATCTACTATGCCATGCTATTTAAAGTTCTTCTCCACTGGTCCCCATTGAGACACTTATGACACCCATTGAGCGGTGTTCTCCTATACACCTTTTTTCTGTGCTACGCACCACTCATATGATTTTATTGCACCCCACTCTCATACTTCTCACTCTTTCCGCCTTTTGAATACCTGTTTGTACGTGAATATATGTATACACGCATCTCTCTCTCTCTCTCTCTCTCTCTCTCTCTCTCTCCCTGTGTGTGTGTTTACATGTATTTATTGGCCCTTAGATACTTTCAGACATTGTCGGTGTCTTTGCTAGTCGACACAACCTAAACAGCGTTCCCCCCACTCGTGTATTTTTAAAACCCTTCACCCCTGTCCAGAGGGTATAATTACAGCCAGACTCGTGTGACTCGCCCTTTTCCCGTCCTGACCAGGGTTCACGACACAGGGAAGTCAATTTGCTTTTCTTTACATTTTTCGATTATTTTGTTTTGGGTGTTTCATTACTAGTTAGCTATGTATGATTAGTTATATTTACTTACATATCTGTGTGTGTTGTTGTTTGTATGTTCCTGCTGAAGGCCTATTGAGCCGAAGCGTCGTTCAAATCTGTGTCGTCTACCAACCACGTAAAGCTTTAACCATACCATTTTTTCTATTTTTTTTTTTCAATTCTCCCCCTGGATAAACGACCCTGGATGCCAAGTCTAAAAAGCTTGTTCTTTAAACCCTCTCGCCAAACCATATCAAAAGCCTTCTCCATGTCGACCCACACTGTCAGTGTTTGTTTCTTTTCTTGTAGAGCATCCTCTATTTCCTGTGCAATGTAGGTGACCAGGTCTTCAGTTGATCTCTTATCTTGTGACAAATCGTTATCAACAAACTGTACGTCAATGAAATTCACGACTGTGAACATCTACTTGTTTTTTTCCCTCTAAAGTCAATTGTATGTGTTCTGACATCTTCTATCAAGGAAACATGAGCCTGAGCTAGACCGCTAGTAGGCAGAAAAAACTGGGTCTCCAATCTTGAGCATCCCTTCTGTTACCACATTCGCAGTGCCGCCCAAATCTGCCAAGAAGTTGCAGCCATCAAACACACGAAAGCCCTTCGGTAAAAGTGGTAGGAGCTCCCAGGTTGACTTCCAATCAATTTTTCGGGTGCTTTCAGTGGTCGAGATAATTCTTGAATCAGAACACGAGATCTTGAAGCAAACATCATTTATTTTAATGTACGACCATTTCGTCTCATCCAGCGGTCTACTGCCGGACAGGACAATATTTGGTCGAAAGTACTTGGGCGTTAGTTGAGGCTCAACATTAATGTTTCTGAAGTATTTGATTGAATCCTCCACAGCGAAAGTATAGTTACCCAGCGTGCATCTACCTGGTGGTGTTATGACAATGTTAGATACAACCTGGTAAAGATGAAGTTTTGTATCATTTAACGTTTGGTTTAGCCACGAAACCACATCATTCCCCATATCTATCACAGCAACAAAGTTTTCTCCTCGACGTATTAGGTTACAATGGGATTTCTTGTCGACTGTGCTAACTTTAAATTGGAAGGTTCCACCTGCATTATCACATAACAGAAGTGCATTTCTATTGTATTTAGTTTGTATAGACCTCATGTTTGATTTGTAGAACTGCTTAACTGTTCCCACTGGTGAGTTAACAGCGTCAGACTCTTTGCCAATTATGAATTGCTCGTTGTATACCCCGGCCATTTTCAATCCCTTGACAGTGCAAATTGCAGCAACATCCATCATGCTCGAACATGCAGCTACTGGTTAGCAGTGCAGCTCAGTTACTTGTCAAACCAATCTAAACTTTTTGAAGTGACGGGACAACCCGGACAACCAGTTATAGATGTAGATGCTAACTCCGGTAGCAACAAAAAATATGTTATTTTTGCGATGCAAACTGAAGACAGCATCTTCACTAGGTACAGTCAGTCTGCATACGCTTTGAGAAATGCTGAGACGGATGGTGGAGGAGATATAAGTATCCCCCGGCATTGCCCAAAAATGTTATGTGTTTATGTTATGTGTTGATATTGTATGTTCATGTTATATTGTTATTTTAACCCAATAGACGGCTGCCTTGTTTGTCCATTTGCCGATCAACATTATGGTTGATTTTTGGACGTTCAGTTTGGCTCCACTGCCCTGACTGAAATCTTTGAACGTCTCTAATATGTTCTTTGATGATCTTTCACTTGGCGGGAAGAAAATGGTGTCCTCTGTATATGGGGGCAGCTTTTGTTCTCCTCTGACTTGTATGAAGGAGCCACATATGGCTATCTGCATATTTTTGGAATCCCCTCAAGAAAGAAGACAAATTAATCTTATAAGGATGTATGTACAAATGTTGCCTAATATTTTAAGGGGTTAAGGAAAAGAAATGCAAATGAATGCATAAAAATGCGAAGCTGCAGTTAAGCTGAATATGAGGAAAAATTAAAAAATACAAAAAAATGGTATGTTAGAAGCTTTACGTGATAAGTGGACGACACAGACTAAACGACGTTTCGGCCCAACAGGCCTTCAGCAGGAACTAACAAGAAAAACTGCTGAAGGCCTATTGGGCCGAAACGTCGTTTAGTCTGTGTCGTCCACTTATCACGTAAAGCTTCTAACATACCATTTTTCTGTATTTTTTAATTTTTCCTAATATTTTAAGACACGCCACGTTCTAAAACAACCAATTTAAATGCAAGAACATGTTCTACCGTTGAATTGATGATGAAAATATTAATATATCCTTGAGCATTTTTATTTTTATTATTATTATTATTATTATTAATAGTAGTAGTAGTAGTAGTAGTAATAGTAGTAGTAATAGTAGTAGTAGTAGTAGTAGTAGTAGTAGTAATACTAGTAGTAGTAGTAGTAGTAGTAGTAGTAGTAGTTAATAGTAGTATTAGTAAAACTTTAGTAAATATTTCATTTAAACTCTTCATTGTATAAATAAAGAAGCAATCAACATTTTTCGGGCACATCATGAGAAGAGGACAGTTGGAATACTTGGTTATAACTGGCAAAATAAAGGGAAAGAGAGATCGCGGACGACAAAGAGAGAAAATGCTGGATAGCTTGTTCTCGTGGCATGGAATACAGTCAACAACAGAACTGATACGATGCACTGTAGATAGAAGATTGTGGAGGGACATGATCGCCTACGCCAACCGGTATGGCACGTGAAGATGATTGTATAAATATAAACATTTAAAAATAATTGTTGTTTTTGATTTGCCCTGAGAAGGCCATGATCTACTTTACCCTGAGAAGGCCATGATCTACTTTACCCTGAGAAGGCCATGATCTACTTTACCCTGAGAAGGCCATGATCTACTTCAGATTTCCAGCCCTGAAAAGGGCATGAAGGTTTCATTGAAATTCTTGGTCGTTCTTGTACTCGGAGTCGCTGAAGTAGGGTGGCTGGTTATGTTCGTATTCGTCGAAATCCCAGCCGCCATAACTCGCATGGTTAGTTGTGTCAGTCCATCGTTTTTCTTCGTTCAGTGGAGATTCGTGTGTGGGTTTTGGGCTTGTCATTCTTTGTTTCTGTGGGTTTTTTGCTTCTGGGTTCATCGTCTTAATCTGTTGATGTGGGCGTCTCGACTTCTGTTCTGGGCCTCTGTTGCTGCGTTGGTTCGTTCGTTAATTGTTCTTTCTTTTGTTCTGAGCTGCGTTTCTTGTCTGTAGGTGGTGGAAATGTGTCGCTGACTGATGCTTCTCGGGGGGTTATTGTCTTGAGATCGTTGGTCTATACTGCTGCTCTCGGTGTTTCTCTAATAACTGGTTCCTCGACTGTCGTCTGCCATTTCAGGCCTGGCTTCTTGGGGCACCGGTTTTCCCAGTGTGTGTCGAGTTCACAGTGAGAACATCGTGTTCTCCAGCCTGGCAGGTAACGAAGACCTTGAGTGTTTCGGCGATATTTCCTTTTATTCTTACTCTTATATAATATGGTATCTGTACACCTAGAACAGGTTTGTACAAGAAAGTCCACTTGTCTGCTTCACAAGTGTCTTATTTCAACTGGGCTTCATTGTCCCCGGTCATTTCGGATACAATCTCTTGGATTTGTTTGTTTTTTAACGTTGGTGGAACCCAGTGGATGCATCCTCTTGACTGCTTTTTTTCTTGATGGCTTGTCACTATTGTGACGTTTGGTTCTGTTAGTTTGATCGTTTTGTCTCCGAACTCCTGGTATTTCTGTTCATGTGCGTCAGGTTTTAGCGTAAAGAACCACATCCTTGTATCACTGAAACGGTACAAGGTGTTTATTCTGTTGGGCATAAGCTCGTCATCTTGGAAACGGTGATTTTGGAGACGTCTGGACCGCTGATATTTGCCATCAATGTGCCTTTCTTGTGCTTCTTGTTTATGTCTGGACCGCTGACATTAGCCATCAATGTGCCTTTCTTGTGCTTCTTGTTTATGTCTGGACCGCTGATATTTGCCATCAATGTGCCTTTCTTGTGCTTCTTGTTTATGTCTGGACCGCTGATATTTGCCATCAATGTGCCTTTCTTGTGCTTCTTGTTTATGTCTGGACCGCTGATATTTGCCATCAATGTGCCTTTCTTGTGCTTCTTGTCTATGTCTGGACCGCTGATATTTGCCATCAATGTGCCTTTCTTGTGCTTCTTGTCTATGTCTGGACCGCTGATATTTGCCATCAATGTGCCTTTCTTGTGCTTCTTGTTTATGTCTGGACCGCTGATATTTGCCATCAATGTGCCTTTCTTGTGCTTCTTGTTTATGTCTGGACCGCTGACATTAGCCATCAATGTGCCTTTCTTGTGCTTCTTGTTTATGTCTGGACCGCTGACATTAGCCATCAATGTGCCTTTCTTGTGCTTCTTGTTTATGTCTGGACCGCTGACATTAGCCATCAATGTGCCTTTCTTGTGCTTCTTGTTTATGTCTGGACCGCTGATATTTGCCATCAATGTGTCTTTCTTGTGCTTCTCGTCTATGTCTGGACCGCTGATATTAGCCATCAATGTGTCTTTCTTGTGCTTCTTGTTTATGTCTGGACCGCTGATATTTGCCATCAATGTGTCTTTCTTGTGCTTCTTGTTTATGTCTGGACCGCTGATATTAGCCATCAATGTGTCTTTCTTGTGTTTCTTGTCTATGTCTGGACCGCTGATATTTGCCATCAATGTGTCTTTCTTGTGCTTCTTGTCTATGTCTGGACCGCTGACATTAGCCATCAATGTGCCTTTCTTGTGCTTCTTGTTTATGTCTGGACCGCTGATATTTGCCATCAATGTGTCTTTCTTGTGCTTCTCGTCTATGTCTGGACCGCTGATATTAGCCATCAATGTGTCTTTCTTGTGCTTCTTGTCTATGTCTGGACCGCTGATATGTGCCATCAATGTGTCTTTCTTGTGCTTCTTGTTTATGTCTGGACCGCTGATATTAGCCATCAATGTGTCTTTCTTGTGTTTCTTGTCTATGTCTGGACCGCTGATATTTGACATCAATGTGTCTTTCTTGTGCTTCTTGTCTATGTCTGGACCGCTGATATGTGCCATCAATGTGTCTTTCTTGTGCTTCTTGTCTATGTCTGGACCGCTGATATTTGCCATCAATGTGTCTTTCTTGTGCTTCTCGTTTATGTATGGACATCTGATATTAGCCATCAATGTGCCTTTCTTATGCTTCTCGTCTACGTCTGGACCGCTGATATTAGCCATCAATGTGTCTTTCTTGTGCTTCTTGTATATGTCTGGACCGCTGATATGTGCCATCAATGTGTCTTTCTTGTGCTTCTTGTTTATGTCTGGACCGCTGATATTAGCCATCAATGTGTCTTTCTTGTGCTTCTTGTTTATGTCTGGACCGCTGATATTAGCCATCAATGTGTCTTTCTTTTGCTTCTTGTCTATGTCTGGACCGCTGATATTAACCATCAATGTGCCTTTCTTGTGCTTCTTGTTTATGTCTGGACCGCTGATATTAGCCATCAATGTGTCTTTCTTGTGGTTGTTGTTTATGTCTAGACCGCTGATATTTGCCATCAATGTGTCTTTCTTGTGCTTCTCATAGATATATGTCTGGACCGCTTATATTAGAAAATCAATGCACCTTTCTTGTTCATCTTGTTTATGTCTGGACCGCTGATATAAGCCATCAATGTGCCTTTCTTGTGCTTCTCGTTTATGTCTGGACCGCTGACATTAGCCATCAATGTGTCTTTCTTGTGCTTCTCATGTATATGTCTGGACCGCTGATATTAGCCACCAATGTGCCTTTCTTGTGCTTCTTGTTTATGCCTGGGCCGCTGATATTAGCCATCAATGTGTCTTTCGTGTGCTTCTTGTTTATGTCTGGACCGCTGATATTAGCCATCAATGTGTCTTTCTTGTGCTTCTTGTTTATGTCTGGACCGCTGATATTTGCCATCAATGTGTCTTTCTTGTGCTTCTTGTTTATGTCTGGACCGCTGTTATTGTTATTGGTTATGGAAGGCCTCGGTATCACAGCAAACGAATTAAAATCCATAATTGCTCAACCGCCCGTGCCAGTGGAATCATTTGAATTACTAAATCATCTCCCAAACAAAGAAAGGTAACTGTAGTCCCCATCGTAGCAGTCTCAGCACACGCAAAAAGACATAAGGCGAAACCGCGCAGAAAGTGAACACAGCTAACTGTTCCCTGTCATACGATATCATCATTCATCGTACAAAGCGGGATATCGAAGCAGGATCAAAACGGATGAGACACACAGCTCGCGGTGTGCACAGAGCACTTAACTCAGTAGCTCCTGCAACAAGCCGGACTTGGAATATGAGGAAACTGCAATAAGGAACACTTTTCAGACATAGCCTTCAATGGTTCCTGCCGCTTATCCACCATATACCATGGGAGTTCACGTCCTCCCGAAAATGATGATCGTCACAGCACTTGATGATGTTAGGCCATCATTGATGACTCCAATTCCAAACATATAGACACACAGTGGTGGTAAGTGATCATTTCCAATCCAACAGAAGCCACATGACCTGTAGTTAGTAAAACCACAGAGAGAATATGATTTTGTGACCTTCACTGAATCACTCTTTGATGTGAATGTGTAGTTTACACAAGATTAGAAGTTTTCAACTACAGTGATCCCATTTAAGGCAATTCTGGGATAACAAGGCAAGTCTCCTGTATAGCAGTAGAACTTGATGTTCTCCGCTCCCTTCTTGTAGCTGCCGCCACATGATTCTGATGTCTCATTAACTTGGACATCATTCAAGAACAATGTCAGATTAACATTCCATAGATATGGCTCTGCTGATGAAATGTTTGGTGCAACAGTTGTATCAATCATACTGGAGGCTCCTGGTCTGTGGTCATTAATATCACAGACGGCACATGATGTTGTTATATTCAGTGTTTCTTTCTGGGGTGTAAATATGTGGCACACACATGGAGAGTGGTTTGTGGTCACAGTAATCCCATTAAAGGCAATTCTAGGGTAGCATGGCATAGCTGTTTCAGAACAGCACAATCCTGTGATGTTTTCTGTGTTCGCTATAAAGCTCCTGCTGCTACACAATCCTGACCAATTATAGGTTTGGACATTATTCACTTTCAATAACAAAACTGCTTTGTTTACATCATAAACCTCTGGAAGCGAATCATTTATGGGACTAATAGTACAATTTATTCTTCCATCGGGGATATCTTCATTGAGTCCCCAAAAAAGGTCTTTGGTTAAAAAGCACATATGCTTTTGAGTTAAACACAAAATGAGCCCACTTCATAGATTCAAAATGATCCTTGCCAATGCCATCCGTTTGCACAAGTTAGGTCCTTAGCTACCAAACGTCCGAAACGAAGCCATCGAAAATATATCGCAAATATGGACCGCTGATATTTGCCATCAATGTGCCTTTCTTGTGCTTCTCGTCTATGTCTGGACCGCTGATATTTGCCATCAATGTGCCTTTCTTGTGCTTCTTGTTTATGTCTAGACCGCTGATATTTGCCATCAATGTGCCTTTCTTGTGCTTCTTGTTTATGTCTGGAACGCTGATATTTGCCATCAATGTGTCTTTCTTGTGCTTCTTGTTTATGTCTGGACCGCTGATATTTGCCATCAATGTGATTTCTTGTGCTTCTTGTTTATGTCTGGACCGCTGATTTTTGCCATCAATGTGATTTCTTGTGCTTCTCGTCTATGTCGTTATCGTAGGTTGGGAGTTCCTACTTAGTTGACGACTTTGGAAGCATCTGGACCTGCTCTGTTCTCGGTCGTTCTTCTGAAATTTTCTGGACAACTTGAGTAGTTAGCCTCGTCTTCTCTGGCATGGTTTGTTTTCCCTGGGAATTTATTTTATTTTTGTCTGAAAATATGTATGATCTCTATATCATTTACTAGAATTCTCTGTCTTAAAAATATAGTCTGTTGTTTAATCAATAATTTCCGCTCTTTAGGCTCTCATGACATCTCTCTGTGTTTGTTATAAGAAAGCAAAGTTTGCATTCTTAACATAATTTCCTCGTCCCGTGCGGGAAGTTTGCTTGGTACTGGCCATATCATTTCTCTATCCATCCATCCATCCATCCATCATCCATCCATCCATCCATCCATCCATCCATCCATCCATCCATCCATCCATCCATCCATCCATCCATCCATCCATCCATCCATCCATCCATCCATCCATCTATCTATCTATTAATCTATGTATCTATGTATCTATCTATCTATCTATCTATCTATCTATCTATCTATCTATCTATCTATCTATCTATCTATCTATCTATCTATCTATCTATCTATCTATCTATCTATCTATCTATCTATCTATCTATCTATCTATCTATCTATCTATCTATCTATCTATCTATCTATCTATCTATTGACATTTCGAGCCGTTGCCGGCCCATAGGGCGTAGACCAAGATACACCTTCTCATATCTGAATTTTTGTTCTAGCAGTTTTCTTTTAAAGATATTTTATCAAATCTCGCCATTTGTCTCTGTTCTGTGCAAGCAGCTCTATCTCATTGAGGGAGCCGAATCCTGCTGCTCTTGCCTCTCTCATCAATGTTCTTCTCAGTGTCTCCCTGGGTCTTCCTTTTTTTTCTCTTACCTGTTGTTTCCCACATGAGGGCTTGCTTTGCTATTCGGTTATTATCTCTTCTCATCACATGTCCAACATATGACCATCGTCTTTTCTTTATTACTGAAGATATTAGTGGTTGATTGGCGATTTCTCTAATTTCCTCGTTTTTTTTTTTTTTGTATTCCCTAGCCACTTCTCTGCCATGTTGGTATACCACAAAACCCTAGTCGCTGCGCTGTCCGCGTAAAACAGAACCATCCGTCTAGACGATGAGGTCCTGAGGTGGGGACACTTTTTCGATGGATTCCCTTATTACTACCTCGGTAGCTCTGTAGGCTCCAATTGCAACAATCCCTGCCAAAATGAATTATTAATTTGGTTAGCTTCTTTTTCTCTGTTGTTACTTCTATCCAATCCTTGCCGGGCCTAATGTCATTCAAATTGCATACTCTCTTTGTGGACTCCTCCGACTCAGCCATAAAGGATTTTTTTTCACGATTGAGGCGCTTGCCCTTGGTCACACCCAATTCTGAATGCAAGGGATTAATTATGTTCCTTTCCGCGTTCAACTAAGCCCGGACCTGATCAGATCTATGTCGCATTCTAATCCACGGGAAGTCAAGTAAGTACATCACTGAGCGGATAGGTGTATCTCTGGTGTATCTGAGAACTGGCTGTAGGCCCTAATTTTGAACTCATTCCAATCTTGCGATCTGAGTTGACGAGAGAGTGAGTATACCCAAACCATAATCCAGTACTGAGAGCACAACAGCCTGCATGAGAGAGAATAGTCACGATTGCTGGAGGTTCGCCCTGGTCATGATCTTCGCTGATCCCCCTCCTTGCCTTTTAAGTAATATTGCTCATGTGTTGATTGAAAGAAAGTGACCTACCAAATGTTATTCCCATATACTTAATCGTTGAACCCCTCACGATGGTTGTATCTGTGCAATTTTAAACCGAGAGGGTGTCTTTAACTGTTCTGTTGTTCTGCAAACAACACATTACAGAAACCATGCTTGGGATGTAAATAATGTGTAGTTATTTCACCAATTGGTTAGCTGGTCCACGCTCTGTTGCAATTGGCTAGCTATATTTGCCCTATCGCGACCGTGTACATACGTTATGCAAAGGCGAGGGTGCGACGCGGTCCGTCACTATTCAATTGCCCTGCACTGGCAGTGTATTTATTGACCAAATAAGGTGATAACGGCGATCCTTGAGGCAACCCCGCCGATATATATCTCGGCTGAGATGTCCTGGAAACCGAAACATAGATCACTTTTCTTCGCTTTAGAAACCAAGACAACGCAGCGTGGGTTAAAGCATTTCTCTCTAAGTAGGTGAACAAGTGTGGCATAGTTAAAGACTGTCTCATTAAGTAGGTGTACAAGTGTGCTATAGTTAAAGCCTGTCTCACTAAGTAGGTGTACAAGTGTGCCATAGTTAAAGCCTGTCTCTCTAAGTAGGAGTACAAGTGTGCCATAGTTAAAGCCTGTCTCACTAAGTAGGTGTACAAGTGTGCCATAGTTAAAGCCTGTCTCACTAAGTAGGTGTACACGTTGCCATAGTTAAAGCCTTAATCCACCAAGTAGTTGTACAAGTGTGCCATATTTAAAGCCTGCCTCACTAAGTAGGTGTACAAGTGTGCCATAGTTAAAGCCTGTCTCACCAAGTATGTGTACAAGTGTGACATAGCTAAAGCCTGTCTCACTATGTAGGTGTACATGTATGCCATATTTAAATCCTGCCTCACTAAGTATGTGTACAAGTGTGCCATATTTAAAGCCTGTCTCACCAAGTAGATGTACAAGTGTGCCATAGTTAAAGCCTGTCTCACCAAGTAGGTGTACAAGTGTGCCATATTTAAAGCCTGTCTCACCAAGTAGATGTACAAGTGTGCCATAGTTAAAACCTGTCTCACCAAGTAGGTGTACAAGTGTGCCATAGTTAAAGCCTGTCTCATCAAGTAGGTGTACACGTGTGCCAGTCCACACGATTGTATACATCCTCAAGATCGATGACTACCAGTGCCGACTCAACTTTCTTGTGAACAGAGTCGTAGACATTATATGCCAGGATGGAAACATTAGGAGTAGTATCCCTGCCTGGCCTATATCTACCCAGTGTATTAGACAACAAT
Organism: Megaustenia siamemsis; assembly: GCA_032433765.1. Lineage (NCBI taxonomy): Eukaryota > Metazoa > Mollusca > Gastropoda > Stylommatophora > Ariophantidae > Megaustenia > Megaustenia siamemsis. The sequence goes on along the minus strand of JAVIAB010000051.1, from coordinate 70,421,582 downwards.
CCTTTAATCTCAAGATGCGCCGCGAGCTTTTTAGAGATGACTTTTTCGAGAATCTATCCATAGACAGCAAAAATGAAGGAATCAGACTTAATACCAAAAAGACAGAAGTAATGGTAACAACAAAGAAAAAGACATCACCTCAACGCAAAATAAAGACAAGTGGAACAATATTAAAACAGGTAAATGAATTGAAATATTTAGGAACTTTGTTAACCTCAGACGGAAGATGTACAAAAGAGGTGAGATGTAGAATGGCTCAGGCAAAAGCAGCTTTCCAAAAAATGCAGAAGATTCTATGCAAACTATTTTAACCATCGAAACAAGAAAAAGAGTTCTTAAATGGTATATAGTCAGATAACTACACAGTTAGGCCTAAAACACTCCTGTTTCAACTTGTCGGTCCAAACCTTAGGGTCCGGTGTCGCCATACTCCAGACCTCCAACAGGTGGATTCTCGTGAAAATGTACAGGGGTAGTGATGGCAGAGAGGTCATAGAGTAAGCTAAAGACGACCGACACACACAGACAATAGTTAACATTCATGCATCACCTCACCAACGAGATAGGCCCCATGTTTACGAACATCTAGGGAATCGACTGACAGACAAATACGTAGGACAATAAATTGATGTTAGATGGTAGGGCCAGTAAGTTCTACATTTATTAATGTGTTCATTTCTATTATAGAACATCTATTGGAATTGTTTGTGGTAGTGCATTGTTTTTATCATCACAATGAGCACACCAACAAGCCACAATATCACTTCTCTGTGATTTCTAACATGTATAAACTTTTATTTCTGTTTTTTCCTGATGAAGACTGTCAGTCACAACGTTTGTGTGCTTAGTCTTATTTTATCCACAGAGCATAAATATTCTATTCTTTTTATTTTTTTTTTCATACGACATTGATTAACCGTGACATGCAAATGCATTTTCCCTCTATGCTTAAAGGCAGTAGAGCTAACTTTAAAAAGTCAAAGTAATATGTTGTGAGTGAAAAATAATAAATAATACGATCGATAAATAATCATTCCACTCCAAACGAGGAGAATGTGGTTCGAATCCCAATTGGGTCACAAGTTGTATTCACTAGAGTAATCATGAGTCTAAAAGGAGCGAAATTGTGTGTACGACATTTTTGTGTTCTGCGTCATCGTGGTGGCTCATCGTACATCTCTGGACCAGCGATAGTCTTACGTACGGTTTGTTGTTTGATGTGCTGCGGAGATAATCTGACCACTAACTGTGTGTCTATATGTTCGGAGTTGGAGTCAACACCGATGGCCTAACATCATCAAACGCTATACATAAAAAAAAAATTCGACGATCATAATTTTCAAGCGGACGTGATCTTCCGGTATATGGTAGCTAGACGGCAGGAACAATTGAAGGCTATGCATGAAAAGTGTTCCTTGTTGTAGTTTCCTCATATTCCAAGTTCTGCTTGTTGCAGGAGCTACTGAGTTAAGTGCTCTGTGCACACCCTGAGCTTCGTGTCTCATCCGTTTTGATCATGTTTCAATATTCCAATTGTTTACGATGAATGATGATATCGTATGACAGGGAACAGTTGGCTGTGTTCACTTTCTGTGCGGTTTCGCCTTATGTCTTTTGGCGTGTGCTGAGACTGCTACGATGGGGACTACAGTTATCTTTCTTTTTATGGCAGATGAGATGTTAATTCGGATGATTTCACTGGCACGGGCGGGTGAGCAATTATGGATTATAATTAGCTTGCAATGATACCGGGGCCTTCCATAACCAAATAACCAAATACGTAGGACAAGACATTATTCTACATTATTCTGGCCGGCAATTTCATATGTTTTTTGTCGGAAATGGACATCACAGTTGGAGACTTTAAGAGACAAGTCACAGACACCAACAAAGACAGAGCCAATCAACTCGACACACTATGGGCTCTAATAGACGAACACGACTTTTTAGACACAGGCACACATACCCGCTAAACAGGAAGACTACACACAAAACCAGTCCATACAACGTTGTCAAAAGACTGGACAGGGTTTATGCCCCATCAACCTACCCCATAAACAAGACCAGCCACAAAAACGGTGCGCTACGTTACATAGACCACAAAGGGTCTTCGCCGAAATAAGCAGCACTCAGAAGAGCGGGCGAGAATGTCACCTCAATGGAAATTTAACAACACGCTGCTCCACAACGACACATGCGTCCAGAAAATGACACAGCTGATCCACTCGTACACCAGCGATGAAAACGTGCATGACGCTCTAACTCACTTTGAGGTCATGAAAACCACAATAAGGGATTGGACAATGGTGGTATCACAAATACACAACTACAGGAGGAAGCAAGAACACATACTACAAAGAGACATCAAACTAACAAAGCAGACTGACAACAACGACCTCAACATATGACCACTCGAAATAGAACTGCTCAATTATGAAAACTACAAACATCAAGGAGCATTGATACGTCCGTGCCAAGACATGAGCACCCACGAAACAGCCAGCAAGCAGTTCTTGCAAATCGAACAACACGTGCAACGCAGACAAACAAACGGACTCATGAAAAAGGCACCCAAACAGACACAGACAGAAAGTACATACCAGAAAAACACATAAACGACAACTACCCACAGGACCCCTGGTCACACATTTACACAGATGGCTCTGCTACAAACGCCACCAGAAATGAAGGAGGATGTGTGTTCTTGAGGATGAATAACCAAGAAGAGATCACCAAGTCAATAGCTACTGGGAAATTCACAAACAACTTTAAAGCAGAAACTGAAGCCCTCAAAGACGCTGCAAAACTGGCTATCCAACACAAAAATAACGTGCACAAGATAATTGGTGATACTGACTGATGCACTGTCAGTCCTAACAGATCTAAAAAAAACCTCTGGAACAGTGAGCTTAATAACTTGAGAACAACCCTTTCCAGCTGTGCAATAACTTCCAGAGAGTGGTCATCCAGTGGGTACCATCACATTGTAATATACACAGAAACGAAAACGCAGACAAATTAGCTAAAGAGAGAGGATGATTACCATCATAAGAGAGTCCGGAGTCATAGATTTAAAGAGCAATGATCGTAGAAGCAGAAGAAGAAACAAACGGACACAGCAGAGATTGTCAAAGCTTTCGAGTATTACTACCGGAAGCTCTGTACACAAGAAGACACACGGGAAGACGTAAAAGACCAATCGCGGATTTGACGACCTCAGTGAGAGCCATGCAAAAGAACAAACCGCCTGGGCCGGATGAACTCACAGTAGCGTTTTATCTACATTTTCATCTCCCAGACCCACTGCATGTGCGGGTCGCCGCTGAATCATTTGTCAAAGGACAGCTCTCTGCGAGCATGAATGCGTCAAACATTTCACTACAGATGAAGCAAAACAAATAACACCCGGGCTAAAACTGAGAATAGCAAATTGTTATGTCTTCTCATTATTCCTATATGGTGCAGAAACATGGACATTAGACAAGAAAACAGAACATAGAATTAAAGCCTTTGCGATGTGGATATATAGAAGAATAGGTAGAATTGGATGGAAGGAAAAGAAAACAAACGATGAAGTCTTAAACAACTAAAAATGAAAAAAGAACTACTAAACACAATTCAAACAAGACAAATGCGATTTTTGGGGCATGTTAAAAGACACAACAGCCTACTAAAAGTAATCCTGGAGGGGAAAATACAAGGTAAAAGAGACAGAGGCAGACCAAGGCTAACATGGACGAGTAACATCAAAAGATGGACAAACCAGCCTATGACAACCTGCACCATCAAAGCAAGAGACAGAGCAGAATGGCGCTCCATGATAGCCAACCTTCGATGCGGAGATGGCACTCGATGATGATGATGAACTGATCACGAACTCAAAATAGCAAGTTATCGTGAAAGCTTAAAACAAATCATTTTCAAGTTGTCGAGACAAGTCAAATTGATGTCAACAACAAGTTCACAACTAAAGAATTCAAGTTACTTCAGCGCGTCGTGTCACGAGAAACTTCCGAATATTGCAAGACAACAGAGCACGTTTAAGATTGAAATCATCAAATGTCAATTAGCGCACGACATATCCAGTTTAACTAGGGAACAGTGTGACATTGTGTGATCGTCGAACTTAAAACGTAGTGTCTGGAGAGACACCCGTGTAATCACGTGACCGTGTGAGTGTAACCTACTTCAGGCTTAGGAAACATAAACATCGCGTGTGTTCTTTCATTCTCCAAGGACTGTTAAGTATGAATTACTTTCTTAGTTAATTATATTTATGAATTGATTGATTGTCCTTTTGAATTGATTGTTGAAATGAAACTTAATGACTTGTTATTGTTTGGCAGAATACACGCGTTATAAAATAGTATTTAATTGAAATATATTTTCAAGTTACAAAAAATGAATTGAAATGTGTCCAGAGCAAGTAATAAAAACTGTGTTCTCCTTCCAGAGAGACGAATCAAGACCTTTGTATTATGAATTGAATATATGTTGTTAAATTATATTAAATTAATTATCAATCGCTTCATGCACATTGTGACAGAACACACAAGGCAAATCTTAATTGCATAATTATATACAAATGAAATGGAATAAATTCTTTCACATATAGAATCAGGAGTTAGATATTAGCAGACGATAGAAAACTTTTTTACAGGCAAGTCAATCGATTGAAGTGAGAAATTGTATAAATGCTAAAGTACTAACATAGTAAAACATGGCAACAACCTTAGATCCTGGCAATGAAGCGATGCGACTAGCAACTGAAACGGTAGGTGAGTTGAGGATAGCAATGAACCATCAAAATATTAGCAATCGTACCGCCACGTTCAAAGGAGAATCATCGGAATTTAGAGAGGCATAGAAAATATAGAAACAAATTAGGTTACTTAACGAAAAATAAAGAACTAAGGAATATAGTATTTCAGACATGTTCCAAGATGGACTCTTGTTTGCGTTTGAACAAAACCCAACGGCCAAGATCTGAATTTGCAGAATTTCGTTCATTCTCAACGGCGGATTCTAGTCTTGTCATTGTTGCTGTATATGGCCACTGCTGTTGCTGCTGAGGTAACGCCAAACGAGATAGGTCCGGAGAAATGCTTGCAAAGTCCAAGGCTGATGTTCTTGCACATAATAACCTACATTGACTCGGTAGTAACGTTGCTACTAGCGCTGATTGCCATTACTGTCATTACTTCACGACCGTTCTGTCCATCATACACAAGTTCCGGTGGACGATGCTCAGTGGTCTGCCAATGCTGGAAGTTTCCGATCAACGATCCTAGGTGGAGCTCAGTGCTAGCACCCAGGTTCGTATGGATAGGATGTTCTTTGCCTTGTATATGTCTTACATCATCATAGGCGCACCCAGCCACGTGGCCAGACTGTGCTATCAAGACTCAGGGGACATATCTCATATCTTAGTATGTATCTGTGTTAGTCATGTGTCATATCTTTGTGCGTGCATGTCTGTGTTAGTTATATCTCATATCTTTGTGTGCATGTTTATGTTAGTCATATCTCATATCTTTGTGTGCATGTTTATGTTAGTCATATCTCATATCTTTGTGTGCATGTCTATGTTAGTCACATCTCATACCTTTGTGTGTGTATGTCTATGTTAGTCATGTCTCATATATTTGTGTGTATGTCCATGCTAATCACATCTCACATCTTAATGTGTGTCTGTCTATGTTAGTCATGTCTCATATCTGTGTGTGCTTGTGTTTAGTCATATTATCATATTTTTGTGTGTGTATCTGTTTTAGTCATGTCTCATATTTTAGACATGTCTATGTAAGTCACATCTCCTATCTTTGTGAGTGCATGTTCATGTTAGTCATGTCTCATATCTTTGTGTGTGCATGGCTGTGTTTAGTCACATCTCATATCTTAGTGTGTGTCTGTGTTAGTCATATCTCATATCTTGGTGTGTGCATGTCTGTGTTAGTCACATCTCATATCTTTGTGTGTGCATGTCTGTGTTAGTCACCTCTAGTGACTCGGGCAGATGGTGCTCGTAAACCTGGGAGGGCCGACCATCTATGGGCAGAATCCCCCTATAGAAAAGACAATCTGCTGCCTTGCAGGACGATTGGGGACAATCAAAGACTAAGTAAAGCAAACCTGAATAAAATGCTGGCTGAAATCGGATGCACTGGGCCACTGGCGCAAAACACAGTGCAACGTTTTAACAGGTATTCAATCAGAGTGGATCTAACAAACTCAAATTATGATATTCCTGTCTGTGGGGTCGATCAATTCACTTAAACAGACAGCTGTCTTTATGTGAAAGTCTGGAATCCTATTTTGATTGAGTCTTGATCGCAGAGAGAGAGAGAGAGAGAGAGAGAGAGAGAGAGAGAGAGAGAGAGAGAGAGAGACCTGTTTAGATGAAGTGTCTGCGTTCATAAGAAGGTTAGAATTAGTACCCGTGGAAACGTGGCTGAGTTCGAAACAAATATGAACCTTGAGGTATGCAAAAGAAAGAAGTCCACAAGATTTATTTGCAAAATTACACAAGATGAAGCAAAAACAATTGGAAGCCGCTGTGTACGTATGGAGACTGATTGATTAGTTTAGCGGAAAGGGCATTTGCGCGGTGTCAGGTGTAAGGAGTGAGGATATCCAGATGCAGACAATAACTATTTTTATTGAAGAGTTAAACAACAGGAGGTTAAGATTGTATTTGCTTAGAAAGGAGCTGAAAACACACATACACGATAGTTAACATTCATACACCACCTGACCAATGAGATGAGCCCCATTTCTACGAACATCTATGGAATCGACTGACAAATACGTAGGACAAGACATTATTATGGCCAGCGATTTCAACGGTGTTTTGTCGGAAATGGACATCACGGGAGGAGACTTTAAGAGGCAAGTCAGAGACACCAACAAAGACAGAACCAATCAACTCGACATACTACGGGCTCAAATAGACTACCACGACCTTTTAGACACATACTGGCACACGCACCCCCTAAGCTTGGAGACTACACACAAAACCTGTTCATACAACGTTGTCAAAAGAATGGAAAGAGTCCGGGTTGCCGGCTCACCCTTTGTCTACTAGGAAATCCTCCAGAATTGGCACCTGGAATGTTCGTACCCTAAACGAACAGGGAAAAGCTGCACAGGTAGCAGAAAAAATGACAAACTACAAGATAGATATTCTGGGAATGTGTGAAACAAGATGGCTAGGAACGGAAAGAATAAAACTAAATACAGGAAAGATGATTTTATCATCAGGACACCAGGGACCTGGACCACAACATAGTGAAGGGGTAGTTATAATGCTATCAAGGAATGCACTGAAGACACTAATAGAATGGGAAGAAGTAGGACCGAGACTAATGAGAGCAACATTTAAAACAACCAAAAACAAAATAAAATTATACATTATCCAATACTATGCACCAACCAATGATAAGGATGATTTAGTTAAAGATGATTTCTATAAACAGCTACAATGTCAGATGGATGCAAGACGAGTCAAGGATATTATAATCTTGATGGGAGACCTAAATGCTAAAGTAGGATCAGACAACAGAGGCTTCGAAGAGATTATGGGACAACATGGACTTGGAGATATAAACGAGAATGGAAAGATATTTTTGAATTTCTGCGCCCATTAATCGAGTGAGCATAGGATGAACAATATTCCAACATAAAAGAATACACAAAGCTACATGGGTTTCACCAGATCATAGAACGGAAAATCAAATTGATCACATATGTATTAATAATAAGTTTAAGTCATCCTTACAGGATGTAAAAGTATATAGAGGGGCAGATATAGCTTCTGATCATCATCTTCTGATAGCCAAACTTAAAATTAAACTAAAAAGGTATACTACAACGAATAAGGGTAGAAAGTATTTCAATGTAGGTTTTCTTAAAGAATAAGGAATTAAAGATACATTCGCAGTCACAATATCAAATAAATACCAAGTCCTCCAACAACTAGAAAATACAATACATATAGAAGATCATTGGAAACAGGTAAAAGATATATGGAAAGAGGCATGCGAAGAAACACTAGGGAAAAGAGAACGCCAGAATAAGGCATGGATGACAGCAGAGACCCTGGATAAAATTAAAGAAAGAAAGAACAAGAAAGCAGACATAAATAAAATCAAAACGAGAAGTAATAAAGCCAAAACACAGGAAGCTTACACAGAGGTGAACAAAGAAGTGAGAAGATGCATTAAAACGGATAAGAGGAAATATATAGATGAACTAGCTAAAGAGGCAGAAGAAGCAGCAAATAAAGGGAATATGAAAGAACTGTACAACAGCACAAAGAAATTAAGTGGAAAATACAAACAGATCAATGCCTTTATTAAAGATAAGAAAGGAAATCTGCTTAGTAATATAAGGGAACAAATGGAGAGATGGAAAGAGCACTTTGAAAAACTTTTGAATAGACCTGGTTCAAATAATCCTCCAGATATACTACCAGCAGAAGATGAGTTACACGTTAACTGTGGAAAACCAAGCAAAGAAGAAATAACGAAAGCCATCAAACTATTAAAAAATGGTAAAGCCACAGGACCAGATGAAATTCCTTCGGAAGCCATCAAAGTAGATATTAACACCTCTACCAAGATGTTACATAATCTATTAGATAAAATTTGGAAGAGGGAAGAAATACCTAAAGACTGAAAAGAAGGTTATATGATAAAACTACCAAAGAAAGGAAGTTTACAGGAGTGCACAAATTATAGGGGAATTATGCTGCTATCAGTGCCAGGAAATATTAAGCACAATCATTCTGGAGACACTAAAAGAGGCCATAGAGAAAAATTTGAGAGAAGAACAGGCAGGTTTTATGCAAAACAAAGATCATTTGCTGATCAAATAACTACTTTAAATAAGGGATGCTTACGCAGAATAAAAAGAAGGAAATGGCAGGACAAAATCACTAACATAGAATTATGGAAATGAACCAGTCAAATACCAGTGGATAAAGAGATACAGCGAAGACGATGGCGCTGGATAGGACACACACTACGGAAGCCAACTGAGAGTATTACACAACAGGCCCTTTTTTGGAATCCCCAGGGGAAAAGACAAAGAGGAAGACCAAGGAATTCTTGGAGAAGACAGATAGAAGCAGAGATGAAGATGATGGGGAAGACATGGAATGATCTTAAAAGAATGGTAAAAAACAGAACGACTTGGAAAGTGTTTGTTGAAGACCTATGCTCCACTGGGAGCTAAAAGAGAAGAGAAGGAAGAACCCATCACATCAACAAGACCAGCCACATAAACGGTGCGCTACGTTTCACAGACCACAAAGAGTCTTCACCGAAATAAGCAGCACTCAGAAGAGCAAGGCGAGAAGGTCAACACACTGGAAATTTAACAACACGCTGCTCCACAACGACACATACACCCAGAAAATGACACAGCTGATCCACTCGTACACCAGCGACGAAAACGTGCATGACGCTCTAACTCACTGGGAGGTCATGGAATACACAATAAGGGATCGGACAATGGTGTTGGCATCACAAACACACAACAGGAAGAAGCAAGAACACATACTACAAAGAGCCATCAAACTAACAGAGCAGACTGACAAGAACGACCCCAACACTCAAAGAGGAACTGCTCAATTGTGAAAACTACAATCACCAAGGAGCTTCGATACGTGCGTGCATGTTGCAGACATTAGAACCCATGAAACAGCTAGCAAGCAGTTCTTGCAAATCGAAAAAGACGTGCAACGCAGCAGACAGTTCCGAGAAATTGTCCACATGGAAGGAAACAAACAAACGGAAACAGCAGAGATCGCCAAAGCTTTCGAGCATTACTACCGGAAGCTCTATACACAAGAAGACACGGGAAGACGTTAAAGACAAATATATACAAGACACAAAGAAATTGACAGAAACAGACAACCAATCATTGAACGCTGAGATAACATTCGCGGATTTGACAACCTCATTGAGAGCCAGGCAAAAGAATAAAACGCCTGGGCCTGGTGGACTCACAATAGAGTTCTACTTACATTTCCTCTCCATTCTATGCCCACTGCTTCTGAGGGTTGTCGCTGAATCGCCCGCCAAAGGACAGCTCCCTACGAGCATGAATGCGTCATACATTTCACTTCTTCCCAAAAGCAACACATACAAGACACAGCGGAAAAACTACAGACCCATATCGATACTAAATGTGGAAAAGATTATGACCAAGACCTTAGCCAACAAGCTCAGACCGGTCATGCTATCACTCGTCCACGACGACCAACAATGTAGCGTGCAAGGAAGAAATATGGCGTTGTAAGAAGAATAAAGACTGTTGTATCTTGTTACTGATAAGGAGACGACATGTAGTCAATGAGTCAAGTTTGAAGAGCAACTTTAGAGTTATGAGATAGACGACTGAAAGAAATGGCCGGGAGCACTGGCATTAGTTTAGATCATTAGTAGTCGGACGAGTTAGTTGCTGCAGTGATAGTTGAATTGTATAGTTACAATGGTAGTTGAATTGTATAGTTACAATGGTAGTTGAATTGTATAGTTACAATGGCTGTTGAATTGTATAGTTACAGTGGTAGTTGAATTGTATAGTTACAATGGTAGTTACAGTGGTAGTTGAATTGTATAGTTGCAGTGGTAGTTGAATTGTATAGTTGCAGTGGTAGTTGAATTGTATAGTTGCAGTGGTAGTTGAATTGTATAGTTGCAGTGGTAGTTAAATTGTATAGTTATAGTGGTAGTTGAATTGTATAGTTGCAGTGGCAGTTGAATTGTATAGTTACAGTGGTAGTTGAATTGTATAGTTGCAGAGGTAGCTGAACTGTATAGTTGCAGTGGTAGTTAAATTGTATAGTTACAGTGGTAGTTGAATTGTGTAGTTGCAGTGGTAGTTGAATTGTATAGTTGAGGTGGTAGTTGAATTGTATAGTTGCAGTAGTAGTTAAATTGTGTAGTTGCAGTGGTAGTTAAATTGTGTAGTTGCAGTGGTAGTTGAATTGTATAGTTGCAGTGGCAGTTGAATTGTGTATTTGCAATGGTGGATAAGTAAACAGGTGGAACAGTTGAGAAGTGTGATAGTGGTCAGTAAATCAGCGGAGATAAGTATTTGAAGACAATTTCACTATCCATCAGTGTTAACTTAGTTCTCTTAATACCAACATAAATGATAATTGCTAAAATGATATCCAGTAACTAGTTGTGTGCGAATGATAGACCGATCGTTGATTGTGTACAACTGTGTGTGTCGTCTCCATGTATATATAACATATATGATGTTTAACGTCATGCAAGACGTTGTCCAATAAACTTATATACTGTTTCATCGGCTGATTGTGTACAACTATCTCGTCTCCATGTATACATACTGTGGGCTTACCAATATCAGCGTTGGTGAGGAGTGGATACCGGTGTCTACGTCATTCAAGGGAACTTTCTCGTGTATTGTCACACTCGACAGGAAAAGTAGGGAACAGAACCCAGTCGTGGTTAATGCTGAGGTCAACGGTCTCATCTGCGATAACACCGATCAGAAAGATGCAGTCATCTATACAGATGGATCTGTAAGACGACACCAAAGAAGTGCATGGGCATTTACAGCACGCTCGGCGGGCAGAATAGTCTACGAAGACAGTGGTGCATACGTCGTGACCACGAGTAGTATGACAATGGAGGCGATGGCAGTGACCAAGGCATTCAAATGGTTAGAGTCACAAGACTACACCCACGCATGTATACTGAGTGATTCGATGAGCATGATAAAAAAAGTGGAGGCGGGCTCTATACGAATGCAATGGGTAGAGTCGTTGCAGAAATCCAAAATACGTAAGGTCACCTTTGTCTATGTCCCTGGACATGCGGGAGTACGGGAAATGAAAGGGCGGACAGGTTGGCTAGCTGCGCTGTCGTTGAGGACAGGCAACCAATGGACCGGGCGGACATCATCAATGCCCTCCTAGATGTGGGAAGAGCACAGGACTTCGACAAACACAAATCCACGTCACTTCTTCGGATGATGGAAATGGGAGTTAAGTTGGGCACAGCCAGAAATGAGACACTTAGTGGCCGTGTAAGAAGACTTATCAACCAACATACGTAGTTTTACGTTCTAGAACTGGAGTCGTCAGTCGCTGGACACTGAGGAAATTGCTGAGGAGGGGATCTGAGCACCTATGGACATGTTCGGAGTGCAATGATGATGACCCGCAAATAACTCAATAACTCATATACTGTTTCATCGGCTGATTGTTCGCTGTGTCCACCCAGTAATAACTAAGATGCATGATATAGATGAACTCAAATTTCTGATAAAGATATTCATCATCATCATGTGCTATTGTCGGTTGGCGAAGGCGATCATGTCCTTCCACAATCTTCTATCTATAGTGCATCGTATCAGTTCTGTTGACTATTTCCCATGCCAAGACACCAAGCTATCCAGTATTTTCTATCTTTGTCGTCCTCGATCTCTCTTTCCTTAGATAAAGATATTAAAAGATCAATAATCTGCTGTGATCTATAACAAGATCATTTTTGATGCCGTGACTTTCAGATAAGGTCATCTACAAGAACCTGGGTCTGTATGTTAGAGAGGTCATCTACAAGAGCCTGGGTCTGTATGTTAGAGAGGTCATCTACAAGAGCCTGGGTCTGTATGTAAGAGGTCATCTACAAGAGCCTGGATCTGTATAGAGGTCATCTACAAGAGCTTAGGTCTGTATGTAAGAGAGGTCATCTACAAGAACCTGGGTCTGTATGTAAGAGAGGTCATCTACAAGAACCTAGGTCTGTATGTAAGAGAGGTCATCTACAAGAGCCTTGGGTCTGTATTTAAGAGATATCATCTACAAGAACCTGGGTCTGTATGTAAGATAGGTCATATACAAGAGCCTTGGGTCTGTATGAAAGAGAGGTCATCTACAAGAACCTGGGTCTGTATGTAAGAGAGGTCATCTACAAGAGTCTTGGGTCTGTATGTAAGAGATGTCATCTACAAGAGCCTGGGTCTGTATGTAAGAGAGGCTATCTACAAGAGCCTAGGTCTGTATGTAAGAGAGGTCATCTACAAGAGCCTTGGGTCTGTATGTAAGAGATGTCATCTACAAGAACCTGGATCTGTATGTAATAGAGGTCATCTACAAGAGCCTGGGCCTGTATGTAAGAGATGTTATCTACAAGAGCCTGGGTCTGTATGTAAGAGAGGTCATCTACAAGAGCCTGGGTCTGTATGTAAATGAGGTCATCTACAAGAGCCTAGGTCTGTATGTATAAGAGGTAATCTACAAGAGCCTGGGTCTGTATGTAAGAGAGGTCATCTTCAAGAGCCTGGGTCTGTATGCTAGAGAGGTCATCTACAAGAGCCTGGGTCTGTATGTAAGAGAGGTCATCTACAAGAGCCTTGGTCTGTATGTAAGAGAGGCCATCTACAAGAGCCTGGGTCTGTATGTAAGAGAGGTCATCTTCAAGAGCCTGGGTCTGTATGCAAGAGAGGTCATCTACAAGAGCCTGGGTCTGTATGTAAGAGATGCGATCTACAAGAGCCTCGGTCTGTATGTAAGAGAGGTCATCTACAAGAGCCTTGGTCTGTATGTAAGAGATGTCATCTACAAGAGCCTGGGTCTGTATGTAAGAGAGGTCATCTACAAGAGCCTTGGTCTGTATGTAAGAGATGTCATCTACAAGAGCCTGGGTCTGTATGTAAGAGAGGTCATCTACAAGAGCCTGGGTCTGTAAGTAAGAGAGGTCATCTTCAAGAGCCTAGGTTTGTATGTAAGAAAGACGTTATAAATCAGCAGAGAACTAGAATTCTTTTCAACAGGTGTTGTAACAGGGTGCTGGAGAAAAAAATGAACTAATTGATTTAAAAAGTGGCCTAACGGGGACGCTGAACAAATTGTGTTTTCATAAGTCAAAGAGCCAAGTGAATGAACTGAAACAAAATCGCCGCTGTAGTAGTTAATTATCAAGCTCATCATCATTCTTTCACAATCATGCCCTTCCACAATCTTCTATTGATAGTGCATCTTATCAGTTCTGTTGTTGCCTGTTTTCCAAGACATGACACCAAGCTATCCAGTATTTTCTCTCTTTGTCGTCCGCGATCTCATTTTCCTTTTATTTAGCCAGTTGTAACCAAGTATTCCAACTTTCCTCTTCTCATGATGTGCCCAAAAAATGTTGATTGTTCCTTTCTAATGTTTTTAAGGAGTTCCCTTTTTGTGATGGCCTCTTTGAGAACTTCCTCATTGGTCTTTTTAGCTGTCCAGTGAATTTTCAACATTCCCTGGCATTCCTGAGAAATCCCATCTCTATGGCCTCTAATCGTCTTTTCATTTGTGTGTCTACTGTCCATGATTCGCTTCCATATGTCAGAATTGGTTCTATACAGCACCGATGAACTCTCCTTCTCACTGCTATACAACATAGATTTGTTGCATAAAATATTTTTCATTTTTTGAAATGCTATTTTAATCTGAGCTATTCTGCTTTTTATTTATGTGGTGCATCTTCCATGTGATGTTATTATCTGCCCAGGATGGTGATGGTGTTTCTTCTTCGGACTTACTGGTGTCTATGACGAGCTGGCCAGGTGTAGGTGGTGGGCAGCTCCTATTCAGTGTCAGTTGCTTTCTGTGTCTCGTGGAGCTCCATTGCGAGCTGCTTCGACTTTGGTAAACTGACGCTTTTGTTTCTTGTCAAATGGGGCCACTGTTTTTCCTACGATCAATATGAAATTTTCATTGTCGCTGGTGTCTACTTCCTGGTGTCAAGTATCCAGGGACGAAGATGAAACATACACTTGTCAGTCTTGAAATCTTTAGTGACACCAACCACTTTATGATCTACATGATCAAAGCACTCAGAAAACACACGTGAGTAAAAGGTTGTATTTCGAGTCATGGATTCGCTTTAGCTACTGCCATGATCTTTATGGTCATATTACTTTTAGTTACCCCGAAAGCAGCGCTCTCCCCCGCCAGTTTAATGCTACCAATGCCAAACATGGTCATAGAGTGGACACAGAAGACAGACCTGTGAAAAATGTTGTTTTGAAAAAAAGATAATAAACAACACAAAGATCATTCAAAGATTCAATGTGAACATCTGAGAAGAAATTGAAATTCACCCTAAAAACACGCACACACACACGCACGTACGTACGTACACGTTATGTGTGCTCGTTATCCCTAGATTACGATACCTTTCTTACAGATTGCACGATTAAATAAACAAAATCTTCATCAAGAACCATACCTGCTGGCATTGGTGATCATGTCTCTCCACAACTTTCGATCTCCACATTTATTTATCATTTCTGTTTGTTGACCTGCTGCCAAGCTGTCTGGTATCTTTTCTCTTTGTCTTCCTATATCTCTCCGTCCCTCAATATATTCCAGCTGTTCCCTTCTCATTATATGGCATTAAAATGGTAATTGTTTCTTCCTAATATTGGATATTAGCTCTCTTTCTGCTTTGGTCTCTTTCATAACGTTTTCATTACTATTCTTAACTGTCCATGGTATTCTCAACATTCTTTGTAAAACTATATTTCTACAGCCTCCAGTCCTTCTACAGCCCTATTTTTTTTGTCAGTTGTCCTATTCACATATAACAGGTTGAAACGATGTTAGGCAATGACAATGGTATGAATATTGGTAATTGTATGATAGCCCAATGAAAATGACCTGCCGGCACCATTTGAACAGCCTTTAATAACAGTCCACTGTAGTACACCGTTTATGACAACATCGTTCTTTCTCTGCTTGTGTCGATAGTACGTACACACGCCTCATGAGGGCTACTGTTACTGGTCAGGCGATGATGACGTTCACAAGGTACAAAAACGTGCAGTGGTCAACGTGCGCTCACCTCTCCGTCTCAGCTGTCAGGTTCTCACGTCCTCAACTATAGCTCGTTTCAAATCATCTGCCCAACTTTTAAAATCGATATCTTTTTAATCTCTTTTTGTAATTTTTTCAAAATTTGCATGTAACGTTATAATGATTAGAACCCAACAGGGAATTAATTTCATTTAAAAAAAACATTTGGTTATTATTGTTGCTTATTTGATTTATATACATTTATAACGACCCATTGATGTAGTCAAAACTTAATGTTTACAGTATTTTAAGTTAAAAATAGCGATTAAAAATCCATACACGGTACAATTGACGTTTTTGCACACTTTCCACGTGGGCTTTCTGACACAATTAGACACTTGTAGAAAACACGAGGCATTGTGTGTTCCATTTCCATTCATTCATAGGTGGAGACGTGGAACAATAACATTTATCATGAGTCTTAAAATGAAATTCTGCAGTTTACAAAACATCGCAATAAAAATGTATGACTATTTTTGCAAAGAGGCTAAACGAGGAATATTACTTCATTCTTTAGAAAACCCTGAGAATAGGACAAGACATATTTTGGATTTATCTAAACGATCATTTAATTGCTGGATTCAAGCACGTGACCGTCAATGTTCCAAATATACAAAATCACAAGGAAGAGCAAAAATGTTGGATAATTTCGACAGTGAACTTATTAGAAGTGAAATTCGCAAAATGTTGGGTATGAATGAAACTGTTACAATAAGAAAATTAAAAGTATCGCTGAAAAAGAACAACAGTATTGAAATATCAAAGTCTACATTATGGAGGAATGTGAGAGCTGCAGGCTTTACATTCAGAAAGTATTCCAATGGACGAAACATCATCTGTGAGAAGCCACATATAGTAGTCATGAGAAGCAAGTACTTACGTGAAGTAAAAGAGGTGCGCAAGCAAGGTTATGATATTGTGTACTTGGATGAAACATGGATCAATGCTCACCACACTAACCAAAGGGAATGGCAGTCATCGGATGGAAAGATTAAGAGATTAATACCTAGCAGCAAAGGACAGCGCTTGATAATTGCTCATGCAGGTAGTCGACAACATGGACTAATACAGAATGCAGAGCTCATTTTTCTTTCAAAATCCATAAACAATCGGGATTATCACTCTGAGATGAATGGTCACATATTTAGACATTGGATTGAAAATTCTGTTCTCCCATCACTAGATCGACCATCTTGCCTAATAATGGACAATGCAGCGTACCACAACATTGTTGCACTTGAAGATAAAGTCCCGACGTCATCCAGTACAAAAGATGCTATTAAGATATGGCTCATAAAGGAGCACATACAATTTAATAACATGTACTTAAAACCTGAATTACTATCTCTAGTAAAGCAAAAACAAAGGACAAAGATTTTTCAAATAGATAAGATTATCCAAGAGCACGGTCATATAAGTTTGAGGCTGCCACCGTACCATGCTCATTTAAATCCAATAGAACTAATCTGGGCAAAATTAAAAGGACAAGTGGCAGATGAAAATACAACATTCAAAATATGCGATGTAAAGACTCTTGCTAATCTCGCTTTATTAAATATAGACAAAGATTATTGGGCTAAATATGAAGACCACGTCTTAAAACAGGAAGAGGAAGATTGGAAAAATGATGGTTTGTGGAATGTTCAACCCCAAACAGTTATTAATCTTTTAGACTCGTCTGATTCAGAATGAAAGTATATAGCCCCCACAATGTTGGCCCCTATATTACCTTAAATTAGTTCAACAAACGGTCCTTTTCAGGACCACGCAACTATGAAAATTGGACATACAGGTATACCTTGATATTATCGTCCGTCCTCGAACTGAGCAGACACTAATTCTCCTGGTGTTTTGTTTTATCCAGTTATTTCCCCATTACGGCCACGCCTTTACCTAGTGAAAATTAATCATAGACCAGCAACTACGGTAATTTCTATTCTTTAGGGCTTCACAATTTACAATTTTGACAAACATCAAAGAAATATCGCCGCTTTAAGAAAACTGCAGCTGCAAGATATTTGTTAAATATACATTTAAAGGGTCTTTTGCATTCTAATAACATTTGGAAAATTTCAAAAGTTTTTAACAAACGGTTAGAGAGTAATAGCGTTTTGAAGTTGGGCAGATGATTTGAAACGAGCTATAGTACTTAGGCTGTAATCTGACTGAACTGACTTGTTTAACCTTCGTCTTCTATGTGCCGCGACAACTCTCAGTTCGATTCAACGCCCTGGCATAGGTAGTGACTGTTATCACTAAATCAATGTTATCAATAAATGTCTGCACACTGCTGAAATTGAAAGATCATGTATCTTTATTCCGACAACCCTAACAATGGCACCTACGTACAATTATTCACAGCGGCCATCGATCACACATCTCGTTCGGCCAGTCACATACCATATCACAGATTTCACACCTCTACTGGATACTCTCGCTTCTGTGGGTCTGCCTACTCAGGCTTACTTTACTTAATGCCTCAGAAATATATTATAAAGAACAAGACACCAATAATTCTAATAAGAGCATATGTCATCAAACAGATCTGAGGATTTACCAACGCTGGCGAGGAGTTGTTTACCGGTGCCTACGTCATACAGGGGCACATTATTGTGTATTTTCACACTCCACAGGAAATGTAGGGAACAGAAGTTAAGGGGATAACCATTCATGTCATTGTGTAAATGGAAGGGCTGCTGTCCCCAGGATCCCCACCTCACTAGGACTGATGCCCTAGGCTAGAGCTGCCTAGCTAGTGGAAACTAGCCCAGATTCAACAGCACACAGACGTGCCGATTGCAATCTCGGCACTAAGAACATCGGGTGTTACCCTAGTCCGACCACGCATCTTCCACCCCCCCAATTTTTCTGTTCAAACTTTGACATAATGGGAGGAAGCAAAGCAGTACCCAAAGACTACTGTGTCACGTAGCCGACGTGACACAGTCTGTGTTGCTAGAGCAGGCAACACGGCTTTGCTCCTAGGACAAGGTTTATAAGCCTTGCGTCTTAGCCAAAGAGAAAAATTGGGCAGTTGGTTTATAAATATTCACTAGAATTTCATAAACCCGGCCACTGAAAACTACATACAAAATAGTTAACTATATAAATCTCTTGCTATTGTAATTTTTTAGAGTACCAACAATTTGCATATCATTTTTAAAAAAAATATTTCTTAAAGATGTTTATGTTTAAATATACAAAAACATATTTGGCAATGTGTCTTACAATGCACTAAAAATAAATCTTATCAATCAAAGTGTATGTGCTTTTAATTTATGATGCAACTAAAAATATTACTTTTATATGAATTTTTTAAAGTATTATTTTCCTTGTTTATTAAGGGAAGTCACTACAAAACTGTAAATTTTCATACAGTACAAGTTATTGTTCCTAGGGGTAATTCATTTTACATTTTAGACTGTTAGTAATATTCTCTAAAGTATTAATCATTAGACATGTTCAGCAATACATATAGATTTAAATTAATACGATACATAAATGTGCTTTTAAGTTTTGTGCAAATTATATGAAATTAATTCAGTTAAATGGTTGCAATTTAAAATTAACGAGTATGCATACAATTCAATTAGTACTCCACAATTTTTCTCGCAAAGGTGTTCGATGTAAACAAATATTAATCATTAGACGTGTTCAGCAATGCATATAGAATTATATTAAGGAAATTGATAAATGTGTTTCTAAGTTTTGTGCAAATTATAGGTAATTAGTTTGTTTTTAAATTATGACAATAAAAATTATCACGTTAGTCATATCTCATGATAATATCTATTAGATATTTCATTTTCGTTTTATCCCCACAAAATGCAGGATAGGTGATCAAAATCAAATCATATTTTCAGGAATACGGAGGCCATTTCAGGTTCTCTAACAAAATAACTTAGAATATCATCAAGTAGTTATTACGATGAGTCCTATAAACATTGGTGTCATTGTTCGAGTTAATTCAATCACAATTTTTAGACTGCAAATGAAAAATAATAAAAAATTAAGTAAGTTTGCTGCAGGTAAAAAAATATATATTAAAACGATTATAATGTCATTCTAATATTACAAATAATAATGATTATCCTAAGTTACTAAATTGTTATTTTAAGTTAATAAAATAAAATGAAATAAGTAATATTAATAGCCCTCTCACTCACACATTTATTTTTCAGTCACAATAAAGTGTAATTCTGGTTAAAATGAAATAGAAGTTGTATCTTATAGACATAAGAAATTATAGTTATAATGTAAATAAAAGAGAAACATTTTTTTTGAAAAAATAAAGATATAATCATTTTAGTACAAAAAAAGTAAAACAAACTGTTCTCTTTGTATGTTGAATAAAACAGACAGTACTTTAATTTAGGTATTAATTCTAATCATTGTGTTCTTTTTATTGTTTTACAGTTTCTCACAACCATATTTGGTTTGGAAATCTTCAGTGGATTGATTTAAAAATAAAATAAAGAAAGGAGTTCACAGTGAGCTAGAGAAATTAAAACAGGGTATAGCCATCATCATCAAGTAGGTGATCTTGTCTCTCCACAACATTTGATCTTGATAATTATTTATCATTTCTGTTGTTGGCCTTCTGCCAAGCCATTCTCTTAAGCTGTCTGGTATCTTTTCTCTTTGCTTTCCTCTATCTCTTTGACCCTCAATTTTCCCAGTTGTTACAATATATTCCTGCTGTTCGCCTCTCATTACAAAAAAATCATGATTGTTTCATCCAAATAATGGAAATTATCTCTCTTTTTGCTTTGGCCTCTTTCTGAATGTTTTCATTATCCTTCTTAGCTGTTCATAGTATTCTCAACATTCTTCTGTAAAACCACATTTCTACAGACTCCAATGATATTCTTGTCTCTTGTCCTATTGTCTATGATTCACATCTATATGTTAAGACTTGCTATACATAACATTAAAGAACCCTTTTTCTTGTTTCTATTGTCAAAAATGGATTGCATGGTTTTTTCTCTTTTTTTTAAAGCTGCTTTTGCCTGGGCCATTCTGCATCTAATCTCTGTTGTACATCTATTGTTCCTCAATATTTAAATTAATTTAATTTTTAAAATATTTTTCCACTTGTCTTTATTGGACATTGTGGTGAGTATTTTTCCTTGTTGTTACCATTACTTCGGTTGTTTTTTTCTATTAAGGCTAAGTCTTTTATTTTATCTTTCCTTCACTATAATGTCTAACAAATCGTGTAAATTATTTTCACTCTTAATGATTAAGACTGTATCATCAGCATACCTTAGATCATTTATATTATGACCTCCGATTGTTCCAGGTATGCCTCTTATGGATCTTAAAATAATTTCACTATAAATATTAAACAAATCTAGTGACAGCACACAACAATATATTCCATGGGTTCTCTACTCATTAAATGGCGTTTCATATTATTGGAAATTAGTTCTCTATTTGCTTTGGCCTCTTTCAAAAACGTTTTCATAATTCTTCTTAGCTGTCCATGGTATTCTCAATATTCTTCTGTAAAACTACATTTCTACAGACTCCGGTGATTTCTTTGTCTATTGTCCTATTATTATCCATGATTCACATCCGCATCCAGATGTTGAGACTGACTATACATAACATTTAAGAAGTCTTTTTCTTGTTTCTGTTGTCAAAAATTTATTGCATAGTATCTTCCTCATTTTTTGGACAGCTGCTGGACCCTAGCCACAAAAATTAACTGTTTCTGGTATTTTCCAATGTTTTCTCATGTTTTAATTATTTTATTTTAAATCTATGTTTAGTAAATTGTCGTATTTAGTTTGTATTTTGTAGTGTACATTGGTATTTAATATTTAAACTGGATTAATTTGTTAATTGATCCAGTCATCGTGAGTTACAATCGTCTCCAGTTGATTTGAATTTCTTTCTTTTATTTTCACCAAAAATGTAGCATCTAAAATTATTTCTGTTTGGATTAACATCCCCGTGCACTTTATTTAGTTGCTCTCGAATCTTTCATTAGAAGACCGCTGGGTCTGGAATAGCCTACAACTAACCTAACCTTAAAATTTGTTGAAAAATACATTTAAATTCACACAAATTAGAAACAGATTATAATTCCATTTTAGTATGTCGATTCAGTGAAGGGGAGATCATTCATTTAGTAGAAATAATTTAGGACACTAGACACGACCTTTACCGTTTATTTTATATGGTAACACTAATACAATAGTAATTTGATTTAGAGTGCCTACAATTAATTAAATTCTCAATATTTTTTTTATAATATATAGTTGTAATATAAGTATAAGGGTGAAGTAGTCATATAGATTTGTAAAATAAATAAATGTAAAGTAGTCATATAGATTATTATAATATATAGTTGTAAAATAAATACAAATGTAGTAATAAATACAATATAGATTTTTTTTTCTTCTGCCAGCCTTCACCTCTGACAAAGTCCCTAGAGACTGGGAACTGAATTTTGTGTGTTAATCCATTTTTCCCTGGCAGCCGTGTGCACAGGAATCCATCGCCACACAGGCAGATAACTCCGTCTTCGAAGGTATTCATATATTTTTTTCAACCATGAGTAATTGGCGTTTCAGTTCAGGCCTCGCTGATGAGACCAGGGGTGGTTGCCACAGATAAATAAAACTCCCAACTAATGCAGTCAAAATTTTAACCCACAACCTCTCTGTCTCGAAGCTGATGTTTTGCCTTGAGACCAACCAGTACCCCATAAATTATTATAATAACACATATGATTTGCTGGGTGATACTCCGTCATTTTATTTCTGAAAATGAAACCCAAAAAATTTATCTGAATTATGTCATTGCATGTACCTTTGGTGGTTGAGTGGTTAGTGTGCTTCGTGATGAGAAGGGCATGGGTCCGATTAGCAGAAGTGGTAGATTTTTTTCTTTTTTACCGACAAGGCTCCTGGATTCACCCAGCCTCTAGCAATGGGTAGCAGAAATTTTTCTGATAAGTAAAGGTGCCTTTGTGTTATACTGACCACATCACCTGAAAATGTGCCGTGGTCATAGAAAAATATTGTCACTACAACCAAATTCCCCATACTTCTAGCAAAGCAGGGGAGGGATATTTTTTCATAAAAGTATATTTTATTGTATAGTTTAGACTATAATAGATAATAGGTCATATAATATGCTGGGTCATAATTAGTTTTTTTTTATTGAAACCGAAAACAAAAGAAAATTATCAGAACTCTACCATTACTTCTGACAAAATGAAAGCATCACAATATACCAGACTTATGTTTCTGTCCATTGTAAAACAGTATCGGGCACCGCAGATGAATGCATTTGTCTTCACTTTAAAATAAATAAAATACTGCTCATTTTGAGAGGGACGTAAACAATAATTTTTGTCATAACTTTTCTCAATTGTATCCCTTCTGTCAGTTTTATTCTTTAATTTTTTAGCAGTGTTCAGGAAAATGTAAGTTGCAATTTTGAGACTTGACCTGCATTTTCATAACTATGGCATCAGGTGGAAAGTGGTACCAACCCAATCAGCAAATCAACTAAATTATCAGTGACAAACAGCTGTGAAAAATGTGGGCACTAGCATGACAATCCCTAAAAGTGTGAAGAGTATCCATAATTTTTCTTATTACTCTTTCAAATTTTCATTTCAGGTACACATTTACAACCATCTAGCATGGATATGACATGGATCACGGAGTCAAACTCTGAGCTCAGAGAAGATTCTAAGTGAGCTTGTTTCATATGGTCCCTTATGTGCTGAGATCCCAGAGAATGAGGATACGGCCTTCAAGGCTGCGAGGTTTAATGAAACTGTAGAGAGGTGACTGCATGATGGAGTTGATGTCAACATTAAACATGTTGGTAAGTCTATAGAACAGATCCTGTCCTATCCATGGAATCATTGTAGTGGTGGTTCTCTGCATCCACTCCACCAGTGAAAAAGATGACCAATCAGATCTGACACCATGAACCAGCTTTGATGGTTTCAGTCATGACCAATCAGATCTGACACCATGAGCCAGCTGTTACAGCCTCAGTCATGACCAATCAGATCTGACACCATGAGCCAGCTGTTCTAGTTGTAGAGGAGCTTGTGTGCCCATATTCCCAAGAGATGTTCTAGTGGTAGAGCAGCCTGTGTGCCCATATTCCCAAGAGCTGTTCTAGTGGTAGAGCAGCATGTGTGCCCATATTCCCAAGAGCTGTTCTAGTGGTAGAGCAGCCTGTGTGCCCATAATCCCAAGGGATGTTCTAGTGGTAGAGCAGCCTGTGTGCCCATATTCCCAAGAGCTGTTCTACTTGTAGAGGAGCCTGTGTGCCCATATTCCCAAAAGCTGTTCTAGTAGTAGCAATGCTATCAAGGGATCACCCAAGCTGGACAGGTCATAGGGCTGGGGCCAGGAAAAGCGAGACACAAATAAGTTGAAATCGGATGCTCTGGTCTACATGCCTAATATAACAGTACACCGTAACTCTCACCATGATGAAACTTCCTGTACAGGTCTTCAACAAACACTTTTCAAGCCATCTCATCTGCTACCATTCCCTTAAGATCATTCCAGGTCTTCCCCATCCTCTTCCTTCTCCTTCCACCTGACTTCTCCAAGTATATAAAAAGCAACTTTTAATTTATCGTTTCCACAAATATTTCAGGTAAAACCTTGCAATTCTCTTATTGTTCACTTTTCCGACTTTGTGAGAAAATTCTACCAACCAAACACATGTTTTAGATCAATTTTCATTTATTTTCTTGCTGTTGATTAAAAAAAACAACAAATTCCTAAAAACGGAAAGGTCACAGTATGTTGTTCCAGTTGGTAGCGAATCTTTTAAGGGGTGAAATATCCAGCAGTTAACTGCTGCAGGTACCAGAAACAGTCAGCAAAATCACCCCGTTACAATGTAGTGGAGTTATGAATTATGTCAGACTTATTAATATATGATGTACGTCATCTAGAAGATTATTGTTTAATGTAGATCTTGCGGAGGATTAATTTCAATGTACATTTTGCAGAAGATTAATTTTTGATGTAAATATTTCATAAATTAATTTCTGAATTATTTCATTAATATTTTGTTCTATTTTGTATGTGTTATAAATTTTAACGTACATCATGCAGAAAATGTAATTAGTTTTTTTTTTTTACCATACATCATGCAAACAAAATAACGTCATAAATTTTTGTAAAAGATAAATTTGCTGTGTATATTTTTACAGAAGATTATTTTATTATGTACATTTTAGAGACGTTTATTTGATTATCTACAGAATATTTTTACAGAAGATTAAATTATGTACATTTTTACAGAAGACTAATTTGTTATGTACATTTTTACAGAAAATAGATTAATTGGTTATGTACATTTTACAGAAGATTCATTTATGTGCATTTTACAGAAGCGTATTATGTTATGTGCTATGTCCCAAATATGGACTAGAAATGAATATCAAAAAGACTAAAACTATGATCATAAACAAAGAAAATTCTCAAGACCTACAATTAAATATCACAGTTGAGGGAATACATCTGGAGACAGTCCAGAGCTACAACTACATGGGACATATTATAACCAATGATGGAAAATGCAAAACTGAAATAAACAAAAGAATAGGTATGGCAAAAAGTAATTTTAATGCCATGAAAAATATACTAACAACAAAACAAATATCAGCAGGGCTGAAATTAAGAATGGCAAAATGTTACGTCTTCTCAATATTCCTGTATGGTGCAGAAACAAGGACATTAGACAAGAAAACAGAACAGAAAATTGAAGCCTTTGAAATGTGAATTTATAGAAGAATAGGTAGGCTACAATTGGATGGAAACAAAAGATAACAAACGATAAAGTTTTAAAACAACTGAAAATAAAAAGAGAACTACTAAACACAATTAAGACAAGACAAATGAAATTTTTGTGGCATGTTAAAAGACACAACAGCCTACTAAAAGTAATATTGGAAGGAAAAATGCAAGGTAAAAGAGGCAGAGGCAGACCAAGAGTAACATGGACAAGTAACATCAAAAGATGGACAAGTAAATCTATGTCAGCCTGCACCATCAAAGCAAGAAACAGGAGAATGGCGATCCATGGTAGCTAACCTTCATTGCAGAGAAGGCACACGATGATGATGATGATGATTATGTTACGTACATTTTGACAGAAGATTAATTTGTTAATGCACATTTTTACAAAAGATGTGCTTTTTGTTTAGAAGATTAATTTATTGTGTACATTAATATAGAAGATTATTTATGTGCATTTTTAAGAAGATTAATTTGTTACGTACATTTTGAAATAAGCATAATTTGTTTTATACATTTTGACAGAAGATTAATTTGTTATGTGCTTTTTTTTTAGAAAACTACTTTGTTATGTACGTTTTTACAGAAACATAATTTATGTACATTTTTACAGAAGATTAATATGTTATGTGCTTCTTTTGTAAGATTAATTTGTTATGTACATTTTTACACAAGCATAATTTGATACGTACATTTTTACAGAAGCGTAATTTGTTATGCTCATATTATAGAATATTAATTTTTTATGTATATCTTTGAGAAGAATAAATTTGATTGTAAACCTTACAAATTATCAATTTTTTATGTCTATCTTGATTCTTGATCCCTTCCGTATCGTTAGACATCGAATAAGGCTTGTAGTGTTTTTCACTACCTACTTCTGTTCTAGGTGAGATGTTCAATCTTATATAATGATTCTATGCCTGCCAACTTTGCTTCTCTTATAAGTGTTCTTTATAGCATATCTTTGTCGTCATATTTTTCTGTATCCTGAAAGTTTCCCATAAAAAGCCTGTTTTGGAATTCTCGTATTGTCTCTTCTCAGTACATGTCCAACATATGTCCCTCTTCTTTCCTTAATTTTAGATGAGATTGTTGGTTGCATGCCCATTTCTCTTATTTCAATATTAGTCTTGAATTCATTCCATTGTACACAGAGTATTTTTCTTAGGCATTTGTCTTCAAAAGCGTTTAGTTTTCTATCAATCTCTTTTGATGTTTTCCAGCTTTCACTTGCATAGGTAAGTGTTGATAATATATTTGAGTTGAATATTCTAAATTTGGTTTTCTTGTTTCGTATTGTTTATTTCCATATTTTGTCCAGGATATACATGTATATCTTACATATATGTTAGAGAAGATTATTGTTTGATGTATATCTTAGAGAAGATAATTGTTTGATGTATATCTTACAGAAGATTCCAGTGACAGTGTGTATACCATCAAGGACATGACCAGAATGTTGAGGCAGCTGAGACTGAAGCAGTACTCCCTATTGCATGTCGCTGTTGTTCATGGGACAATGGGGGTATGTATTAGGCAAACAGAAATAAAGTCGGTGTATTTAATTCTAAATAAAATCTTTAGGTAATAACAACCTCTTCACAATACAATTTTCTTGGAATTGGACACACGGTTGTTCGAGACATGTTCTTTAGCTGAAATTACCTAAGTGACTATGGCTCAAAGGAGATCCTAATATGACGCAAACTAAGCACTGCCCTGATAAAAATTCAGAAGTTTCTAACTTACATTCAGAATTGCTGTCTATGCAGCTTTCATTATCTTTTTCCGCCTTTCCACTATAAAAATAGTTATTATTTATGTAACGCCGCTGACATTGTGGTGTCTGTTTAAGTTCATCTTGCAAATTTGCTAAAATAACGATTGTCATCCTTATAACCCAGTGTTAATGAATTTCGCTTTTATCAGCGCTGCAAACACAAAAATATAGTTCAACTTCCAAGACAAATTTCACAAAATTGAAACAGTAAAAAAAAATTATGGCTTTCACTTTTACTCACAGAAATTATAAAATTATATTATTGTATAAACAAATACTGCAGTTCAGTGTTAATATGAGAGATTAAATGTCGTGAATTAAGCTAATAAAATATTATTAAATCACCTATGGTCACCTGCGTAGCGAGTATAAAAACACAAAAAGTAAAGATTCCCTCCATGCCTTGCTAGATGTATGGGGAATATGGTGTTAGTGACCACATTTTTCTATGATCACAACACATTTTTGGGTGATGTGGTCGGTATCCTGCCAGGCCGCCTTTACTTCCCAGAAAGATCTCTGGTATCCATTTTTAGAGGCTGGGTGAACCATGGAGTCTCGTCAATCCAAAATAAAATCCGCCACTGCTGAGGATCGAACCTGAACCATTCTGGTCAGGAAGTGAGCACACTAACCACTCAATCACCAAGGCTCCACAAAAATATACGTCTACTCCAAATACAAATTTAACAAAATTGAAATGGCTAAAAAAACTATGACTTTCACTTCTACCCACAGAAATTATGAAACTGTATTTCTGTATAAACAAATATAGGTATTCAATGTTAATTCTTCTACTTCTTCTATCCTTCCTCTGTTGCCGTTGGCGTTGAGGGGAGAAACAATCTGCGATTCTTTGCTCTTCTGTTGGCCTCTTCTGATGTTATTCCTCCTAGTGACTCTAGTGTTCCCTTTATCCATCTCTTTCTCGGTCTTCCTCTTAATCTGACGTTTTCGTAGCGTTTGTTTATGGCTCTTTGATTCATTGTTAGTTCTTTCTGTCTTGTTATGTGGCCGAACCAATTTATCTGTTGTTTCTTTATGTATAAAGTCCTCAGTGCGTGGGCAAGCACTGGTAACATAAACACAGCCCTTACTCTGCGACAGAACTAGCACAGCGGCAGAGGACAACGTAACATACACACAACAGTGCTCAGAGCCAAATTAATGGAGAAACAATTGCGATCATACAATGTTAATTAGAGAGATTAAATGTGAATTAGGTGGATCGTAATATAAAATATATAGTCATGGTGTCATTTTTTCTGGGAGTGGCAGGCTAGACAAACATTCCGGTCAGACTTTGCAGAAGGGAATTCTGTATTTGACATCACGGCTGAATGAAACTACGGTGGAAGTTTTAAAGAGCTGCCATTCAGATGTGGACAATTTGTTGCTCGCAAATATTTCCCTCTTTTGATCCTGACGCATGCAGTCAGCTGTGGGTCACTGACCGTACTTAGGTCAGTTGTTGGATCAGCGTCTTGGGCCCTGATGATGAATTTTGTGTAGAAGTATTAAAGAAAATGAAGTGGGGGTGGGCACCAAGTTGCTCATCCAGTAACTGAGTTGAGAGCAGACAGTTCCTGCGTCAGGAATAGCATATGACAGAGCTGATTCCACCCCCCCCCCCCACCCCAGTATTGCTTGTAGAAATAAACTAATCAGTTTGACCAAGTAAAAAGGGATGAAAGAGGGTAGGCAACCCAGTGCTCAGAAATGCTGTGTTGAGGTCAGATATATTAGGCTGAAAGGTACAGATATAAAAGCCTGGCTGTAAAGCTCAAAATAATACATCTACGCCCACTTAACCTTAGATTATAAGACCTATCTGTGAGTGTTTTCATGATTTCATCATAAAAATTACTACCACTTAATTATTACATTTGGAGTTCCAAAAATATTATTTTCTTTGAACTGTTGCTACACAGCTTTGTGTTTACCTAAGTAGAGACATGGGAATTGGATGCTGTAATAATTTCCTAGGTTACATTAGATTTATGGAATGAAATTCAACTCCATCGTGCTGTGGCTGCTGGAGGTGTTATGTTGTCTATTCACACAGCTGCCCTAAGTCTGTCAATCCATCCGCATATTCAGCTCCCTCTAAGTTTTGTTTGCTGTCCATCTGGTGTTACAAAGGTTTGTTTCATGTCTCACTGACGGTCAAGGAGATTTCTCCCATCATAATAGAAAAAATTAATGTCTTGAAATTAAGACAATTATAAAAAAACAGCCAGTTTTGTATGATACCATACACATCTGAATGCCTGCTCTTTGAAACATCTACCTTAGTTTTATGCAGTCGTGATGTCAAATACATAATTCCCTCCCGCTGTGTCTGACCGGAATGTTTCTAGCCCTCCGCTGCTGGAAAAATTACACCTGGACTATAATTTTTATTCTATCTATCTATTGACCTTTTGAGCCGTAGCCGACCCATAGGGCGTAGACCAAGATACTCCTTCTCCTATCTGAATTTTTGTTCTAGCAGTTTTCTTTTAAATATATTTTATCAAATCTCGCCATTTGTCTCTGTTCTGTGCAAGCTGCTCTATCTCATTGAGGGAGCCGAATCCTGCTGCTCTTGCCTCTCTCATCAATGTTCTTCTCAGTGTCTCCCTGGGTCTTCCTCTTTTTCTCTTACCTGTTGTTTCCCACATGAGGGCTTGCTTTGCTATTCGGTTATTATCTCTTCTCATCACATGTCCAACGTATGACCATCGTCTTTTCTTTATTACTGAAAATATTAGTGGTTGATTGGCGATTTCTCTAATTTCCTCATTTGTTTTGAATTCGTTCCATGCTATACCAAGTATTTTCCTTAGACATTTATTTTCGAATGTGTTCAACTTTGTTTCTATATCTCTTGTTGTTTTCCAGCTTTCACACGCATACGTAAGGGTTGATAGTACATTTGATTTGAATAGTCTAAGTTTTGTGTTTGTGCTGATGAGTTTTGATTTCCACAACTTTTCAAGGCTTCTGAAAGACATTGCTGCTTTAGCTATTCTGATTCTAAATTCTTTACTTGTATCCCCTTCTCGATCAATGTGACTTCCAAGATAGATAAAGTGATCGATCTCTTCTGCTGGTTTGTTTTCCATGTATATTTTGTCATCTGTTGGAATTAAACTTTTCATGACTTTAGTCTTTTCATGATTGATCTCAAGCCCAATTTTGCTGGCTATTGATGATAGTTCATTTGTGTTTTCCTGCATCGTTTTTATCTGACTGCTGATGAGAACTATGTCATCAGCAAAGTCGAGGTCCTCCAAATGGTCTCCTTGTATCCATTCGATGCCTTTATTACCAGTGCAGCATTTCTTCATTATGAAGTCCATAACAATTCCAAATAACAAGGGCGATAAAATACATCCCTGTTTAACCCCAGTTTCTATTGGGAAACATTCGCTCATTCCTTCCTCTGTTCGAACTGCACATGTGTAACCATCATACATGTCTTTGATAATATTTATGATTTTTGATGGTAAGCCATATTGCTTCAGAATTTTCCACAAAGAATCTCTATGAATACTATCAAATGCTTTTTTGAAGTCAATGAAGTTAAGTACAAAAGGTTTTTGCTTTTCAATGTGTTCCTCCAATATAAGGCGTAGAGTGAAAATGTGGTCAAGGCAATTTTTATTACGATCCATTTAATTCATGACATTTAATCTCTCATATTAGTATTTTGAATCTAGATTTATGTATACAGCCGTAAAGTATAATCATTTCTGCGAGTAAAAGTGAAAGTCATAATTTTTTTGACTGCTCCAATTTTTTTAAACTTATCAGGAGAAGATCTGTGTTTTTGTGCTCGTGGCGTCTGTGTTCATAAATGATATTAATCATAATTTACAATCCGCTTAATTCACGACATTTAATCTCTCATATTAACATTTAAAATCTGTATTTGTTTATACAACAATACAACCTAATAATTTCAGTGAGTAGAAGTAAAAGTCATAATTTTTTTGACCGCTTCAATTTGGTTAAATTGCATTTGAAGTTGAAACACTGCGTCAGTGAAAGTGAAAGTCATCAACACTGGGCTATTAGATGGCAGTTGTTATTTTAGCAAATTTGTGAGTTGAACTGAAACAACAGACAGGAAACTGTTGACAGCGTTATATAAACAATTATTATTTTTACAGCAGCAAGGTGGCGAGGAAAGGTTCTGAATGTAGGTTAGAAACAGCAGAATTGTTGTCAGAAGAAGGGTCTCATTTGTGTCAATGTGACTTAGGTCATTTCAGCTACAAAGCATGCCCCGTACAGACGTGCATTGTATTTTTTATGGTCTGCGCGTTTATGTCCGATCCAACATCAAGGGAAACAAATCCAATACCCAAGTGTCACTGGAAGTAAGAATTAGGAGGGAGGGGGGCGGTGGTGATGTTTGCAGGCAGCAAACTGTCAAATTTCAAGAATTTTTATTTTTGAGGTGGTAATTTTTACGACTGTATCATAATATATATTTGATGTCTATCAAAGGGTAAAGGACTATCAGCTCATTTGAGTAATGGCGTAAAAACAAGAATGAGAAAGAAAGATTAGCATATGAATAGATGGAAAGAAGTAAGGCAGGTGCTTGAAAGTAAGATTTTAAAAGATAGCCAGAGTAGATTTGAGAAAAAAAAATATTATTTTATGTCGCATATTACCATTACTGGTGTATGTCGGAGGGGCTCATGGCAGGAACTTAGAGATAAAGGCCGCTTGGTCAAATAAGTCGCCACAATATGTGAGAATAAAAATTTTTATTTCACCCCTGATAGAAAAAATCCTTTCTATCTACTGCGGGTTTCAAACACAGCACGCAGGCTTTTCAGCCAGTGAAATAGTGGATTTTGACACACAGCCATGTGCTTCTCAGGACTGAATAGGTAAATCTGGAATAAAAAGATAGGGTAGATCAAAGAGAATATTTGTGAGAAATCTAAAAATGTTTAAATTGTTAATGTTTACGAATAGACTCAAGATGTAACAAAGCTTGTCAGATCATCAGTCGCATATCACCACTATTGTTCAACATGGAAATAACTGTAGAGGCAAAACGGGCACTATACAATGTTCATCCCAATGTTGTGCTACCAATGCCAGTCAGCGACCCTAGATGCAAGATCAATTTTTAAAATAACTATTAAGATATGAAATGTGTTAGACGAATGACAAGAAACAGCCTGAGAGCTTAGATCAGAAACAAAAAACATGAAAAAAGCTAGAAATAATTCCCGCCATAGGATACATAAAGTAGAAAAAAAATAGTGAAGTACCCCCGTCACGCCAAGTGGCGTATAGGGAATATGATGTTAGTGACCATAAATTTTACAGACCTTCGGCACATGATTTTTGGGGTAATGTGGTTGGTATTATGCCCGTGCCGCTTCACTTTCCCAGAAAAAAATCCGGTACCCATTAATGGCTGGGTGAACCCGGAAGCCGTCGGTTGGGATCGAACCCTACCCCTTGTCCTTTGTAGTCCAGTTCACTAACCACTGAGCTATCGCGGCACCAGGATACATAAAGAAACAACAAATAAAATGGTTTGACCATGTGATAAGACAGAAAGACCAAAACACAACATATCAAGCCTTCAATAAACGTTATGAGAACATCAGACCCAAGGGCTGACCATGAGAAAAAAAGGATTGATGGAATATTAAAAACACAATGAAACATAACAGCAGGAGAGACCAGCAGAGGAGTTAAAGACCACAAAATATATCTTCCCACGATGCTAAAAAGCAAATGAGGAAGGAAAGAGGAAGATAAAGGTAATGTACAAGACTTGAATCGGCATCTTACTACATGAGTTTTCACCCATATGTGCTCGGCCGTCTATCCATAAGTGTTCTGAGACTTCTGGATAGTGTCGCTTCTGGCATGAGGATATTTTTTTCCAACCACAAGCACAATTCACACTGTTTCCAGCGAGAATTGAACACAGGTTGTCCAAACGTCGGTAGCCCAGTCGGGTGGTTTTTCCAAATAGGCTACCAAAACCCCCTAGAAGATTATGATTTTGTATGATTCTCAAGGTTCCATGACATTGACACATATCATGACTTGTTTTCACAGACAATATGGCTACTTCTCTCCCACGGAGCTAATGTGAACATAACGGACTAGAATCATGTGTCACCTCTGTCACTGGCTGTAGCCATACAACGACCAGATGTAGTTAAACTTTTTATTGAAGAAGGTCAGTCTATTTCTAACAAATTATTAGAAGAAACTGATCAGATTAAAACATATTTGTTTTTTACATGCCAACTTTATATCTCTGAAGTCCACAGGGACTGAATATTTGTATGAATATCACTTTTTATTATTATTTGACTCTGGTAGTCATATGCTTAGGTGCCTCTCTCCATATAGGCAGGTATTCTTCAACTTTAGAGGTACTTTCATTTTTATTCTTAAATTTTGTTGTTTTTTGGATAGATTTTGTCCTTTCAGTTTAGCCCATGCAGTGGTTAATTTCAACCTACTCCTTTCTAATGTTCTGTCAATCCATCTTATCATGGTCAGCCGTTGAGTCTGGTGTTCTTGCAAAGTTTATTGAAGGCTTGTTGTATTGTGTTTTGATCTTTCTGCCTTATCACGTGGCCAAACCATTTTATCTGTTGTTTCTTTATATATTCTATGGCAGGGATTATGCCTAGATTTTTTTCAGTTCTACACTTCTAATCTTATCTCTCAGGCTGTTTCCTGTCATTTGTTCTTGAGTCCATGTCTGGCATTGGTAGCACAACAATGTTCTGTATATTGTCCCATTTTATACCTCTAGAGTTATTTCCTTGTTGGGTAATAGTCATGATATCTGTCTGATGATTTGACAAGCTTTGTTGCATCTTGAGTCTATTTCTGCTGTTTGTGAATTGTCGTTGTGACTAACCGATGTTACAAATGTAAAAATTCTATAAAATAGTATGGTTTTAATTCAAGCATATCTTATATGGGGGAAAAAGGGGTGGGGGGTCTAGTGGTAAGACCTCAGCCTCTAGACAAGAGAGAAAATGAATGTCCAAAACAAGAATATCCAGGGTTCGATTCCCACTGGCGGTGACATTTTTTAAAAATTAATAAAATCTAATCCATGGCTTTACCCTCCCCTGGCCTCTTGGTAGTATGATCCAAAGTTATGAAATAAAATTAATGTTAGACTTTAGAGGAATGAAGTTTACCATAAGTGTGTGATATTAACAACCTTGATTCTTGATCCTACCATCTTCATCCTACAACCTACGTCAATCTTCTTTCCTTAAATGTAGATGAGATCTTTGGTTGCATGACCATTTCTCTATTATTTCAATATTAGTCTTGAATTCAGTCCATTGTAGATGAGATCTTTGGTTGCATGACCATTTCTCTTATTTCAATATTAGTCTTGAATTCATTCCAATGTAGATGAGATCTTTGTTTGCATGGCCATTTCTCTTATTTCAATATTGGTCTTGAATTCATTCCATTGTAGATGAGATCTTTGGTTGCATGCCCATTTCTCTTATTTCTATATTAGTCTTGAATTCATTCCATTGGACACAGCATATTTTTCTTAGGCTTTTGTCTTCAATAGTTTTTACTTTTCTCTCAATCTCTTTTGTTATTTTCAGCTTTCACATACATAGGTAAGTGTTGTTAATACATTTGAGTTGAATATTCTAAGTTTGGTTTTCTTGCATATCATTTTTGATTTCCATATTTTGTTAACACCACAAGGTTCTACAACGGTTTCCCCACTAATTAACAACTTACTATCTATTAAATGAAAGGAACTAAATAATGAAATGTGAAGAGAAACAAGAGGTGACAATGTCTGGGAATTGTTCAGTTGGTATTGTTTGACCTTTTCTAAAAAAGTTTCATGAAATTACAGAAAATAAAACACAGGCTTGAAGTACTTGAATTACCTGATTATCTTTAATTACCTGTCAACTTTTCAGTGTTCCTCCTTTGGTCACCTTCAAACGCGACAGGAGTCTGAGAGGCATTCTTGTCACGAGCCGCGTTCCCCACTAAAACCACAAACATCTTGGTAAATTTCTATGTGAACGTCAAATTTGCGGAACTTTTGAACATGTGCTTTGCACCTATTTGGTCCTGTTCCCTAACAGGTGATTTCACATCAAATGGGCGGTTTACTAGTGTGTCACAGAATATTATCTAAACCATAATATGTAAGCATTGCCAGATGACATATGTGGGCGAGTCTGGATGACACTTGAGTGACAGATTTTTGTGAGCATCTCCGTGATGTTGAGCAAAAGACTTGGCAGCCCGGTGTCTGCCCATTTCAACTCTCCAGGCCATAGAGGTAAACCTAACATGCAAGCCACTGGTATTGCCTCGTGTCACTGTAGCAATCGCAGTTGGTTAGTCTTTGAGAATCATCTCATTGCCCAGTTGGGTCCACGGACACCCCAAGGCATGAACATATTGCTCTCATATACATCGGACATCTACCACCAAACATTTCTTACCCTCATGCACTACCGCACCTGCACATGTATGTATATTTGTCAGCATATGTATTAGCACATTTTGACACCTTCTGGTTTTCTTTTGTGTGCTTTGTGGTAATATATATACACTTATGCTTGTACGCATATATGGTTATGTACACATGCTTTTTTGCACATGCGTTCGGTGTGTACATCCACAGTTAGATATACACAGTTTATAGGTATCTTGTACCCACCTCCCCATATTTTTAGAACCCTTCCTTTTTATTTCTTCCCTGACTGCTTGGTCAGTGAGATATATAATTGGTCAGCCCGCCCACCTATTTTAGTTCATTCAGAGGCTGACCAAGCTTTGGACCACAGGGAAGTGACTTTTTTTTTCCTTTTCTTGAGTATCTGGCATATTATCGCCATGTAGTTAGATTTGTGTATATATCCTCATATATATTTTTGTGTTGTTGTTTGTTGTTCCAGCTGAAGGCCTACTTGTTGGCCAAAACGTCAACTTTTGTTTTGAACTCGCTTACGTAAAGCTGTTACCATCCCACTTTTTTTTTTTAATTGTCACTTTATCTGCCTTCTGCAATAATTTCATTCTCATTAATGGGTTTGTTTACTTCCAGGAATCATCAAAGGCCATTCAAAATTTGGTCGAAGAGATGAAGCTACTGGGATCTCTCACAGCTTTGTTTCTCTCTAAAGTGTTTGGAGGCTGCTGTCTTAGGAATTAGCCAATTGCTTTCTATACAAGCACATGCACACATGAGCTGACACACAGGCACTTACACAACTACACACACTCATTCTCACACATAAATCAAGGGAAGTAATCATACAATAAAAGAAAACAAAATGTCTCAGTTTTAAATTGTTGAATTTATTCTTGTTTATGTTCAGTCTTCTATATTTTCTTCTTCTTGTCTTTCTCTTTCTTCTGTTGTTGATCTTTCTACATCTGCTTCTCTGCTATTTTTACTTCTTGTTCTTCAGCTTTTTCTAATTATTCTTCTGTTCTTCCTCCTCTTCTCTTTTTTCCTCGTCCACTTTTTCCTCCTTTTCATCTTCTCCTTTATCCTCATATTCTTCTTGTTTCTCCTTGTTCTTCTTATTTATTTTTTCCTCTTCTTCATCTCCTTCTTCTGTTTCTGTTTCAATGTCTTCTTCCCCTGTTCCTACTTTTATTACTACTATTTATTTTTTTGCCTTCCTCTTTTTTCTTCTTCTTCATTCCATAACCTTGGGGATTGTTGGGTCACCACTGACAGACCTCGTCAATGTTGTACATTTCTCTTTATCTCCGATCTTTTGTTGAGACTGAAAGTTGAGACCTGTCCATTGTTTCATGTTACTTTGCTATCTCTACTTCCAATCTTTCTTTGAGACTGAAAGTTGAGACCTGTCTATTGTTTCATGTTACTTTGCCATCTCTATCTCTGATCTTTCTTTGAGACTGAAAGTTCAGACCTGTCTATTGTTTCATGTTACTTTGCTATCTCTACTTCCAATCTTTCTTTGAGACTGAAAGTTGAGACCTGTCTATTGTTTCATGTTACTTTGCCATCTCTATCTCTGATCTTTCTTTGAGACTGAAAGTTCAGACCTGTCTATTGTTTCATGTTACTTTGCTATCTCTACTTCCAATCTTTCTTTGAGACTGAAAGTTGAGACCTGTCTATTGTTTCATGTTACTTTCCCATCTCTGTCTCTGATCTTTCTTTGAGACTGAAAGTTGAGACCTGTCTATTGTTTTATGTTACTTTGCCATCTCTATCTCTGATCTTTCTTTGAGACTGAAAGTTGAGACCTGTCTATTGTTTCATGTTACTTTCCCATCTCTACCTCCAATCATTCTTTGAGACTGAAAGTTGAGACCTGTCCATTGTTTCATGTTACTTTCCCATCTCTACCTCTGATCTTTCTTTGAGACTGAAAGTTGGGACCTGTCTATTGTTTCATGTTACTTTGCCATCTCTATCTCTGATCTTTCTTTGAGACTGAAAGTTGAGACCTGTCCATTGTTTCATGTTACTTTGCTATCTCTATCTCTGATCTTTCTTTGAGACTGAAAGTTGAGACCTGTCTATTGTTTCATGTTACTTTGCCATCTCTATCTCTGATCTTTCTTTGAGACTGAAAGTTGAGACCTGTCTATTGTTTCATGTTACTTTGCCGTCTCTGATCTTTCTTTGAGACTGAAAGTTGAGACCTGTCTATTGTTTCATGTTACTTTGCCATCTCTATCTATCATGGTTCTCCCTTAACAATCATATCGTTAACATGGAAACACCAGTGGTACGAATGGAAGCTGATGAGGTGACCAGGGACAGGTTGATGTGATAGTTCGAAGTTTAGTTTGATCACATCCTGTGTTTTAGGCTCAAGACGACCATGTGATAACAAAATCCCACAAAAGATTAGATGTCTTTAAGGTCACAGCAACTGCTAACATCGAACAGAGGCTACCTACCCTTCTATTACAGTGACTAGTCCTCGCACTAATTGTGTACACCTTAGCAATTCTAACTGTCAGTAAAACATAAATTGACAGGCTGGAGAAAATACAGAATGAAGCTATGCGCTTTATCTCGGGGATGTACTAGAGACACTCCCTGTGTAGCAATGAGATATCTTCTTGACTTTCCAACCATGGATGGCAGGATCAAGTTCTGGAGGGAAGGAGCATACCTGAAGATAAGGAGCATTCATTGCACAACTAGCTTAACACAGGGAAAGGTGTCAGGCTAAAAAGAGGCAAATCATGGGTGGGCCGAGCAGAAGATATCATCAAACAGGCCTGTGGGTTTACCAATAGCAACACTGATGAGCAGTGGATACAGGTGCCTACATCATCCGGAGGATCATTCTCGTGTATTATCACGCTCGATTGGAAATGTAGGGAACAGAACTCGGTCGTGATCAATTCGGATGTCATATAGGATAACACCAATGAAAAGGATGCAGTCATCTATACAGACAGATCTGTAATACGACACCAAAGGAGTGTATGGGCACTTACAGCATGCTCGGACAGCGGTGCATGACAATGGAGGTAATGGCAGTGACTAGGGCATTCATTTGGTTAGAGTCACAAGACTACACCTACGTCTGCATACTAAGTGATCCGTTGAGCATGATAGGAAAAGTTGAGGCGGGCTCTGTACTCATGCAATGGGTAGAGTCATTGCAGAAGTCAAAAATACGTAATGTCACCGTTGTCTACGTCCCTGTACGTGATGGAGCACGGGAAAATGTAACAGCGGACAGGTTGGGTAGCTGCGCTGTCATTGAAGACGGTCAACCAATGAGTCGGGCGAATATCATCAATGACCTCCGACGTGTGTGAAATGCACAGGAATTTGACAACCATGAGTCCACATCACTCGTTCGAATGAAAGAGATGGGAGTTAAGGTGTGCACAGCTAGAAGCGAGAAACTTAGTGGCCGTATTAAAAAAAAAAAAAACTTATCAACCAACACAAACCTCAAGTCGTCAGTCTTTGGACACTGGTACTTGCTGAGGAGGGGATCTGAACACCTATGGACATGTTCGGAATGCAATGATGATGACCCGCAAATAAATCTATACGGTGCTACTTCTAGATATGGTGGTTTTCTTGAACGTGTATCTGTGGAGCATGTCTGTTATCTGGGATACGATGTTCTTCCATGTCGTTATATGTTCTCTCCTTGAGAGCGACTGATATGTGTCCATAGAGATTGATGTTATGTGTTGACGCGCTGTGTGGTGATGTTAAATATCGACGTTATTTGTTATATGTTGACGTTATTTGTTTCATGTTATATGTTGACGTTATTTGTTATATAAAGGTAAAGGTCAAGTACAAGACTTGAACCGGCGTCTTAGCACGCGAGTTTCCACTCCTACATATGTACTCGGCCGCCTCTCCAGAAATGTTCGGAGATTTCTGTATAGTGTCGCCTCAAGCATCGAAACTCAGATGCGAGGCAACATTCCTCACCTTCCCAGGGTAATACCCTGGTAGCCATTTCTGCCAACGGCTGGGTCGACCGTAGGGGTGTTTTTTTTTTTTCCAACCACGAGTACAACTCACACTGCTCCCAGCGGGAATCGAACACGGGTTGTCCGAACGTCGGTAGTCCAGTCGGGTGGTTTTCCCAACTAGGATACCGAGGCCCCCGTTATTTATTTGTTATATGTTGATGTTAGGCCAACGGGGAAATCTGCCTTGTTTGTCCATTTGCCGATCACTATTATGATTGATTTTTGAACGTTCAGTTTGGCTCCACTGCCCGGACCGAAATCTTTGAACGTCTCTAATATGTTTTGGATGGACCTTTCTCTTAGTGGGAAGAAAATGGTGTCGTCTGCATAGGTGGGCAACTTTTGTTCTCCCCTGACTTGTATAAATATATGTTAGTTTATCATCAAGATAACATACATATACTATTATGGATCCACTTCTACTGAATACGATTTTGACGATGTCACTAGATAGGGCACACATACCGCGGCAGCCATTTGGGGATATTACTCGACATGCATTTTTTAGAATCTCCCAAGAAAAAAGGCAAATTATTTTTGAAGAAATATATACAAATGTTGCATAATATTTTGGTCTCCTAGTTCTAAAGCAACCAATTTAAATAAAATAACGTGATCTACCCTTGAATTGTTGATGAAGATATTAATATAAGCTTGTATTAATATAAGCTTGAGCAAATTTAAGTTATCCACTTTCTTTTTTTTTTTTCACAAGTTCAAGTCAACTTAGTAAGAAGGTCTCTATCAAACAAGGTGTCCCACAAGGCGGATTCTTGTCCCCAACACTCTTTTTAATTTTCATAAATGACATCGTAATGGACATTCCATCCAGAATACACTCAGCAATATACGCAGATGATCTGGCGTTATGGGCTCGCGAGGAAAGTATGTCGGTGGCTAGACCCAGGATGCAAGATGCCCTAGCTGAACTTGAAAAATGGACGAACACCTGGTTCTTACCAATCAACGAAAAAAAACTACATATACAATTGTTATCCTATCAAGAAACACACTCTCTGCAAACTTGAAAATAAAAGACCATACACTCCTTATTGACCAAAACCCAACATATCTTGGCGTCACCAAGAATCGCAGAATGACTTGGAAAAATCAGATAGACAGAGCAAGGAAAAAAGCCAGAAAACGAACAAATATTATAAAGAAATTGGCAGGAACGGACTGGGGGGCAGACAGCAACATTTTGAAAAGACTATACGTAGGAAGAGTCAGACCAGTTCTAGAGTACGGAGTCACAGCCTGGGCTATGGCTTCCAAATCACACCCTAGCAAAATTAACAAAACACAGAACCAAGCTGCCCGTATCATCACTGGTGCTATGAAATCTACACCTATCAAGACTCTAGAAACAGTAACAGGTTTGTAACCCTTAGATGACAGACGGGTCACTAATGTATTGCAACAAGCGGAGAAATATAGAAGGCTCCTTAGCCACTCCATGCACTAAAGAATAACTGGTTCCGGAATTGTACGACTAAAGTGGAGCAACTTCGCTGCAATTGCCAATGAACTAACTACTGGAGACCCAGTACTTTTCCAAACAATATCGAAACCCTTGGGTTTCTGATATGTCTCCTCGTGGAAAACATAAAATACCAGAACTTAAGGACAATATAACAGGAATCATGAAAAAGGCACCCAATCAG
The DNA here is from genome assembly GCA_032433765.1 of Megaustenia siamemsis. Taxonomy (NCBI): domain Eukaryota; kingdom Metazoa; phylum Mollusca; class Gastropoda; order Stylommatophora; family Ariophantidae; genus Megaustenia; species Megaustenia siamemsis. The sequence goes on along the minus strand of JAVIAB010000051.1, from coordinate 70,379,975 downwards.
ACACAGAAAGAAAACACGTAGCAGAAAAACACATACACGATACCTACCCACAGAACTCTTGGTCCCACATATACACAGATGGCCCTGTTTCAAATGCCACCAGAAATGGAGGTGGGGGGGGTGTTCTTGACGCTGAATAATCAGGACGAGATCACCAAGTCAATAGCAACTGGAAAATTCTCAAACAACTTTAAAGCAAAAACTGAGGCCATCAGAGATGCTGCAGCACTGGCTACTCAACACAAAAATAACATGCACAATAAATTGGGTGTGTGAGAGAGAGAGAGAGAGAGAGAGAGAGAGAGAGAGAGAGAGACAAGATAAGAGGGCTAATCAATACTGCAAGCCAATGTCTATTTTTTTTTTTCTTACTAAAACACTAACGCTGCTGGTTTATACAAGTGCAGGCATAGACGAAAGTATTAGAAGAAAACGGACAGAGCAGTAATAGAAGAAATAATCTGTAGACAGTTATATTTGAGGTTTGCATTAATTTATAAATAGTTATTATAGAGGTTTGTTTATTAGTAGATATAGACCAGACACATAGACCATTAAGCTCTCGCTGTAGGCAAAAAATTAATAGCAGGGGTACAGATCAACTTAGCAGCTTGTCGTTATATTGTATAGGTACGGCTTTTGAACACTAGTCCAACTGCTAAATATTTTTTGCTACGTTTATTTATTATTATTTTTCCGAGCGCTTCTATACTGCTCGCCTACTTGTCTCCTTCTCTTTGTCTGTATTTCATGTTGCTACATTTGCTAATATCTTCCATTCTTCACCCGCTCCATTATTGCTATATGTCAGTTGCCGACGTGTCGAAGGTTGCCCCAACCCCATCCACTTGTATTGTGGTATATTCTGAAAGACTGCTAAATCTTCATCTTTAATGAAAATATTTAACACACTGATCTTATTTGTCATCTCGCCCTCTACTTTTACCTACAGTTAAATTTCCACCCGTAGATTCCGAATCTTTCATTATCTCAGTATATTTCTTTTAGCGAATCTTCACTTCTTTAGTATTTGAAATGCATATTCCTTATTTTAAAAAAAAGAAAGAATCTATAAACGTGTGTATAATATAATGGTAAATATACATAAAATTGACTTGTTTGTTCTACCGCTTGACCTATCGTTTTAATATCGCCAAGAACAACCACGATAGAAGCTGCTCGACAATACAGGGTCGGGCAATTACTATCGTTGACGAGCATCAGTTTGTTTCAAACAATCTGTAACATACACTCGGAATGGTTTATGTTTTTGTTTCCCCCAAGATGCCCTTTATTCGGCTTTATAGCAAATTGGCATCAGCCCTTTTCTTTTGTCCATCTTCTTCTTCATTGCCAATGTTACTATCACAATGTTTTAACTCTTCTTCTTTCCTTCCTCATTTGTCTTTCAATTTGTATTGATATATATATCAATAAGTCCGGTTGGGATTTTTATTTGTGATTTCTCTCTGCGGCAACCACCCCTGGTCTCAGCAGCGAGGCCCGGCTTGAAACGTCAATTACTCATCGACGGAAAAAAAAACATGAGTACCTCCGAAGTCGGAGTTATCTGCATGTGCGGCGAGTGACACCTGTGCACAAGGATGCCAGGGAAAAATGGATTAACACGCAAAATTCAGTTCCTAGTCTATAGGGACTTCGTAAGAGTTGAAAGCTGACGAACGCAACAACAACATAACACATAACAGTAACACATAACACCAAACACTATGGACACACATTTCCGTCGCTCTCAAAGAGAGTACATAAACCTATATGGAAGATCATCGTATCCCAGATAACAGACATGCTCTACAGATACAAGTGCAAGAAGACCACGATATCTGGAAGTAGCACCATATTCACTTATTTGCGGGTCATCATCATTGCACTCTGAACATGTCCTTAGCTGCTCAGATCAACTGCACTGGAAGGGTCAAGAATCAAAGTTGTTGCTCACGTAATAAAAAATATGGCAATTATCAAATTCAAAGTGCAACTAAGACCATATCGCTAAGTTCTGGGAACTTTCAACATTCTTCTGAGAAATCCCATCTATGTGGCCTTTAATCGTCTTTTCAAATGTTTGTCTACTGTCCATGATATGGTATGTTAGCTTGTCTGTCTGTGCTAGACATGGCTCATATCTTGGTGTGTGTCAAGTTAGTCATATCTCATTTCTTGGTGTGTGTCCGTGTTAATCATGTCTCATATCTTTGTGTGTGTCTGTGTTTAGTCATATCTCATATCTTAGTGTGTATCTGTGTTAGTGAATGTACGTGTCTTATTCAAATTATTTGTGAGCATGTGGGCGAATGTACCAAGTATATCAAAATTATTTGTGAGCATATGGTTGAATGTACCTGTTTTATATTAACTTGCACATATATTGCCAGAACTATTTCATTTTTAAATACTCTTGAATGTATATATGTAAATAGAATTTATTTTTATAAATCATTTGGTAAATGGCAGCAACCATTATTATATTAACATTATGGGCCTCAGGTCCAAATTAGATCACATCACAACACTCATACATAAGCACAAGCCAGATTTAATTTTACTACAGGAAACAAACATACACACAGACGACCACGCATCCCGCATCACAACACGGCTAGGCCTACATCACGCGTGCTTTAGCCTAGCCACAAACAAAACCGGTTCAGTTGTGGCAATTTCACAAACAATTGAATCGTCCTGGACGATCATTAGGAAAGACAGAGATAGTGACGGCGGGACAGCCATAGTTCAATAAAAGACGACGACAAACACACATACACCATAGTCCGCACCACCACATTACGGACAGCAACCTATCTTTTACGACAGACTAGACAGCCTGCTTGCAGGCTCATACAGGGGACACAATATTATTTTAGGGGGAGACTTTAACTCCGTCCTGACAGATATGGACATCATTGGCGTAAGTAATCATGTCATGTGATCATTATGAGAATAACTCAAAACAACAGAAATGGAATCCAGTGGTCACTGACCAAGCAACTTAATGATTTAGACTTTAATGATGACATAGCTCTCCTATCACACAGCCATCAATAGATGCAGGATAAAATGAACATACTTGATGAGAGATCACAACAGCTAGGACTAAAGATTAATAGAGATAAGACCAACATTATGAGAATTAATGCAGTTGGCAATAACCAAATAAAACTAGGAGAAATACCTCTACTAGACGTATAATCTTACATATATCTGGGCAGTAATATAGATAAAGAGGGAGGAACAGAAAATGATACCAAAATAAGGATATCAAAAGGAAGAGGAGCTTTCACTGCACTGGGAAAAATATAGAAATCCAAAGAAATTAGGTTAAATACAAAAATGAAAATTTTCAACTCAAATGTTAAGTCGGTCCTATTATATGGCTGTGAAACATGGAGAATAACAAAATTGACAATCACGAAGGTACAGACTTTCATTAATGGATGCTTACGCAGAATAAAGGGATGGAAATGGCAGGACAAAGTCACTAACGTGGAATTATGGAAATGTACCGGTCAAATACCAGTGGATAAAGAGATACAGCGAAGACGATGGCGATGGATAGGACACACACTACGGAAGCCAACTGAGAGTATTACACAACAGGCCCTTTTTTGGAATCCCCAGGGGAAAAGACAAAGAGGAAGACCAAGGAATTCTTGGAGAAGACAGATCGAAGCAGAGATGAAGATGATGGGGAAGACATGGAATGATCTTAAAAGAATTGCAAAAAACAGAACGACTTGGAAAGTGTTTGTTGAAGACCTATGCTCCACTGGGAGCTAAAAGGTAGAAGAAGAAGTAGTAGAAGAAGAAGAAGAGAGCCTGCTTGCGGGCTCATACAGGGGACAAAATATTATTTTAAGGGAGACTTTAAATGCGTCATGACAGATATGGACATCATTGGAGGAGAAGTCAGGAAGCAGATAAGGAGAACAAGTAAAGAAAACAATCACCAACTGGATATTTTACATACAATAATTGACACTCACGGTTTGACTGATGCATATAGACACATACACCCACACGGCATGGACATCACACACAAAAACCACTCCTACAACAGGGCAACACGGCTAGACAGGATTTATGTCCCGTCCACAAACTTCATCAGCCAGGCCACACATATCACAAACAACACTCAAGTTTACAGGCCACAAAGCAGTCATTGCAACAATTAACACCGCATACACTAACACTCATTTCAGGAGGTCACCTCACTGGAAATTCAACAACACCCTACTGCAGAACAAAAAAAAAAAACATAACACATTAAACAAATTATCCAGCTATACTCTGACGACAAAGACACAGATGACATACAGCAACATTGGGAACTCATCAAAAACACTATACGGGAAAAAACACAGATTCTAGCACTACGGATAAACAAACACAGATTTAGACAAGAAACATTTCTAGAATAAGCCATCAAATTAACAAAACAAATAGACAGACATGACCCTAACATCCCCACACTAGAGGAGGAGTTGGAACAGCACAGACATCACAAATTTCACGGAGCACTGCTTCGCACAGGCGTAAAAACAATCACACAGGAAATTCCCAGCAAACAATACATGGCAATAGAACAGAGCATACAACGAAACAGACAAATAGGGAAAATGTTAGACGTAGACGGCAACAGACAGACTGACAGTTCTAATATAACAAAAGCATTTGGAAACTACTACAGGAACCTCTATACGGAAAGTAATACAGATTCAAACATACAAGACAAATTCATGCAATACACAAGGAAACTACCAGACGCTGACAAGGAAAAACTTGACGGAGAACTCACATTAGCTGGCATAACAAACGCAGTACAATCAATGCAAAAGAACAAATCCCCGGGACCTGACGGCCTCACAACAGAATTCTTCCAACATTTATTTCCTCTTCTAGGCCCTCTTCTTCTCAGAATGTACACATACTCATTCACAAAGAAACAACTTCCTCCAAGCCTAAACATGTCTTACGTAACATTACTCCTCAAAGACAACACAGACAAATCACTTCTTAAAAACTACAGACCCATTTCAGTACTTAACACAGACTACAAGATACTAACAAAAGCACTAACAAACAAACTCAAACATTTCATGGCAACACTCATTCACAAAGATCAACAGTGCAGCGTACAAGGCAGAAACATGCACCAGCACACACACTTTATACGATACATCATAACGTACACTCATGACAAAGACAGTCAGTCTTCCATTCTATCTCTCGACCAAGAAAAAAGCCTTCGACAGAGTAGCTCATTCCTACCTACACAAGACACTACTGAACTGCAATATAGGAAGAAGCTTCAGACAGTGGATACACATTCTGTATTCTAGACCAGAAAGTAAAGTCCTAGTGAACCATTCGTTCACAGAGGCCTTCGGACTAACCAGATCGGTCCGACAAGGATGTTCTCTCTCTCCTTTACTTTACGCTTTGACTATAGAACCGCTCTTAGAGAGCATCAGACAAGACAGTTCCATAAAAGGTACATTCACACCAGGGAAAGGAGAGCAGAAATTGTTAGCCTACGCTGGCGATACTGTCTTCTTTCCATCAAACATTACATCAATAGACAACATCCTCAATACTTTTACAGAATTTGGGAAAGGTAGCGGGGCACAAATAAACACACATAAATCATTCATCATGGGCATAGGCAGGTGGAAGAACAAAGTGGACTTTCCCTCTGCTCTAACACCTGTCACTAACATTAAGTTGTATGGAATAACATACCCTTGCAACCCAAAGAGAACACACAAACCAACATGACAGAACCTAGTCACACAGATAACAGACATGCTGCAGAGATACAAATACAGAACATCTACAATTTTTGGTAGAACAATCATTGTAAACACTTACATCATCCCAAAACTAATATACATAGCTACAGTCTTTAATCCACCTCAGCAAACAATAACAGACATAAGAAAGCTGATAAGACACTTTGTTTTTGGAAGCACTTTACACAGCATACAACACAAAAAACTAATACAACACAAAAAACAAGGAGGTATTTCACTACAGGACATACACACAAAAATTAAAACTCTCAGGATAAGCCACATGAGCCGCATCATCCAACAACCAGACAATCATATTTCCGCACACTATTACATGGGACTGAGATTACTCAAATTCAGAAAACCCAACAACTCAATACCTCACCATTTCGGTCCCACACCCACATTCTACAAAAATTGCATTCAAGCCATCCAAAGACACGACAATCTATTACATCAAAAGACAAACACCATTTACAAACACTCATTAAACAGCAAGCACCTCCATTACAGCTCAGAATCAAGAGAGGCCAAAAATACTTTCTCACAGACTACACCAGCACTTTCTCAAACCTCCACAACCCACACATCTCCCCCAAAGCAAGAGAAGTCACATACAGACTCATATACAGCATGACTCCCACAGGACAGGCAGCAAAATGCCAACTTTGCAGGCGAAACATACAAGAAACAGAAGAACACATATTCTACAAATGCAGCACAATCATACCAGCAAGAACGGAGTTACAACATACACTAGATACACACACTACACAGAAAGTAGACATATACAGATCTATCATGCTTAACACACTGCCAAAAACAACTACACAACAATCCTACACTAAATCCCTAATTCTATTATCGGAATATAGGAATTTGGTGTGGACCTGCAGAAATGCTGCCGTTTACCAATCTAAAACTTGTAATGCCAACTTGTTTCTACTTATTTATAACAAAAAAACAATGTCCATTTTTAAACAATAAAATTAAATTAACAAGAATGAATGGAAGAATGGGAGTGAATGATGTTCCACTACTTTGTTTGATACACTGGATTGCGATAAGTGATAGAAGCCAGACACAAATGGCAATAAATACAGGCGCCGACAAGTCACAAACAAAAGTCGGGGTGCTCGGGGCTATTGTCCCCTTTTGTTTGCATTAGCGGCGACAGGTGAAAAGACGCCAGACAAAAAGAAAGTGTTATCTTTCGAGCTGGCGACACAGCGCGTCGGGGGATCAACATTTCTGTCACATGTATTTTGGTCATGTTGTGAAAAGCATTATTCAACTTGTAATTTCATCCAAAATGACATCCTACATCATCATACAAATGTATTTATTGTTATAAAATGAAATGTATTTATTGTTATAAAATGAAATGTATTTATTGTTATAAAATGAAATGTATTTATTGTTATAAAATGAAATGTATTGATTTTAAAAACGAAATAAAGAATTAAAAAAAAATTATATTAATATTTTCATAAACAATTTAACGGTAGGGCATATTCTTTTATTTAAATTGTTGGCTTTACAACTAGGAGACCAAAAATATTATGCAACATTTGTACATATTTCTTCGAAGATAATTTGTCTCCTTTCTTGGGAGTTTCCAAAAAATGCATGTCGAGTAATATCCCCAAATGGTTGCCGCATTGTGTGTGTCCTATCTAGTGACATCGTCATCATCGTATTCAGTAGAAGTGGATGCATACTAGTATCTGTATGTTGTCTTCATGATACTTTGTGAGAGACTGACATTTGTCTGTTTTTTTTTTAATGTTGCTCAGAAGCTCGTTGGTCACATTAGCTGTATTTTAGTTCAAGGTCTGGTTCCATTCATAAACGAAGTCTGCATAAGATATTAACTTTCTCAACATTAGAGTTGAAAAGAAAATTCAAATAAATAAAAGGAGAAATCGTCTTCCTTTTGTGGTCACCTATAAGAAATATGATATTAGTCTCCATAATGTGTTCTATGGAAGGGATTGGTTGTGTTTTCGCCTAAAAGAAATATGATATTAATGATTATCATCTGTTCCATGGAAGGACACGGTTCTTGTGGTCACCTATAAGAAATATGATATTAATCTCCTTCATTTGTTCTATGGAAGGGCATGGTTGTTGTGGTCACTATTGAGAAATATGATATTAGTCTCCATAATGTGTTCTATGGAAGGGATTGGTTGTGTTTTCGCCTATAAGAAATATATTAATTTTCATCATCTGTTCCATGGAAGGACACGGTTGTTGTGGTCGTCTGTAAGAAATACAATATTAATCTCCTTCATTTGTTCTATGGAAGGTCATGGTTGTGTGATCACCTATAAGAAATATGATATTAATCTTCATCATTTTTTCTATGTAAGACACGGTTGTGTGATCGCCTAACACCAAACTCAATGGCACACATTTCCATCGCACTCAAAGAGAGTATATCAAACTACAAGGCAGAACACCGTATACCATCGTAAAAGAAAATAACTGTAAGTGCTTGAAATAGTTTTTTTATTATATAATATTTTACCACAACTTAAAGGAAAATACATTTCTTTTACTTGATTCTCTTTTATATAATTGTTTTATATGTGAAACTTTTAAAGAAATGAATAGATAATATGAAATGTTATATTTACTAAGCAATATACAAAATGAAGACGGTTGAAAGAAATTACTTTATCTAATACTCCGGATCGTTAGTTGTTAATTAGTCAAAAGTTGCTTCCCCTGTACAAAAAAGCGGATAACTTGAATTTGTTCAAGATTATATTAATATTTTCATCAACAATTCAACGGTAGAGCATGTTATTTTATTTAAATTGGTTGCTTTAGAACTAGAAGACCAAAAAATATTATGCAACATTTGTACATATTTCTTCAATGAATATAATTTGTCTACTTTCTTGTGAGATTAAAAAAAATGCATGTTGAGTATTTTCCCCAAATGGCTGCCGCATTGTATGTGTCCTGTCTAGTGACATCGTCATCATCGTATTCAGTAGAAGTGGATCCATAATAGTATCTGTATGTTGTCTTCATGATACTTTGTGAGAGACTGACATTTGTCTGTTTTTTTATGTTGCTCAGAAGCTCGTTGGTCACATTAGCTGTACTTTAGTTCAAGGTCTGGTTCCATTCATAAACGAAGACTGCATAAGATATTAACTTTCTCAACATTATAGCTGAAAAAAATTCAATAAATATAAGAAGAAATCGTCTTGCGTGTGTGCTCTCCTATAAGAAATATGATATTAGTCTCCATGATGTGTTCTATGGAAGGGATTGGTTGTGTTTTCGCCTATAAGAAATATGATATTAATTTTCATCATCTGTTCCATGTAAGATCACGGTTGTTGTTGTCGTCAGTGAGAAATATGATATTTATCTCCTTCATTTGTTCTATGGAAGTTCATGGTTGTGTGGTCACCTATAAGAAATATAATATTAATCTCCATCATTTGTTCTATGGAAGGACACGGTTGTTGTGGTCACCTATAAGAAATATGATATTAATCTCCTTCATTTGTTCTAGGGAAGGGCAAGGTTGTGTGGTCACCTATAAGAAATATGATATTAATCTCCATCATTTGTTCTATGGAAGGACACGGTTGTTGTGCTCACCTATAAGAAATATTATATCAATCTCCTTCATTTGTTCTATGGAAGGGCATGGTTGTTGTGGTCGTCTGTAAGAAATATGATATTAATCTCCATCATTTGTTCTATGAAAGACACGGTTGTGTGGTCGCCTAACATTCAAACTCAATGGCACACATTTCCATCGCACTCAAAGAGAGTACATAAAACTAAATGGAAGAACTCCGTATCCCATCGTAAAGGAAGATAACAGTAAGTGCTTGAAATAGATTTTTTATAATTTAATATTTTACCACAACTTTATGTTACAATACATTTCTTTTACTTGATTCTCTTTTAAATAATTGTTTTATATGTGAAACTTTTAAAGAAATGCATAGATAATATGAAATGTTATATTTACTAAGCAATATGCAAAATGAAGACGGTTGAAAGAAATTACTTTGTCTAATACTCCGGATCGTTAGTTGTTAATTAGTCAAAAGTTGCTTCCCCTGTACAAAAAAGCGGATAACTTGAATTTGCTCAAGATTATATTAATATTTTCATCAACAATTCAACGGTAGAGCATGTTATTTTATTTAAATTGATTGCTTTAGAACTAGAAGACCAAAAATATTATGCAACATTTGTACATATTTCTTCAATGAATATAATTTGTCTACTTTCTTGTGAGATTAAAAAAATGCATGTCGAGTATTTTCCGCAAATGGTTATCGCATTGTGTGTGTCCTATCTAGTGACAATGTCATCATCGTATTCAGTAGAAGTGAATCCATAATAGTATCTGTATGTTGTCTTCATGATACTTTGTGAGAGACTGACATTTGTCTGGTTTTTTTATGTTGCTCAGTAGCTCGTTGGTCACATTAGCTGTACTTTAGTTCAAGGTCTGGTTCCATTCATAAACGAAGTCTGCATAATATATTAACTTTATCAACATTATAGCTGAAAAGAAAATTCCAATAAATAAAAGGAGAAATCGTCTTGCGTGTGTGCTCACCTATAAGAAATATGATATTAGTCTCCATGATGTGTTTTATGGATGGGATTGGTTGTGTTTTCGCCTAAAAGAAATATGATATTAATTTGCATCATATGTTCCATGCAAGAACACGGTTGTTGTGGTCGTCAGTGAGAAATATGATATTAATCTCCTTCATTTGTTCTATGGAATGTCATGGTTGTGTGGTCACCTATAAGAAATATGATATTAATCTCCTTCATTTGTTCTACAGAAGGGCATGGTTGTGTGGTCACCTAAAAGAAATATGATATTAATCTCCATAATTGGTTCTATGGAAGGACATGTTTTTTGAGGTCACCTATAAGAAATATTATATTAATCTCCTTCATTTGTTCTAGGGAAGGTCATGGTTTGTGTGATCAACTATAAGAGATATGATATTAATCTTCATCATTTGTTCTATGTAAGAACACGGTTGTGTGATCGCCTAACATCAAACTTAATGGAACACATTTCCATCGGACTCAAAGAGAGTGCATAAAACTACAAGGCAGAACAATGTATAACATCGTAAAGGAAAATAACTGTAAGTGCTTGAAATAGATTTTTTATAATTTAATATTTTACCACAACTTTATGTTAAAATACATTTCTTTTACTTGATTCTCTTTTATATAATTGTTTTATATGTGAAACTTTTAAAGAAATGAATAGATAATATGAAATGTTATATTTACTAAGCAATATGCAAATTGAAGACGGTAGAAAGAAATTACTTTGTCAAATACTCGGGATCGATAGTTGTTAATTAGTCAAAAGTTGCTTCCCCTGTACAAAAAATGCGGATAACTTGAATTTGTTCAAGATTATATTAATATTTTCATCAATAATTCAACGGTAGAGCATGCTATTTTATTTAAATTAGTTGCTTTAGAACGAGAAGACCAAATATAGTATGCAACATTTGTACATATTTCTTCAATGAATATAATTTGTCTACGTTCTTGTGAGATTCAAAAAAATGCATGTCGAGTATTTTCGCCAAATGGTTATCGCATTGTGTGTGTCCTGTCTCGTGACATCGTCATCATCGTATTCAGTAGAAGTGGATCCATAATAGTATCTGTATGTTGTCTTCATGATACTTTGTGAGAGACTGACATTTGTCTGTTTTTTTTATGTTGCTCAGCAGCTCGTTGGTCACATTAGCTGTACTTTAGTTCAAGGTCTGGTTCCATTCATAAACGAAGTCTGCATATAATTTTAACTTTCTCAACATTATAGCTGAAAAAAAAAATTCAATAAATAAAAGGAGAAATCGTCTTGCGTGTGTGCTCTCCTATAAGAAATATGATATTAGTCTCCATGATGTGTTCTATGGAAGGTATTGTTTGTGTTTTCGCCTATAACAAATATGATATTAATTTTCATCATCTGTTCCATGTAAGATCACGGTTGTTGTTGTCGTCAGTGAGAAATATGATATTTATCTCCTTCATTTGTTCTATGGAAGGTCATGGTTGTGTGGTCACCTATAAGAAATATAATATTAATCTCCATCATTTGTTCTATGGAAGAACACGGTTGTGTGGTCACCTATAAGAAATATTATATTAATCTCCTTCATTTGTTCTATGGAAGGTCATGGTTGTGTGGTCAACTATAAGAAATATGATATTAATCTCCTTCATTTGTTCTACAGAAGGGCATGGTTTGTGTGGTCACCTAAAAGAAATATGATATTAATCTTCTTCATTTTTCTATGGAATGACACGGTTGTTTTGGTCGTCTGTAATAAATATGATATAAATCTCCTTCATTTGTTCTATGGAAGGTCATGGTTGTGTGGTCACCTATAAAAAATATAATATTAATCTCCATCATTTGTTCTATGGAAGAACACGGTTGTGTGGTCACCTAACTTTCAAACTCAATGGCACACATTTCCATCGCACTCAAAGAGAGTACATAAAACTAAATGGAAGAACTCCGTATCCCATCGTAAAGGAAGATAACAGTAAGTGCATGAAAATGATTTTTTGTAAGTTAATATTTTACCACAACTTAAAGGAAAATACATATCTTCTACTTGATTCTTTTTTAGGTAATTGTTCTTTATATGAAACTTTTAAAGAAATGCACATATATTATGAAATTTTATATTTACTAAGCAATATGCAAAATGAAGACGGTTGAAAGAAATTCCTTTGTCAAATACTCCGGATCGTTAGTTGTTAATTAGTCAAAAGTTGCTTCCCCTGTACAAAAAAGCGGATAACTTGAATTTGTTCAAGATTATATTAATATTTTCATCAACAATTCAACGATAGAGCATGTTATTTTATTTAAATTGGTTGCTTTAGAACTAGAAGACCAAAAATATCATGCAACATTTGTACATATTTCTTTATGAATATAATTTGTCTACTTTCTTGTGAGATTAAAACAAAATGCATGTTGAGTATTTTCCCCAAATGGCTGCCGCATTGTGTGTGTCCTGTCTAGTGACATCGTCATCATCGTATTCAGTAGAAGTGGATCCATAATAGTATCTGTATGTTGTCTTCATGATACTTTGTGAGAGACTGACATTTGTCTGTTTTTTTTATGTTGCTCAGAAGCTCGTAGGTCACATTAGTTGTACTTTAGTTCAAGGTCTGGTTCCATTCATAAACGAAGTCTGCATAGGATTTTAACTTTCTCAACATTATAGCTGAAAAAAAAAAATTCAATAAATAAAAGGAGAAATCGTCTTGCGTGTGTGCTCTCCTATAAGAAATATGATATTAGTCTCCATGATGTGTTCTATGGAAGGTATTGTTTGTGTTTTCGCCTATAAGAAATATGATATTAATTTTCATCATCTGTTCCATGTAAGAACACGGTTGTTGTTGTCGTCAGTGAGAAATATGATATTAATCTCCTTCATTTGTTCTATGGAAGGTCATGGTTGTGTGGTCACCTATAAGAAATATAATATTAATCTCCATCATTTGTTCTATGGAAGAACACGGTTGTGTGGTCACCTATAAGAAATATGATATTAATTTCCATCATTTGATCTATGTAAGAACACGGTTGTGTGGTCACCTAACATTCAAACTCAATGGCACACATTTCCATCGCACTCAAAGAGAGTACATAAAACTAAATGGAAGAACTCCGTATCCCATCGTAAAGGAAGATAACAGTAAGTGCTTGAAAATGATTTTTTGTAAGTTAATATTTTACCACAACTTAAAGGAAAATACATTTCTTCTACTTGATTCTTTTTTAGGTAATTGTTCTTTATATGAAACTTTTAAAGAAATGCACATATATTATGAAATTTTATATTTACTAAGCAATATGCAAAATGAAGACGGTTGAAAGAAATTCCTTTGTCAAATACTCCGGATCGTTAGTTGTTAATTAGTCAAAAGTTGCTTCCCCTGAACAAAAAAGCGGATAACTTGAATTTGCTCAAGATTATATTAATATTTTCATCAACAATTCAACGGTAGAGCATGTTATTTTATTTAAATTGGTTGCTTTAGAACTAGAAGACCAAAAATATTATGCAACATTTGTACAAATTTCTTCAATGAATATAATTTGTCTACTTTCTTGTGAGATTAAAAAAAATGCATGTTGAGTATTTTCCCCAAATGGCTGCCGCATTGTATGTGTCCTGTCTAGTGACATCGTCATCATCGTATTCAGTAGAAGTGGATCCATAATAGTATCTGTATGTTGTCTTCATGATACTTTGTGAGAGACTGACATTTGTCTGTTTTTTTATGTTGCTCAGAAGCTCGTAGGTCACATTAGTTGTACTTTAGTTCAAGGTCTGGTTCCATTCATAAACGAAGTCTGCATAGGATTTTAACTTTCTCAACATTAAAGCTGAAAAAAAAAAATTCAATAAATAAAAGGAGAAATCGTCTTGCGTGTGTGCTCTCCTATAAGAAATATGATATTAGTCTCCATGATGTGTTATATGGAAGGTATTGTTTGTGTTTTCGCCTATAAGAAATATGATATTAATTTTCATCATCTGTTCCATGTAAGATCACGGTTGTTGTTGTCGTCAGTGAGAAATATGATATTAATCTCCTTCATTTGTTCTATGGAAGGTCATGGTTGTGTGGTCACCTATAAGAAATATAATATTAATCTCCATCATTTGTTCTATGGAAGAACACGGTTGTGTGGTCACCTATAAGAAATATTATATTAATCTCCTTCATTTGTTCTACAGAAGGGCATGGTTGTGTGGTCAACTATAAGAAATATGATATTAATCTCCTTCATTTGTTCTACAGAAGGGCATGGTTTGTGTGGTCACCTAAAAGAAATATGATATTAATCTTCTTCATTTTTCTATGGAATGACACGGTTGTTTTGGTCGTCTGTAATAAATATGATATAAATCTCCTTCATTTGTTCTATGGAAGGTCATGGTTGTGTGGTCACCTATAAAAAATATAATATTAATCTCCATCATTTGTTCTATGGAAGAACACGGTTGTGTGGTCACCTAACTTTCAAACTCAATGGCACACATTTCCATCGCACTCAAAGAGAGTACATAAAACTAAATGGAAGAACTCCGTATCCCATCGTAAAGGAAGATAACAGTAAGTGCATGAAAATGATTTTTTGTAAGTTAATATTTTACCACAACTTAAAGGAAAATACATATCTTCTACTTGATTCTTTTTTAGGTAATTGTTCTTTATATGAAACTTTTAAAGAAATGCACATATATTATGAAATTTTATATTTACTAAGCAATATGCAAAATGAAGACGGTTGAAAGAAATTCCTTTGTCAAATACTCCGGATCGTTAGTTGTTAATTAGTCAAAAGTTGCTTCCCCTGTACAAAAAAGCGGATAACTTGAATTTGTTCAAGATTATATTAATATTTTCATCAACAATTCAACGGTAGAGCATGTTATTTTATTTAAATTGGTTGCTTTAGAACTAGAAGACCAAAAATATCATGCAACATTTGTACATATTTCTTTATGAATATAACTTGTCTACTTTCTTGTGAGATTAAAAAAAAATGCATGTTAAGTATTTTCCCCAAATGGCTGCCGCATTGTGTGTGTCCTGTCTAGTGACATCGTCATCATCGTATTCAGTAGAAGTGGATCCATAATAGTATCTGTATGTTGTCTTCATGATACTTTGTGAGAGACTGACATTTGTCTGTTTTTTTTATGTTGCTCAGAAGCTCGTAGGTCACATTAGTTGTACTTTAGTTCAAGGTCTGGTTCCATTCATAAACGAAGTCTGCATAGGATTTTAACTTTCTCAACATTATAGCTGAAAAAAAAAAATTCAATAAATAAAAGGAGAAATCGTCTTGCGTGTGTGCTCTCCTATAAGAAATATGATATTAGTCTCCATGATGTGTTCTATGGAAGGTATTGTTTGTGTTTTCGCCTATAAGAAATATGATATTAATTTTCATCATCTGTTCCATGTAAGAACACGGTTGTTGTTGTCGTCAGTGAGAAATATGATATTAATCTCCTTCATTTGTTCTATGGAAGGTCATGGTTGTGTGGTCACCTATAAGAAATATAATATTAATCTCCATCATTTGTTCTATGGAAGAACACGGTTGTGTGGTCACCTATAAGAAATATGATATTAATTTCCATCATTTGATCTATGTAAGAACACGGTTGTGTGGTCACCTAACATTCAAACTCAATGGCACACATTTCCATCGCACTCAAAGAGAGTACATAAAACTAAATGGAAGAACTCCGAATCCCATCGTAAAGGAAGATAACAGTAAGTGCTTGAAAATGATTTTTTGTAAGTTAATATTTTACCACAACTTAAAGGAAAATACATTTCTTCTACTTGATTCTTTTTTAGGTAATTGTTCTTTATATGAAACTTTTAAAGAAATGCACATATATTATGAAATTTTATATTTACTAAGCAATATGCAAAATGAAGACGGTTGAAAGAAATTCCTTTGTCAAATACTCCGGATCGTTAGTTGTTAATTAGTCAAAAGTTGCTTCCCCTGTACAAAAAAGCGGATAACTTGAATTTGTTCAAGATTATATTAATATTTTCATCAACAATTCAACGGTAGAGCATGTTATTTTATTTAAATTGGTTGCTTTAGAACTAGAAGACCAAAAATATTATGCAACATTTGTACAAATTTCTTCAATGAATATAATTTGTCTACTTTCTTGTGAGATTAAAAAAAATGCATGTTGAGTATTTTCCCCAAATGGCTGCCGCATTGTATGTGTCCTGTCTAGTGACATCGTCATCATCGTATTCAGTAGAAGTGGATCCATAATAGTATCTGTATGTTGTCTTCATGATACTTTGTGAGAGACTGACATTTGTCTGTTTTTTTATGTTGCTCAGAAGCTCGTAGGTCACATTAGTTGTACTTTAGTTCAAGGTCTGGTTCCATTCATAAACGAAGTCTGCATAGGATTTTAACTTTCTCAACATTAAAGCTGAAAAAAAAAAAATTCAATAAATAAAAGGAGAAATCGTCTTGCGTGTGTGCTCTCCTATAAGAAATATGATATTAGTCTCCATGATGTGTTATATGGAAGGTATTGTTTGTGTTTTCGCCTATAAGAAATATGATATTAATTTTCATCATCTGTTCCATGTAAGATCACGGTTGTTGTTGTCGTCAGTGAGAAATATGATATTAATCTCCTTCATTTGTTCTATGGAAGGTCATGGTTGTGTGGTCACCTATAAGAAATATAATATTAATCTCCATCATTTGTTCTATGGAAGAACACGGTTGTGTGGTCACCTATAAGAAATATTATATTAATCTCCTTCATTTGTTCTACAGAAGGGCATGGTTGTGTGGTCACCTAAAAGAAATATGATATTAATCTTCTTCATTTTTCTATGGAATGACACGGTTGTTTTGGTCGTCTGTAAGAAATATGATATTAATCTCCTTCATTTGTTCAATGAAATGTCATGTTTGTGTGGTCACCTATAAGAAATATGATATTAATTTCCATCATTTGATCTATGTAAGAACACGGTTGTGTGGTCACCTAACATTCAAACTCAATGGCACACATTTCCATCGCACTCAAAGAGAGTACATAAAACTAAATGGAAGAACTCCGTATCCCATCGTAAAGGAAGATAACAGTAAGTGCTTGCAAATGATTTTTTGTAAGTTAATATTTTACCACAACTTAAAGGAAAATACATTTCTTCTACTTGATTCTTTTTTAGGTAATTGTTCTTTATATGAAACTTTTAAAGAAATGCACATATATTATGAAATTTTATATTTACTAAGCAATATGCAAAATGAAGACGGTTGAAAGAAATTCCTTTTTCAAATACTCCGGATCGTTAGTTATTAATTAGTCAAAAGTTGCTTCCCCTGTACAAAAAAGCGGATAACTTGAATTTGTTCAAGATTATATTAATATTTTCATCAACAATTCAACGGTAGAGCATGTTATTTTATTTAAATTGGTTGCTTTAGAACTAGAAGACCAAAAATATTATGCAACATTTGTACATATTTCTTCAATGAATATAATTTGTCTACTTTCTTGTGAGATTAAAAAAAATGCATGTCGAGTATTTTCGCCAAATGGTTATCGCATTGTGTGTGTCCTATCTAGTGACATCGTCATCATCGTATTCAGTAGAAGTGGATCCATAATAGTATCTGTATGTTGTCTTCATGATACTTTGTGAGAGACTGATATTTGTCTGTTTTTTTTATGTTGCTCAGAAGCTCGTTGGTCACATTAGCTGTACTTTAGTTCAAGGTCTGGTTCCATTCATAAACGAAGTCTGCATAAGATATTAACTTTCTCAACGTTATAGCTGAAAAGAAAATTCAAATAAATAAAAGGAGAAATCGTCTTGCGTGTGTGCTCACCTATAAGAAATATGATATTAGTCTCCATGATGTGTTTTATGGATGGGATTGGTTGTGTTATCGCCTATAAGAAATATGATATTAATTTGCATCATATGTTCCATGTAAGAACACGGTTGTTGTGGTCGTCAGTGAGAAATATGATATTAATCTCCTTCATTTGTGCTATGGAAGGTCATGGTTGTGTGGTCACCTATAAGAAATATAATATTAATCTCCATCATTTGTTCTATGGAAGGACACGGTTGTTGTGGTCACCTATAAGAAATATGATATTAATCTCCTTCATTTGTTCTAGGGAGGGCAAGGTTGTGTGGTCACCTATAAGAAATATGATATTAATCTCCATTATTTGTTCTATGGAAGGACACGGTTGTTGTGTCACCTATAAGAAATATTAAATTAATCTCCTTCATTTGTTCTATGGAAGGGCAAGGTTGTGTGGTCACCTATAAGAAATATTATATTAATCTCCATCATTTGTTCAAGGGAAGGTCATGGTTTGTGTGATCACCTATAAGAAATATGATATTAATCTTCATAATTTCTTCTATGTAAGACACGGTTGTGTGATCGCCTAACATCAAACTCAATGGCACACATTTCCATCGCACTCAAAGAGAGTACATAAAACTACAAGGCAGAACAATATATACCATCGTAAAGGAAAATAACTGTAAGTGCTTGAAATAGATTTTTTATAATATAATATTTACCACAACTTAAAGGAAAATACATTTCTTTTACTTGATTCGCTTTTATATAATTGTTTTATATGTGAAACTTTTAATGAAATGAATAGATAATATGAAATGTTATATTTTCTAAGCAATATACAAAATGAAGACGGTTGAAAGAAATTACTTTGTAAAATACTCCGGATCGTTAGTTGTTAATTAGTCAAAAGTTGCTTCCCCTGTACAAAAAAGCGGATAACTTGAATTTGTTCAAGATTATATTAATATTTTCATCAACAATTCAACGGTAGAGCATGCTATTTTATTTAAATTGGTTGCTTTAGAACGAGAAGACCAAAAATATTATGCAACATTTGTACATATTTCTTCAATGAATATAATTTGTCTACGTTCTTGTGAGATTCAAAAAAATGCATGTCGAGTATTTTCCCCAAATGGCTGCGGCATTGTGTGTGTCCTGTCTCGTGACATCGTCATCATCGTATTCAGTAGAAGTGGATCCATAATAGTATCTGTATGTTGTCTTCATGATACTCTGTGAGAGACTGACATTTGTCTGTTTTTTATGTTGCTCAGAAGCTCGTTGGTTACATTAGCTGTACTTTAGTTCAAGGTCTGGTTCCATTCATAAACGAAGTCTGCATAGGATATTAACTTTCTCAACATTATAGCTGAAAAAAAAAAATTCAATAAATAAAAGGAGAAATCGTCTTGCGTGTGTGCTCTCCTATAAGAAATATGATATTAGTCTCCATGATGTGTTCTATGGAAGGTATTGTTTGTGTTTTCGCCTATATGAAATATGATATTAATTTTCATCATCTGTTCCATGTAAGAACACGGTTGTTGTGGTCTTTAGTGAGAAATATGATAGTAATCTCCTTCATTTGTTCTATGGAAGGTCATGGTTGTGTGGTCACCTATAAGAAATATAATATTAATCTCCATCATTTGTTCTATGGAAGGACACGGTTGTTGTGGTCACCTATAAGAAATATGATATTAATCTCCTTCATTTTTTCTAGGGAAGGGCAAGGTTGTATGGTCACCTATAAGAAATATGATATTAATCTCCATTATTTGTTCTATGGAAGGACACGGTTGTTGTGGTCACCTATAAAAAATATTATATTAATCTCCTTCATTTGTTCTATGGAAGGGCATGGTTGTTGTGGTCGTCTGTAAGAAATATGATATTAATCTCCATCATTTGTGCTATGGAAGGTCATGGTTGTGTGGTCACCTATAAGAAATATAATATTAATCTCCATCATTTGTTCTATGGAAGGACACGGTTGTTGTGGTCACCTATAAGAAATATGATATTAATCTCCTTCATTTGTTCTAGGGAAGGGCACGGTTGTGTGGTCACCTATAAGAAATATGATATTAATCTCCATCATTTGTTCTATGGAAGGACACGGTTGTTGTGGTCACCTATAAGAAATATTATATTAATCTCCTTCATTTGTTCTATGGAAGAGCATGGTTGTTGTGGTCGTCTGTAAGAAATATGATATTAATCTCCATCATTTGTTCAATGAAATGTCATGTTTGTGTGGTCACCTATAAGAAATATGATATTAATCTCCATCATTTGATCTATGTAAGAACACGGTTGTGTGGTCACCTAACATTCAAACTCAATGGCACACATTTCCATCGCACTCAAAGAGAGTACATAAAACTAAATGGAAGAACTCCGTATCCCATCGTAAAGGAAGATAACAGTAAGTGCTTGAAACAGATTTTTTGTAAGTTAATATTTTACAAATCCTTAAAGGAAAATACATTTCGTCTACTTGATTCTTTTTTAGGTAATTGTTCTTTATATGAAACTTTTAAAGTAATGCACATATATTATGAAATTTTATATTTACGAAGCAATATGCAAAAAGAAGACGGTTGAAAGAAATTCCTTTGTCAAATACTCCGGATCGTTAGTTATTAATTAGTCAAAAGTTGCTTACCCTGTACAAAAAAGCGGATAACTTGAATTTGTTCAAGATTATATTAATATTTTCATCAACAATTCAACGGTAGAGCATGTTATTTTATTTAAATTGGTTGCTTTAGAACTAGAAGACCAAAAATATTATGCAACATTTGTACAAATTTCTTCAATGAATATAATTTGTCTACTTTCTTGTGAGATTAAAAAAAATGCATGTCGAGTATTTTCGCCAAATGGTTATCGCATTGTGTGTGTCCTATCTAGTGACATCGTCATCATCGTATTCAGTAGAAGTGGATCCATAATAGTATCTGTATGTTGTCTTCATGATACTTTGTGAGAGACTGACATTTGTCTGTTTTTTTTTATGTTGCTCAGAAGCTCGTTGGTCACATTAGCTGTACTTTAGTTCAAGGTCTGGTTCCATTCATAAACGAAGTCTGCATAGGATATTAACTTTCTCAACATTATAGCTGAAAAAAAAAATTCAATAAATAAAAGGAGAAATCGTCTTTCGTGTGTGCTCTCCTAAAAGAAATATGATATTAGTCTCCATGATGTGTTCTATGGAAGGTATTGGTTGTAATTTCGCCTATAAGAAATATGATATTAATTTTCATCATCTGGACATGTAAGAACACGGTTGTTGTGGCCTTTAGTGAGAAATATGATATTAATCTCCATCATTTGTTCTATGGAAGGGCAAGGTTGCGTTGTCACCTATAAGAAATATGATATTAATCTCCATCATTTGTTCTATGGAAGAACACGGTTGTTGTGGTCGTCTATAAGAAATACACTATTAATCTCCTTCATTTGTTCTATAGAAGGTCATGGTTTGTGTGGTCACCTATAAGAAATATGATATTAATCTACTTCATTTGTTCTATGGAAGGACACGGTTGTTGTTGTCACCTATAAGAAATATTATATTAATCTCCTTCATTTGTTCCATGGAAGGGCATGGTTGTTGTGGTCGTCTGTAAGAAATATGATATTAATCTCCATCATTTGTTCAATGAAATGTCATGCTTGTGTGGTCACCTATAAGAAATATGATATTAATCTCCATCATTTGATCTATGTAAGAACACGGTTGTGTGGTCACCTAACATTCAAACTCAATGGCACACATTTCCATCGCACTCAAAGACAGTACATAAAACGAAATGTAAGAACTCCGTATCCTATCGTAAAGGAAGATAACAGTAAGTGCTTGAAAATGATTTTGTGTAAGTTAATATTTTACCACAATTTAAAGGAAAATACATTTCTTCTACTTGATTCTTTTTTAGGTAATTGTTCTTTATATGAAACTTTTAAAGAAATGCACATATATTATGAAATTTTATATTTACTAAGCAATATGCAAAATGAAGACGGTTGAAAGAAATTACTTTGTCAAATACTCCGTATCGTTAGTTATTAATTAGTCAAAAGTTGCTTCCCCTGTACAAAAAAGCGGATAACTTGAATTTGCTCAAGATTATATTAATATTTTCATCAACAATTCAACGGTAGAGCATGTTATTTTATTTAAATTGGTTGCTTTAGAACTAGAAGACCAAAAATATTATGCAACATTTGTACATATTTCTTCAATGAATATAATTTGTCTACTTTCTTGTGAGATTAAAAAAAATGCATGTCGAGTATTTTCGCCAAATGGTTATCGCATTGTGTGTGTCCTATCTAGTGACATCGTCATCATCGTATTCAGTAGAAGTGGATCCATAATAGTATCTGTATGTTGTCTTCATGATACTTTGTGAGAGACTGACATTTGTCTGTTTTTTTTTTTTATGTTGCTCAGAAGCTCGTTGGTCACATTAGCTGTACTTTAGTTCAAGGTCTGGTTCCATTCATAAACGAAGTCTGCATAAGATATTAACTTTCTCAACGTTATAGCTGAAAAGAAAATTCAAATAAATAAAAAGAGAAATCGTCTTGCGTGTGTGCTCACCTATAAGAAATATGATATTAGTCTCCATGATGTGTTTTATGGATGGGATTGGTTGTGTTTTCGCCTATAAGAAATATGATATTAATTTTCATCATCTGTTCCATGTAAGAACACGGTTGTTGTGGTCGTCAGTGAGAAATATGATATTAATCTCCTTCATTTGTGCTATGGAAGGTCATGGTTGTGTGGTCACCTATAAGAAATATAATATTAATCTCCATCATTTGTTCTATGGAAGGACACGGTTGTTGTTGTCACCTATAAGAAAAATTATATTAATCTGCTTCATTTGTTCTAGGGAAGGACACGGTTGTTGTGGTCATCTATAAGAAATATTATATTAATCTCCTTCATTTGTTCTATGGAAGGGCATGGTTGTTGTGATCGTCAGTAAGAAATATGATATTAATCTCCATCATTTATTCTATGTAAGAACACGGTTGTTGTGGTCACCTATAAGAAATATGATATTAATTTCCATCATTTGATCTATGTAAGAACACGGTTGTGTGGTCACCTAACATTCAAACTCAATGGCACACATTTCCATCGCACTCAAAGAGAGTACATTAAACTAAATGGAAGAACTCCGTATCCCATCGTAAAGGAAGATAACAGTAAGTGCTTGCAAATGATTTTTTGTAAGTTAATATTTTACCACAACTTAAAGGAAAATACATTTCTTCTACTTGATTCTTTTTGAGGTAATTGTTCTTTATATGAAACTTTTAAAGAAATGCACATATATTATGAAATTTTATATTTACTAAGCAATATGCAAAATGAAGACGGTTGAAAGAAATTCCTTTGTCAAATACTCCGGATCGTTAGTTATTAATTAGTCAAATGTTGCTTCCCCTGTACAAAAAAGCGGATAACTTGAATTTGTTCAAGATTATATTAATATTTTCATCAACAATTCAACGGTAGAGCATGTTATTTTATTTAAATTGGTTGCTTTAGAACTAGAAGACCAAAAATATTATGCAACATTTGTACATATTTCTTCAATGAATATAATTTGTCTACTTTCTTGTGAGATTAAAAAAAATGCATGTCGAGTATTTTCGCCAAATGGTTATCGCATTGTGTGTGTCCTATCTAGTGACATCGTCATCATCGTATTCAGTAGAAGTGGATCCATAATAGTATCTGTATGTTGTCTTCATGATACTTTGTGAGAGACTGACATTTGTCTGTTTTTTTTTTATGTTGCTCAGAAGCTCGTTGGTCACATTAGCTGTACTTTAGTTCAAGGTCTGGTTCCATTCATAAACGAAGTCTGCATAAGATATTAACTTTCTCAACGTTATAGCTGAAAAGAAAATTCAAATAAATAAAAGGAGAAATCGTCTTGCGTGTGTGCTCACCTATAAGAAATATGATATTAGTCTCCATGATGTGTTTTATGGATGGGATTGGTTGTGTTATCGCCTATAAGAAATATGATATTAATTTGCATCATATGTTCCATGTAAGAACACGGTTGTTGTGGTCGTCAGTGAGAAATATGATATTAATCTCCTTCATTTGTGCTATGGAAGGTCATGGTTGTGTGGTCACCTATAAGAAATATAATATTAATCTCCATCATTTGTTCTATGGAAGGACACGGTTGTTGTGGTCACCTATAAGAAATATGATATTAATCTCCTTCATTTGTTCTAGGGAGGGCAAGGTTGTGTGGTCACCTATAAGAAATATGATATTAATCTCCATTATTTGTTCTATGGAAGGACACGGTTGTTGTGGTCACCTATAAGAAATATTAAATTAATCTCCTTCATTTGTTCTATGGAAGGGCAAGGTTGTGTGGTCACCTATAAGAAATATTATATTAATCTCCATCATTTGTTCAAGGGAAGGTCATGGTTTGTGTGATCACCTATAAGAAATATGATATTAATCTTCATAATTTCTTCTATGTAAGACACGGTTGTGTGATCGCCTAACATCAAACTCAATGGCACACATTTCCATCGCACTCAAAGAGAGTACATAAAACTACAAGGCAGAACAATATATACCATCGTAAAGGAAAATAACTGTAAGTGCTTGAAATAGATTTTTTATAATATAATATTTACCACAACTTAAAGGAAAATACATTTCTTTTACTTGATTCGCTTTTATATAATTGTTTTATATGTGAAACTTTTAATGAAATGAATAGATAATATGAAATGTTATATTTTCTAAGCAATATACAAAATGAAGACGGTTGAAAGAAATTACTTTGTAAAATACTCCGGATCGTTAGTTGTTAATTAGTCAAAAGTTGCTTCCCCTGTACAAAAAAGCGGATAACTTGAATTTGTTCAAGATTATATTAATATTTTCATCAACAATTCAACGGTAGAGCATGCTATTTTATTTAAATTGGTTGCTTTAGAACGAGAAGACCAAAAATATTATGCAACATTTGTACATATTTCTTCAATGAATATAATTTGTCTACGTTCTTGTGAGATTCAAAAAATGCATGTCGAGTATTTTCCCCAAATGGCTGCGGCATTGTGTGTGTCCTGTCTCGTGACATCGTCATCATCGTATTCAGTAGAAGTGGATCCATAATAGTATCTGTATGTTGTCTTCATGATACTCTGTGAGAGACTGACATTTGTCTGTTTTTTTTTATGTTGCTCAGAAGCTCGTTGGTTACATTAGCTGTACTTTAGTTCAAGGTCTGGTTCCATTCATAAACGAAGTCTGCATAGGATATTAACTTTCTCAACATTATAGCTGAAAAAAAAAATTCAATCAATAAAAGGAGAAATCGTCTTGCGTGTGTGCTCTCCTATAAGAAATATGATATTAGTCTCCATGATGTGTTCTATGGAAGGTATTGTTTGTGTTTTCGCCTATATGAAATATGATATTAATTTTCATCATCTGTTCCATGTAAGAACACGGTTGTTGTGGTCGTCAGTGAGAAATATGATATTAATCTCCTTCATTTGTTCTATGGAAGGTCATGGTTGTGTGGTCACCTATAAGAAATATAATATTAATCTCCATCATTTGTTCTATGGAAGGACACGGTTGTTGTGGTCACCTATAAGAAATATGATATTAATCTCCTTCATTTTTTCTAGGGAAGGGCAAGGTTGTATGGTCACCTATAAGAAATATGATATTAATCTCCATTATTTGTTCTATGGAAGGACACGGTTGTTGTGGTCACCTATAAAAAATATTATATTAATCTCCTTCATTTGTTCTATGGAAGGGCATGGTTGTTGTGGTCGTCTGTAAGAAATATGATATTAATCTCCATCATTTGTGCTATGGAAGGTCATGGTTGTGTGGTCACCTATAAGAAATATAATATTAATCTCCATCATTTGTTCTATGGAAGGACACGGTTGTTGTGGTCACCTATAAGAAATATGATATTAATCTCCTTCATTTGTTCTAGGGAAGGGCACGGTTGTGTGGTCACCTATAAGAAATATGATATTAATCTCCATCATTTGTTCTATGGAAGGACACGGTTGTTGTGGTCACCTATAAGAAATATTATATTAATCTCCTTCATTTGTTCTATGGAAGAGCATGGTTGTTGTGGTCGTCTGTAAGAAATATGATATTAATCTCCATCATTTGTTCAATGAAATGTCATGTTTGTGTGGTCACCTATAAGAAATATGATATTAATCTCCATCATTTGATCTATGTAAGAACACGGTTGTGTGGTCACCTAACATTCAAACTCAATGGCACACATTTCCATCGCACTCAAAGAGAGTACATAAAACTAAATGGAAGAACTCCGTATCCCATCGTAAAGGAAGATAACAGTAAGTGCTTGAAACAGATTTTTTGTAAGTTAATATTTTACCACAACTTAAAGGAAAATACATTTCGTCTACTTGATTCTTTTTTAGGTAATTGTTCTTTATATGAAACTTTTAAAGAAATGCACATATATTATGAAATTTTATATTTACGAAGCAATATGCAAAAAG
Organism: Megaustenia siamemsis; assembly: GCA_032433765.1. Lineage (NCBI taxonomy): Eukaryota > Metazoa > Mollusca > Gastropoda > Stylommatophora > Ariophantidae > Megaustenia > Megaustenia siamemsis. Next base: position 70,353,104 of record JAVIAB010000051.1, on the reverse strand, counting down.
AAGACGGTTGAAAGAAATTCCTTTGTCAAATACTCCGGATCGTTAGTTATTAATTAGTCAAAAGTTGCTTACCCTGTACAAAAAAGCGGATAACTTGAATTTGTTCAAGATTATATTAATATTTTCATCAACAATTCAACGGTAGAGCATGTTATTTTATTTAAATTGGTTGCTTTAGAACTAGAAGACCAAAAATATTATGCAACATTTGTACAAATTTCTTCAATGAATATAATTTGTCTACTTTCTTGTGAGATTAAAAAAAATGCATGTCGAGTATTTTCGCCAAATGGTTATCGCATTGTGTGTGTCCTATCTAGTGACATCGTCATCATCGTATTCAGTAGAAGTGGATCCATAATAGTATCTGTATGTTGTCTTCATGATACTTTGTGAGAGACTGACATTTGTCTGTTTTTTTTTATGTTGCTCAGAAGCTCGTTGGTCACATTAGCTGTACTTTAGTTCAAGGTCTGGTTCCATTCATAAACGAAGTCTGCATAAGATATTAACTTTCTCAACGTTATAGCTGAAAAGAAAATTCAAATAAATGAAAGGAGAAATCGTCTTGCGTGTGTGCTCACCTATAAGAAATATGATATTAGTCTCCATGATGTGTTTTATGGATGGGATTGGTTGTGTTTTCGCCGATAAGAAATATGATATTAATTTTCATCATCTGTTCCATGTAAGAACACGGTTGTTGTGGTCGTCAGTGAGAAATATGATATTAATCTCCTTCATTTGTGCTATGGAAGGTCATGGTTGTGTGGTCACCTATAAGAAATATAATATTAATCTCCATCATTTGTTCTATGGAAGGACACGGTTGTTGTGGTCACCTATAAGAAATATGATATTAATCTCCTTCATTTGTTCTAGGGAAGGGCAAGGTTGTGTGGTCACCTATAAGAAATATGATATTAATCTCCATTATTTGTTCTATGGAAGGACACGGTTGTTGTGGTCACCTATAAAAAATATTATATTAATCTCCTTCATTTGTTCTATGGAAGGGCATGGTTGTTGTGGTCGTCTGTAAGAAATATGTTATTAATCTCCATCATTTGTTCAATGAAATGTCATGTTTGTGTGGTCACCTATAAGAAATATGATATTAATCTCCATCATTTGTTCTAGGGAAGGTCATGGTTTGTGTGATCACCTATAAGAAATATGATATTAATATTCATCATTTGTTCTATGTAAGACACGGTTGTGTGATCGTCTAACATCAAACTCAATGGCACACATTTCCATCGCACTCAAAGAGAGTACATAAAACTACAAGGCAGAACAATATATACCATCGTAAAGCAAAATAACTGTAAGTGCTTGAAATAGATTTTTTATAATATGATATTTACCAGAACTTAAAGGAAAATACATTTCTTTTACTTGATTCTCTATTATATAATTTTTTTATATGTGAAACTTTTAAAGAAATGAATAGATAATATGAAATGTTATATTTACTAAGCAATATGCAAAATGAAGACGGTTGAAAAAAATTACTTTGTCAAATACTCGGGATCGATAGTTGTTAATTAGTCAAAAGTTGCTTCCCCTGTACAAAAAAGCGGATAGCTTGAATTTGTTCAAGATTATATCAATATTTTCATCAATAATTCAACGGTAGAGCATGCTATTTTATTTAAATTGGTTGCTTTAGAACGAGAAGACCAAATATATTATGCAACATTTGTACATATTTCTTCAATGAATATAATTTGTCTACGTTCTTGTGAGATTCAAAAAAATGCATGTCGAGTATTTTCCATAATTGTGCGGCATTGTGTGTGTCCTGTCTCGTGACATCGTCATCATCGTATTCAGTAGAAGTGGATCCATAATAGTATCTGTATGTTGTCTTCATGATACTTTGTGAGAGACTGACATTTGTCTGTTTTTTTTATGTTGCTCAGAAGCTCGTTGGTTACATTAGCTGTACTTTAGTTCAAGGTCTGGTTCCATTCATAAACGAAGTCTGCATAGGATATTAACTTTCTCAACATTATAGCTGAAAAAAAAAATTCAATAAATAAAAGGAGAAATCGTCTTTCGTGTGTGCTCTCCTAAAAGAAATATGATATTAGTCTCCATGATGTGTTCTATGGAAGGTATTGGTTGTAATTTCGCCTATAAGAAATATGATATTAATTTTCATCATCTGGACATGTAAGAACACGGTTGTTGTGGTCTTTAGTGAGAAATATGATATTAATCTCCATCATTTGTTCTATGGAAGGGCAAGGTTGCGTTGTCACCTATAAGAAATATGATATTAATCTCCATCATTTGTTCTATGGAAGAACACGGTTGTTGTGGTCGTCTATAAGAAATACACTATTAATCTCCTTCATTTGTTCTATAGAAGGTCATGGTTTGTGTGGTCACCTATAAGAAATATGATATTAATCTACTTCATTTGTTCTATGGAAGGACACGGTTGTTGTTGTCACCTATAAGAAATATTATATTAATCTCCTTCATTTGTTCCATGGAAGGGCATGGTTGTTGTGGTCGTCTGTAAGAAATATGATATTAATCTCCATCATTTGTTCAATGAAATGTCATGCTTGTGTGGTCACCTATAAGAAATATGATATTAATCTCCATCATTTGATCTATGTAAGAACACGGTTGTGTGGTCACCTAACATTCAAACTCAATGGCACACATTTCCATCGCACTCAAAGACAGTACATAAAACGAAATGTAAGAACTCCGTATCCTATCGTAAAGGAAGATAACAGTAAGTGCTTGAAAATGATTTTGTGTAAGTTAATATTTTACCACAACTTAAAGGAAAATACATTTCTTCTACTTGATTCTTTTTTAGGTAATTGTTCTTTATATGAAACTTTTAAAGAAATGCACATATATTATGAAATTTTATATTTACTAAGCAATATGCAAAATGAAGACGGTTGAAAGAAATTACTTTGTCAAATACTCCGTATCGTTAGTTATTAATTAGTCAAAAGTTGCTTCCCCTGTACAAAAAAGCGGATAACTTGAATTTGCTCAAGATTATATTAATATTTTCATCAACAATTCAACGGTAGAGCATGTTATTTTATTTAAATTGGTTGCTTTAGAACTAGAAGACCAAAAATATTATGCAACATTTGTACATATTTCTTCAATGAATATAATTTGTCTACTTTCTTGTGAGATTAAAAAAAATGCATGTCGAGTATTTTCGCCAAATGGTTATCGCATTGTGTGTGTCCTATCTAGTGACATCGTCATCATCGTATTCAGTAGAAGTGGATCCATAATAGTATCTGTATGTTGTCTTCATGATACTTTGTGAGAGACTGACATTTGTCTGTTTTTTTTTATGTTGCTCAGAAGCTCGTTGGTCACATTAGCTGTACTTTAGTTCAAGGTCTGGTTCCATTCATAAACGAAGTCTGCATAAGATATTAACTTTCTCAACGTTATAGCTGAAAAGAAAATTCAAATAAATAAAAGGAGAAATCGTCTTGCGTGTGTGCTCACCTATAAGAAATATGATATTAGTCTCCATGATGTGTTTTATGGATGGGATTGGTTGTGTTTTCGCCTATAAGAAATATGATATTAATTTTCATCATCTGTTCCATGTAAGAACACGGTTGTTGTGGTCGTCAGTGAGAAATATGATATTAATCTCCTTCATTTGTGCTATGGAAGGTCATGGTTGTGTGGTCACCTATAAGAAATATAATATTAATCTCCATCATTTGTTCTATGGAAGGACACGGTTGTTGTTGTCACCTATAAGAAAAATTATATTAATCTGCTTCATTTGTTCTAGGGAAGGACACGGTTGTTGTGGTCATCTATAAGAAATATTATATTAATCTCCTTCATTTGTTCTATGGAAGGGCATGGTTGTTGTGATCGTCAGTAAGAAATATGATATTAATCTCCATCATTTATTCTATGTAAGAACACGGTTGTTGTGGTCACCTATAAGAAATATGATATTAATCTCCATCATTTGTTCTATGTAAGAACACGGTTGTGTGATCGCCTAACATTCAAACTCAATGGCACATATTTCCATCGCACTCAAAGACAGTACATAAAACTAAATGGAAGAACTCAATGGAAGTATCCCATCGTAAAGGAAGATAACAGTAAGTTCTTGAAAAAAGATTTTTTATAAGTTAATATTTTACACAACTTAAAGGAAAATACATTTCTTCTACTTGATTCTTTTTTAGGTAATTGTTCTTTATTTGAAACTTTTAAAGAAATGCACAGAAATTATGAAATTTTATATTTACTAAGCAATATGCAAAATGAAGACGGTTGAAAGAAATTACTTTGTCAAATACTCCGGATCATTAGTTGTTAATTAGTCAAAAGTTGCCTCCCCTATACAAAAAAGCGGATAACTTGAATTTGCTCAAGATAATATTAATATTTTCATCAACAATTCTACGGTAGAGCATGCTATTTTATTTAAATTGGTTGCTTTAGAACTAGAAGACCAAAAATATTATGCAACATTTGTTCTATGCAAGGGCATGGTTGTGTGATCACCTATAAGAAATATGATATTAATCTCTTTCATTTGTTCTACAGAAGGGCATGGTTGTGTGGTCACCTATAAGAAATATGATATTAATCTCCATTATTTTTTCTATGGAAGGACACGGTTGTTGTGGTCACCTGTAAGAAATATGATATTAATCTCCATCATTTGTTCTATGGAAGGTCATGGTTGTGTGGTCACCTATAAGAAATATGATATTAATCTCCATCATTTGTTCTATGTAAGGACACGGAAGTGTGGTCATCTATAAGAAATGTGATATTAATCTCCTTCATTTGTTCTATCTAAGGACACGTTTGTGTGGTCACCTATAAGAAATATGATATTAATCTATATCATTTGTTCCATGTAAGGACATGGTTGTGTGGTCAACTATAAGAAATATGATATTAATCTCCATCATTTGTTCTTTATAAGGACATAGTTGTGTGGTCAACTATAAGAATTATTATATTAATCTCCATCATTTGTTCTACTTATTTCAGTGAGACAAGGATGCCCGATGCCCCCTTACTCTGAATACTCGCCATGGAACTACTCTATGAAAAAAAAAAAATTAGGCAAGACATAAAGGACACCTTCATACAATTCAGAAGAGAGCAAAAGCTGCCCATCTATTTTCGACTCCATTTTCTTTGCACCAAGAGAAAAGTGTATTCAAAACTTATTAGAGACGTTCAAAGATTTCGGTCCAGGCAGTGGAGCCAAACTGAACGCCCAAAGATCAACCATATGGGCGATCGTCAAATGGTCCAACAAAGCAGACTTCCCCGTTAACCTAACATCAACGTATTACAAATAACGTCAACATATATCATCAAACTCTATGGCAAACATTTAAGTCGCTCTCAAAGAGAGTACATAAAACTATATGGAAGAGCATTGTATCAGAGATAACAGACATACTCCACAAATACAAGTTCAAGAACACCACCTCTGGAAGTAGCAACGTATTGAGTTATTTGCGGGTCATCATCATTGCATTCCGAACATGTCCATAGCTACTCAGATCCCCTCCTCATCAAGTTCCAGTGTCCAAAGATTGACGACTCCAGGTCTGTGTTGGTAAGTCTTTTTTTTTATATGGCCACTATGTTTCTCGTTTCTGGCTGTGCCCATCTTAACTCCCACCTCTTTCATCTGAATGAGTGATGTGGACTCATGGTTGTCAAAGTCCTGTGCATTTCACACAGCTCGGAGGTCATTGATGATGTCCGCCCGACTCATTGGTTGACCGTCTTCAATGACAGCGCAGATACCCAACATGTCCGCTCTTACATTTCCCCATGCTCCCGCACGTACAGGGACATAGACAATGGTGACCTTACATATTTTTTACTTCTGCAATGACTCTACCCATTGCATGCGTACAGATCCTGCCTCCACTTTTCTTGTCATGCTCAATGGATCACTTAGTATGCAGACGTGGGTGTAGTCTTGTGACTCTAACCAGATGAATGCCTGGTCACTGTTATCACCTTCATCGTCTTGCTTCTCATGGTACGCACCACTGTCTACTTTGAGTATTTCTTCTTGCCGAGTGTACTGTAAGTGCCATACACTCCTTTGGTGTCGTATTACAGATCCGTTTGTATAGATGACTGCATCATTTTCATCGGTGTTTTCCCAGATGACTTCCGTATTGACGATGACTGAGTTCCCCAAGGTTATGGAATGAAAAAGAAGAAATAATAAATAGTAGTAATAGAAGTTGGAACAGAGGAAGAAGACATAGAAACTGAAACAGAAGAAGGATATGAAGAGGAGGAAAAAATAAACAAGAACAAGAAATAGAAACAAGAGTAGAAGAATATGAGGATAAAGGAGAAGATGAAAAGGAGGAAAAAGTGGACGAAGAAAAAAGTAGAGGAGGATGTAGAATAATAAGTAAAAAGCAGAAGAAGAAGACGTAAAAACAGTGGAGAAGCAGATGTAGAAAGATCAACAGCAGAAGGAAGAGAAGTACAAGAAAATGAAAATATAGGAGACTGAACATCTATCTATTGACCTTTCGAGCCGTAGCCGGCCCATAGGGCATAGACCAAGATACTCCTCCTCTTATCTGAATTTTCGTTCTAGCAGTTTTCAATTCTTTTAAAGATATTTTATCAAATCTCGCCATTTGTCTCTGTTCTGTGCAAGCAGCTCTATCTAATTGAGGGAGCCGATTCCTGCTGCTCTTGCCTCTCTCATCAATGTTCTTCTCAGTGTCTCCCTCTTCTTCTCTTTCCTGTTGTTTCCCATATGAGGGCTTACTTTGCTGTTCGGTTATTATCTCTTCTCATCACATGTCCAACATATGACCATCTTCTTTTCTTTCATCGTCTACTGAAGATATTAGTGGTTGATTGGCGATTTCTCTAATTTCCTCGTTTGTTTTGAATTCGTTCCATACTATACCAAGTATTTTCCTTAGACATTTATTTTCGAATGTGTTCAACTTTGTTTCTATATCTCTTGTTGTTTTCCAGCTTTCACACGCATACGTAAGGGTTGATAGTACATTTGATTTGAAAAGCCTAAATTTTGTGTTTGTGCTGATGAGTTTTGATTTCCACAACTTTTCAAGGCTTCTGAAAGACATTGCTGCTTAGCTATTCTGATTATAATTTCTTTGTTTGTATCCCCTTCCTGATCAATGTGACTTCCAAGGTAGATAAAGTGATCGATCTCTTCTACTGGTTTGTTTTCCATGTATATTTTGTCATCTGTTGGAATTAAACTTTTCATGACTTTAGTATTTTCATGATTGATCTCAAGCCCAATTTTGCTGGCTATTGATGATAGTTCATTTGTGTTTTCCTGCATCGCTTTTTAATCTGACTGCTGATGAGAACTATGTCATCAGCAAAGTCGAGGTCCTCCAAATGGTCTCCTTGTATCCATTCGATGCCTTTATTACCAGTGCAGCATTTCTTCATTATGAAGTTCATAATAATTCCAAATAACAAGTACTGAACATAAACAAGAATAAATTCAACAATTTAAAACTGAGACATTTTGATTTCTTTTATTGTATGATTACTTCCCTTGATTTATGTGTGAGAATGAGTGTGTGTAGTTGTGTAAGTGCCTGTGTGTCAGCTCATGTGTGTTTATATATAAAGGAATTGGCCAATTCCTAAGACAGCAGCCTCCAAACACTTTAGAGAGAAACAAAGCTGTGAGAGATCCCAGTAGCTTCTTCATCTCTTGGACCAAATTTTGAATGGCCAGCGATGATTTCTAGAAATAAAGAAACCCATTAATGAGAATGAAATTATTGCAGAAGGCAGATAATTAAAGTGACCAAAAAAAATGTGGTATGGTAACAGCTTTATGTAGGTGAGTTCAAAACAAAAGTTGATGTTTCGGCCAAGTAGGCCTTCAGCTGGAACAACAAACAACAACACAAATATATATATAAGGATAAATCTAACTACATGGCGATAATATGCTAGATACTCAAGAAAGGAAATAAAAAAAAAGTCACTTCCTTGTGGTCCAGAGCTTGGTCAGCCTATGACTGAACTATAATAGGTGGGCGGGCTGACTAATTATTATCTCACTGACCAGGCAGTCAGGGAAAAAATAAAAAGGAACGGTTATACAAATATGGAGAGGTGGGTACAAGATACCTATAAACTGTGTATATCTAACTGTGAGTGTGCACACCGAACAGATGTGCAAAAAAGCATGTGTACATAGCCATACATGCGTACAAGCATAAGTGTGTATATATTACCACAAAGCACACAAAAGAAAACCAGAAGGTGTCAAAATGTGCTAATACATATGCAGACAAATATACATACAACAGGTGCAGTAGCGCATGAGGGTAAGAAATGTGTGGTAGGTGTCCTATGTATCTTCTTTTACCTTTTTAGCTCCCAGTGGAGCATAGGTCTTCAACAAACACTTTCCAAGTCCTGTTTTTTGCCATTCTTTTAAGATCATTCCATGTCTTCCCCATCATCTTCATCTCGGCTTCTATCTGTCTTCTCCAAGAATTCCTTGGTCTTCCTCTTTGTCTTTTCCCCTGGGGATTCCAAAAAAGGGCATGTTGTTTAATACTCTCAGTTGGCTTCCATAGTGTGTGTCCTATCCAGTGCCATCATCTTCGCTGTATCTCTTTATCCACTGGTGTTTAACTGGTACATTTCCATAATTCTATGTTTGTGATTTTGTCCTGCCATTACCATCCTTTTATTTTGCGTAAGCATCCATTAATGAAAGTCTGTATCTTCGTGATTGTCAATTTTGCTGTTCTCCATGTTTCACAGCCATATAATAGGACTGACTTTGCATTTGAGTTGAACATTTTTATTTTTGTATTTAACCTAATTTCTTTGGATTTCCATATGTTTCCCAGTGCAATGAAAGCTCTTCTTGCTTTTGATATCCTTATTTTGGTATCATTTTCTGTTCCTCCCTCTTTATCTATATTACTGCCCAGATATATGTAAGATTGTACATCTAATAGACGTATTTCTCCTACTTTTATTTGATTATTGCCAACTGTATTAATTCTCATAATGTTGGTTTTATCTCTATTAATCTTCAGTCCTAGCTGTTGTGATCTCTCATCAAGTATGCTCATTTTATCCTGCATCTGTTGATGGCTGTGTGATAAGAGAGCTATGTCATCAGCAAAGTCTAAATCATCAAGTTGTTTGGAACCACTAGATTCCATTTCTGTTGTTTTGAGTTATTTTGTGTGGTAGATGTCCTATGTATATGAGAGCGATATGTTCATGCCTTGGGGATCCAGTGAACCCAACTGGGCAATGAGACGATTCTCAATGACAATCGCAACAGACTGCGATTACTGGAGTGACACGAGGCAATATCAGTGGCTTGCATACCAGGTTTGCCACTATGGCCTGGGGAGTTGAAATGGGCAGACACCGGGCTGTCAGTCTTTTGCTCAACATCACGGAGATGCTCATAAAATCTGTTACTCAGGTGTCATCCAGACTCGCCTGCATGTCATCTGGCAATGCTTACATATTATGGCTTAGTTAATATTCAGTGACACACTAGTAAACCGCCCACTTGATGTGAAATCACCTGTTAGGGAACAGGACCAAATCGGTGGAAAGCACATGGTCAAAAGTTCCGCAAATTCGACATTCACATAGAAAATTACCAAGGTGTTTGTAGTTTGAGTGGGGAAGGCGGCTCGTAACAAGAATGCCTATCAGACTTCTGTCACATTTGAAGGCGACCAAAGGAGGATCACTGAAAAGTAGACAGGTAATTAAAGATAAACAGATAATTCAAGTACTTCCTAGCTCTTCAACTGCAGCTCTTCAAGCCTGTGGTTGTATTTTCTGTAATTTCATGAAACTTTTTTAGAAATGATCAAACAATACCAACTGAACAATTCCCAGAAATTGTTATCTCTTGTTTCTCTTCACATTTCCATAATTTAGTTCCTTTCATTTAATAGATAGTAAGTTGTAAATGCCACAGATTTTAGAAGCAGTGATCTCCACAATATGTGCCATTTTGGCACACAAGGTTTCTGTTTTTGAGATTGTGGTTGTGGTTCTGCCATTGTGATGTGCCATCTTCGGCTCGAAAGGACAATAGATAGATAGATAGAAGTTGTTAATAATAAGTGGGGAAACCATTGGAAAACATTGTGGTGTTAACAAAATATGGAAATCAAAAATGATATGCAAGAAAACCAAACTTACAATATTCAACTCAAATGTACATGTATTAACACTTACCTATGTATGTGAAAGCTGGAAAATATTAAAAGAGAGAAAAGTAACAGCTTTTCAAGACAAATGCCTAAGAAAAATACTCTGTGTACAATGGAATGAATTCAAGACCAATTTTGAAATAAGATAAATGACCAAGCAACCAAAGATCTCATCAAAAATGGAATGAATTCAAGACTAATATTGAAATAGGAGAAATGGACATGCAACCAAAGATCTCATCTACAATGGAATGAATTCAAGACTGATATAGAAATAAGAGAAATGGGCATGCAACCAAAGATCTCATCTACATTGGAATGAATTCAAGACTAATATTGAAATAAGAGAAATGGCCATGCAACCAAAGATCTCATCTACATTTAAGGAGGGAAGATGGACATAGGTTGTAGGATGAAGCTGGTAGGAACAAGAATCAAGGTTGTTAATGTCACACACTTATGGTAAACTTCATTTCTCTAAAGTCTAACATTAATTTTATTTAATAACTTTGGATCACACTACCCAGAGACCAGGGGAGGGTAATCCATGGATTAGATTTTATTAATTTTTTTAAAAAAATGTCACCGCCAGTGGGAATCAAACCCGGGACATTTTTGTCTTGGACTACTTATTTCTAGACCACCTCAAAAAATGTCCTCACGGCTGTGTGAATTGTACTTGTGGTTGGAAAAAAATATCCTCGTGGCTGACCCTGTCGCTGACACAAATGGCTACCAGGGTAGTACCCTGGGAAGGTGAGGATTGTCATCTCGCATCGTGTGTTTCGGTGCCAGAAGCGACACTATCCAGAAGTCTCAGAACATTTATGGATAGACAGCCAAGCACATATGGGTGAAAACTCACGTAGTAAGATGCCGATTCAAGTCTTGTACAATACCTTTATCTTCTTCTTTCCTTCTTCATTTGCCTTTTAGCATCGAGGGGAGATGTATTTTGTGGTCTTAACTCCTCTGCTGGTCTCTCCTGCTGTTATGTTTCATTGTATTTTTAATATTCCATCAATCCATTTATCCTCATGGTCAGCCCTTGGGTCTGATGTTCTCATAATGTTTATTGAAGGCTTGATATGTTGTGTTTTGGTCTTTCTGTCTTATCACATGGTCAAACCATTTTATCTGTTGTTTCTTTATGTATCCTATGGCAGGAATTATTTCTAGCTTTTTTCATGTTTTTTGTTTCTGATCTTATCTCTCAGGTTGTTTCTTGTCATTAGTCTAACACATTTCATATCTAGTGATTATTTTAAAAATTGATCTTGCATTTAGGGTCACGGACTGGCATTGGTAACACAACGTTGGGATGAAGATTGTAATGTATAGTGTCCGTTTTGCCTCTACAGTTATTTCCATGTTGAACAACAGTGGTGATATGCGACTGATGATCTGACAAGCTTTGTTACATCTTGAGTCTATTCGTAAACATCAGCAATTAGAACATTTTTAGATTTATCTCAAATATTCTCTTTGGTCTACCCTGTCTTTCTATTCCAGATTTACCTATTCAGTCCTGAGAAGCACGTGGCAGTGTGTCAAAATCCACTGTTTCACTGGCTGAAAAGCCTGCGTGCTGTGTTTGAAACCCGCAGTAGATAGAAAGGATTTTTTCTATCAGGGGTGAAATAAAAATTTTTATTCTCACACGTTGTGACGACTTCTTGACCAAGTGGCCTTTATCTCTCTGTTCCTGTCATGAGCCCCTCCAACATACACCAGCAATGGTAATATGCGTCATAAAGATAATTTTTTTTTCACAAATCTACACTGGCTATCTTTTGAAATCTTTACTTTCAAACACCTGCCATTACTTCTTTCCATCTATTCATACGCCAATCTTTCTTTCTCATTCTTGTTTTTACCCCATTACTCAAATGAGCTGATAGTCCTTTACCCTTAGACAGACATTAACCCTATATTATGATACTGTCGTAAAAATTACCACCTCAAAAATAAAAATTCTTGAAATTTGACAGTTTGCTGCTTGCAGACATACCCCCCCCCCCCCTAATTCTCACTTCCAGTGACATTTGGGTATTGGATTTGTTTCCCTTGATGTTGGATCGGACATAAACGTGCAGACCATAAAAAATACGATGCACATCTGTACGGGGCATGCTTTGTAGCTGAAATGACCTAAGTCACGTTGACACAAATAAGACTCTTCTTCTGACAACAATTCTGGTGTTTCTAACCTACATTCAGAACCTTTCCTCGCCACCTTGCTGCTGTAAAAATAATAATCATTCATATAGCGCTGTCAACAGTGTCTTGACTGTTGTTTCAGTTCATCTCACAAATTTGCTAAAATAACAACTGCCACCTAATAGCCAAGTGTTGATGACTTTCACAGACGCAGAAAAAATATGTTTCAACTTCAAATGCAAATTTAACAAAATTGAAGCGGTCACAAAAATTATGACTTTCACTTCTACTCACTGAAATTATTAGGTTGTATTGTTGTATAAACAAATACAGATTTTAAATGTTAATATGAGAGATTAAACATCGTGAATTAAGCGGATTGTACAATATGATTAATATCAATTATGAACACAAACGCCACGAGCACAAAAACACAGATCTCCTGAAAAGTTTAAAAAAATTGGAGCAGTCAAAAAAATTATGACTTTCACATTTACTCGCAGAAATGATTATACTTTACGGCTGTATACAAAAATCTAGATTCAAAATGCTAATATGAGATATTAAATGTCATGAATTAAGTGGATCATAATAAAAATTATAGTCCAGGTGTAATTTTTCCAGCAGCGGAGGGCTAGAAACATTCCGGTCAGACACAGCGGGAGGGAATTATGTATTTGACATCACGACTGCATAAAACTAAGGTAGATGTTTCAAAGAGCAGGCATTCAGATGTGTATGGTATCATACAAAACTGGCTGTTTTTTTTTAATTGTCTTAATTTCAAGACATTAATTTTTTCTATTATGATGGGAGAAATCTCCTTGACCAACAGTGAGACATGAAACAAACCTTTGTAACACCAGATGGACAGCAAACAAAACTTAGAGGAAGCTGAGCACACAGATGGATTAACAGACTTAGGGCAGCTGTGTGAATAGACAACATAACACCTCCAGTAGTCACAGCACGATGGAGTCGAATTTCATTCCATAAATCTAATGTAACCCTGGAAATAATTACAGCGTCCAATTCCCATGTCTCTACTTAGGTAAAAACAAAGCTGTGTAGCAACAGTTCAAAGAAAATACTATTTTTGGAACTCCAAATGTAATAATCAAGTGGTAGTAATTTTTATGACGAAATCATGAAAACATCACTCACAGATAGATCTTGTAATCTAAGGTCAAGTGTTCGTAGATGTATTTTTTTGAGCTTTACAGCCAAACTTTGATATCTGTGCCTTTCAGCCTAAGACATCTGACCTCAGCACAGCATTTCTGATCCCTTTTTACTTGGCCAAATTGGTTAGTTTATTTCTACAAGCACTACTGGGGGGGGGGGGGGGGGGGGGGGTGGAGTAGGATCTTGATCAGCTCTGTTGTTTACTAATCCTGACGCAGGAACTATCTGCTCTCAACTCAGTTACCGGATGAGCAACTTGGTGCCCACCCCCATCTCATTTTCTTTAATACTTCTACATAAAATTCATCAACAGGGCCCAAAACGCTGATCCAACAACTGACCTAAGTACGGTCAGTGACCCACAGCTGACTACATGCATCAGGATCAAAATAGGGAAATATTTGCGAGCGACAAATTGTTCACATATGAATGGCAGCTCTTTAAAACTTCCACCGTAGTTTCATTCAGCCATGACGTCAAATACAGAATTCCCTTCTGCAAAGTCTGACCGGAATGTTTGTCTAGCCTGCCACTCCCAGAAAAAATTACACCATGACTATATATTTTATATTATGATCCACCTAATTCACATTTAATCTCTCTAATTAACATTAAATACCTATATTTATTTATACAGAAATACAATTTCATAATTTCTGTGGGTTGAAATGAAAGTCATCGTTTTTTTTAGCCATTTCAATTTTGTTAAATTTGTATTTGGAGTAGGCCTATGTTTTTGAGGGAACCTTTACTTTTTATGTTTTTATACTCGCTACACAGATGACCATAGGTGATTTAATTATATTTTATGATCAGCTTAATTCACGACATTTAATCTCTCATATTAACACTGAACAGCTATATTTGTTTATACAATAATATAATTTTATAATTTCTTTGAGTAAAAGTGAAAGCCATAATTTTTTTTTACTGTTTCAATTTTGTGAAATTTGTCTTGGAAGTTGAACTATGTTTTTGTATTTGCAGCGCTGGTAAAAGCGACAGTCATAAACACTGGGTTATAAGGATGTCAATTGTTATTTTAGCAAATTTGCGAGATGAATTGAAACAGACACCACAATGTCAGCGGTGTTACATAAATAATAACTATTTTTATAGTGGAAAGGCAGAAAAAGATAATGAAAGCTGCATAGACAGCAATTCTGAATGTAAGTTACAAACTTCTGAATTTTTATCAGGGCAGGGCTTAGTTTGCGTCATATTAGGATCTCCTTTGAGTCATAGTCACTTAGGTCATTTCAGCTAAAGAACGTGTCTCAAACATACGTGTGTCCAATTCCAAGAAAATTGTATTGCGAAGAGGTTGTTATTACCTAAAGATTTTATTTAGAGTTAAATACACCGACTTTATTTCTGTTTATCTAATACATACCCCCATTGTCCCATGAACAACAGTGACATGTAATAGGGAGTACTGTCTCAGTCGCCTCAACATTCTGGTCATGCCCTTGATGGTATACACACCGTCACTGGAATCTTCTGTAAGATATACATCAAACAATTATCTTCTCTAAGATACACATCAAACAATAATCTTATGTAAGATATACATCAAACAATAATCTTCTCTAACATATATGTAAGATATACATGTATATCCTGGACAAAATATGGAAATAAACAATACAAAACAAGAAAACCAAATTTAGAATATTCAACTCAAACATATTATCAACACTACCTATGCAAGTGAAAGCTGGAAAACATCAAAAGAGATTGACAGAAAACTAAATGCTTTTGAAGACAAATGCAACCAACAATCTCATCTAAAATTAAGGAAAGAAGATGGACATATGTTGGACATGTACTGAGAAGAGACAATAAGAGAA
Source organism: Megaustenia siamemsis (assembly GCA_032433765.1). Classification (NCBI taxonomy): domain Eukaryota; kingdom Metazoa; phylum Mollusca; class Gastropoda; order Stylommatophora; family Ariophantidae; genus Megaustenia; species Megaustenia siamemsis. The sequence goes on along the minus strand of JAVIAB010000051.1, from coordinate 70,337,665 downwards.
TTCCAAAACAGCTTTTTTTATGGGAAAATTTCAGGATACAGAAAAATATGACGACAAAGATATGCCATAAAGAACACTTATAAGAGAAGCAAAGTTGGCAGGCATAGAATCATTAGATAAGAATGAACATCTCACCTAGAATAGAAGTAGGTGGTGAAAAACACTACAAGCCTTATGCAATGTCTAACGATACGGAAGGGATCAAGAATCAAGATAAACATAAAAAATTAATAATTTGTAAGGTTTACAATAAAAATTAATCTTCTCAAAGATATACATAAAAAAATTAATATTCTATAATATGAGCATAACAAATTACGCTTCTGTAAAAATGTACGTATCAAATTACGCTTGTGTAAAAATGTACATAACAAATTAATCTTACAAAAGAAGCATGAAACATAATCTTCTGTAAAAATGTACATAAATTATGCTTCTGTAAAAATGTACCAAACAAAGTAGTCTTCTAAAAAAAGCACATAACAAATTAATCTTCTGCAAAATTGTACATAAATTAATCTTCTGTCAAAATGTTTAAAATAAATTATGCTTCTTTCAAAATGTACGCAACAAATTAATTGTCTTAAAAATGCACATAAATAATAATCTATATTAATGTACACAATAAATTAATCTTCTAAACAAAAAGCACATAAATTAATCTTTTGTAAAAATGTGCATTAACAAATTAATCTTCTGTCAAAATGTACATAATTTAATCTTCTGTAAAAATATTCTGTAGATAATAAAATAAACATCTCTAAAATGTACATAATAAAATAATCTTCTGTAAAAATATACACAGCAAATTTATCTTTTAAAAAAATTTATGACGTTATTTTGTTTGCATGATGTATGGTAAAAAAAATAAAAACTAATTAAATTTTCTGCATGATGTACGTTAAAATTGATAACACATACAAATTAGAACAAAATATTAATGAAATAATTCAGAAATTAATTTATGAAATATTTACATAAAAAATTAATCTTCTGTAAAATGTACATTGAAATTAATCCTTCGCAAGATCTACATTAAACATTAAACTTCTGTACAACGCACATTAAACAATAATCATCTAAATGATGTACATCATATATTAATAACTCTGACATAATTCATAATTCCACTACATTGTAACGGGATGATTTTGCTGACTGCTTCTGGTACCTGCAACAGTTAACTGCTGTATATTTCACCCCTTAAAAGATTCGCTACCAACTGGTACAACATACTGTGACCTTTCCGTTTTTAGGAATTTGTTGTTTTTTTTAATCAACAGCAAGAAAATAAATGAAAATTGATCTAAAACATGTTGGGAGAATTTGCTCAAAAAGTCGGAAAAGTGAACAATGAGAGAATTGCAAGGTTGGCTCATGGTGTCAGATCTGATTGGTCATGACTGAGGCCGTCACAGCTGGCTTCTGGTGTCAGATCTGATCGGTCATGACTGAAACTGTCGAAGGTGGCTCATGGTGTCAGATCTGATTGGTCACGACTGAGGCTGTAACAGCTGGCTCATGGTGTCAGATCTGATCAGTCATGACTGAAACTGTTAAAGCTGGCTCATGGTGTCAGATCTGATTGGTCATGACTGAGGCCGTCACAGCTGGCTCATGGTGTCAGATCTGATCGGTCATGACTGAAACCGTCAAAGCTGGCTCATGGTGTCAGATCTAATTGGTCATGACTGAGGCTGTAACAGCTGGCTCATGGTGTCAGATCTGATTGGTCATGACTGAAACCGTCAAAGCTGGTTCATGGTGTCAGATCTGATTGGTAATCTTTTTCACTGGTGAAGTGGATGCAGAGAACCACCAATACAATGATTCCATGGATAGGACAGGATCTGTTCTATAGACTTACCAACATGTTTAATGTTGACATCAACTCCATCATGCAGTCACCTCTCTACAGTTTCATTGAAGCTCGCAGCCTTGAAGGCCGTATCCTCATTCTCTGGGATCTCAACACATAAGGGACCATATGAAACAAGCTCACTTAGAATCTTCTCTAAGCTCAGAGTTTGACTCCGTGATCCATGTCATATCCATGCTAGATGGTTGTAAATGTGTACCTGAAACAAAAATTTGAAAGAGAAATAAGAAAAATAATGGATACTCTCTACACTTTTAGGGATTGTCATGCTAGTGCCCACATTTTTCACAGCTGTTTTGTCACTGATAATTTAGCTGATTTGCTGATTGGGTTGGTACCACTTTCCACCTAATGCCATAGTTATGAAAATGCAGGTCAAGTCTCAAAATTACAACTTACATTTTCCTGAACACGGTTAAAAAAATTTAAAGAATAAAACTGATAGAAGGGATACAATTGAGAAAAGTTATGACATTAATTATTGTTTACATCCCTCTCAAAATGAGCAGTATTTTAAAGTGAAGACAAATGCATTCATCTGCGGTGCCCGATACCGTTTTACAATGGACAGAAACATAAGTCTGGTATATTGTGATGCTTTCATTTTGTGAGAAGTAATGATAGAGTTCTGATAATTTTCTTTTAGATTCGGTTGCAATTAAAAGGACTAACTATGACCCAGCATATCATATGGCCTATTATCTATTTTAGTCTATACTCTACAATAAAATATACTTTTAAAAAAATTTCCCTCCCCTGCTTTGCTAGAAGTATGGGGAATTTGGTTGTAGTGACAATATTTTTCTATGACCACGGCACCTTTTCAGGTGATGTGGTCAGTATAACACAAAGCCACCTTTACTTATCAGAAAAATCTCTGCTACCCATTGCTAGAGGCTGGGTGAATCCAGGAGCCTTGTCAGTCAAAAAAAAAATTCTACCACTTCTGCGGATCGAACCCATGCCCTTATCAGGAAGCACACTAACCACCCAACCACCAAGGCTCCATGTAATGACAGAATTCTGATAAATTTTTTGGGATTCATTTTCAGCAATAAAATGACGGAGTATGACCCAGCAAATCATATGTGTTATTATAATAATTTATGGGGTACTGGTTGGTCTCAAGGCAAAATGCCAGCTTCAAGACAGAGAGGTTGTGGGTTAAAATCTTGACTGCATCAGTTGGGATTTTTATTTATCTGTGGCAACCACCCCAGGTCTCAGCAGCGAGGCCTGAATTGAAACGTCAATTACTCATGGTCGAAAAAAATATGTGAATACCTTCGAAGACGGAGTTATCTGCCTGAGTAGCGATGGATTACTGTGCACACGGCTGCCAGAGAAAAATGCATTAACACACAAAATTCAGTTCCCAGTCTCTAGGGACTTCATCAGAGATTGACAGAAGAAAAAAAAAATAATCTATATGACTACTTTACATTCCTCGTGGCTGACCCTGGCAGAAGAAAAAACAGAACATTGGAAAGTAGGCTCCCCTACAACTAGAACATCTCTTGGGAATATGGGCACACAGGCTCCCTACAACTAGAACAGCTGGCTCATGGTGTCGGATCTGATTGGTCATGACTGAGGCTGTAACAGCTGGCTCATGCTGTCAGATCTGATCGGTCATGACTGAAACTGTCAAAGCTGGCTCATAGTGTCAGATCTGATTGGTCATGACTGAGGCCGTCACAGCTGGCTCATGGTGTCAGATCTGATCGGTCATGACTGAAACCGTCAAAGCTGGCTCATGGTGTCAGATCTGATTGGTCATAACTCCAGCCGTCACAGCTGGCTCATGGTGTCAGATCTGATCGGTCATGACTGAAACCGTCAAAGCTGGCTCATGGTGTCAGATCTGATTGGTCATGACTGAGGCTGTCACAGCTGGCTCATGGTGTCAGATCTGATTGGTCATGACTGAAACCGTCAAAGCTGGCTCATGGTGTCAGATCTGATTGGTCATGACTGAGGCTGTAACAGCTGGCTCATGGTGTCAGATCTGATTGGTCATGACTGAAACCGTCAAAGCTGGTTCAAGGTGTCAGATCTGATTGGTCATCTTTTTCACTGGTGGAGTGGATGCAGAGAACCACCAATACAATGATTCCATGGATAGGACAGGATCTGTTCTATAGACTTACCAACATGTTTAATGTTGACATCAACTCCATCATGCAGTCACCTCTCTACAGTTTCATTGAAGCTCGCAGCCTTGAAGGCCGTATCCTCATTCTCTGGGATCTCAGCACATAAGGGACCATATGAAATAAGCTCACTTAGAATCTTCTCTAAGCTCAGAGTTTGACTCCGTGATCCATGTCATATCCATGCTAGATGGTTGTAAATGTGTACCTGAAACAAAAATTTGAAAGAGAAATAAGAAAAAATAATGGATACTCTCCACACTTTTAGGGATTGTCATGCTAGTGCCCACATTTTTCACAGCTGTTTGTCACTGATAATTTAGCTGATTTGCTGATTGGGTTGGTACCACTTTCCACCTGATGCCATAGTTATGAAAATGCAGGTCAAGTCTCAAAATTACAACTTACATTTTCCTGAACACGGTTAAAAAAATTTAAAGAATAAAACTGATAAAAGAGATACAATTGAGAAAAGTTATGACAATAATTATTGTTTACATCCCTCTCAAAATGAGCAGTATTTTATTTATTTTAAAGTGAAGACAAATGCATTCATCTGCGGTGCCCGATACTGTTTTACAATGGACAGAAACATAAGTCTGGTATATTGTGATGCTTTCATTTTGTCAGAAGTAATGATAGATTTCTGATAATTTTCTTTTAGATTCGGTTGCAATTAAAAAGACTAACTATGACCCAGCATATCATATGGCCTATTATCTATTATAGTCTATACTCTACAATAAAATATACTTTTAAAAAAATTTCCCTCCCCTGGTTTGCTAAAAGTATGGGGAATTTGGTTGTAGTGACAATATTTTTCTATGACCACAGCACCTTTTCAGGTGATGTGGTCAGTATAACACAAAGCCACCTTTACTTATCAGAAAAATCTCTGCTACCCATTGCTAGAGGCTAGGTGAATCCAGGAGCCTAGTCGGTCAAAAAAAAAATTCTACCACTTCTGCGGATTGAACCCATGCCCTTATCATGAAGCACACTAACCACTCAACCACCAAGGCTCCATGTAATGACAGAATTCAGATAAATTTTTTGGGATTCATTTTCAGCAATAAAATGACGGAGTGTGACCCAGCAAATCATATGTGTTATTATAATAATTTATGGGGTACTGGTTGGTCTCAAGGCAAAATGCCAGCTTCAAGACAGAGAGGTTGTGGGTTAAAATCTTGACTGCATCAGTTGGGATTTTTATTTATCTGTGGCAACCACCCCAGGTCTCAGCAGCGAGGCCTGAATTGAAACGTCAATTACTCATGGTCGAAAAAAAATATGTGAATACCTTCGAAGACGGAGTTATCTGCCTGAGTGGCGATGGATTACTGTGCACACGGCTGCCAGGGAAAAATGCATTAACACACAAAATTCAGTTCCCAGTCTCTAGGGACTTCATCAGAGATTGACAGAAGAAAATAAAAATAATCTATATGACTACTTTACATTCCTCGTGGCTGACCCTGGCAGAAGAAAAAACAGAACATTGGAAAGGAGGCTCCCCTACAACTAGAACATCTCTTGGGAATATGGGCACACAGGCTGCTCTACAACTAGAACAGCTGGCTCATGGTGTCAGATCTGATTGGTCATGACTGAGGCTGTAACAGCTGGCTCAGGGTGTCAGATCTGATCAGTCATGACTGAGGCCGTCACAGCTGGCTCATGGTGTCAGATCTGATCGGTCATGACTGAAACCGTCAAAGCTGGCTCATGGTGTCAGATCTGATTGGTCATGACTGAGGCTGTAACAGCTGGCTCATGGTGTCAGATCTGATCGGTAATGACTGAAACCGTTAAAGCTGGTTCATGGTGTCAGATCTGATTGGTCATCTATTTCACTGGTGGAGTGGATGCAGAGAAACACCACTACAATGATTCCATGGAATGGACAGGATCTGTTCTATAGACTTACCAACATGTTTAATGTTGACATCAACTCCATCATGCAGTCACCTCTCTACAGTTTCATTGAAGCTCGCAGCCTTGAAGGCCGTATCCTCATTCTCTGGGATCTCAACACATAAGGGACCATATGAAACAAGCTCACTTAGAATCTTCTCTAAGCTCAGAGTTTGACTCCGTGATCCATGTCATATCCATGCTAGATGGTTGTAAATGTGTACCTGAAACAAAAATTTGAAAGAGAAATAAGAAAAATAATGGATACTCTCCACACTTTTAGGGATTGTCATGCTAGTGCCCACATTTTTCACAGCTGTTTGTCACTGATAATTTAGCTGATTTGCTGATTGGGTTGGTACCACTTTCCACCTGATGCTATAGTTATGAAAATGCAGGTCAAGTCTCAAAATTACAACTTACATTTTCCTGAACACAGTTTAAAAAATTTAAAGAATAAAACTGATAGAAGGGATACAATTGAGAAAAGTTATGACAATAATTATTGTTTACATCCCTCTCAAAATGAGCAGTATTTTATTTATTTTAAAGTGAAGACAAATGTATTCATCTGCGATGCCCGATACCGTTTTACAATGGACAGAAACATAAGTCTGGTATATTGTGATGCTTTCATTTTGTGAGAAGTAATGATAGAGTTCTGATAATTTTCTTTTAGATTCGGTTGCAATAAAAAGGACTAACTATGACCCAGCATATTTTATGGCCTATTATCTATTATAGTCTATACTCTACAATAAAATATACTTTTAAAAAAATTTCCCTCCCCTGCTTTGCTAAAAGTATGGGGAATTTGGTTGTAGTGACAATATTTTTCTATGACCATGGCACCTTTTCAGGTGATGTGGTCAGTATAACACAAAGCCACCTTTACTTATCAGAAAAATCTCTGCTACCCATTGCTAGAGGCTGGGTGAATCCAGGAGCCTTGTCGGTCAAAAAAAAAAATGCTACCACTTCTGCGGATCGAACCCATGCCCTTATCAGGAAGCACACTAACCACTCAACCACCAAGGCTCCATGTAATGACAGAATTCAGATAAATTTTTTGGGATTCATTTTCAGCAATAAAATGATGGAGTATGACCCAGCAAATCATATGTGTTATTATAATAATTTATGGGGTACTGGTTGGTCTCAAGGCAAAACGTCAGCTTCGAGACAGAGAGGTTGTGGGTTAAAATCTTGACTGCATCAGTTGGGATTTTTATTTATCTGTGGCAACCACCCCAGGTCTCAGCAGCGAGGCCTGAATTGAAACGTCAATTACTCATGGTCGAAAAATAATATATGAATACCTTCGAAGACGGAGTTATCTGCCCGAGTGGCGATGGATTCCTGTGCACACGGCTGCCAGGGAAAAATGCATTAACACACAAAATTCAGTTCCCAGTCTCTAGGGATTTCATCAGAGGTGAATCTGGCAGAAGAAAAAAAATAATCTATATGACTACTTTACATTTTTATTTATTTTACAACTATATATTATAATAATCTATATGACTACTTTACATTTATTTATTTTACAAACCTATATGACTACTTCACAATTATATTTATTTTACAACTATATATTATAATAAAAAAATATTGATAATTTAATTAATTGTAGGCACTCTTAATCAAATTACTATTGTATTAGTGTTACTATATAAAATAAAAGATAAATGTCGTGTTTAGTGTCCTAAATTATTTCTACTAAATGAGTTATCTCCCCCTCACAGAATCGACATACTAAACTTGAATTATAAATCTGTTTCTATATTTTGTGAATTTAAATTTATTTTTTCAAAAAAATTGTGGGCTAGGGTTAGTTGTAGGCTATTCCAGACCCAGAGGTCTTCTAATGAAAGATTCGAGAGCAACCAAATAAAGTGCACTGGCACGTTAATCCAAACAGAAATAATTTGTGACGCTACATTTTTGGTGAAAATAAAAGAAAGAGGATAAATTTTGATACAAAATTTCTATAAGAAATTCAAATCAACTGGAGACGATCGTAACTTAAGATGACTGAATCAACTATCAAATTAAACCGTCGGTTTAAATATTAAATACCGATCTACATTACAAAATCCAAACTAAACACAACAATTTACTAAACATAGATTTAAAATAAAATAATTAAAACATGAGAAAACATTGGAAAATACCAGAAACCATTCATTTTTGTGGCTAGGATGCAGCAGCTGTCCAAAATATGAGGAAGATACTATGCAATCAACTTTTGACAATAGAAACAGGAAAAAGAGTTCTAAAAGGTTATGTATAGCCAGTCTTAACATCTGGATGTGGATGTGAATCATGGACAATAATAGGACAAGAGACAAGGAAATCACTGGAGTCTGTAGAAATGTAGTTTTACAGAAGAATGTTGAGAATACCATGGACTGTTAAGAGTTATGAAAACGTTTTGAAAGAGGCCAAAGCAAAATGAGAACTAATTTCCAATATTAAGAAACGTCATTTAATGAGTAGAGAAAATATATTGTTGTGTGCTGTCACTAGATTTGTTTAATATTTATAGTGAGATTATTTTAAGATCCACAAGGGGCACACCTGTAACAATCGGAGGTCATAACTTAAATAATCTAAGGTATGCTGATGATACAGTTTTAATCATAAGAGTGAAAATGAGTTACACGAATTGTTAGACATTATAGGGAAGGAAAGACCCAGCCTTAATAGAAAAAACAACCGAAGTAATGGTAACAACAAGAAAAAATACTCAGCACAATGTACAATAAAGACTAGTGGAAAAATATTAAAACAGGTAAATTAATTTAAATTTCGAGGAACAATTTTCACCTCAGTTGGTAGATGTACAAAAGAGATGAGATGCAGAATGGCTAAGGCAAAAGCAGCTTAAAAAAAATGAGGAAGATACCATGCAAACCATTTTTGACAATAGAAACAAAAAAAGAGTTCTTAAATGTTATGTATAGCTAGTCTTAACATATGGATGTGAATCATAGACAATAGGACAAGAATATCATTAGAGTCTGTAGAAATGTGGTTTTACAGAAGAATGTTGAGAATACTATGGACAGCTAAGAAGGGTAATGAAAACATTCAGAAAAAGGCCAAGGCAAAAAGAGAGCTAATTTCCAATATTTGGATGAAACAATCATCATTTTTTGTAATGAGAGGTGAACCGCTGGAATATATTGTAACAACTGGGAAAATTGAGGGTCAAAGAGATAGAGGAAAGCAAAGAGAAAAGATACCAGACAGCTTAAGAGAATAGCTTGGCAGGAGGACAACAACAGAAATGATAAATAATTATCAAGATCAAATCTTTTGGAGAGACAAGATCACCTACTTGATGATGATGGCTATACCCTGTTTTAATTTCTCCAGCTCACTGTATACTCCTTTCTTTATTTTATTTTTGTTAATGTCCTAAATCAATCCACTGAAGATTTCCAAACCATATATGGTTGTGAGAAACTGTAAAACAATAAAAAGAACACAATGATTAGAAATAATAACTAAATTAAAGTACTTTCTGTTTTATTCAACAAACAAAGTGAACAGTTTGTTTTACTGTTTTGTACTAAAATTATTATATCTTTATTTTTTCAAGAAATGTTTCTCTTTTATTTACATTGTAACTATAATTTCTTATGTCTATAAGGTACAACTTCTAATCCATTTTACCAGAATTCTCTTTATTGTGACTGCAAAATAAATGTGTGAGTGAGAGGGCTATTAATATTACTGATTTCATTTCATTTTAACTTAAAATAACAATTTAGTAACTTAGGATAATTATTATTATTTGTAATATTAGAATGACATTATAATCGTATTAATATATATTTTTTTACCTGCAGCAAACTTACTTAATTTTTTATTATTTTTCATTTTCAGTCTAAAAATTGTGATTGAATTAACTCGAACAATGACACCAATGTTTATAGGACTCATCGTAATAACTACTTGATGATATTCTAAGTTATTTTGTTAGAGAACCTGAAATGGCCTCCATATTCCTGAAAATATGATTTGATTTTGATCTCCTATCCTGCATTTTGTGGGGATAAAACGAAAATGAAATATCTAATAGATATTATCATGTGATATGACTAACGTGATAATTGTTATTGTCATCAATTAAAAACAAACTAATTTCCTATAAATTGCACAAAACTTAGAAACACATTTATCAATTACCTTAATATAATTCTATATGCATTGCTGAACACGTCTAATGATTAATATTTGTTTACATCGAACACCTTTGTGAGAAAAATTGTGGAGTACTAATTGAATTTTATGCATACTTGATAAGTTTAAATTGCTACCATTTAACTGAATTAATTTCATATAATTTTCACAAAACTTAGAAGCACATTTATGTATCGTATTAATTTAAATCTATATGCATTGCTGAACATGTCTAATGATTAATACTTTAGAGAATATTACTAACTGTCTAAAAGGTAAAATGAATTACCCCTAGGAACAATAACTTGTACTGTACGAAAATTTACAGTTTTGTAGTGGCTTCCCTTAATAAACAAGGAAAATAATACTTTAAAAAATTCATATGAAAGTAATATTTTTAGTTGCATCATAAATTAAAAGCACATACACTTTGATTGATAAGATTTATTTTTAGTGCATTGTAAGACACATTGCCAAATATGTTTTTGCATATTTAAACATAAACATCTTTAAGAAATATTTTTTTTTGAAATGATATGCAAAATGTTGGTACTCTAAAAAATTACAATAGCAAGAGATTTATATAGTTAACTATTTTGTATGTAGTTTTCAGTGGCCGGGTTTATGAAATTCTAGTGAATATTTATAAACCAACTGCCCAATTTTTCTCTTTGGCTAAGACGCAAGGCTTATAAACCTTGTCCTAGGAGCAAAGCCGTGTTGCCTGCTCTAGCAACACAGACTGTGTCACGTCGGCTACGTGACACAGTAGTCTTTGGGTACTGCTTTGCTTCCTCCCATTATGTCAAAGTTTGAACAGAAAAATTGGGGGGGTGGAAGATGCGTGGTCGGACTAGGGTAACACCCGATGTTCTTAGTGCCGAGATTGCAATCGGCACGTCTGTGTGCTGTTGAATCTGGGCTAGTTTCCACTAGCTAGGCAGCCCTAGCCTAGGGCATCAGTCTTAGTGAGGTGGGGATCCTGGGGACAGCAGCCCTTCCATTTACACAAATGACATGAATGGTTATCCCCTTAACTTCTGTTCCCTACATTTCATGTGGAGTGTGAAAATACACGAGAATGTGCCCCTGTATGACGTAGGCACATGTAAACTACTCCTCGCCAGCGTTGGTAAATCCTCAGACCTGTTTGATGACATATGCTGTTATAGAATTAATGGTGTCTAATTCTTTATAATCTATTTATGAAGCATTAAGTAAAGTAAGCCTGAGTAGGCAGACACACAGAAGCGAGAGTATCCAGTAGAGGTGTGAAATCTGTGATATGGTATATGACTGGCCGAACGAGATGTGTGATCGCTGGCCGCTGTGAATAATTGTACGTAGATGCCATTGTTAGGGTTGTCGGAATAAAGATACATGATCTTTCAACTTCAGCAGTGTGCAGACATTTATTGATAACATTGATTTAGTGATAACAGTCACTGCCTATGCCAGGGCGTTGAATCGAACTGAGAGTTGTCGCGGCGCATACAAGACGAAGGTTAAACAAGTCAGTTCAGTCAGATTACAGCCGAAGTACTAGTTGAGGACGTGAGAACCTGACAGCTGAGACAGAGAGGTGAGCGCACGTTGACCACTGCACGTTTTTGTACCTTGTGAACGTCATCATCGCCTGACCAGTAACAGTAGCCCTCATGGGGCGTGTGTACGTACTACCGACACAAGCAGAGAAAGAACGCTGTTGTCATAAACGGTGTACTACAGTGGACTGTTATTAAAGGCTGTTCAAATGGTGCTGGCAGGTCATTTTCATTGGCCTATCATACCATTACCAATATTCATACCATTGTCATTGCCTAACATCGTTTCAACCTGTTATATGTGAATATGACAACTGACAAAAAAATAAGGCTGTAGAAGGACTGGAGGCTGTAGAAATATAGTTTTACAAAGAATGTTGAGAATACCATGGACAGTTAAGAATAGTAATGAAAACGTTATGAAAGAGAGCAAAGCAGAAAGAGAGCTAATATCCAATATTAGGAAGAAACAATTACCATTTTAATGCCATATAATGAGAAGGGAACAGCTGGAATATATTGTAACAACTGGAAAAATTGAGGGACGAAGAGATATAGGGAGACAAAGAGAAAAGATACCAGACAGTTTGGCAGCAGGTCAACAAACAGAAATGATAAATAAATGTGGAGATCGAAAGTTGTGGAGAGACATGATCACCTATGCCAGCAGGTATGGTTCTTGATGAAGATTTTGTTTATTTAATCGTGCAATTTGGTTAGAAAGGTATCGTAATCTAGGGATAACGAGCACACATAACGTGTACGTACGTGCGTTCGTGAATGTGTATGTGTGTGTGTGTTTTTTTTTTTTAGGGTGAATTTAAATTTCTTCTCAGATGTTCACATTGAATCTTTGAATGATCTTTGTGTTGTTTATTATCTTTTTTTCAAAACAACTTTTTTTCACAGGTCTTCCTTCTGTGTCCACTCTATGACCATGTTTGGCATTGGTAGCATTAAACTGGCGGGGGAAAGCGCTGCTTTCGGGGTAACTAAAAGCAATATGACCATAAAGTTCATGGCAGTAGCTAAAGCAAATTCATGGCTCGAAATACAACCTTTTACTCACGTGTGTTTTCTGAGTGCTTTGATCATGTAGATCATAAAGTGGTTGGTGTCACTAAAGATTTCAAGACTGACAAGTGTATGTTTCATCTTCGTCCCTGGATACTTGACACCAGGAAGTAGACACCAGCGACAATGACAATTTCATGGTGATCATAGGAAAAACAGTGACAAGAAACAAAAGCGTAAGTTTACCAAAGTCGAAGCAGCTCGCAATGGAGGTCCACGAGACACAGAAAGCAACTGACACTGAAGAGGAGCTGTCCACCAACTACACTTGGCCAGCTCGTCATAGACACCAGTAAGTCCGAAGAAGAAACACCATCATCATCCTGGGCAGATAATAACATCAGATGGAAGATGCACCACAGAAATAAAAAGCAGAATAGCTCAGGTTAAAATAGCATTTCAAAAAATGAAAAATATCTTATGCAACAAATCTATGTTGTAAAGCAGTGAGAAGGAGAGTTCATCGGTGCTGTATAGAACCAATTCTGACATATGGAAGCGAATCATGGACAGTAGACACACAAATGAAAAGACGATTAGAGGCCATAGAGATGGGATTTCTCAGGAATGTCAGGGAATGTTGAAAATTCCATGGACAGCTAAAAAGACCAATGAGGAAGTTCTCAAAGAGGCCATCACAAAAAGGGAACTCCTTAAAAACATTAGAAAGAAACAATCAACATTTTTTGGGGCACATCATGAGAAGAGGAAAGTTGGAATACTTGGTTACAACTGGCAAAATAAAATGAAAAAGAGATTGCGGACGACAAAGAGAGAAAATACTGGATAGCTTGGTGTCATGTCTTGGAAAACAGTCAACAACAGAACTGATACGATGCACTATCAATAAAAGAATGTGGAAGGACATGATTGTGAAAGAATGATGAGCTTGATAATTAACTACTACAGCGGCGATTTTGTTTCAGTTCATTCACTTGGCTCGTTGACTTATGAAAACAAAATTTGTTCAGCGTCCCCGTTAGGCCACTTTTTAAATTAATTAGTTCATTCTTTTCTCCTGCACCCTGTTACAACACCTGTTGAAAAGAATTCTAGATCTCTGGCTGATTTATAACGTCTTTCTTACATACAGACCCAGGCTCTTGTAGATGACCTCTCTTACATACAGACCCAGGCTCTTGTAGATGGCCTCTCTTACATACAGACCCAGGCTCTTGTAGATGGCCTCTCTTACATACAGACCCAGGCTCTTGTAGATGACCTATCTTGCATACAGACCCATGCTCTTGTAGGTGCAAAGCCGTGTTGCCTGCTCTAGCAACACAGACTGTGTCATGTCGGCTACGTGACACGGTAGTCTTTGGGTACTGCTTTGCTACCTCCCATTATGTGAAAGTTTGAACAGAGAAATTGGGGGGGGGGGGTGGAAGATGCGTGGTCGGACTAGGTTAACACCCCATGTCCTTAGTGTCGAGATTGCAATCGGCACGTCTGTGTGCTGTTGAATCTGGGCTAGTTTCCACTAGCTAGGCAGCTCTAGCCTAGGGCATCAGTCCTAGTGAGGTGGGGATCCTGGAGACAGCAGCCCTTCCATTTACACAAATGACATGAATGGTTATCCCCTTAACTTCTGTTCCCTACATTTACTGTGGAGTGTGAAAATACACAATAATGTGCCCCTGTATGACGTAGGCACAGGTAAACAACTCCTCGCCAGCGTTGGTAAATCCTCAGACCTGTTTCATAACATAAGTAGTGTTCTAGGGGGGGGTTTGAACATGGTTTTGAACATTTTGGCATGGTGCATTTTGCACCATACATGCATCGTATTTTGCACGATGCAATCTCAGGTGACCGCTTATCTCTGACCTCGCTTATCGCGGGTGGTCGGGTGGCCTCGTGGGGGTTTATCTCAAGTGGGTGAGCGGGTCTTATCTCAAGTGGGTGAGCGGTGCTTAGCTCAAGTGGGTGAGTGTCTATTGCTCGCTGGCTATGGTCACCAGTGGTTCTAAAACTTGTGTGTCAGCGGTTCTAAAACTTTCGCGTTCACGCCGGTTATCTCGTGTGGGGGTGTCTTTATGGGTCAAATTGTGTTATTAATATCATCATGTGCCAGGTTTTGAACATGGTTTTGCACATTTCTGCATGGTGCATGGTGCATGTTCCTATATGAGAGTCATGTTTGCACCAAACATGTATCGTTTTTTTTTGTACGATGCAATCTCGGGTGACCGCTTATCTCGGGTTGACCTCGGGGTGGTCGGATGGCCTCGTGGGGGGCTTATCTCGTGGGGGATTATCTCGAGTGGGTGAGCGGGGCTTATCTCATACGGGTGAGTGGGTGTCGGCTTGACCTCGGCGCTCGGTGTTTTAAAGACACCAGTGGTTCTAAAACTGGTGTGTCAATGGTTCTAAAACTTGCGACGCCGGTTATCTCGGGTGGGGGTGCCTTTAGTGGTCAAATTGTGTTATTACTATCCCCATTATGTGCCAGGATAGGGGGAAAAAGGGGGTGCCTTTATTGGTCGAGTGTTAGTATCATCATCATGTGTGAGGTGGGTAACAGGAGGCGACATGTAAAAAAAAAATGCTGACAAAGTAATGATATTGAAGGGGTATTGTTACGGTAAATACGACTATCTCGCGTGCAACGAGGGTTGGTCGGCCCAGGGTGTATTATTGTAGTATCATCATATACCAGGTGTTATTATAGCGATTGTTAGTAATACATCATCACCATGTGCCACCCTCAACAGCATCATTAACATGTACCCTTCATGTCCTATCAGCATCATCATCCTCATGCCATACAAAGTTTCAAGCCGATTATTAGTGTCTACATTTTTAGTGCCACATCATCACCAAGTGCCACCCTCCACACCATCAGCAGCATCAGGGGCCACCCTCACCAGCATCATCAGACCACACTTAGACTCTCGCTATCTCTCTCCCGATCTCTCTCTCTCTCCATCTCTTTCCCTATCTCTCTCTCTCGTTCTCTCTCTCTCTCTCTCTCCCTCTCCATTGCTGGGTCTTTCCCTCTCGCTATCTCTCGCCATCGCTGTCTCTATAGCTCGCTATATCTCTCCATCTCCATCGCTCTCTCTCTCTCTCTCTCTCGTTCCCTCTCCACCTCTGGAGTTTTCGTTCTCTTGCTCTCGCCCTCTCCATCTCTGTCTCTTTCACTCTCGCTATCTCACTCGCTATCTCTCACTCGCCATCACTATCTTTTTCACTCTCACTCGTTCTCTCTCTCCTCTCTCTCTCTCCCTCTCCATCACTGTCTCTTTCGCTCTCGCTCGTTCTCTCCATCTCTCGCCATCGCTGCTCTCTCTCTCTCTCTCTCTCTCCCTCTCGACCTTTCCATCTCTGTCTCTTTCGCTATCTCTCTCTCTCTCCTTCTCCAGCTCTGGCGCTTTCGCTCTCGCTATCTCTCGCCATCGCTGTCTCTATCTCTTGCTATATCTCTCCCTCTCCATCGCTTTCGCGCGCACTCTCCAGCTCTGGCTTTTTCGTTCTCTCTCTCTCTCACCCTCCCTCTCCATCACTGTCTCTTTTGCTATTCCTCTCTCGCTCGATCTCTCTCTCTCTCTCACTCCCCCATTCCATCTCTGTCGCTTTCGCTAGCTCTCGCTCTCTCGCTCTCCCTCTCCATCGCTGGTTCTTTCGATCTCTCGCCATCGCTGTCTCTATCTCGCGCTATAGCTCTCCCTCTCCATCGCTCTCTCGCTCCCTCTCCAGCTCTCTCTCGTTCATTCTCTCTCTCTCTCCCATTCCATCTGTCTCTTTCGCTCTAGCTATCGATCTCGCTACCTCTCCCCCTCGCCAGCGCTGTCTCTATCGCTCTCCCTCTCCATCGCTGCGCGCTCTCTCTCTCTCTCTCTCTCTCTCTCTGTCTCGCCAGCTCTGTCTCTTTCGTTTGCTCTCGCCCTTTCCATCTCTGT
This sequence comes from Megaustenia siamemsis, assembly GCA_032433765.1. Lineage (NCBI taxonomy): Eukaryota > Metazoa > Mollusca > Gastropoda > Stylommatophora > Ariophantidae > Megaustenia > Megaustenia siamemsis. Next base: position 70,321,002 of record JAVIAB010000051.1, on the reverse strand, counting down.
CTCTTTCGCTATCTCTCTCTCTCTCGCTCTCTCCCTCTCCAGCGCTGTCTCTGTCTCGCGCTATATCTCTCCATCCCCATCGCTGCTCTCTCCCTCTCCATCGCTGTCTCTAGCTCGCGCTATATCTCTCCATCCCCATCGCTGCTCTCTCCCTCTCCATCGCTGTCTCTAGCTCGCGCTATATTTCTCCATCCCCTTCGCTGCTCTCTCTCTCTCTCACTCTCTCTCTCCAACTCTGTCTCTTTCGGTCTCTCTCCCACCCTTTCCATCTCTGTCTCTTTCGCTCTCGCTATATCTCTCCCTCGCCATCGCTCTCTATATCTCGCGCCCTCTCCATCGCTCTCTCTCTCGCCCCCTCTCCAGCTCTGTCTCTTTCGTTCTCTCTCTCTCTCATTCCATCTCTGTCTCTCTCCTTCTCCATCTCAGTCTCTTTCGCTCTAGCTATCGATCTCGCTATCTCTCGCCCTCGCCAGCGCTGTCTCTATCGCTCTCCCTCTCCGTCACTCTCTCAGTAATACTGGTTCGCTATCGCTCTCTCTCGCTCTCGCTCCCTTTCCATCTCTGTCTCTTTCGGTCTCTCTCCCGCCTTTCCATCGCTGTCTCTTTCGCTCTCGCTATCTCTCTCTCTCTCTCCATCTCTCTCTCTCTCCCACAAGGTAGTCGTGTTATTGTATGACGATCCTGAAAACAATGTAACTAAAGAGGGGCTTCACTGTAACACTTTAGTATTTGAATATCAATTGGAATAAATAATTATATATAAAATACCTCCTTTAACCTGTAGCACAGAGAAAATTATACCCCCTTCCCTTCGCCCCCGTCAACAGTCCGTGTTGATAATATAAAGTATCATCATCAATACGGGTCACCATACCGTCCCCAAGGCCGTTGGTGTAGAGTGAACATTCTATAACGCTTATATGCTGTTAGTGTGCTGTTATCGGTGACCATAAGACCAGGTGTGCAAATCTAAATAACGAAGTGGTTGTGATGATTCTAAAAAAATGGAGAAAAGGGGTGTTTTCCCTTTTGGATTGTTCGTCACGGGATGTAAATATGTTGTCGGTGTTATTTGTGTCGAAGTTTTTAGTATCGCGGACATGGTGACTTAACGTCGTCGGCATCATCATCATCATCATCATCATGCGGCATAGCAGTTGGCGTGTTTTGTAGTAAGATGGGTAATGTGACCGGTTTGTAAATCAGCAGCTAACTTTTGGAAATCTAAGAGTAACTTTAAATAATGACGGTCTCAGAAAGTATGCACAGTTAAGAAAGTTGGTAGATCAAGTTATATCTTTTGTTGGTTCGGGTCGGCGCGCGGGGGCTCGTCGGGTCATCGCGGGGGTCGGCGCGGGGGGGTCGTCGCGGGTCGTCGTGTCGTCGCGGGTCGGCTCCGGCAACATCATCATGTGTAGTGTGCTAACATTAAATAGTGACGCTTTCTCTCTCTTTCACATTCACGGTAAAGCAAAACAAAAATTCGTTCTATAGTTCACATATATTTATTACTACAACACATATTTGAGTTATGAAAAAAGAAAACGGACTTATTTTTAAAAAAAAATCAATATTTAAATGGCGAGGGGTACCGGTACTTTATCACAGATTCAATCTAGTTGCTAAAATAATTGTTCTGTGACCAGACTCCAGAACAGGTGAGATGATTTTACTATACTCCAGAATACGGCTTTCAAATCTTGCACGGTCAAGTCCAAACTGGTGCCAATGAGGCATGCGATCCCAAGCTTCCAGATCAACAAATGAAATGATATCAGGCGCCGCGGCAAAACAAACCTAACGAAAAGTCGAACTATAAGGTTTAATACAACTTTCATTAGGATAGTATACGGTTTAATGAAACATTCGGTAGGCTAGTTAATCTCTATACATTATTGGTACTTAAGTTTCAAGTAAGAATATGAAATCTATATTTGGATTAGGAGATGTGATATTGGTAGCTATAACTAACATGAATGTCTGTGTTTAGAAGAAAAATTGGGCTTATAGAAATCTCTGTTAAGTCATGAAATTAACGATCGATACATATGGTGTTGCTATATTAGACTATAAATCGCCTGTAACACTAAGTAACCGACGAAAAAATACATACCCTGTTAATTATATTTTTTGTCGGATCGTGTGGTTGAGTGGAAGTGTTGCTGATAGTAGGGTAAATTTCATTCCAGCGAGCATTAACTTCCTCGTAATCTAACTCCGGAACAGAATTCTCTACACCTCTAAGATGGGTGATCTCGAATTTAATATGGAAAGTGGCTGAATCCTCACCTGATCAGAGGTTTCATTTCTGTTTACCACACTTTCGGGGATCTCCTTGAAGATGGAATCTAAAGTTAACCCATTATTAAAATAAGCGTTAGGTGGTTTCCAAGATGGGAAAGCTTGCTCTTCCAATGACTACTCAGACTCTTCATAACTTTCCTCGTCTTCGGAGTTTGAACTTACCTTAAAAAGTAGCTGGGCCATACTAAGAAATTCTTGAAGTTACAATTCGACTAAAATTATTCCCCCCCCCCCTTTTTCTGTTTAAATAGGGGACTTACCAACTATCGGGGATCTTCTTGAAGCTGGAATCTAAAGTTAACCCACAATTATTTTAGCAACTAGATTGAATCTGTGATAAAGTACCGGTACCCCTCGCCCTTTAAATATTGATTTTTTTTTAAAAATAAGTCCGTTTTCCTTTTTCATAACTCAAATATGTGTTGTAGTAATAAATATATGTGAACTATAGAACGAATTTTTGTTTTGCTTTACCGTGAATGTGAAAGAGAGAGAGAGCTATTTAATGTTAGCACACTACACATGATGAATTTGCTGGAGCCGACCCGCGACAACCCCCCCCCCCCCCCCCCCATCCGCGCCGACCCGACGAGCCCCCGCGCGCCGACCCGAACCAACAAAAGATATAACTTGATCTACCAACTTTCTTAACTGTGCATACTTTCTGAGACCGTCATTATTTAAAGTTACTCTTAGATTTCCAAAAGTTAGCTGCTGATTTACAAACCGGTCACATTACACATCTTACTACAAAACACGCCAAATGCTATGCCGCATGATGATGATGATGATGATGATGATACCGACGACGTTAAGTCACCATGTCCGCGATACTAAAAACTTCGACACAAATAACACCGACAACATATTTACATCCCGTGACGAACAATCCAAAAGGGAAAACACCCCTTTTCTCCATTTTTTTAGAATCATCACAACCACTTCGTTATTTAGATTTGCACACCTGGTCTTATGGTCACCGATAACAGCACACTAACAGCATATAAGCGTTATAGAATGTTCACTCTACACCAACGGCCTTGGGGACGGTATGGTGACCCGTATTGATGATGATACTTTATATTATCAACACGGACTGTTGACGGGGGCGAAGGGAAGGGGTTATAATTTTCTCTGTGCTACAGGTTAAAGGAGGTATTTTATATATAATTATTTATTCCAATTGATATTCAAATACTAAAGTGTTACAGTGAAGCCCCTCTTTAGTTACATTGTTTTCAGGATCGTCATACAATAACACGACTGCCTTGTGGGAGAGAGAGAGAGAGAGAGAGAGAGAGAGATAGCGAGAGCGAAAGAGTCAGCGATGGAAAGGCGGGAGAGAGACCGAAAGAGACAGAGATGAAGAGGGAGCGAGAGCGAGAGAGAGCGATAGCGAACAAGTATTACTGAGAGAGTGATGGAGAGGGAGAGCGATAGAGACAGCGCTGGCGAGGGCGAGAGATAGCGAGATCGATAGCTAGAGCGAAAGAGACTGAGATGGAGAAGGAGAGAGACAGAGATGGAATGAGAGAGAGAGAGAGAGAGAGAGAGAACGAAAGAGACAGAGCTGGAAAGGGGCGAGAGAGAGAGAGCGATGGAGAGGGCGCGAGAGATAGAGAGCGATGGCGAGGGAGAGATATAGCGAGAGCGAAAGAGACAGAGTTGGAGAGCGAGAGAGAGAGCGAGAGAGAGAGAGAGAGAGAGCAGCGAAGGGGATGGAGAGATATAGCGCGAGCTAGAGACAGCGATGGAGAGGGAGAGAGCAGCGATGGGGATGGAGAGATATAGCGCGAGCTAGAGACAGCGATGGAGAGGGAGAGAGCAGCTATGGGGATGGAGAGATATAGCGCGAGATAGAGACAGCGCTGGAGAGGGAGAGAGAGAGAGAGAGAGAGAGGGATAGCGAAAGAGACAGAGATGGAAAGGGCGAGAGCGAGAAAGTTAGAGAAAGCGAGAGCGAAAGAGACAGAGATGGAAAGGAGGGAGAGCAAACGAAAGAGACATAGCTGGCGAGAGAGAGAGAGAGAGAGAGAGAGAGAGCGCAGCGATGGAGAGGGAGAGCGATAGAGACAGCGCTGGCGAGGGGGAGAGATAGCGAGATCGATAGCTAGAGCGAAAGAGACAGATGGAATGGGAGAGAGAGAGAGAGAGAATGAACGAGAGAGAGCTGGAGAGGGAGCGAGAGAGCGATGGAGAGGGAGAGCTATAACGCGAGATAGAGACAGCGATGGCGAGAGATAGTGAGATCGAAAGAACCAGCGATGGAGAGAGAGAGCGAGAGCTAGCGAAAGCGACAGAGATGGAATGGGGGAGTGAGAGAGAGAGAGAGCGAGCGAGAGAGGAATAGCAAAAGAGACAGTGATGGAGAGGGAGGGTGAGAGAGAGAGAGAGAACGAAAAAGCCAGAGCTGGAGAGGGCGCGCGAGAGCGATGGAGAGGGAGAGATATAGCAAGAGATAGATACAGCGATGGCGAGAGATAGCGAGAGCGAAAGCGCCAGAGCTGGAGAAGGAGAGAGAGAGAGAGATAGCGAAAGAGACAGAGATGGAAAGGGAGAGAGAGAGAGAGAGAGAGAGAGAGCAGCGATGGCGAGAGATGGAGAGAACGAGCGAGAGCGAAAGAGACAGTGATGGAGAGGGAGAGAGAGAGAGAGAGGAGAGAGAGGAGAGAGAGAGAGAGAGAACGAGTGAGAGTGAAAAAGATAGTGATGGTGAGTGAGAGATAGCGAGTGAGATAGCGAGAGTGAAAGAGACAGAGATGGAGAGGGCGAGAGCAAGAGAACGAAAACTCCAGAGATGGAGAGGGAGCGACAGAGAAAGAGAGAGAGCGATGGAGATGGAGAGATATAGCGAGCTATAGAGACAGCGTTGGCGAGAGATAGCGAGAGGGAAAGACCCAGCAATGGAGAGGGAGAGGGAGAGAACGAGAGAGAACGAGAGAGAACGAGAGAGAGAGAGAGGGAAAGAGATGGAGAGAAAGAGAGAGAGATCAGGAGAGAGATAGCGCGAGTCTGTGTGTGGTCTGATGATGCTGGTGAGGGTGGCCCCTGATGCTGCTGATGATGTGGAGGGTGGCACTTGGTGATGATGTGGCACTAAAAATGTAGACACTAATAATCGGCTTGAAACTTTTTGTGGGATGAGGATGATGATGCTGATAGGACATGAAGGGTACATGTTGATGATGATGTTGATGGTGGCACATGGTGATGATGTATCACTAAAAATCGCTATAATAACACCTGGTATATGATGATACTACAATAACACACCCTGGGCCGACCAACCCTCGTTGCACGCGAGATAGTCGTATTTACCTTAACAATACCCCTTCAACATCATTGCTTTGTCAGCATTTTTTTTTACATGTCGCCTCCTGTTACCCACCTCACACATGATGATGATACTAACACTCGACCAATAAAGGCACCCCCTTTTTCCCCCTATCCTGGCACATGATGAGGATAGTAATAACACAATTTGACCACTAAGGGCACCCCCACCCGAGATAACCGGCGTCGCAAGTTTTAGAACCGCTGACACACCAGTTTTAGAACCACTGGTGTCTTTAAAACACCGAGCGCCGAGGTCACGCCGACACCCGCTCACCCACATGAGATAAGCCCGCTCACCCACTCGAGATAATCCCCCACGAGATAAGCCCCCCCACGAGGCCACCCGACCACCCCGAGGTCAACCCGAGATAAGCGGTCACCCGAGATTGCATCGTACAAAAAAAAACGATACATGTTTGGTGCAAACATGACTCTCATATAGGAACATGCACCATGCACCATGCAGAAATGTGCAAAACCATGTTCAAAACCTGGCACATGATGATATTAATAACACAATTTGACCCATAAAGGCACCCCCACACGAGATAACCGGCGTGAGCGCGAGAGTTTTAGAACCGCTGACACACAAGTTTTAGAACCACTGGGGACCATAGCCAGCGAGCAATAGACACTCACCCACTTGAGCTAAGCACCGCTCACCCACTTGAGATAAACCCCCACGAAGCAACCCGACCACACGCGATAAGCGAGGTCAGAGATAAGCGGTCACCTGAGATTCTATTGACCTTTCGAGCCGTAACCGGCCCATAGGGCGTAGATCAAGATACACCTTCTCCTATATGGATTTTTTTGTTCTAGCAGTTTTCTTTTAAAGATATTTTTCAAATCTCGCCATCTGTCTCTGTTCTGTGCAAGCAGTTCTATCTCATTGAGGGAGCCGACTCCTGCTGCTCTTGCCTCTCTCATCAATGTTCTTCTCAGTGTCTCCCTGGGTCTTCCTCTTTTTCTTTTACCTGTTGTTTCCCATATGAGGGCTTGCTTTGCTATTCGGTTATTATCTCTTCTCATCACATGTCCAACGTATGACCATTGTCTTTTCTTTATTACTGAAGATATTAGTGGTTGATTGGCGATTTCTCTAATTTCCTCATTTGTTTTGAATTCGTTCCATGCTATACCAAGTATTTTCCTTAGACATTTATTTTCAAATGCGTTCAACTTTGTTTCTATATCTCTTGTTGTTTTCCAGCTTTCACACGCATACGTAAGGGTTGATAGTACATTTGATTTGAATAGCCTAAGTTTTGTGTTTGTGCTGATAAGTTTTGATTTCCACAACTTTTCAAGGCTTCTGAAAGACATTGCTGCCTTAGCTATTCTGATTTTAATTTCTTTGCTCGTATCCCCTTCTCGATCAATGTGACTTCCAAGATAGATAAAGTGATCGATCTCTTCTACTGGTTTGTTTTCCATGTATATTTTGTCACCTGTTGGAATTAAACTAGTCATGACTTCACCTGAGATTGCATCGTGCAAAATACGATGCATGTATGGTGCGAATTGTACCATGCAAAAATGTTAAAAACCATCTTCTAAACCCCCTAGAACACTACTGACATATGCTCTTATTAGAATTATTGGTGTCTTGTTCTTTAAGTAAAGTAAGCCTGAGTAGGCAGACACACAGAAGCGAGAGTATCCAGCGGAGGTGTGAAATCTGTGATATGGTATGTGACTGGCCGAACGAGAGATGTGTGATCGCTGGCCGCTGTGAATAATTGTACGTAGTTGCCATTGTTAGGGCTGTCGGAATAAAAATACATGGTCTTTCACATTCAGCAGTGTGCAGACATTTATTGATAACATTGATTTAGTGATAACAGTCACTACCTATGCCAGGGCGTTGAATCGAACTGAGAGTTGTCGCGACGCATACAAGACGAAGGTTAAACAAGTCAGTTCAGTCAGATTACAGCCGAAGTACTAGTTGAGGACGTGAGAACCTGACAGCTGAAACGGAGAGGTGAGCGCACGTTGACCACTGCACGTTTTTGTACCTTGTGAACGTCATCATCGCCTGACCAGTAACAGTAGCCCTCATGGGGCGTGTGTACGTACTACCGACACAAGCAGAGAAAGAACGCTGTTGTCATAAACGGTGTACTACAGTGGACTGTTATTAAAGGCTGTTCAAATGGTGTTGGCAGGTCATTTTCATTGGCCTATCATACCATTACCAATACTCATACCATTGTCATTGCCTAACATCGTATCAAACCTGTAACACGTGAATCATAGGACAACAGACAAAAAATAAGGCTGCAGGAGGACTGGAGGCTGTAGAAATATAGTTTTACAAAGAATGTTGAGAATACCATGGGCAGTTAAGAATAGTAATGAAAACGTTCTGAAAGAGACTAAAGCAGAAAGAGAGCTAATATCCAATATTAGGAAGAAACAATTATCATTTTAATGCCATATAATGAGAAGGGAACAGATAGAAAAATGTTGGTTGTTCCACATGTGTTTATTTTGACTGTCTCTTACTTTGCACGTTGTTTTATCTGGTTCCATTTTTATTAAGTGTATTAACCATTTCATTTGTTTATTTTTTTGAATGGTGTGGTGTGTGTGTTTGTGTGTTTGTTTTTCAGACGAGGGTGAATTTCAATTTCTTCTCAGATTTTCACATTGAATCTTTAAATGATCTTTGTGTTGTTTATTTTCTTTTTTCAAAACATCTTTTTTCACAGGTCTGTCTTCTGTGTCCACTCTATGACCATGTTTGGCATTGGTAGCATTAAACTGGCGGAGGAGAGCGGTGCTTTCGGGGTAACTAAAAGTAGTATGACCATAAAGATCATGGCAGCAACTAAAGCGAATCCATGGCTCGAAATACAGCCTTTTACTCACGTGTGCTTTCTAAGTGATTTGATCAGGTTCAAAGACAGTGGTTGGTGACACTAAAAAACCCAAGACTGACAAGTGTATGTTTCATCTTCGTCCCTGGGTACTTGACACCAGGAAGTAGACACCAGCGACAATGAAAATTTCATGGTGATCGTAGGAAAAACAGTGGCCCCGTTTGACAAGAAACAAAAGCGTAAGTTTACCAAAGTCGAAGCAGCTCGCTATGGTGCTCCACGAGACACAGAAAGCAACTGCCACTGAAGAGGAGCTGCCCACCGCCTACACCTGGCAAGCTCGTCATAGACACCAGCGAATCCGAAGAAGAAACACCTTCACCATCCTGGGCAGAAAGAACAAAATAACACAATCTGAGAACCAAGCACGTTTCAGAACCAAGAAGTGTTTAAATAAGTTATTGTTTTAAATTAACGTGCATATTAATAGTAAGTTTTTCTCTATATAATCTACATACTATAAAAACGGCTTATCTTATATGTCTATCTATTAATGTTAGGGGACTCGGGTCCGAAGTGAACAAAGTCACCCTATTTTCCCCTGCCATGGCTCTGGGCAGTACTATAGATAAAGAGGGAGGAACAGAAAATGATACCAAAATAAGGATATCAAAAGCAAGAGGAGCTTTCATTGCACTGGGAAACATATGGAAATCCAAAGAAATTAGGTTAAATACAAAAATAAAAATTTTCAACTCAAATGTTAAGTCGGTCCTATTATATGGCTGTGAAACATGGAGAATAACAAAATTGACAATCACGAAGGTACATACTTTCATTAATGGATGCTTACGCAGAATAAAGGGATGGAAATGGCAGGACAAAGTCACTAACGTGGAATTATGGAAATGTACCGGTCAAATACCAGTGGATAAAGAGATACAGCGTAGACGATGGCGATGGATAGGACACACACTACGGAAGCCAACTGAGAGTATTACACAACAGGCCCTTTTTTGGAATCCCCAGGGGAAAAGACAAAGAGGAAGACCAAAGAATTCTTGGAGAAGACAAATCGAAGCAGAGATGAAGATGATGGGGAAGACATAGAATGATCTTAAAAAATTGCAAAAAACAGAACGACTTGGAAAGTGTTTGTTGAAGATCTATGCTCCACTGGGAGCTAAAAGGTAGAAGAAGAAGACCATGTTATTTTTAGCACGAATACAATTTCTCACTTCGATCCATTGACACGGCTGTAAGAAAGTTTTCTATCATCTGCTAATATCTAACTCCTGATTCTATATGTGCAAGAATTTGTTCCATTTAATTGTTATATAATTATGCAATTAAGATGTTCATTTTGTGTTATGTCATAATGTGCATGAAGCGATTGATAATTTAATATAATTGAACAGCATATATGCAATTCATAATACAAAGGTCTTGTTTCGTCTCACTGGAAAGAAAACACAGTTTTTATTACTTGCTCTGGACACATTTCAATTCATTTTTTGTAACTTGAAAATGTATTTCAATTAAATACTATTTTATAACGCTTGTATTCTACAAGACAATAATAAGTCATTAAGTTCCATTTCAACAATCAATTCAAAAGGACAATCAATCAATTCATAAATATAATTAACTAAGTAGGTAATTCATACTTAATAATTCTTGGAAAATGAAAGAACACACGCGATGTTTATGTTTCTTAAGCCTGAAGTAGGTTACACTCACACGGTCACGTGATTACACGGGTGTCTCTCCAGACACTACGTTTTTAAGTTCGACGATCTCACAATGTCACACTGTACCCTAGTTAACCTGGATTTGTCGTACGCTAATTGACAGTTGATGATTTCAGTTTTAAACGTGCTCTGTTTTGCAATATTCGTGAGTTTCTTGTGACACGACGCGCTGAAGTAACTTGAATTCTTTCGTTGTGAACTTATTGTTGACATCAATTTTACTTGTCTCGACAACTTGAACATGCTTTGTCTTGATCTTTCACGATAACTTGCTATTTTGAGTTCGTGATCAGTTCATCATCATCATCATCGAGTGCCATCTCCGCATCGAAGGTTGGCTACCATAGAGCGCTATTCTGCTCTGTCTCTTGCTTTGATGGTGCAGGTTGTCATAGGCTGGTTTGTCCATCTTTTGATGTTACTCGTCCATGTTAGTCTTGGTCTGCCTCTGCCTCTTTTACCTTGTATTATTTTCTCCTCCAGGATTAATTTTAGTAGGCTGTTGTGTCTTTTAATATGCCCCAAAAATCGCATTTGTCTTGTTTGAATTGTGTTTAGTAGTTTTCTCTTCATTTTTAGTTGTTTTAAGACTTCATCATTTGTTTTCTTTTCCTTCCATCCAATTCTACCTATTCTTCTATATATCTACATTTCAAAGTCTAGCCTCTATCTCACAGTAGCCCTCTTGAAACTAGACAACATCTCTCCTGACTAACAGAAAACTCCGGGTGTCACCTCGGCTGCTACACAGTTATGAACAAAGCACCGTCATGTCGCCTTTTACCATTAGCGTACGGCCGGTCTAGGGATATACGATCAGCCATCAACATGATGACGTAGCATACACAATAAACAGGTTAATATTTGTTCGTATTCTCCCACGTTTCCTCGGGTAATGATTCTAATCTTATTAAGAACGTAAACACATCTGATCTGAAATGTATATTACTTAGTTCTTTATTTGTAGTTAAGTGGACTAAATTTTCTATACCTTCTATCCACTTTCAAAATTTCGATGGTTCTCCTTTGAAAGTGACAATACTATTGTTTATATTTTGATGGCTTATTGCTACACTCATCATCATGTGCCCTACCGGTTGGCGTAGTTGATCATGTCCCTCCACAATATTCTATCTACAGTGCATCGTATCAGTTCTGTTGTTGACTGTTTTCCATGCCATGACACCAAGCTATCCAGTATTTTCTCTCTTTGTCGTCCGCGATCTCTCTTTCCTTTTATTTTGCCAGTTGTAACCAAGTACTCCAACTTTCCTCTTCCCATGAAGTACCCAAAAAATGTTGATTGCTTCTTTCTGATGTTTTTAAGAGCTCCCTTTTTGTGTTAGCCTCTTTGAGGACTTCCTCATTGGTCTTTTTAGCTGTCCAGGGAACTTTCAACATTCTTCTGAGAAATCCCATCTCTGTGGACTCTAATCGTCTTTTCATTTGTTTGTCTACTGTCCATGATTCGCTTCCATAGGTCGGAATGTGTTCTATATAGTACCGATTAACTCTTTCTCATTTTTATTGACATAGATTTGTTGATATTTTTCATTTTCTGAAATGCTATTTTGGCATCAGCTATTCTGCTTTATATTTCTGTGGTGTGTTTCCCATCTGATGTTATTATTGTACCGAAGTATTTGACACGTTGCATTTGTTTCAGATTTGTCTCGTTTATTTTTATGATGGTGATGGTTGTTTCTTCGATATAACCATTACTTCTGTTTTCTTACTATTCAGACTGAGACCTTTCTTGTTGCTTTCTTTTACTATTATGTCTATCATTTCTTGTAGTTCGTTCTCTGTCTCTGCTATTAAGACTGTGTCATCCGCATATCGCAAATTATTTATGTTGTGACCGTTGACTTCAATTCCTTTTCTGTCTACTATTGATCTCATAATATATTCGCTATAATATGTGAAAACAAATCCGGTGACAAAACACAGCCTTGTCTGACTCCTTGTTTTATATATTGGAATTGTCCTGTTTGGTTGTTAATTCGTATAGCTGCTGTTTGTTGCCAGTACATGTTTTTTTTATGATTCGCAGATCCTTGCCATCAATGTTTAATTTCTCCAGCATATTGATTATTTCCACATGCTTTACCTTGTCAAATGCTTTCGTGTAGTCTATAAAGCACATATATAGATCTTTCTATCAATGTTCTTAAGATGTATATTGCATTATTGGTGCCCTTTCCTTCCACAAATCCACATTGTTCCTCGTTTATTTCTGGTTTTATTTTGTTCCTTACACGTCTCATGATTATTCTTAGTAATATTTTAGTCATATGGCTCATGAGACTAATAGTGCGATGGTCTTCACAATCAGTGGCGCATGACTTCTTCGGTATGGCTACAAAGATAGATTTTAGTAGCTCTTCGGGTATGAGTCCTGTGTTATATATGTCATTAAGTAATTTTGTTATGACTTGCACTCCTAGCTCTTCTAATGCATTTATCTCTTCGATTGTTATATTTTCAGGACCTGGAGCTTTGCCTCTTTTCATGTGTTGAATTGCGTTCTCCACTTCACTCTGCATTATTGGTGGTCCTGTGTCTTCATTTGACTTGTTTAATTCTGGCCTTTCATCATCATAGAGTTAACTGATATATTATGTCCATCATTCCATTGTCTTCTCTTGTCCCATTATTATATTTCCTTCCTTTGATTTCACACATCCTGAAACTTTGACTTCTTTTCTTCCTGTTAATTCATTTAACTGTTTGTGCATAAATTGAGTCTTTCTGTTGTTTTACTATTTCTTCACATTTCTGTTTTAACCATCCTTCCTTTGCTTCACTGCACTTGTTTTGGATCTCTTTGTGCAATATTTTGTATGTCCGTTCATCTTTCTTATGTTTTCTTCTTTCGTCCATTAGTTGTAATATTTCTTCTGTCATCCATTTCTTTTTGTTGATTCTTTTAGTCACTGGTATTACTTCTTTTGATTTTTGTTGAATCGATTGTTTGAGCATTTCCCACTGCTCCTGGATGTCATGTATTTTCTCAATATCTATTTTGTACTATCGTGCTGTACTTAACACTCATCTGTTTATCTCCTCTTAGCATATCTAGTTCTAATTTTATATTTCTTGGAGATTTCTGTGCCTTCAGCAGTTTTATTCTTATCTTTCCAACTACTGGTACATGGTCACTATTGCAATCTGCTCCTGGCCTTGTTTTAACCGATGTTAGCCCATTCCTGAATCTTCTCTGTACCAGTATAATATCAATTTGATTGTGTACTTTTTTGTCTGGGCTTTGCCATGTCCATAGTCGCCTAGGGTGTTGTTTGAACCAGGTGTTACCTGTAATAATTTCATGTGTCTTTGCCCAATCTATCAATCTATCCCCTCTGTCATTCGTCTCTCCAAGGCCATGGTCCCCCACCCGGTCACATTTTGCACTTTAGCTGTTCCTACCTTTGCATTGAAATCCTGTAATATAATAGTTATTTCTTGGGATTTACACTGTTCCATGGTCGCCTCTAGCTCCTCGTAAAAAGTGCCAATGTCTTCTTCTTCGCTATTACTTGTTGGTGCATAAACTTGAATTATGTTGATATCCATTGGTCTGCCACTCAATTTTACTAGCAGAATTCTGTCTGATACTGGCCAAAATCCTTTCACTGTTTTGCTTCTTTCTCTATCTAACATGATGCCTATTCCTCTTTCGTGTGTGGTTCCCCCAGAGTAAATTACATTTCCACTGTCGCGTTATAATAATCCTGCTCCTGTCCATCTCATTTCACATAGTCCCAAGATGTTCAATTTCATGCTCTTCAATTATTGACTGATGTTATCTAGTTTTCCAACCTGGAATGCTGATCTAATGTTCCAAGTTCCTATTGCTAGTGTCTCTTTATTTTTGATTTTGCAAACAGTTGCTTGATGACGATCAGGTGTCACCCGTAGCACATGACGCTCCCTACAGGACGATGTGGCTATTTGCTACACTACTAGCAGAAAATCCGAAAGATCTGCAACATTTACAACGTGACAAGCAAAAAATACGGACTAGATATGAATATCAAAAAGACTAAAACTATGATCATAAACAAAGAAAATACTCAAAACCCACAAGTGGATATCAAAATTGAAGGAATAGACCTGGAGACAGTTCAGAACTACAACTACCTTGGACATACTATAACCAGTGATGGAAAATATACAACTGAAATAAACAAAAGAATAGGACTGGCAAAAAGTCATTTTAATGTCATGAAGAACATACTAACATCAAAATAAATAACACCAGGGCTAAAACTAAGAATAGCAAAATGTTACATCTTCTCAATATTCCTATATGGTGCAGAAACATGGACATTAGACAAGAAAACATTATAGAGAATTGAAGCCTTTGAAATGTGGATATATAGAAGAATAGGTAGGATTGGATGGAAGGAAAAGAAAACAAATGATGAAGTCTTAAAACAACTAAAAATGAAAAGAGAACTACTAAGCACAATTCAAACAAGACAAATGCGATTTTTGGGCCATGTTAAAAGACACAACAGCCTACTAAAAGTAATCCTGGAGGGGAAAATACAAGGTAAATAAGACAGAGGCAGACCGAGACTAATATGGACAGTAACATCAAAAGATGAACAAATCAGCCTATGACAACCTGCACCATCAAAGCAAGAGACAGAGCAGAATAGCGCTCAATGGTAGCCAACCTTCGTTGCGGAGACGGCACTCGATGATGATGATGATGATGATTACTACACTCAACTCACCTACCGTTTCAGTTGCTAGTCTCATCGCTTCATTGCCATCATCTAATGTTTTTGCCATGTTTTACTATGTTATCTTTAGCACTAATATCATTTCTCACTTCGATCGATTAACTCGGCTGTAAACAAGTTTTCTATCGTCTGCTTATATCTAACTGTTGATTCTACATGTGCAAGAATTTGTTCAATTTTTATATAATTAGGCAATTAACATTTGCCTTTTGTACACTGTCATCATTTGCATGACACGATTTATAATTTAATATAATTTAACAACATATTTTAAACTCATAATACAATGATTCGTCTCTCTGGAAGGAAAACACAGTTTATATTTAACTGCTGTGGACAAATTTCAATTAAATTTATTAACTTAATTAAAACTATATTTCAATTAAATACTATTTTATAACGCTTGTATTCAACTAAATAATAACAAGTCAGTAGTTTTCATTTCAACAATCAATTCAAAATGGCAATCAATCAATTCCTAAATATAATTAAATAAGTAAGTAATTCACACCTGATCCTTGGAAAATTAAAGTTAAAGTACACACGCAATGTTTATATTTCTTGAGCAGGAAGCAGGTTACACTCACGCGGTCACGTGATTACACGGCTCTCTCTCTCTCTTTCTCCAGACACGTTTTAAGTTCAGCGATCTCACAATGTCACAATGTTCCCTAGTTGACATGGATTTGTCGTACGCTACTTGACGATTTCAATCTAATCAGTCTTAAATGTGCTCTGTTGTCTTGCAATATTTGAGAGTCTCGAGCCATGACGCGCTGAACTTACTTGAATTCTTTAGTTGTGAACTTGTTTGCATAAATTTGACTTGTCTCGATAAATTGAGCATGTCTTGTCTTGAGCTACTATGATAACTTTGCGATTTCCAGTTCTTGATCATTTGTCCAACTTGCATATTATATACTAACTTATATATATAATATATATATAAACTTGCTAATACCTTGCACCGAACCTGACTTTTCTTGCTACTTGATTTACTTCGTAAGTTAGATCTAATATCAACATTTATCATCATCATCAAGCACCGGGCCTACTGGCGTAGGTGATCATGTCTCTCCACAACTTTCGTTCTCGACAGTTATTTATCATTTCTGTTGTTGACCTTCCGCCAAGCCATTCTCTTAAGCTGTCTGTTATTTTTTTCTTTGCTTCCCTCTATCTCTTCAATCCTTAATTTTTCCAGTTGTTACAAACAATAGGGCCTATATTCCAGTTGTTCTCTTCTCATTACATGGCCAAAAAATGATGATTGTTTCTTCCTAATATTGGAAATTACCTCTCTTTTTGCTTTGACCTCTTTCAAAACATTTTCATTACACTTCTTAGCTGTCCATGGTGTTCTCAACATTTTTCTGTAAAACCACATTTCTACAGACTCCAGTGATTTACTTGTCTGTTATCCTTTTGTCCATGCTTCGCATCCATATGTTAAGACTGGCTCTACGTAACATTTAAGAACTCATTTTCTTGTTTCTATTGTCAAAAATGGATTGCATAGTATTTTCATTTTTTGGAAAGCTGATTTTGCCTGAGCCATTCTGCATCTCACCTCTTTTGTACATCTTGTGTCTGAGGTTAAAGTTCCCAAATATTTAAATTCATTTACCTGTTTTAATAATGTTCCACTTGTCTTTATTTCGCACTGAGGTGATGTCTTTTTCTTTGTTGTTACCATTACCTCTGTCTTTTTGCTATTAAGGCCGAGTCCTTTATTTTTGCTTTCTTTCACTATAATGTCCATCATTTCTTGTAACTCATATATCATCAGCATACCTTAGATTATTTATATTATGACCTCCAATTGTTATTCCAGACATGCCCCTTATGGATCTTAAAATATTCTCACTATAAATATTAAACAAATCTGGTGAAAGCACACAACCTTGCCTAACACCCTTTTTTATTTGTTGAAACATTCCCAATTGGTTTCCAGTTCTTATGGCCGCTGTTTGTTGCCAGTACATGTTCTTTATTCTTCTTAGATCGTTGCTGTCTACGTTTATGCTTTCTAAAATGTTGATTATTTCTTGGCGCTTTACTTTGTCAAATGCCTTGGTATAACCTATGAAAGAGGTATAGATCTGTTTTCACTTCTATGGCTCTTTCTACTAAAGATCTTATGATATAAATGGCATTGCTTGTTCCTTTATCTCTAACAAAACGACACTGTTCATCGCTAATTTCTGGACTGATTTTGTTTCGCACTCTTCGCATGATGATTCTTAGTAATATCTTAGTCATATGACTCATACGACTCATATGATACATTAGTCTCTCAATTTTGACACAGTGGTCATATTCAACATCACTCTAATGTCTTAGGTAAATGAATTCTCCCACACATTCACAACTGCGCTTATCTTAATTCTACAATATCATATCAATCTTCTTCTTTCCTTCCTCATCTGCCTTTCAGCGTCGAGGGGAGATATAATTTGCGGTCTTTTGCTCTTCTGTTCGCCCCTGCTGCTGTTATGTTTCCTAGTGCTTCTAATATTCTATCGACCCATCTTTTTCGTGGTCGACCCATGGGTCTGGTGTTCTCACAACGTTTGTTGAAGGCTCGTTGTGTTGTGTTTTGTTCTTTCTGTCTTGTCACGTGGCCAAACCATTTTATCTGTTGTTTCTTTATATATTCTATGGCGGGCGCTATTCCTAGTTTTTTTTCTCAGTTCTTCATTTCTGATCTTATCTCTCAGACTGTATCCTGTCATTCGTCTAACACATTTCATCTCTGTAGAGGTTATTTTTTCTTATTGTTCTTGCATCTAGGGTCCAGGTCTGGCATTGGTAGCACAACGTTGGGATGAAGATTGTATTGTATAGTGCTCGTTTTGCCTCCAGAGTTATTTCCTTGTTGGACAATAGTGGTGATAACTGTCCGATGATTTGACAAGCTTTGTTGCATCTTGATTCTATCTCTGCTGTTTGGGAATTATCGTTTGTCATTAAGCTTCCTAGGTATTTAAATTCCTCTACTTGTTTTAGTTGTCTGCCTTCTATAGTTATGTTGATGTTCTGTTTATTTTTGGCGACATTCATGACTTCTGTTTTGTTGAAGTTGATTTTCATGTTGTACTTTGTGCCTGAGATGTTGAGTTTGTTTAAGTGTTCTTGTAGGTCTTCTATTGTTTCATGTATTAGTGCCTGATCGTCTGCAAATAGAAGCTCGTTGATCTCCACTCTCTCTGATGGGTTGGCTAGCTTGCATATATGGTCCATGTATGTAATAAACAGTAGGGGGGATAGTACGCACCCTTGTCTTACACCTGATCTAACTTCGAAGTGGTCTGTGTAGTCTGCTGCTGTTCTGACCCTGCAGCTGCTGTTGACGTAGAGACTTTTAATAAGGTTGATTAGATGTTGGCTTACTCCGTATGTTGTTAGTATCTCCCACAGTTGTTCTCTGTTTACTCTGACGAATGCTTTTTCCTGGTCAATGAAGGCTATGTATAAGTTTTGATTGTGTTCTGTCGTTTTTTCTGCAAGCTGCTTTAGTGTGAATAGTGCGTCGGTACATCCTCTTTTTTTCGGAACCCCATTTGAGAATCGCTTAACTGTAGTTCTATTATTGATCTCAGCCTTTTTCCAAGATTTTGGCGTATATCTTTCCTACATGTCTGAGAAGAGATATACCTCTATATTGACTGCAGTCTCTTTTGCTACCTTTCTTTTTCCATATTGGTATGATGATTGCCTGTTGCCAGTCTTCTGGGGCTTGTTGTTGGTGCCATGCTGCATTAAATATTCTGTGCAGCCACTGCATTCCTGTTTCTCCCGCTGCTGCTATTATTTCTATTGCTATGTTATCTATCCCCGGTACTTTGTTTCTTGGTGCATATTTGATTATTTCTTCGATTTCCTCTTTCATGATGTTGGGTTCAGTATTTGTGAGTTCTAGCGTGGTTTTTATTGTCTTATTGGTAGTTGGTATGTTTAACAGGTCTTCAAAATATTCTTTCCATCTCTGTTGCATACATTGGTTATTTGATATTGGCTGTCCGTCTTTGTCATTTATCAGCTCAGTAGGATCATGGTTTTCTTTTCTCGCTCTTGTGGCTTTTACTGCTTTGTAGAAATCTCTTGTGGCTGTCTTGAAGTCCCTGCTCATGTTTTGTCCGAATTCTGTTCAATTCTTTTGCTTAGCTTCTTTGATCAACATTTTAACTCTTTTTCGAACTAAGGCATATTTTTCATATTTTTCTTGGTTCTTGTTCTCCCTCCAATTTTTAAACATTTTCTTCTTTTTTTTAATTGCTTCTCTGAGTGTTTCGTTCCACCACGGGGTGCTCTTTTTCCCTTCTCTTGTTCTTAGCTTCGTTCCACAAACTGTTTTAGAGATGTTGGTTACTGTTTCCTTAAATTGTTTCCACTACTCTTTTATTGTGCATACTTTGTTAGGGAGTTTTTTAAATTCCTCTGTTAGTTTTTCTTCTAGGGTTTTCCTTGTTTCTTGATCTTTTAATTGTTTTATTTTTATTGTCTGTTCCTTTCGCTTCTTTTGTTTGTTTTCGTATATTTTCTTTATTTTTGGCTGTCTTAGTGTGATCATAACCATCTTGTGATCCGTGTCGTCTGCAATATTTGGGATTGCTCTACTGTCGGTTACTCTTTTCTTGTTCTGTTTTCTTGTTAGTATAAAATCTATCTGGCTCCTGCATGTTGTGCCATTCCATTTGTACCAGGTGTATACTTGCGACTCTCTGTGTTTGAAGAATGTGTTGGTGATAAATAAATCATTTTGATTGCATAGATCCAGCATTCTGTTCCCAATTTCGTTTATTTCAGCTGTTTTATCGCCAAAGGGTCCTAAGATGTCACTGTTCTCACTGTTGCGTTTCCCGAGCCTTCCATTAAAATCTCCCATCACTAGCATGTCGTCGCTTTCGTCAATATTGATAATGATTTCACTCAGTGTGTCGTAGAATTCTTCGCTGTCTTTTTCGTTGTTGTTGCATGGTGCATAGATTTGAATGTAATTTGTTTTTCGATCGTCTTCTAGTAGTTTAATTGTGATAATTCTTTCTGAATGGTATTTTATTTATAGAATGTTCTTTGCGTGTTCTGGACTCCTGAGAATATTTTCGTGTAGTTCATGTGTGTTTTCTTTATCTGTTGTCCTTTTACTCTGGTGTCCGCTAATCCTAGTATTTTAATTTTCCTTTTTGTCATTTCTTCTATAAGTTCGACTTCTTTATTTTTTATCCTGCATATGTTTATCGTTGCTACTTTAATCTCCATTATTCTATGTATTTCTCTGAGCATAAATACAATTATCCCTTACCGACCTGCTAAGTCAGTCGTAAGTTAAGGGCTTAACTTAAGAAAAACACACGATGGGGGTTTAGCCCGACTGATGTTTCCCCCCACGTGTTTTATCGCTAAGGTCTCACATGCGATCTTTTACGATCTATTCAACTTTAGCTGGTTACATTTAAAAAAGTACTTATCAGTTCTTATCCTCCTCCTTGGTAGAAAACTTTGCACAACTTTCCGAAATGTATATCCCGTTGGAAACATTATATTGAATCACATTTATCACACAATCTACAATCCGAATATAAAAACACCCGCCATCTTCTACAATCATATCAATGTCTTAGGTAAATGAATTCTCCCACACATTCACAACTGCGCTTATCTTAATTCTCAGCACATGATAACTCAGTGCAGTACTTATAACTAAGAATGTCTCAGCTAAATGGCTTCTCTATTACAGTCACATCTGCTCTAACTGTTATTCTTCTTCTGGCACGTGATTCATTAGCGACAGTATCGAAACTATCGTAATGTCTTTAAATAGATGAATTGCTAGACTATCGCGGGTCGTTATGAATTGTTAGGCTATCGCGGGTCGTTATGAATTGTTAGGCTATCGCGGGTCTTTATGAATTGTTAGACTATCGCAGGTCGTTATATATTGTTAGGCTATCGCAGGTCGTTATGAATTGTTAGGCTATCGCAGGTCGTTATGAATTGTTAGGCTATCGCTGGTCGTTATGAATTGTTAGGCTATCGCGGGTCGTTATGAATTGTTAGGCTATCGCGGGTCGTTATGAATTGTTAGGCTATCGCGGGTCTTTATGAATTGTTAGGCTATCGCGGGTCTTTATGAATTGTTAGGCTATCGCGGGTCTTTATGAATTGTTAGGCTATCGCGGGTCGTTATGAATTGTTAGGCTATCGCAGGTCGTTATGAATTGTTAGGCTATCGCGGGTCTTTATGAATTGTTAGGCTATCGCAGGTCGTTATGAATTGTTAGGCTATCGCAGGTCGTTATGAATTGTTAGGCTATCGCAGGTCGTTATGAATTGTTAGGCTATCGCGGGTTTTTATGAATTGTTAGGCTATCTCAGGTCGTTATGAATTGTTAGGCTATCGCAGGTCGTTATGAATTGTTAGGCTATCGCGGGTCTTTATGAATTGTTAGGCTATCGCGGGTCGTTATGAATTGTTAGGCTATCTCAGGTCGTTATGAATTGTTAGGCTATCGCGGTTCTTTATGAATTGTTAGGCTATCGCGGGTCGTTATGAATTGTTAGGCTATCGCGGGTCGTTATGAATTGTTAGGCTATCGCGGGTCTTTATGAATTGTTAGGCTATCGCGGGTCGTTATGAATTGTTAGGCTATCTCAGGTCGTTATGAATTGTTAGGCTATCGCGGGTCTTTATGAATTCATCTAAAGTATTCTTATCCATCCATCCATCCATCCATCCCATCCATCCATCCATCCATCCATCCATCCATTCATCGACTTTTCGAGCCGTAGCCGGTTCATAGGGCGTAGACCGAGATACTCCTCTTATCTAAATTTTTATTCTAACAGTTTTAAATTCTTCTAAAGATCTTTTATTAAATCTCGCCATTTATCTCTGTTCTGTGCAAGCAGCTTTATCTCATTGAGGGAGCCGATTCCTGCTGCTCTTGCCTCTCTCAATGTTCTTAGTGTCTTTCTGGGTCTTCCTCTTTTCTTTTTACCTGTTGTTTTCCACATGAGGGCTTCCTTTGCTATTCAGTTATTATCACTTCTCATCACATGTCCAACATATGACCATCGTCTTTTCTTGATTACTGAAGATATTAGTGGTTGATTGGCGATTTCTCTAATTTCCTCGTTTGTTTTGAACTCGTTCCACGCTATACCAAGTATTTTCCTTAGACATTTATTTTCGAATGCGTTCAACATTGTTTCTATGTCTCTTGTTGTTTTCCAGCTTTCACACGCATACGTAAGGGTAGATAGTACTTTTGATTTGAATAGTCTAAGTTTTGTGTTTGTGCTGATGTGTTTCGATTTCCACAACTTTTCAAGGCTTCTGAAAGACATTGCTGCTTTAGCTTTTCTTATTCTAATTTCTTTGCTTGTATCCCCTTTTCGATCAATGTGACTTTCAAGATAGATAAAGTGATTGATCTCTTCCACTGGGTTGTTTAACATGTATATTATGTCATCATCATCATCGAGTGCCTTCTCCGCTACAAAGGTTGGCTAACATGGAGGGCCATTCTGCTCTGTCTCTTACTTTGATGGTGCAGGTTGTCATAGGCTGATTTGTCCATCTTTTGATGTTACTTGTCCATGTTAGTCTTGGTCTGCCTCTGCCTCTTTTACCTTGTATTTTCCCCTCCAGGATTACTTTTAGTAGGCTGTTGTGTCTTTTAATATGCCCCAAAAATCGCATTTGTCTTGTTTGAATTGTGCTTAGCAGTTCTCTTTTCATTTTTAGTTGTTTTAAGACTTCATCGTTTGTTTTCTTTTCCTTCCATCCAATTCTACCTATTCTTCTATATATCCACATTTCAAAGGCTTCATTTCTCTGTTCTATTTTCTTGTCTAAAATCCATGTTTCTGCACCATATAGGAATATTGAGAAGATGTAACATTTTGCTATTCTTAGTTTTAGCCCTGGTGTTATTTGTTTTGATGTTAGTATGTTCTTCATGGCATTAAAATGACTTTTTGCCATTCCTATTCTTTTGTTTATTTCAGTTGTACATTTTCCATCACTGGTTATAGTATGTCCAAGGTAGTTGTAGTTCTGAACTGTCTCCAGGTCTATTCCTTCTATTTTGATAGCCACTTGTGGGTTTTGAGTATCTTCTTTGTTTATGATCACGGTTTTAGTCTTTTTGATATTCAAATCTAGTCCATGTGAAAACGAGTTACAAGAAATGTTGGACATTATAGTGAAAGAAAGCAAAGATAAAGGACTCGGCCTTAATAGCAAAAAGACAGAAGTAATGGTACCAACAAAGAAAAAGACATCACCTCAGTGCGAAATAAAGACAAGTGGAACAATATTAAAACAGGTAAATGAATTTAATTATTTGGGAACTTTGTTAACCTCAGACGGAAGATGTACAAAAGAGGTGAGATGCAGATTGGCCCAGGCAAAAGCAGCTTTCCAAAAAATGAGGAGGATACTATGCAAACCATTTTTGACAATAGAAACAAGAAAAAAAATTCTCAAATGTTATGTTGAGCCAGTCTTAACATACGGATGTGAATCATGGACAACAAACAAGAAAATCACTGGAGTCTGTAGAAATGTGGTTTTACAGAAGAATGTTGAGAATACCATGGACAGCTAAGAGTAATGAAAATGTTCTGAAAGAGGTCAAAGCAAAAAGAGAGGTAATTTCCAATATTAGAAAGAAACAATCATTTTTTGGCCATGTAATGAGAAGAGAACAACTGGAATATATTGTAACAACTGGAAAAATTGAGGGACGAAGAAATAAGAGGGAAACAAAGAGAAAAGATACCAGACAGCTTTTAAGAGAATGGCTTGGCAGAAGGTCAACAACAGAAATGATAAATAACTGTCGAGATCGAAAGTTGTGGAGATACATGATCACCTACGCCAGTAGGCACGGTGCTTGATGACGATCTAGTCCATATTTTTTCTTGTCATGTTTATTTCATTAAGTAATTATAGATCTTTAGGATTTTCTGCTAGTAGTACAGTATCGTCAACATATCTTTGGTTATTGATTATCTTTCCATTAATTTGTAGGCCTGGCATCTCTATGATGTTTTTAAAAATTTGCTCAGTGTATAGTTTGAACAAGCTTGGTGATAGGATGCATCTCTGTCTTACTCCTCTTTTTATGTCAATGGGTGTAGAGTTCTTTTTCTTATATTTTATTATTGCTGTTTACTCCATGTATAGATTACATATTAGTCGTATGTTCATGTCATCTAGATGTATCTCTTTTAGGCATTCTTTAAGTTGTTTGTGGTGTACTCTATCAAAAGCTTTGGTGTAGTCTATGAAGCAGGCAGTTTGTTTACTTCTGTGTATTTTTCGATTAATGTTCTCATGTAGAATATGCCTTCTTTTGTCCCGCTATTTTTCCTAAATCCAAATTGCTGCTCATCTAATTCAGTATTGATTTTATTCTGAATCCTTCCTTGTATAACTTTTAGCAAGATTTTTGTAACATGGCTCATTAGGCTTATTGTTCTAAAGTCACTGCATTCAACTGCACCGTTCCTTTTAGGCAATGCAATGAAAGTTGATGTTTTTAGTTCATTTGGTATGTATCCTGTGTGGTATATGTCGTTACATATGTCTGTAATCACTTCAATGCCAAAATCTTCTAGTGCCTGTATCACCTCTGTACCTGTACGCTGTCAGGTCCTGCTGTTTTTCCCCTTTTCATTGTTTTTATAGTTTTTTCCACCTCAGATTTTAAGATTTTATAGCCTGATGTATATTTTATAACTGGTTTTTTGTCCCTTTGATCCTGAAATAGTTCTATTATATATTCCTGCCATCTATCTATAATATCCTTATTGTGTGTTAGCATTTTTCCTTTTTTTGTCTGCAATGCATCCACCGTCTGTGGCTTTTTTTTATTTTATTAGTCATTCTCTTTATTTCTGTGTGCATTCCTCTTAAGTCTTGTTTGCTTTCCATAGTTTCTATTTCTATACATTTTTGGCTCAGCCAGTCTTCTTTTGCCTTTTTGCACATTTTGCTTATCTCATTATCTATTTTATTGTATTGGGCAGTGTTCTTCGCTTGTCTCCTTTCTTCCATTTTTTCTAAGATGGTGTTAGTTATCCATTTTGTTTTATGTTCTTTTCTTTTTTGGGTAAGGTGTCGCAGGTTTCTTGTATGCTTTTCTTTATGCATTGCCATTTGGTTGTTACTTTTTCATCAGGATTTTGTCTTTTGTATTGTTCAATTCCTTCTTCTAGCAGCTTCTGGTATGTGCTCTTTACTTGTATTGTATAGGTATCTTTAATATCTTTTTGATTTAAAGCTGTTATATCTAGTGAATTTGTTGATGAATTAGACTTTTGCTTGTTTCTCTTCAGTTTGATTTTCATTTGAATCAATACAGGATTGTGATCTGAATTAATATCTGCTCCTGGATAGGTTTTGGCTTTCTTTACGCTGTTACGGAAACTTACTTTTATCATTATGTAATCTATTTGATTCCTCTTCTTATCTCCAGGGCTTTTGCATGTGTATAGTTACCTTTTCTCTTGCTCAAAGTAGGTGTTACATATTATCAGCCTGTTTTCTTCACAGAATTGTATTAATCTTTCTCCTCTTTCATTTATTTTTCCTGAACCATGATTTCATATAATGGTCTTATATCTACCTTTTCCTGCTCTAGCGTTCATGTCACCCATTACAATCAAGATGTCTGAAGATTTCACTTGCTTCATAACTTTATTTAGGTCTTCATAGTATGCCTCTATTTGTTCATCTGTGTAGTCTTGAGTAGGTGCATATGTCTGTATTATTGCTATGTCGAATGGTTTTGCTTTCAACTTGAGTAGTATAATCCTATCACTGTATGTCCAGTGGTTACTTATATATTTTTGTAGCTCGCTTTTTATCAGTATTCCTACCCCCTTTTGATGATCTGTTGTTTTTCCTGAGTATATAAATGTATATTTTTCGTCTTCTATGTACCCATATTCTTTCCATCTTGTCTCTGATATGCCTAAACTATCTATATTTATTCGTTCTGCTTCTTGAATCAGATTTTTCAATTTCCCTTCTTCATATAGAGTCCTAACATTCCAAGTACTTATTTTAAGATCTTTCCTCCGACATGAGTTCGAATTCCTCTCCATGGCTTCCTCTGGACTAGTACGTGATGAGGCTCCAATCTCTTTCACGGTGGTCTGCCATATTCGCCTTTCGTGTTCTGAATATGCCTCATGTGTACCACACACTTTGCTGTTTTCGCCTTCTGGGCCGTTGATAATTTCTGATTCCTCCGCCTCCATCCACCGTCACAGACTTTTCACATATGGGTTGAACATACCCGGTTTGCCGGCAACACTTTTGTCGAACCATGTGCTTCCCTATCGAACCGCGAACACACGACACAAAGAAGAATAAATCATATTCCACTTAAATATCGGTAATCACAGTTCATGCACACGTCAGAAGTAAAACATACACCAAACGGGGAATAGCAACACATAATTTCACAACTAGACTGTCGCGTAAATCATTTAAATATATCAGCAATTGCCGAATTATATAAAAAAAAACGACTACACGCAGCCGCCATGACACTGGAAACCCGGTATAATAATAATCTTAGAAATATTATGTCATCTGTTGGAATTAA
Organism: Megaustenia siamemsis; assembly: GCA_032433765.1. NCBI lineage: Eukaryota > Metazoa > Mollusca > Gastropoda > Stylommatophora > Ariophantidae > Megaustenia > Megaustenia siamemsis. The sequence goes on along the minus strand of JAVIAB010000051.1, from coordinate 70,294,402 downwards.
GATTTTCGTGACCTTAGTCTTTTCATGATTGATCTTAAGCCCAATTTTGCTGGCTATTGACGATAGTTCATTTGTGTATATGGTGGATAGGCGGCGGGAACAATTGAAGGCTATGCATGAAAAGTGTTCCTTGTTGCAGTTTCCTCATATTCCAAGTCCGGCTTGTTGCAGGAGCTACCGAGTTAGGTGCTCTGTGCACACTGTGAGCTGTGTGTCTCATCCGTTTTGATCATGTTTCAATATTCCAATTGTTTGCGATGAATGTTGATTTCGTATGACAGGGAACAGTTGGTTGTGTTCACTTTCTGCGCGGTTTCGCCTTATGTATTTTGGCGTGTGCTGAGACTGCTACGATGGGGACTACAGTTGCCTTTCTTTGTTTGAGAGAAGAGATATTAATTAGGATGATTACGCTGGTACGGGCGGTTGAGCAATTATGGATTTTGATTCGTTTGCAGTGATATCGGGGCCTTCCAAAACCAAATCATTTGTGTTTTCCTGCATCGTTTTTATCTGACTGCTGATGAGAACTATGTCATCAGCAAGGTCGAAGTTCTCCGAATGGTCTTCTTGTATACATTCGATTATTACCAGTGCGGCATTTATCATTATGAAATACATAACAACTCCAAATAACATGGGCGATAAAATACATCTTAGTTTAACCTCAGTTTCTATTGGGAAACATTCGCTCAGTCCTTCCTCTGTTCGAACTGCACATATTCACACATGCCTAGCAAGGCAGGGAAGTGAACCGTAACTTTTACTTGTTAGCTTGACTAGAAGCTTCACTTGTGCGTATCTGGTGTCACAATTTGAAACCACTCCCATAAAATATACATTTTTGAAAGGGCAAAATGTTGCAGACTCAGGTCATCTTCACTTATTAAAGCTGCATACTTTTCAATGTTGGAAGTAAAATGCCACTTTAAGATTGAAACAAGCAGCTGTGCCGTAGCTTTGACTTTAGAACGGAATGGCTTCACTACAGTCTGGGCACCTCCATATCTGCTCAGCCAGCAACCAACAAAATGTCCATTTCGATTGCTCATACTTTTCCATAGAACACGCTGAGTTCTTCTGTCAAAATGGTGTGCTACTTGATGCATAGAAAACTGTGTAATATTGAACGCGCTGAACTCTGTACAAAAGGCGTGCATAATGGACATACCCGAGTCACTGTAACGTCCGTCACAAGCAGCATCACTCTATGTGTCAACGACAAAACCGTGTACTTAAGATTAGTGAGCGTGCAAAACAATAGTCACTGTCCCAACAAATGAAGTTCAGGCCACCACTTCCGTGAGACACTCGATCCAATGTCCAGCTTGTGGCAACTTTTTACTCGAAAACAGACAAATCATACACCCAGTACTCTGCAAGGCAAAGGCCTGTTACCGTTCTACTAAACTCAAGAGCCAGTGGCACTGCAGCACTACCTCATCGCGTGGGCACGCGAAATTCATGTCACGGGAGAGGGAGAGAGGTAGTTTAAAATCGTAACATTAAAAGAGAGAGAGAGACGCAGTTTAAAATCCTAACATTAAGAGAGAGAGAGCGCGCGAAAGAAAGAGATGCAGTTTAATATATTAAACATTAAGATATAGATAGAAGAGATAAAGAGAGAGAGAGAGAGAGAGAGAAAGAGAGAGAGTGAGAGAGAGAAAGAGAGACAATTTAAATTTCTAGCAGTAATATATCGATATTAAAGTAGTAATAGATCGATATTAAAATGAAGGAGTTAAGAGAGTTGAGAAAGTCTTTTTCATCAAAAGTTCTTTCTAGCATCAAAAGTTAACCACTTAAAAATCCTAGAATGACCAGAGAGACAATTTAAAATACAAGCACGATGTGAAAAGCAGATTATAATATTGGTATGAAAAGAGATACAGTTAAAATTCCTACTATTAGTAAAGAAACAGAAATACTAAAAAGAAAAATAAAAGCAGCTTAAAATAATGTTATGAAAAGAGAGATAGACAATTACATCTCAAGCATTAAAGTAGTGAGAGACAGGCATTCTTTTTTATCTTATTTTTAAACTGAGAATCAAGTTCACAATAATTGATCAAACTTGTAGAATAAAGTGTAATATGGAGTGTTTATAATGTCGCTATGGAGTCACTTGATCAATATTCTTGAAATGAAATCACCGATTAATGAAATTTACATCACATTCTGTGTCCACAATCTCGTCACAAACATAACACAGTAATCCGCTATTATATTCACGGTTTCCTTGCTGAAGGGAAATGCTGTTATACAATGGAAACAGTATATTTTTTTTTAAATACGTCTTTGGTAATGATGGCAAATATACTGAAGAAATTATTCAACAATTTGTGTTGAAATGTCCAGACTAACAAGTCTCCCACCGCAATGAGGCTATGACTTTGATTGACAAGTTTCGTGCTACGGATAGTGTTGTAGATGCATACGGATCTGGGGGGGGGGGCCTTCAAATTCAGAAGACACAGAACTTGATATGGAAACTAGAATTACAATGAGCCCTAATAAATCTTTAAGGTGGTTGCCTCAACATGCAAACTTGTCCATTGAATACCGTCCACAAGGTTCTGAAGTGTTAGCTGCACTATCGTCCTTACATATTAATTGAATCGTCTTAATTCCATGCAAGAGATTGTGAATCCAGATTAAACTACTGCATGTGGTTTCAGAACCTTATCTCTGAACAAGGTGATGAAGTCCTTGACGTGACTTTCTTCACTAATGAGGCACGGTTTCACCTCTCCGGTTGCGTCAACAAGTAAGAACAACCGTATGTAGAGCAGTAACAAAACCCGCATGAATTACATCAAGTACCGCTTTACGTTCAGAAAGTTGTATGCGGATAATTGGGAAACATTTTTTTCAATGCAAAAATCAACGCAGAACATTACCGTACTTTAATGCTGGAATCATTCATTGCCCACCTTACAGAGTGGGAGATTGAAGAAGCTCTGTTTCGGCAGGATGGGCAACAGCACACACAGCCGCAACAACATCACTTACTTATTAGGAAAGCATATTAGCAAATCGCATTATTTCACTTGTAATCTGGCCTGCTCGATCACCATACCTAACCCCGCCTAATTATTACCATACCTAACCCCGCTTAATTATTATCTGTGGGGGGTGAGCTGTAATGAAATGTTTATCGAATATTCTGAAGACAGATAATGACATGAAGGAAGAAATCGTCACCTAGAGACAACAAATATCACCGGCCATTATCCAGAAGGTTTTTGTAGACAAACACCAGGCATACCAACAGTTATTAACCCCCTACTGCCCATACCAGAACAGACTCCCTTAACAGAGGAATCTGTATTGTCAAAACAAACATGGACAGAAGTGAAAGGAATACTTCACAAGGATGAACAGAATAACCTGCAGCGTGAAACAATAACTCTCAGTTTCTTGGATGAAGAATACCCACAAGACCTATGGATTCGTGCGTACACAGATGGGTCAGTACAGAATGCAGTAAAGAATGGGGGAACAGGTGCATACATAGAATACCCAATTAACACTAGTGATATGGATAAAATAGCAACAAGGAAATATCGTCACAATTACGATGCAGAAATCCAAGCAATAGAGTTGGCAATAGAAAAACTGCTGAACAGTAATCTTAGTTCGCAGCCTGTGGTGTTTTTGACAGATACAAGATCAGTACTCCAGGCACTACAATCCAGAAAATTGCCACATCTGCAGACCTTATTGACTGAACTCTGCAAACATCACAGGATTGCCCGGCAGTGGTACCACCTCACTGCACAATACCATGAAACGAGAGAGCAGATCAGATGGCAAATGAAGGTGAAACAGGCACACAACCAGATGCACCGGTTACATACCATCATAAGAAACAGATAATCAAATTAATCAGGAGACAACAAGCCTCAAATCAGGATGCCTTTCATAATATGAATAGATGTGAACAAGTTATCATTATACGCATTAGAACAGAACACAATTGATTCCACAGTCACGTATATAGAAAATTCAAGATCAGCACATCAACTACAAGTACAAGTGGACAGGCGCCCCAGACTGCGGAACGCATATTTCAAGAATGCACTGAATATAGTAACCAATGATGGAAAATGTACAAATTGAAATAAACAAAAGAATAGGTATGGCAAAAAGTAATTTTAATGCCATGAAAAATATACTAACAACAAAACAAATATCAACAGGGCTGAAACTAAGAATGGCAAAATGTTACATCTTCTCAATATTCCTGTATGGTGCAGAAACATGGACATTAAACAAGAAAACAGAACAGAAAATTGAAGCCTTTGAAATGTGGATTTATAGAAGAATAGGTAGAATTGGATGGAAAGAAAAGATAACAAACGACGAAGTTTTAAAACAACTGAAAATAAAAATAGAACTACTAAATACAATTAAGACAAGACAAATGAAATTTTTGGGACATGTTAAAAGACACAACAGCGTACTAAAAGTAATATTGGAAGGGAAAATACAAGGTAAAAGAGGCAGAGGCAGACCAAGACTAACATGGACGTGTAACATCAAAAGATGGACAAGTCAATCTATGACAGCCTGCACTATCAAAGCAAGAAACAGAGTAGAATGGCGATCCATGGTAGCCGACCTTCGTTGCGGAGAAGGCACTCAATGATGTTGATGATGACTGAATATAGTAGACTGAGGAAAATCCATTGGCCCATAAAAACAACACCACAGTCAAAACTATATGGGCCACTGCAAGAATTACGAAAGACAGTAACATTTATACAGGAAATGACATTGAGGATATAGACAATATTTAACTCTTTCCGTACGTTTCGCCGCATAGTGCGTCACTTTCAATTTGATTATTGTGAGCCGTCAATAAGGCATAGTCTTTTTTCACATGTCTTATGCCAACTTAGTATTGGTGAAATCTAATTGCTTGTTCATTTATCTAAAATTGTGTATATAATATGTTATATGTTAGATACATATAATTATGTAGATTGATTCTTAAAACCATGAACAATTTTGTCTCTGAAATCTCTTCCGTTGCATTGATAAAAAGCGTCCGTACGGAAAGAGTTAAGGCAAACGATAGATAGCTCCAGAAGGTTTTAGAAAATATGAAGAGTTGAGTTACAGAATGTCTTGAGGCCTGTGGTGGATATTTTGAACACATTCTGTAAACACAACTCCATCGTGTGAACATCTTCTTTATATAGCCTTGTTTTCTTAGTTGACATTTTAGTAACTGAAGGTAGATAACTTTTAATTTTTTAAAGAAATTATCAATAATTGATATTTGCAGCCATAAATGAAAGGAATAAACATTTCTTTTAGTTTGGTTCTGCAGAAATTGAACTTTACTTATAGACATTTTGCAAAAGAACGTCCACTTTTATGATCATTCTTTTTTAGGAATGCAATATGCATATGAATGACACTTTAGACTATTTACAATATACTGATATATCAAAAATTGTTTCTATTAATCTCACAGGAGTTGCTTCCCTTTTAATAAATGAAGACAATTTTAGTGGAAGTTCGCCACGATCTAAACAACAAGCCACTGGAACACAGAACACGACCACAGAACACTTGGCCCGAAACAAGACCACAGACCACGAGGCACACCACAAGACCACAGACCAAGAGCAACAACAAAACTACTGACACAGAGGAGGAGACGACATACAAACCGCCCACACCTGGCCAGCTGGTCATGGATACCAGCGATTCAGAAGACGAGCCATCACCATCTTGGGCAGAAATGACTAAAACAAGTCCAAGTAAAACTATAATTAAATCCATGTAAATAATTTAATTTGTAATATATAATTATCATTTCCTTTTCTAAATTTTATGATCACTCTTTTAAATGATTACTCTCACTCTTTTAAAATGGCTGAACTTACTGTCTTATCTGTTAACGTTAGGGGACTAAGGTCCAAATTAAACAACATCATACACTTAATATACAGATACAAACCAGATTTCGTCCTCATACAAGAAACAAACATACACACAGACATACACGCATCAGAAATCACTATACAGCTAGGGCTAAGGCATTCTTGTTTCAGCTTGGCAGTCCAATGTGTAGGTTCAGGAACAGCCATCCTCCAGACATCCGACAGATGGGACATCACTTCCAAAGAAAGGGACAGTGATGGCAGAACGACAATCATCGAAATAAAAGACGCAGAGCAGCGATACACGATAGTCAACGTCCATGCACCACCAGCACCAGAACAGCAACCACAATTCTACGAGGACCTCTCACGGCTATTAATGAGGAAGTACACGCACCACCAGCACCAGAACAACAACCACAGTTCTACGAGGACCTCTCACGGCTATTAATGAGGAAGTACACGCACCACCAGCACCAGAACAACAACCACAGTTCTACGAGGACCTCTCACGGCTATTAATGAGGAAGTACACGCACCACCAGCACCAGAACAGCAACCACAATTCTACGAGGACCTCTCACGGCTATTAATGAGGAAGTACACGCACCACCAGCACCAGAACAACAACCACAGTTCTACGAGGACCTCTCACGGCTATTAATGAGGAAGTACACGCACCACCAGCACCAGAACAACAACCACAGTTCTACGAGGACCTCTCACGGCTATTAATGAGGAAGTACACGCACCACCAGCACCAGAACAACAACCACAGTTCTACGAGGACCTCTCACGGCTATTAATAAGGAAGTACACGCACCACCAGCACCAGAACAACAACCACAATTCTACGAGGACCTCTCACGGCTATTAATGAGGAAGTACACGGGACAGAAGATCATCCTCGGGGGCGACTTCAACTGCGTCCTGTCAAAAAACGATGTCGAGGGAGGCGCATACAACACACATACAAGGCGCCATGACGCCCTATACGACATAATAAACGAACACGAACTGACAGATGCCTACAGACACGGAAACCACAAGGCAAAGAAACAACATACAAAAACAACGCCCAATGCAGAGCAGCGCGACTCGACCGCTTCTACGTCCCTTCAGGAATACACGTCAGTCGGATCCAACACCTGGACGAGACGCTCCACTTCACTGACCACAAAGGGGTCCTCGTAGCCATCAACGACACAAGAAGAAGAGGAAAACAAAAATCACCACATTGGAAATTCAACAACACACTACTACACAACAACACCTACGTAGAAGTCACATCGAAACTCATTCAACGATATACAAGCGACCATGAAACAGACGATATACAAACCCAATGGGAGCTGCTGAAAAGCCAAATACGTAAAACGACAATGGTAATGGCGTCCCAAATACGCAAACACAGGCAACGAGAGGAAAAAATGCTGCAAGAAGCCCTACGACTGGCAAAACCAGTGGACAAACACGGCCCACACATCACCCTACTAGAAGAGGAACTGGAGCGATACACACAGTACAGATACCAGGGGGCGCTAACGCGCGCACGCCAAACAACAACCACCCAGGAGGCAGCCAACAAACAATTCCTGGACATAGAGCAACACATTCAAAGTAGCAGATACATCAAGAAGATAGTAGACACGGAAGGCAACACAGACAGAAATAACAAATATAGTCCAAGCATTCGGGGAATACTACAGACAGCTGTATACAGAAGGAACACCCCAATCACACGTTCAAGACGAGTACAAGGAGCACACCAAACAACTAACGAAGTGGACAAACAAACACTGGAGGTAGAGATAACACTCGCGGACATAACGACGGCGGTGGGATCTATGTATAGGGATAAGACACCAGGACCGGACGGACTCACCGCGGAGTTCTACCAACATTTCCTGCCCGCCTTAGGCCCACTTCTACTGAAGGTGTTCAAGGACTCCTTTGATAAAGGGCATCTAACTCCAAGCCTGAACGAGTTGTACATCACACTACTCCGGAAGAACTACACCGAAAAGACACAACTAACAAACTACAGACCGATATCGCTGCTCAACGTTGACTACAAAATACTCACCAAGACGTTGACGAACAAGCTAAAACCGTTCATGCCATCACTTGTCATCCACGAAGACCAACAGTGCAGCATCCAAGGCAGGAACATAACCAACCACACCCACTTCATACGAGACATCATCACATACATACACGGAAGAAACGTTCAATCGTCGATCCTGTCCCTAGACCAGGAGAAGGCCTTTGACAAGGTATCACACTCCTATCTACACAAGACACTGAACAACTGCAACATAGGAGAAAACTTCCGACGATGGATTTAAATCCTGTATTCCAGACCTGAGAGCAAAGTCCTAGTCAATCACATCTCACGGACTCCTTTACACTAACCAGGTCCGTCAGACAGGGATGCCATCTATCACCGCTGCTCTACATCCTTAGCCTTAGAGCCATTACTCGAAAAAATAAGACAAGGCGAATCCATCAGAGGCACCTTTATACCAGGAGGAGGACAACGGATGCTCATCGCATGCGCCGACGACACCATCTTCTTCCCCACAAGCGACCGCTCAATAGCAAACATCATCCAAACATACTCAGACTTCGGTAACATCAGCGGAGCGAAGATCAACGTGAAAAAGTCATCCATCATGGGGATCGGCAGATGGCAGAACAAAAAGGATTTCCGTTTAGGACTGACATCTGTCGACGTCATGACGATGTACGGCATCACCTTCCCGTGCAACCCCAAGATAAGCAAACCCACATGGCAGGTTCTAACCACAAAAATCACCGACACCCCGCTGAGATATCAACACAAAACATCAACCATCTTCGGCAGAAGTGTCATCGTCAACAACATCATCGTACCCAAGCTACTCTACACGGTCACAGTCCTCGATCCACCTCGTCACATTACTCACGAAATCAACAAGCACATCAACAGGTTCATCTTCCGAAACGTCATACACAACATAAAACACGAAACACTGATCCAAAGCAAATACGACGGGGGAATCGCTCTCCAAGACATCCACTCCAAAATAAAAGCCTTCAGAATCGGCCATGTGGGACGCATCATTCAACGACCACACAGCTACCCTTTTGCCCGTTACTACATGGGACTCAGACTCATCAAGCACACACAAATCAACAACGCAAGCCCACACCATTACGGGAACATGCCTGCTTTCTACAAGTCGTGCATACAAACCATACAAGGAAACGAACAACTCATACACCAGACAACAAAACACATATACCAACAATTAATACAACAACAAGCCCCACAACTACAACGAAGGATCAAATGGGGCTACACACACAACATCCAAAACTACAGCGGCACGTTCCAGAACCTGCACAACCCAGTTGTTACTCCAAAGGAGAGAGAAGTCGCATATCGACTTATGTTTAATACGACGCCACTGGAACAAGGAGACAAATGCCAAATGTACAGCACAAACGCACAAGCAAAAGAAGAATACATATACTATAGATGCCCAACCATCACACCAACAATCCAAGCACTACATAACACACTGCAAACATATACCAAACACAAAGTAGACATACACAGAGCGATAATGCTAAACACGATACCAAACACGACAACAGAACACCACAACACTTTAGTTTCTCTACTTTCCTATTTTAGATACCTAGTATGGGTCTGTCGCAATGAAACGAAATTCAGAGGACGACCATATGAACCACAAATTTTCCTACACATATACATGAGAAAACAAATGTCCATCATAGAGAGAATGAGAGAGCGAATGAAGGCAGACCCATCCTACACATATACATGAGAAAACAAATGTCCATCATAGAGAGAATGAGAGAGCGAATGAAGGCAGACCCATCCCCTCTCCCCAACCTAGCTAAAATAAAATAGGTATTTTAATTATGGATTTTTCATGCACATATTGATTATAATTGATTGATTTTTTATTTTTTACGTTTTTTAGATATCTTTAGTTAAGAAGTTAAACTTAAATCTCTTTAAATGTCACTTTTTAATGTATAAAATCATTAATCTAAAATGTCATTCTTAAAAATTGTAATTGTGTTGATAGGCTTAGTATTAAATCCAAAAGAACCAATGTCCATTAAACGTAATTAATCCTTTACTAACATTTAGAAATGAGGTTTAGGTAATTTAAGAGTACTAACAGTAGATGAAATAAAGGCAATGCCCAGGGAATCCACGATGAAGAAACGATTTAAACAAACAAATCTCCCGCCTCTTCATCGTATGAGTGCAGGAGGAAATATAAATCACTGAGTGGAAAAAAAAGTGCAATTTCTAAAGCAGATAAGAAATATATTAACATTTTCATCAACAATTCAACGGTAGAACATTTTTTTGCATTTAAGTTTGATATATTAGGGCGAACCGTTCCTGTAAATATTACGCAACATTTGAATATATATTCTTCAAAGAATTATTACTTTTCTTAGCTGATAATCAACTGATTAAAGTTTCTAAGCATTTTTACACATTACAGGTGCAAAAGAAGTTAATTTACAAAAAGTAACCGACACTGTCTAATCACTTCACTATATAGTCTAGAAGAGATAATTTGTTAGAGAGAGATGTATCAATAACACAAAGAAAATACTATGCAGTTGAATTTTCAAATTTGTAGTAGAAAAGGGAGGGGAGTTGGAGATAGACAACTGCACGAAATTCATGTCACTGGAAGAAAGAGAGAGGCGGTTTAAATTTTTTAGCAGTAATAGATAGAGATTAAAATGTAAGAGTTAAGGCAGTTGAAATAGTTTATATTTCTAGCATAAAAAGTTATCCATTAAAAAAAACCTACAATGATCAGAGAGACAGTTTAAAATAACCCAACCTAATTATTATCTGTGGGGTAAGCTGAAAAAAAAGTTTATCAAATGTTCTGAAGACAGATAATAACTTAAAGGCAGAAATGGTTACCCTTAGCCAACAGTATCACCGGTCATTATCCAGAAGGTATTTGTAGACAAACACAGACATATCATGCGTTGTTAACATTCTACTGCCCATACCGGAACAGACCCACATAACAGAGGAATCTGGATTGTTAATACAAATATGTAGAGAAGTGAAAAGAATACTCGACCAGCAGGAACAGAATAGTCAATAGCGTAAAACAACCACTTTCAGTTTCTTGGATGAAGAATACACACACGACCTATGGATTCGTGTGTACACCGGTGGGTCAGCACAGAATGCAGTAAAGAATGGGGGAGCAGTTGCCTACATAAAGTACCCAAATAACACTAGTGATGTAAATACAAAAGCAACAGGGAAATTTTGTCACAATTACGATGCAGAAATCCAAGCAATAAAGTTGGCAATAGAAAAACTGCTGAACAGCAATCTTATCCCACAACCTGTTGTGTTTTTTTGATAGATGCAAGATCAGTACTACAAGCACTGCAATCCAGAAAATTGCCACATCTGCAGACCTTTTTGACTGAACTTTGCAAACATCACAGGATTGCCCGGCAGTGGTACCACCTCACCGTAGAATACCATGAAACGAGAGAGCAGATCAGCTGGCAAAAGAAGGTGAAATAGGCGCACAACCAGATGCACCGGTTACATACCATCATAAGAAACAGATAATCAAATTAATCAGGAGACAACATGCCCCAAATCGGGATAGTTTACATAATATGAATAGAGGGGAACATGTTTTTATTTTACACATTAGAACCGGGCACAATCAACAATCGACAGTCACCTGTATACAAAATTCAAGATCGGTACCTCAACAACAAGTACATGTGGACAGGCGCCCCAGACAGCGGAACGCATATTTCAAGAATGCACTGAATATAGTAGACTGAGGAAAGTTCAGCTATACCATTAATACAACACTACAGACAAGACTATATGCACCACTGCAAGAATGACAAAAGACGGTAACATTTATACAGGAAACGACATTGCAGTTATAGACAATAATTCAGGCGAACGAAAGATAGATATATAGATCCAGAAGGTTTTCGAAAATAGTAAGAGACAACTTACGAGTTATCTGTCCCAGCTTCTAAGGGCAGGAATAGGTCTTCTATATAGACATACAACACTTGTGTTGGGTATTCATTAGAGAGAACGAATAGAAAATAATAGTTATACAAATAAGATCTTGAAACTCATTGAGTGGGAATGTAAAACGGTAAAAGGGAAACAGCTGAGACGATTCTGCACAGCATAACACCACGTTATGAGAGACTGTCTCTAATTTTGAACCGAAACCACTACAGACATGAGATTGTACAAAGATGTGATCGTCAACGTTAACTGACACAGTTTAGAAAGAAACTGAAGAAACAGAAAAAAGAAGTTTAATTATGATTTATTGATAGATTAACATTTTAAGCTTACTCAGTTCACTTTAACATTTTACTCCACAAAGGTAAAGGTTATCATTATTATACTACAAATGTAATAATTGTTATGTTACAAAGGTGATCATTGTTATGCTATAAAGCTAATCATACAAGAAGTAGGGTTTGATCCCAAACGACGGCTTCCGGTTCACCGAGCCTTTAATGGGAACCCGATTTTTTTCTGGAAAAGTAAAGCGGCACAGGCGATATACAGACCACATTACCCCAAAAATCATTTGCCGAAGGTCTGTAAAATTTATGGTCACTAACACCATATTCCCTATAATCCACTTGGCGTGACAAGCGTACTTTAATTGTTTTTACAAAAGGTATTGATAGTTATGCTACAAAAACAATCACTGTTATACTACGAATTGATTATCCTTATACTACAAAGGCGAATTGGGTGTCCGGTTAGCGCAATCGATAGGCGGTTGGCTTACCACGGCAACAGCCGGGGTTCGTACCCTGGCGAGGACACCTGGGTTTTACTAATTCCCTAAAAATTAGTGGGAGCCGCGATAGCTCAGTGGTTAGTGAACTGGACTACTACGGACAAGGGGTAGGGTTCGATCCCAACCGACGGCTCCGGGTTCACCCAGCCTTAAATGGGTACCGGATTTTTTCTGGGAAAGTAAAACAGCACGGGCGTAATACCGACCACATTACCCCAAAAATCATGTGCTGAAGGTCTGTAAAATATAGGGTCACTAACACCATATTTCCCTATACGCCACTTGGCGTGACGGGGGGGGGGGGGTACTTTACTTTTTTACAAAGGCGAACATTGTTATACTACAGTGGTGATCATTCTTATGCCACAAAGGTGATTATTTGAATAATATGTTCCCTCTTTCAAAATATGAGGAGAACCAGAAAAAGAAGTAATAGAATTGAATGGGTTTTATGGTTGGTAAGTAAGTGAAGTAAAGAGCTCCGCACGCCAAGAGTGGTGTAGACGGAATATGACGTTAGTGATAATTATTTTACAGACATTTAGCACGTGATTTTTGGGGTAATGTGGTAGGTATTAGGTCCGTGTCGTTTTGCTTTCCTTTAAAAATCCGGTACCCAATTAAGGTTGGGTGAACCCGGAAGCCATTGATCCACTTGTTTTTTGTAATCCAGTTCATTAGGCACTGAGCTATCGCGGCTATTTACGGCAGGTAGTAAAAGTCATAATAGTCACTATCACAACAGTGCAGTTATAGCTGGTCTAGATCAGGGATGGCCAATTTCTTTCAAATGGCGGGTCACTTTTTTATTATTATTTTTTTTGTGGCGGGCCACACACATAACAACATCAATACAATTTGTGTTATTTATCGGCATTATTTGCTTACATAAATCATTTTGTTGCAACAGAGTTAAATATGCCTAGTTGATTTATAAAAATGAATAAAAGTTGCTATTTATATTGTTTAACAAACATGTTTTAGTTAGGTCATTTTAAAGTTGACATGTAACAAACCTTAATGAGAACAATGTGGACTTTCATGTGCAGCAACAAGTTCATCAAAGTCAATGTGTAAAGATGATGATGATATTCGTAATAAATCCTGAAGGTGGCTATCAGTGAGCCGGTTTCTTTGTGACGAAATAATCGCCTTCATTGTTGAAAAAAGCGCATTCACATATATATGTGCTTCCGAACATAGAAGTAATTTTCAAACTGAATTCACTCAATGCGGGATATTTTTCCCGTGGCACAAGTTTCAAAAAGTCAGCTCCTATCTCCATTCTTGATTGGAAAAAGGGGTCACTTTGGAGGTTACATAACTCTAACTGACAAGTGTCATGTTGTTGGAAAATGTCACACTTCATAGGGTTCTTAAACAATGCCAGTTCTGGTCCTATACCAATGAAGTCAGAAAATTGAATTGCTCCAATAGTTTGTCTAACATTAATACAGAAAATTTGAAATCAGTGTCACTGCGCTCCTCAATCAATTTATTGCACGAAGGAAAACGAATGAAGTTTTCTTTGGCCAGGGTAAATCTAAAAACTTTTAGTTGACTTATAAATCCATCTAGGTGTCCTACCAAATCTGAGACTGTTTGGGAACGTCCTTGTAGCTCCACTTTGAGTTCATTCATGTGCTGGGTGATATAAGTTAAAAAGGTCAACACGCTGTTAAAGTGTGGATCAGTACTGATCAAGACTTTGTTGGTATCATGTTTCTCTAAAAACTGCTTTATCTCGTTTCTCAAAGCAAAAAACCGCCTAAAACAATTCCCTCTGCTTAGCCAGCGTACTTGTGTGTAGAACACCAAATTCCCATATTCCGCCTCAACTTCTTTTAGAAAATGTATAAACTGTCGGTGTGTCAAAGCCCGATTCCCGCCTTTTATTAAATTCACACACTTTATTAGAGTTTTCATAACATCCTCTACGTCTAGAATCTTGCCACACAGCGCCTCCTGGTGTATAATGCAATGTAATGCTGGGCAATGGATTCCAGTCTTCCTTAATAATCCAACTAGATCTGTTTGAGTACCACACATTGACTTATCGCCATCTGTCACTATTGCTAAAAGTATGTTTATGTCACCGATACCGTTAACAACTTTCTTAACTGTGTCATAAATGTCTTGACCTTTGGTCGTATTATGCAATGAATCTAAAGCTAGTAGCTCTTCATTGATAATAAAGTCTTTTTAAACAGTTCTTATGAAAATTAAAAATTGTGCCGTGTCTGATGTCAGTAGATTCGTCCAAAGCCAGAGAAAAGTAAGCGAAATCTGTAACGACACTCTTTAATTAACTAGATATATGAGAACTTATTTCCACAACCCTTCTAGTGACTGTCTATTTTGATAATGAAACAATCTCAAAATGACCGGCATTTTTTTTCTCCCCAAATGCACGCGCCATGTTAATAGAACAACGTTTTACGAAATCACTGTCAAAAAATGATTTTTTTTTATTTCGCTATCTCTGCTCTTACAACAAACGATGCCATTAAGGAACTTGTTTGTTTTGTTATTAATGTAGTAAAAACAGATTTCTGAGCACTAACCTTTTTCTTCAAATCGCACACAAGTGTAGAACGTATCGTACCAATGTAGTCCTTGTATTTAGCGGCGAGGTGGTGTGTGTAAAGCCTTTTAAGATTATACTCTTTATTTACAGACAACACTTACACTTACAAAAACCCAAGGCACTGCTGTTTGCTATCCTTATTGTTGATAAAAAAAAAAAATCATGTTCCCATTTCTCATGAAAATATCTGATTTTTGTTCATTTAATTGACGTTTATTGCTCATATTATACCACGACCGAAGCAACAGACAATTAAAACACAGATTACAACAATAGCACTGTTTCCTAATAAAAATGAAACTGTTCATTGTATATCGACAAAATCAGAATGATCAGATCAGATATCGGATAAATAATTTTGACTGATGAAAAGAGGATTGGAGAGAAAGAAACTGAAAGTAAAATAATTGTGGGGGTGAATGTGTTGGGGTGGAGGAGGTGGTCTTCATGTGTTTTCTTAAGAAACCAAGTGATTCTCTCCTTATTAATACATCAATATAGTATCAGAACAGTTCTATAAGTTGGAATATCATATTTAATTATTTTGTTTAAAGGAAATACACTTTTTATATTTCGACATAGCTCAGCAAGTAAGAATCGCATAGTGAAATTGTGTCAATCACACAAGTCATCTGATTTGTTTTTTCTAGGAGAATAGATTAAAAGAAACGAGGGTAACTTCCGCATTTTCTGGCAATACTTTACAATCACGAACAATAATAAGAAACGTCTAGTCTATAGTCGCTACTCTTTTCTCAAAGTAGATATTGTGGTTGTATTTTTTATGTGCAGTCCAGTATCACAGGCGACTAAGGTGGTTGGAGTCAAGGTCTTCGGCCGTGCTACCGAGTTCTTGAATTTTAGCTGAAGCCATCGTCAGTGCTTTCTCTAGTGTGTGGAATTCGGGATTCATTCTAGTGAACATTTGATGAGGGGATCTGATAACTATGGAGTTGTCCGTTGTGCTGTGTAGATTATCCCTGCGCAAGGATGACACGCAAATTCGTGAAGCGTTCCATATTTTTATTCATATCTCATATCTTTGTGTGTGCATGTCTGTGTTAGTCACCTCTAGTGACTCGGGCAGATGGTGCTCGTAAACCTGGGAGGGTAGACCATCTAAGGGCAGAATCCCCCTACAGAAAAGACAATCTGCTGCCTTGCAGGAAGATTGGGGACAATCAAAGGCTAAGGAAAGCAAACCTGAAAAAATGCTGGCTGAAATCGGATGCACTGGGCCACTGGCGCAGAACACAGTGCAACGTATTAACGGGTGTTCAGTCAGAGTGGATCTGGCGGACTCTAAATGTGACGTTCTGTCTGTGGGGGCGATCAACACACTTAACCTGACAGCTGACTTCATGTGGGAGTCTGGAATCCTACTCTGACTGAGTCCTGATCGCAGAGAGAGAGAGAGAGAGATTATCTGTCGACTGAATTATAACTAAACGTAAAACGAGTGGCCTTTTGTATAAAGAGCTTCTTTGAAATCCTATGGCATCTGTTGAATATAGTTTTTATGTTATTTTTTTGTTCAACGACGGTCGTCACATTATATGGATGATATGGATAATGTGGTCTCACGGATATCACGTTGGGAAAATCTTTTTTTTATCCATTTGGTTAAGATTGTGGGAAGACTTTAGTCAGTGTTTGTACAAAAGCACACATTTCCGAAGGCTACTGAAAAATCCTGAATTTCCATGAAAAATAAAAATCCTACAATTTTCACAAGCGTGTGTATCAAGTTAAAGCCACCTGTATCAAATGTGTTATTATTACTTGTCATGCAAGGCATACATTAGAAAGGAGAAGAGAACGGTGTTCCTATCAGATATAGCTCATTTCTTGAAGCAATAACTTCAAGTAAATATTATGGCAACATACAACGTTGACAGCGGCCACCACAGAAGCAAAGGCTCTAACTTTGTACCTCACAGGACTGTCACTGAGTCACCGTAAAAGAGAGTGTGATAGAAGTAGTAGGATTTCTCACGAATGGAAGCAAAATAAGAAATCATCGTCAAAGAAAAAAAGTGAAGATCAAAGATGAGCGATACTTTGAGGAAATAGTACATTTGTTAACGACAGATGTTTCTATATATTCATAAAGCTGAAATATATTATTACTTACATACTGAAACTTCACATTTTAAATAAATAATAAATCATTAAAGTTATCATAGAACTGAATGTGAGGGAAAACGTTCATGTCCGTGAGATCCGAATTATTCAAAGCAGATCAATAATTGACACCTAGAAATCTGGAGCCGCTTTTCTCAAAGGCTTGAAAAATAAATGCAATAGTGCTTGAATAAAACAAAACCTTGTCAGACAAGAGCACCTAACAGACTAATTAACTGAAATGAGAGCGATCTGCTCTTACTGCAAAGAAAAATATTCTTCAGTATCATCATAACAATAGACTCTCCAACCAAGGAAACTTAATCCAAGTAGAGAATCTTGAGAAGAAACATACTATGTACATTTCGTTTTCTGCTCTCAGATTTAAAATGAGAGATATTTTTTATTTCTTAATAACGTATTTTGAAACATTTTGAAAGTTTATGACATTTTTAAAAACAGAGTAACAATTGCTCAACTCTCGTCACTAAATTCACATGTTTAAAATGTTTTTAAACTATATCTTTTTATAATAAATAATAGTTCATTATGAGAGTTTATAACTCAGACGTACCCTGATTTCGTTGTGGCACGAGGCAGAATTTCAATTACAATTCCCATTGAATGCATATACAATAATAGCTACTCTGTGTTCATCGCAGAAAAATGAATCCATTGATTACACTCAAATGTAGGGTACACTGTTATTTATTCGTCCCTAGTATTACGTTAGCTTGTAAGATTGATGTTAAGGGTATTAATTGTATTTCAATGAAAGGTTGACGTAAGCCACATCCTCTTCATATTATGCAATCCAATGGTAATTAATTTGTCAAAATTGCAAATACCATTTGAGTTATGGTAATTTTCCCCACAACATAGAATTACTGAATAGATTTCTCTTTCAGATTAAAATACATAATTAGTTCTTTTGGTAATAATATATAGATCAAAATATGTAGGTGAGAAAAACATAAATATATCTAGAGATTTAACTATAATGTAACAATTTCTTTTCATGAAATGTTCATTCAAACAAAAGATGTGCAACGTTTCAGAAATTCCATCTGCTTTTCAAATTTCTGTCATGAATGAAATATTCGCGGTTCGATGAGTTTATTCGCAAAACAAAACCTTCGATCACGCTTAAAAAAATAATTTAAAGAGAAAGCATTTGGATTGAGGGGGCCAGTGCACGTTCTTGATGTAGCCAATTATGTACCGAATAAACCTGGTGTTAATTTTTAAATATGTGTCCGATATAGCACGTTTGTCCTAAAATGTAATCTTTCTTCCTTGGTCCTTGGATCGTGAACACCTGCACGATGAATAAATTCAGATTGCATTTCAGTTCATGTTTGCGTGAAATATGAGATCACTAGATGATAGATCGTAGGCAAACAATCAAAAGGAAGAGACATCACAGTAAAAATTAACTAAAACTAATTTAGAAAATGGAACCATTCATATCCACCACTGATATTATTATCAACAGTAAAAACCGTACACATTCACACATCCAGAAAGAGGCTCAAGGCTTCGATGTAATTCTAAGCGATGAAGGAAAAAAGATATTTGAGTTGGTGATCTATGTGCATATATGTAGTATGCTAGCAATTTTTGGCATAAATGCCAATATTATCAACATTATCATATTCCTTAAGCAGGGCTTTGTTAATACTGTAAACATTGCATTTCTGGGTCTAGCTGTTTCAGATCTAATTTGCTTAATTACCCTAGCATGACTATCGATTTCTATGAACCCCTTTTTGCCAGTATATGACGTCACATGGGTCTCAGTGGAGGTTATGCACCTTTCAGGGGCGTGGCCACACATTTGCTTTTGTCGAATCACCAGCTACATCACAGTTTACATTACAATAGAAAGGTTTATTTCTATCGCTCTGCCAATGAAAGTCAAACAAATATTCACCGCCAAAAGAGCAACTTTAATCATCTGCCTTATCTATATTGTCAACATAATGACATTCATTTCAGAGTACGCCACTTCCTATCTTGGCTGGAGATTTGTTCCTGAAAAAAACAAAACTCTCGTGGGGATAATATTCACAAGCAGCAGAAAAGACTTTGAAGGGCTGTGTTGTGTGTTACACTCACTGTTTAGTGCTACCTCATTTATTGTTGTTATTATTGTTACCGTCGCCTTGGTTGTCAAATTACGACAGACTTCCGAATGGCGAAAGGCAGCAGCTTCCAGTCATCAGGCGATGTCTCCGTCAAGCAAAGAGCGGAGGTTGGTAAAAATGGTGGTTCTAATAGCCAGTATCCTCATCATTTGCTATACGCCTGGTGCTATCGTTGCAATGATCATGTTTATCGTTGGGCCAGAATTCGACATTAAGGGCCTCTACGTCAACATTTGTGAAGCAACTTGGTCAATAGTTGTTTGTTTCCAATCACTAAACTCCAGTGCCAATATTTTCTTCTACTACAAAATGAGCTCAAAATACAGACAGACTTTTGACAATATTTTCTTGTACTACAAAATGAGCTCAAAATACAGACAGACTTTTGACAATATTTTCTTGTACTACAAAATGAGCTCAAAATACAGACAGACTTTTGACAATATTTTCTTGTACTACAAAATGAGCTCAAAATACAGACAGACTTTTGACAATATTTTCTTGTACTACAAAATGAGCTCAAAATACAGACAGACTTTTGACAATATTTTCTTCTACTACAAAATGAGCTCAAAATACAGACAGACTTTTGACAATATTTTCTTGTACTACAAAATGAGCTCAAAATACAGACAGACTTTTGACAATATTTTCTTGTACTACAAAATGAGCTCAAAATACAGACAGACTTTTGACAATATTTTCTTGTACTACAAAATGAGCTCAAAATACAGACAGACTTTTGACAATATTTTCTTGTACTACAAAATGAGCTCAAAATACAGACAGACTTTTGACAATATTTTCTTGTACTACAAAATGAGCTCAAAATACAGACAGACTTTTGACAATATTTTCTTTAGGTGTTTCGATGTCAAAGGAAAATAAGAAACATCGTTCTAATGTGAACACTTTGAGTTATCACTTATAGACGTTTTGATGTTAAGATAAAACACTAGGGAAAAGTTTCCACATATTCGTAGCACATTAAAAAGAAATCAAACCAGCATTACAACAATTTAAAATGAAATTAAGTTAAATATAGAAGAAAAAGGACAGGAAGAAAATATAAAAGCTAGACTCCTTTGACAAAACTTGTTCTTTCTGCAGCCTAGCCCACTTTTTCAATGTCGGGAAATACAGCTTAGATAGAAATGCTTTAGGGGGTACTTTAATGCAGCAGAAATTGACAAAGTTTGTGTTTATAGCTGACGGAAAAATGTATTCCCATATTCTGTGAAATGTGGAAGTAACAATGTATTGAACAGGGCTTATAATACGCGGTATTTACCGGCGGAAAGAAGCCAGGCTAAGTTACTGTTGTCTTCTTTTCCACAAGTAGATTTCGTAGTGTAACATCATGAGTAGTTAAAGGTAAAGCACTACCATAAATACGATACACTGATAATAGAACAATTTCATCAATAAATCGCTAAGTGACATTTCAAATTAACATCAATGCGATGAAACCGTGAAAAAACATCACTTCTACCTCAATACAACAAACAATTACAACAGATAATATAAATATGAACCTCGATTAATAATGTACAAGTAGCGGAAAAGGC
Organism: Megaustenia siamemsis; assembly: GCA_032433765.1. Taxonomy (NCBI): domain Eukaryota; kingdom Metazoa; phylum Mollusca; class Gastropoda; order Stylommatophora; family Ariophantidae; genus Megaustenia; species Megaustenia siamemsis. The sequence goes on along the minus strand of JAVIAB010000051.1, from coordinate 70,273,207 downwards.
AGAGTTTTGAATTTTTTGGCTTGATGAAAAGACTGTATCATTGAGATCAACGTAGGTTGGACATATACTTGCAACTCCTTCCCCCTACCCCATATATTAACAAAATAAATAAATAAAAACACGGTAACGGTTTTCTGTGCAGTGCGGTTTGAGTGGAAAAGACCAGTAGTAGCCACGACGTATTAACTCAGAGTATTTCAATCTCGATACTAAAGAAATTAAAAAAAAAAATAAATAAAAATAAAAAAAAAAAAAAAAAACCATTTTCTGACATTATCGTGAATCGACATCTATTAACTTTTTTTTTTTTTTTGTGAGCAACTAGGCTCCTTCTTTATCCATTAACTCACACAATAATCCCTGTTCTGTTCATGAATACAGTATCAATGTAGTCGGGCACAGCTCCTGCCAAAGCGCGTTGGAAAATTATGTTGACAAGGTCGACTACCGTGCAGCCCTAATCGGCGCTCAGGGGTCGATTCTAAACAATCCTCTTTTACAAGGTGTAATGTATGGTGTAAAATAGGTTTACAAGGTGTTTCTACCACTCTTCAGTCTGTTCCGTGCCATCATGCTCTGAGAACATCTAGTATTTGCTTTAGAACAGTGGTTGGTGCCCTTATCTCCCAAGGAGAGGAGGTCGGGGTTAATTCCTATCGAGGATTTCTAAGTTCACATGCACGAGATGGCTTAAGGATTTTTAGGTTTATATTGTTTGATGTAGATACAGGATTTCCAGGTTATACTGCTTAGGATGGATACAGGATTTCTAGGTTTGTACTGTTTGAGGTAGATAATGGATTTCTAGGTTTATACTACTTAAAATGAATACATGATTTCTAGGTTTATATTGTTTGAGGTAGATACATGATTTCTAGTTTTATACTGTTTGACTAATTAATCAACACAGAAATGGAGTCGTCAGTAGTTGGACACTTCGAGACTTGCTGGGGAGGGAATCTGAGCACATCTAGACGTTGTTCGGTGTGCAATGATGATGACCCGCTAATAACTCAATAATATTAATAACAAAAGCAGGATTTCTAGGTTTGTACTGGTTGAGGTAGATACAGGATTTCTAGGTTTATACTGTTTGAGGTAGATACAGGATTTCTAGGTTTGTACTGTTTGAGGTAGATACAGGATTTCTAGGTTTGTACTGGTTGAGGTAGATACAGGATTTCTAGGTTTGTACTGGTTGAGGTAGATACAGGATTTCTATGTTTATACTGTTTGAGGTAGATACAGTATTTCTAGGTTTATACTGTTTGAGGTAGATACAGGATTTCTAGGTTTATACTGTTTGAGGTAGATACAGGATTTCTTGGTTTATACTGTTTGAGGTAGATACAGGATTTCTAGGTTTATACTGTTTGAGGTAGATACAGGATTTCTAGGTTTATACTGTTTGAGGTAGATACAGGATTTCTAGGTTTATACTGTTTGAGATAGATACAGGATTTCTAGGTTTGTACTGGTTGAGGTAGATACAGGATTTCTAGGTTTATACTGGTTGAGGTAGATACAGGATTTCTAGGTTTATACTATTTGAGGTAGATACAGGATTTCTAGGTTTGTACTGGTTGAGGTAGATACAGGATTTCTAGGTTTGTACTTTTTGAGGTAGATACAGGATTTCTAGGTTTGTACTGTTTGAGGTCAAGTGAAGTGAGAACAAGTCAGTCTATGTCAGCCTGCACCATCAAAGCAAGAAACAGAGTACAATGGCGATCCATGGTAGCCAACCTTCGTTGCGGAGAAGGCACACGATGATGATGATGATGACTGTTTGAGGTAGATACAGGATTTCTAGGTTTGTACTGGTTGAGGCAGATACAGGATTTCTAGGTTTGTACTGTTTGAGATGGGTACATGATTTCTATGTTTATACTGCTTGAGATTGATACATGATTTCTATGTTTATACTGCATGAGATGGATACATGATTTCTATGTTTATACTGCATGAGATGGATACATGATTTCTATGTTCATACTGCTTGAATTGGATACATGATTTCTATGTTCATACTGCTTGAGATGGATACGTGACTTCTATGTTCATACTGCTTGAGATGACTACATTATTTCGATGTTTATACTGCTTGAGATGGCTACAGGACTTCGATGGTTATAGTGCTTGAGATGGCTACATGATTTCTATATGTTCATACTGCTTCAGATGGCTACATGATTTCTATGTTCATACTGCTTGAGATGTATACAGGACTTCGATGTTTATGCTGGTTAAGTTGAATACATGATTTATGTGTTCAATTTGCTTGAGATGGCTACAGGACTTCGATGTTTATGCTGGTTAAGTTGAATACATGATTTATGTGTTCAATTTGCTTGAGATGGCTACATCATTTCTGGGTTTATTCTTTCCGGCAGATAAGGGGGAAGCTGTCAATCTACCATCAAGGAACTGATCCAAGATAACTTCTTTCCTCCTAGTGTGTCCCGCCTCATTATTCCCAATATTGGTCTTGGTCAGCCATCATTCTACATACTCCCTAAAATTCACAAAATCGACAATCCATGACGTCCCATTGTGTCAGCGTGCGCTTTCTCGACTGAACACATATCTGAATATCTAGACAGTGTATTCCAGCCCATGGTAGTTAATCTTTCCCCATGTGTCAAAGACACTAACCATGCCTTATATTCTCTTCCATCTCTCTCTCTCTCCCGAGGTCGCTCATACCGACTTTTCGCCCTTAATGTTTGTTCTCTCTACACTTCTATCCCCCATTCCGACGGCCTCCTAGCTCTACGTTTCTTTCTTGACCAGAGGCAACACCCCTCTTTAGATACTGCCACTCTTCTCCGTCTTAACGCGCTTGTACTCAACCTCAACACCTTTGATTACAATGGTAACTTCTATGACCAGGTTAGTGGAGTAGCCATGGGCCCCAGCAATGCTTGCCTATTTATAGGTTACTTTGAACATCAAATTCTCAATTCATATCACGGTTCCATTTCCCATCATATACCTCCGGTATATTGATGACTGCTTCGGGCTCGCTGATCTACCTGAGGACGACGTCTCCAAGTTTATCGACTACATTGGTAGCTATCACAAAGTTATCAAATTCACGTCTTGCATATCCACTTCCTCTGTTACCTTCCAAGATCTTATTGTTTCCTTGGGTACCTCTGGCCTCCACACCTCGGTTTTCTATAAACCCACAGACGCCCATTGTTATCTCCTCTATACTTCATCACATTCACCTTCTTGTCATGATCCCATTCCGTTCTCACAGTTATTGCGTCTTCGTCGCATCTGCCAGGATGACCAAGATTTCCTCCAACAGGCTCAGCTCATGTTAGGTTTCTATGGCCGCCGGCTTTAGCCAGACTCGATCCTCCAGTTTGCCTTCAAGTGGGTCCTCCTTATCTCTCGCTCCGAGGCACTCACTCCTTACAACCGCCCCCTCCCCTTCTGAGAGAACTATACTCACCCTCATCTATCATCCTTACAACTTGGCCGCTGTGAAGATGCTCAACCGTTATCGTTCCATTCTCCATTCTGATCCCACTACTCATCTACTCTTTAGTGATTCTCCTAGGATCGCCGTTAAACGCGACAGGAATTTGGGAGATATTCTTGTTATGCGCCATGTTCCACGCTCCTACAATACACCTGGGTACGGTCCCTTGTGGCCATAACTGCATCACCTGCGCCTATGTGCTCCGCACTGATTCTGTTTCATTCCCTAACGGACGGTTCAAGATTAAGCATGGCTTCACATGTGTGTCCCGTAACATAATTTATTTCATCATATGCCAACGACGCCACATGACGTATATTGGCGAGATGGTGAGACGATTAGCGGAAAGATTTTGTGAACATCTTCCAGATGTTTAGCAGAAGACTAGTGCGCCAGTGTCTTCCCATTTCGATTTATCGGACCACATAAGCAAAGACGACATCCGCATCACTGGTATTGTCATCTGCCACTCCGGCAACCGTAGCCGGTTTACTTTGGAAAATCGCCTTTTAGTCCAATTTGGTTCGCTGACTCCACGTGGCATAAATGTATCTCACTCGTATACATAGTTTCCCTTTAATTTCTCCTTCCCTATTGCTAGTTTTCTTTGCTGCACATGTTTGGATATTTTGATCTATCCACTATGCCGTGCTATTCATAGCTCTCCTTCACTATGCATCACTGCGATACTTAGGTGGTCTCCTATACCTCTTTTGTTTATGCTACTTATCTTTCACATGTTTCTTATTGTACCCCAACCTGAGACATATTATTTTTTCCGCCTTTCGAGTACCTGTTATTCTTCTGTTCTATTCTTTCTCCTTTGTGTATGCACACTGACCTCGGTGTGTATTCTTCTGGTTATGGGGGCGCAATGCGCACTTTTCTGTACATATATGATTGTCCCTGTATGGATTTGCATATGCATGCATGTGCTCATATGTATGGGTAACGGATATGCTTGTATGCACATGTATATATACATATATATATATATATATATATATATATATATATATATATACATATATGTAGTTATGTTTGTAGATATATATATATATATATATATATATATATATATATATATATATATATGCGATCTATTGTGTGAGTATATACATGTATGAGTATATGCCTCTTAGATACTTATAGACATTGTTAGTGTCTTTGTAGTCTGGTAACCTAGACAGTGTTCCCCACTATTTGACCACTAGACAATCAAGGAAATTACAGCATACCACCTCGCGGATTCTCTCTCTTTCTCGTTCCGGCCACGGTTCACGACACAGGGAAGCATTTTTTTCTTTTCTTAAACCAGTTTTGATTATTTTGTTTTGGATGTTTCGTTACTAGTTAGCTATGTAGGATTAGTTTTATTTACTTACATATCAGTGTGTAAGCGTTGTGTGTTTGTTCCTGCTGAAGGCCTATTGAGCCGAAACGTTGTTCAAATTTGTGTCGTCTATTAATTAAGTAAAGCTATTACCATACCATTTTCCTATATTTTTTTTCCAATTCTCCCTGGGTTTATACTACTTGAGTTATATACAGGATCACTAGGTTTATACAGATGGAGATGAATACAGGATTTCGATGTTTACACTACTTGAAATAGATACAGGATTTCGATGTTTACACTGGTTGAAACAGATATAGGATTTCGATGTTTACACTGCTTGAAATAAATACAGGATTTCTATGTTTACACTGCTTGAAATAGATACAGGATTTCTAGGTTTACATTCGCCTAGAAAAAAAGGAAGCCACTGGCGTAATTATTGCAATTACTGTGTTGGTTTGAAACAAAATATATGCCATTAACATGTTCCCTATATAGTGCGTAGCAGTTGTGACGGTTTCTTTCCATTCTTAATGTTTTTCTTTAATTATTTGTATGTTTCCTTCTTTCTTTAACTGTCTTCTTCCAAACGTCTTTTGCTGCTCGTCTATAACAAATGACAGCTGCATTGATTGTGACGTCGAAGTTCAAGTACAAGTAAAAACAATGCGACCGTCTATGCTGTGCCTTCAATGAATGCAAACAACTGTTACATCGTTTTGGAAAAGGCTACACAAACATTAGTCCAACAATGTACATCATAAAGACTGACGCCATACATCACGCAGCCCTAAGAAATTTTATTGAAAATAATATCTTATTATTGAAAAAAGAAGTTTGAATACATCAGAGAGATTCATATACCCCTGTACCATTCTTTTCCAAACAAGTTATATCGATGAACATGTAATGTTAAGAGGCGAAACTCTAAAATCTGGGGCAGTCGTGGCTTCCTGCCCTGAACCAAATTGCAGTTTTACGCTACCGCTGTTTTGTCAACCATATTATGTGCATCTGAAAGAGGGATCCAATTTTGTACAAACAATTTGTTTAACTTTTCTTGCACACGTTTATAAGTTCATCTGCTCTCTTTGAAATTGTGATAGAAACTGTTGGACAGCATCAGCCTGAAGCACAACATTCTAATTTATATGAAAGCGCCAAGGTTTCTAGTTCCACTAATTGTACAGAAAATCATTGAAAGCAGGTGAGATTTGGTGACAAAGAAATTAGAAAATTTGCACACACTTTCTCCTAATTAAATGAAACGGAAACAGTTCGTGGATTACGGGAACATCTTCAAGAAAATAAAATCTCAGACAAACGACTTCCTCTCAAGTATACTTTAGGCACATCTACAATGTTTTCCAGTAAATATAAATGATGATTCTTTCAGGTGCAGACTTACTGATCTTCTCTGCTTATGTGGACACCCTACCAGAGGAATTAGTTCATTGAACGATACGTTAGAAGTGTGAAAGTTTCAAAATAGTTTGTTCATAAATTCAAGAAAACTTTTGCTTTCGATTTGCGCGAAAACTACCTTTTACATAGCAGTGATTCTTTGCATGCAGACTTTAAATATCCATGATACAAAAATATTGCTATTCTTTTTTTTTCACAGATAGAACAAATTTTGCACATCGGCGAATTACATTGATATTTTAGGACCTTGCAAATAAGTTTATTACAATTTTAGATTATACAGTAAAATTGTTAGTTTCCAGTTCAGTTCTTTTCAGAGGCCAAACTATATAATACTTGTATAGATCAAGTAATTGTGTGTGTGTTGCCCAATACGTGTAATAGCAAACATGATTCAGTCATTATTAGATCACAGGGTATCCTAACTACACTCCAAAGTGAATGCTGGTAGACACATTTTAATATGGAAATATATTTGTTGCTAGTGTGGCTGCTGAAGCCAATTGAAAGCCAACTGAAACTGAAGCAACAGCCCTTTTTTTCCTAGTGAATAAGGTGAATCACTAGTGAAAAAGACAAAGAGGAAGACCAATGAATTATTGGAGAAGACGGATGAAAGCAGAGATGAAGATGATGGGGAAGACATGGACTGATCTTAAAAGAATGGCAAGAAACAGAACGGATTGGAAAGTGTTTGTTGAAGACCTATGCTCCACAGGGAGCTGAAAGGTAGAAGAAGAGGAATAGCCTTGACACCGCCGCTCACAGGTACGCCTCAGGTCATTGGTTCGGGCATTAATCAAATGTGTTTTTTCACAAATAATATTCCTGCTTCTACAGTTTTCCTGAAAGTTGAGTCGACGGCATGTTCAATATTCTATAGAGTACTTTTAAAAATGTCAATGCTGCGGTCTGCATGAAATATTAATTTCAATTTCATGAGAGTAGCAAGATCTCTTTATGTGCTTTATAGACTACACAAAAGCATTTGACAAAGCAAAGCATGTGGGAATAATCATTATGCTGGAGAAATTAAATTTTTATGACAAGGCTCTGCGAATCACACACACAAAAAAAAACATATACCGGCAACAAACATCAGCCATACGAATTAGCAACCAGACAGGACAGTTCCAATATATACAACTTGGAGCCAGACAAGGCTGTGATCTGTCGCCGGATTTGTTTTCACTTTACAGCGAATATATTATGAGATCAAGAGTAGACAAAAAAGGATTTGAAGTCACTGGTCTCAACATAAATAATGTGCGATATGCTGTTGACACAGTTTTAATAGCAGAAACAAAAAAATGAACTACAAGAAATGATAGACATAATAGTAAAAGATAGCCAAAATTGCCAATTCTGACCTTTGGAAGCCTATCATGGACAGTAAACAAGAAAATGAAAAGACGATTAGAGGCCGCAGAGATCTGATGTCACTGATTAATATTGAAAGTTCCCTGGACAGCTTAAAAGACCAACGAGCAAACTCTCAAAGAGGCCAACCCAAAAAGGGAGCTCCTAAAAAACATCAGAAAGAAAAAATCAAAACATTTTTCTTGGCACATCATGAGAAAAGGTAAGTTGGAATACTTGGTTACAACTGGCAAAATACAGGAAAGAGGGATTGTGGACAACAAAGAGAGCAAATACTTGATAGTGTGTTATCATGGCATGGAAAACAACAACATAATTGTTACGATGCACTGTAGATAGAATATTGTGGAAGGACATGATCGCCAACACCAACCGGTATATCACATGATGAACAAGTACATTTGTAGCAAACATTTTAAACATATCCCCTCTTATGACGTCTAAAGTCGTTAGATTTCCTTTTCATTTCTTGCTTGACATAAGTGCACTCTGAGTCTTGTTTAATCCAACGGGAATTTGATGATCTGTCTATACCAAGCGTTAGTTGCTTTTATCCCTCTTGGTTCTTGTATAGCAAAAATAAAACTTACACATCTTCGATTTCATTCTGAAATGTTGATATAGTAAAACAGTAACCTTTGCATATTTATAACTTTGCATTTGAAACTCCTTATAATGATATGAATGTCAGTTTTTTTTTAAAGTCAACATTATAGCACAATAACTTCACAATAATAACAGAATACGCATTTGACATGAACGTCTGCTGCGCATTATTACGTCACTGTTTACCGGTTTCAACTGAACGTCGATTTGAAACACAGGGAAAAAGAGAATTTGTATTTCTTCACCCTGTTTCAATGTGAAAATAAAACTATTTTTAGAACACGACTGAGTACCGTAGATCTGCTAAAATTATGTCAAATTTCGTGAGATCGATTTTAATGTAGCCTAAAGAAGAAATCTTGAATAATTAAGTGAACTGCCTAAAAGCAGAAATTATTAATATATCGTCATAGATATTTTAAGGCTGCATACAAACATTCACTGCTATCTAACAGGTAACTTTCACGCTAATCGAAACAAAACGTGTTCACTAATTATGAACGGGCTATAGTTACCATTCAATGGTAACTATATGATGTTCTTACCTGTACCGTCAAAACAGTAGCGACAAGCCCCGTTATTTAAAACAAGAATACATACAGGCCGAAACCAATTTTTTTTTCTGAAAAGGAGTCCACTCTGCCAAATCGATTAATTGCAAGTACGCTGTAGGTCCTACTAATATAATATGTACAAACATCATGTTTATACTTTTATTTACACATATATTGTGCTATTCAGCAACCAACTTATGGCGATGCCTTTTACTTACTTTAGAAATATTTCACATTCAGCAACAATATATCACGACAATTTGTTTTCTTGAGGGATTGTACAATTGTTGCACCTAAAAGAATAAAAAAAAAAAGCTAAAATACATTGTTTATATTAAACAGACCACCAGTTATTTGCAGACGACGCAGCAAGTGTCAAGCAAAGTCATTAAGATAAAGATGGCGCGTGACGGTTCGACGTCCTGATCGTGTATATTAGTTTTCTGCAAACTCCAGAGCATGCTATCGGTTCGTATGCCTGCAGAGACATCGGCCTCACGATAAGTTTACAGAAAACTAATATACTCGATCAGGACGTCGAAGCGTCACCCGCCATCTTTATTGTCATCTACAAACTTGATGTCGTTCAGCAGTATAGCTACCTGGAGTCCACCATCGACGACAAACTATCTTTAGATACTCAATTTACACCCGCATTGGTAACTCTGCTATAACCTAAGCCTGTCTTTCTCGGTGCTTTTGGAAACAAAAAACAAGAAAAGTGACAACTAAATAACAGTTTACAACTTCTGCATCATTACTTATACAAAGCAGGAGAGAATACTAAATGCATTCTATATGCGATGTCTGCGATGTATTGTTTGTAACACCTGGAAGGACAAAGTGACAATTGCGAAGGGTGCCACTCGCACATGCCTCCCGAACATCTACACGCTGCTCAAACAACGTAGGTTACCCTGGTTTTGCCACTTACACCATATGAAAGATGTCCGCATACTAAAAGATATACTGCAAGGACGACTAGCAGATGCTAAAAGAACAAAAGGGCGTTCAAAACTTCAATTTATAGACATGTGTAAACGTGACATAAAGACTTTGAACATAAACCATGAAGCCTAGAAAGAGATAGCTGCAGACCACATTCTTTGGAAACACACAGTAAAGCTCCAACTCAAACAAGAAGCAGATAGATTCTTAGAAAAAAGTGAATACAGAACGAAAGAAAAAAATAAACATTTATAGGAACGCTGCAAAATCCATAGTCAGCTATGACTGGCGGAAGCAACATTACAACTGTTTAATTTAAAAGAGATTGAGAAAAATGTTCTCATATATAATGCCTCATTTATCGTTAACAAGTAATTTTAAACGTCTGCAAACAATATCTTTAAAAGTGTGTCTGTACTTTGTACTCATTCTGTAGTACAAGAAAATGTTAACGCTGGAGTTTATGGACTGAAAGAACACCGCGATTGACCACACTGCTTCACAAATGTTGACATATTTGCCTTTAATATCAAACTCTGGCCCAATAATAAACATAATCAATGTTAGAATAGCGCCAGGTATGTAGCAAATAATCAAAACACACGCTATCAACACAACCATCTTCACAGTCTTTCGTTCTTTGTTCGATGGAGACGTAGTTGTATGGGTAGAAGCTACCACCTTTCGCCATTCAGAAGTTTGTCGCAATTTGAGAACCAAAGATAATGTCAGAACTATAAGAGCAAGAAATGAAGTTGCACTAAAAAGGGTGTGCAGCACACAGCACAAACCTTCGAAGTCCTTTCTGTTGCTTGTAAAAATAATTCCCACGAGAGTTTTGTTTTTCTTTGTAACAAATCTCCACCCAAGGTACGACGTGGCGTACTCTGAAATAAATGTCATTATGTTGACAATGTAGGTAAGGCAGATGATAATTGTCGTTCTTTTAGCGGTGAATATTTGTTTAACTTTCATTGGTAGGGCGATAGAAATAAACCTTTCTATAGTAATGTAAACTGTGATGTAGCTGGTGATTCGACAAAAGCAAATATGTGGCCACGCCCCGGAAAGGTACATGACTTCCACTGAGATCCAAGTGACGTCATATACTGGCAGAACTGGGTTCATGGTAATTGTCATCCAGTAAAGAAAAATTAAACAAAATAAATCTGAAACTGCCAAACCAAGAAATGCGATGTTTACAGTATTAGTGAAGCCTTGCTTAAAGAATATGAATATGTTGATAATGTTTTGCTGCTATCCCAAATAGAGCAATGAATCCACACATAAACACATATACCACAAACTCAAATATCTTCTTGTCTTCATCACTTATAATGTCATTAAAATGTTTGATCTCTGTTAAATTGCGGGCTTTTATTAGTTTAGTATTAATGATTTTAAAATCTGTGGTAGATACGAAGGATGCCATTTTAAAATGAGCTCCTCTCTTGTTCAACTTTTAACAGCAATTGTTCTGCTGTTGGATGTCATAGATTGAGTATATTATCAGTAACTTTTCAATTCGAAGGAGAACAAAGGATGTAGTAAAAAAGTAAAGCACCCCCGTCACGCTAAGTAGGGTATAGGGAATATGGTGTTACTGACCATCAATTTTACAGACCTGCAGCACATGATTTTTGGGGTAATGTAGTCGGTATTACGCCCGTGCTGCTTTACTTTCCCAGAAAAAAAATCCGTACCCATTAAAGTCTGAGTGAACCAGAAGCCGTCGGTTGGGATAGAACCCTACCTCTTGTCCTTTGTAGTCCAGTTCGCTAACCACTGAGCTATCACGGCTCCCAACAAAGGATGTATGTAGAGAAAATAAACGTGATCGATCCGTGGAGATTGATTGCTACAGACCGAAGGTTAAGACGACAAACCTTTACTGAGTTTAATCAATTGTTAAAGTCATACGTTTAGGACAATCTAATTTTGGATACGTTGTAGTATTATCTGCTTCTTGTCGCAGCGATCACCTTATATTCAGTGAACTGTCAGTACAGTCGTTAGGAATTTAGGAGTGAACAATTCAGTAACTCGAGAACATCTGCCATACACTTTGACAGTCTTAATTGCCGTCCAGTTATGACCTCCCCCAAATCGCTATAGAACAATTTCTTCAAATTTGTCATTCTAAAAGATATAACTATTACATTCCACCAAACAGAGAGTTGTAAACGTATTGTGTTATAGTAACAGAAAAGATAAGCTAGCAATGCTTCAAGATAACAGCAGGACGTTGAGATACTTTGCACGACACATTGTTACTGTCTGTAACACCATGTGTCAGATTCTCAGTCACCCTCCGTTTTGAGTGTAGTGGATTACCACCAATGTCCTTCAAAAAGATAACAAATTATGTCCTTCAAGATTATAACAAATTATGTCCATAGTTTATAACAAATTATGGGACATCATGATTGCAACCGTAGGGTCAAAATTATAGCTAATTACCATTCTGGACATCCCAATGAAGGACCTAGAAGTTAGCGCATTCGTTTTGGGATACAATTATCGTTAATTACTTATCTCAAGTGAACATGATGATAATATTAAGAATAATCAAGTAACAGGAAACTACAAAAAATGAAAATAAAAATTATAGAACAAAATTAAATCATGTTCGCAGAAGATAGTAACAGTGACAATTACATTATTCTTTCCATCTCCATGAGGATAAAATAATCCACTACTCTTTGTTATTACTTCCCACACAATAACATTCACAATAATTTATCGGTTTTTACTTTCTATATTAAACTATAGGAATTAATATTTTAATGTTGTGCCTAAGACATTGAAAGTTAGTGCAAATCTAGGTCATAAATAATATATAATTATTGCATTTTTCTGACGAAATGAGAAAAGCGATGTTCAAGATAACTGTATAGTATTATTTATAAAAATTGTATGATTTATTAAGAAATTATTTCCATTATATAATTTTTCCTAAATATAAAATATTGTAAGAGTAAAGATTATTGTTGAACAAAGAAGACTGTGACTCATTTTGGAAACAAAATTGAACGATAAAATGTTTGTATTTTTCTTTATTTATTCAACTATTTTATTTTACTGCAGAAGAATGTCTTAAACATTCATGTAGATGAATGCAATTTTTGTAAGACGAAATATGTTACCAAATATGTGACCAAATATGTTACCAAATATGTTACCAAAATTGTGGAAATTGCAACTGCTGGGTTTGGCGAAACGCAGCTAGTCAAACCCTAAGATTCACTTTAAAGTTAGAGCAATTGATAACATTATGTGATGTTATATTCTATTCATGGAATCAATTTCACTGCAATCGGGGCATACCCATATCCGCTCCACCTCCAGTTCCAGCATTTCTTGAAGCATAAGCAGACTGACTATTCCTGTAAAGTGTTAATTATAGATACATCTGCTTTTCCACAAAGACTCCGAATCGACCAGATCTCTTTTTCACTTTAGATTCATCAGTAACGTCGCACTCAATTTTAAATGCAAGGGATGATTAATATTCCTTTCCACGTTCAAATAAGCCCAGACATGAGCTATGTCACGCTCTAATGTTCGGTAAATCAAGTAAGTACCTTATTGAACGAATAGGTGTATCTCTGGGCCATCCCAAAACTGCTCGTAGGCCCTCATTCTGATCCCTTTACAACCTTGGGATCTGAGTTGACCAGAATCAAAATAGTTGTACAGTACCTTTCGGATGGATTACATATCGCTTCTGTAGAAACTGTTTCGCTGGACAGATCAGACTCGTGCCAGGATTTTTTTTTTTTTTTTTTTGGTAAATGATTTTGTTTAATTTCGTGGTATGGGTGGTCTAAGGTGTACTGAGGATGCGGTCTTGATCGCTAGAAGTGAAGATGAGTTGCGGGAACTGTTGAACATTGTAGTAATGGAGAGCGAAGATAAAGGACTCGGTCTTGGTGGCAGAAAGACAGTGGTGGTGGTGACAGCAAAGAAGGGGTCATCACCTCCGTGCAAAATTGAGACAAGTGGAACAGTGTTGAAACAGGTGGTGAATTTGGATATTTGGGAACTTTGTTGACCTCAGACGGAGGGATGTACAGCGGGGGTGAGATGCAGGATGGCTCGGGCAAAGGCGGCTTTCCAAGGGATGAGGAAGATGCTCTGCAGTCCATTTTTGACAATAGAGACAGAAATAAGAGTTCTTGGGTGTTATGTGGAGCCGGTCTTGACATATGGATGTGAATCATGGACAATGGGACAACAGACCAGGGGATCACTGGAGTCAGTAGAAATGTGGTTTACAGAATGGTGTTGAGAATAAAATGGACAGCAAAGAAGAGTAATGAAAACGTTCTGAAAGTGGCCAAAGCAAAAAGAGAGCTAATCTCCAATATTAGGAAGAAACAATCATCAATTTTTGGCCATGTGCTGAGAAGAGAACAGCTGGAATATATCGTAACAACTGTGAAAATTGAGAGAAAAGAGATAGAAGGAAGCAAAGAGAAAAGATACCAGGAAGGAAGCTTAAGAAAATGGTTTAGCAGAAGTTCAACAACAGAAATGATTAAAAACTGTCGAGATAGAAAGTTGTGGAGAGACATGATCGCCTACGCCAGCAGGCATGGTACTTGATGAAACGATTTTGGTTATTGAAACGGTCAAGCGTATTAACCTTTCTCCGGGACAAGTTGAGTTCATTGCTCTGTTCCGATTCGTTAACTTTGGCAACAATAGTTATGGCATAATATGCCCACACCAGTTATTGCTATTATTTAGACTCTAGCTTTTAACTATTTTTTTCTTCAGTTTCATACAAGGAGGGTCTATCAAATAATTTTAAATATTAAAATGATACATTATAGTTTTTAAGGCGAATTGCTAATTGTGTTCACTTCAATGTCACGAACTGTACATTAAATGCATATTAAATGTATATGTACGTACATATATAGCATGCATAGTCATTTTTCTCTTCTGTCTATTTTTTCAAATACATGGTTGTTTTATTCTGAAGTTATCGGTTTGCTAGAATTTGTTTTATTTACTGTTTTGGTGAAAATGCATTAATATGTTGTTTTGATAATACTGTAGAAGATCATATTGTTATACACACAGATATTGTTGAGCTGCAAGTCAGCAAGATGAAATGTTTAAAGACATGACAATGAGGAGCAGAGTGATGTTTATTCTGCAACAAACTTACGTAAGGCGTTGGAGATCGATGCATTTGATGCAGTTGCTGCTGCCATCCATCAGGTTTGTTTACAAATAAACAATTAAACATGGAAATCATCATTAAAAAGCTACTGTAATGTCATTGCTTCGAAATGTAGAGAATTCCTGAGTCCGGCGTATATGTGATACCGTATATATATATATACACAAATGATCACGAATCAACAGCTGGTTGGGAGGGGGAGAACTATGACTTTTGCTGATGATATTCTGGTATATCGACAGGGAAGAGACAGACGGGGAATCGCCTCCACCATGCAAGACGAACTCGATCGCATTTTTTCCTGCTGTGGGGTTTCAGGTGTCTTGGTTAATCCTAATAAAGCATCAGTTTCATGGTTCTCCCTTAACAATCATATCGTTAATACGACCACACCGGTAGTACGAATGGGAGCTGATGAGGTGACCAGGGATAAGTTGATGACATACCTCGGAGTTAAGTTTGATCGCAGCCTGGTGTTTTCGGGACCACGTCGACCATGTGATAACAAAATCCCACAAAGGATTACCCGCCTTGAAGGTCATGGCAGCTGCCAACATCGAGCAGAGGCTACTTACTCTTCTGTTCCAGTGATTAATCCTCGGACCAATCGAGTATGCTCTGTCAATTCTTACTGTCAGTACGACTCAAATTGATAGGCTGGAGAAAATACAAAATGAAGCCATGCGCATTATCTTGGGATGTACAAGGGACACTCCCTGTGTAGCAATGAGGTATCTTCTTGACTTTCCAACCATCGATGACAGAATCAAGATCTGGAGAGCACGAGCATACCTGAAGATTAGTACAGATACAGAGCATCCATTGCACCACATGCTCAACACAGTGAAAGGTGCCAGGCTAAAAAGAGGCAAATCATTGGTGGGCCGAGCAGAAGACGTCATCAAATGGGTCTGTGGGCTTAAAATATATGCGTTGGTGAGGAGTGGATATCGGTGCCTACTTCATTCAAGGGGACTTTCTCGCGTATTGTCACACTCAACAGGAAAAGTAGGGAACATAACCCAGTCGTGGTTAATGCCGAGGTCAACGGTCTCATCTGCGATAACACCAATGAGAAAGATGCAGTCATCTATACAGACGGATCTGTAATACGACACCAAAGAAGGGAATGGGCATTTACAGCACGCTCGGCAGGCAGAATAGTCAAAGAAGACAGTGGTACATACGTCATGACCATGAGTAGCATGACAATGGAGGCGATGGCAGTGACCAAGGCATTCAAATGGTTAGAGTCACAAGACTGCACCCACGCGTGTATACTGAGTGATTCGATGAGCATGATTACAAAAGTGGAGGCGGGCTCAGTACGCATGCAATGTGTAGAGTCGTTGCAGAAATCCAAAATACGTAAGGTCACCTTTGTCTTTGTCCCTGGACATGCGGGAGTACGGGGAAATGAAAAAGCGGACAGGTTGTCTAGCTGCGCTGTCGTTGAGGACGGGCAACCAATGGCTCGGGCGGACATCATCAATGCCCTCCGAGATGTGGGAAGAGCACAGGACTTCGACAAACACATATCCACGTCACTTCTTCGGATGATGGAAATGGAAGTTAAGATGGGTACAGCCAGAAATGAGAAACTTAGTGGGCGTGTAAGAAGACTTATCAACCAACATAGAACTGGAGTCATCAGTCGCTGGACACTGCGGGAATTGCTGAGGAGGGGATCTGAGCACATATGGACATGTTCGGAGTGCAATGATGATGACTCGCAAATAACTCAATAACTCAATAAATATATATATATAAGATTAACAAGAATTTGCTTATAAACACCATTCTACAAAGAAGTGGGAGAACTGATCTCTCTATCTCTCTCTCTCTCTCTCTCTCTATATATATATATATATATATATATATATATATATATATATATATATGCATGCATATACACACGCACACATTTATTTATATGCGCAGTATTTTTTTTTCCATTTTACTATTTATCGAAACTAGATCATCATATCTAATCAAACGATAACACCATAACACGTCATTGCTCTGGTATTTACTTGCATATTCATTATCGCTGTTAGTGACTATAACATGATCCTGTTAGCAGCGTCTGGGAGAGTCACTACCACATGCCGTGTATTTGCTACAGATGGTCTGGCCATAATACTAAATGTCTGAAAACTTGTTTGGTTGGTCGCATTATTGTGACCTCTTTGACAACTCTTGTTCTGCAGGTACTACAGTAACATCTCAATTATAAACGGACTGGTCACCAGGGCTAAGACGAAATTCACGGCCCTAGAGCCGTTTCATGATCTGCTGATGATCGTAGTCGTTTCGCCGTTGAGAACTGCATTATCGCTCGGTCGGAAATATTATATAATATAAAGCGACGGTGTGTTGTAAATATATGTGTATTTACTCATGTATATACATATATATATATATATATATATATATATATATATATATATATATATATAATCTGATAGATACGCAGGTTATTGCTATGGCGTACCCATTTCATGATCTACTCGAAAGTTTCTGTTTCTGGTTATTCGATTCTCCTACATGACACATTTCCCCCAATTTGGCATCTACATGTTAAAATCATATGTCATTTTTCCTCAAGCGGGATTTAACATCTTGGTCACCACCTAAATTGATTAATCCTCTCGTCCACATGTGGAATCTATTTCTTTGCGTGTTTTCCTGGCTCTACCTCGGTTTTATTTGTTGGACATTCTTTGGGAGCATTTCAAATAAGTGCTTTGAGAAAAAATATAGTTTCTTTGTGTGACTGTATTTGCCTGCATACTTATTGTTAGCGTTAAGAGAAAATTGTCATAGCCTTTGCCCATGTGATGGGAAAGAAGCAACCCGAACATATTTTGACAACAAAGAAAATTATGTAAAGAGGAAAGGATAGACAGATACAGGGAGAAAGGTTATAAACAGTTTTAGAAGAAATGTTTGGGAGAAAGTCAAGTAAATAAATGACAAATCGTTATAATGTTGTTGACTAATGTTGAAAGAAATTAATCTCTTTCAGCGGGCACAGAACTTAAGAGCTCAGTGGTTACTTATTGAATTATTTGTGGAATAAAATACACACATATACACTCCAAATATGTCCATAGGTACTCATATCCCCTCTTCAGCAGGTCTCGCAGTGTCCAGCTACCGGCGACTCCAGTTATTTGTTGCTTGATAAGTCTTCATTCACGCTTACTAAGTTTCTCGTTTCTGGATGTGTCCATCTTAATTCCCATACCTTTCATCCGAAAGAGTGACATGTACTCATGGTTGTCGAAATCCTGTGAACTTCACACAACTCTGAGGCTATTGATGATGTCCGCCCGATTCATTGGTTTACCGTCCTCAGTGATAGAGCATCTAGCCAACATGTCTGCTCTTTCATTTTCTCATACTCCCGCTTGTCTTATGACGTAGACAAAGGTGACCTTACGTATTTTTGACTTCTGCAATGACCCTACCCATCGCATGCGTACAGAATCCGGCATCACATTTTTTTGGTACCATACTCAACGTAACATTCAGTATACGGTCGTGGGTGTGGTCTTGTGACTCTAACCAGATGAATGCTCTGGTCACTGCCATCACCTCCACCGTCATGCTACTCGTGGTCATAACGTTTGCACCACTGTCTTCCTTGA
This sequence comes from Megaustenia siamemsis, assembly GCA_032433765.1. Lineage (NCBI taxonomy): Eukaryota > Metazoa > Mollusca > Gastropoda > Stylommatophora > Ariophantidae > Megaustenia > Megaustenia siamemsis. Next base: position 70,254,615 of record JAVIAB010000051.1, on the reverse strand, counting down.
CATTTCTGCCTGCAAAGCGTGCTGTGACTGCCCATGCACTTCTTTGATGTTGTATTACAGATCCGTCTGTATAGATGACTGCCTATTTCTTATCGGTGTTATCCCAGGTGAGACTGTTGACCCCTGCATTTACCACAACTGAGTATTAACCTACATCTCATGTCGAGTGTGACAAAATACGAGAATGTCTCTCTGAATGACATAGGCACTGGTATCCACTCCTCGCCAGCGTTGATATAGGTAAGTTAACAGAACTGTTTTATGACATCTTCTGCTCGGCCAACCCACAATTTGTCTCTTTTTAGCCTGACACTTTTCTCTGTGTTGAGCTTGTGGTGCAATGAATGCTCTTTATCTGCACTTATTTTCAGGTATGCTCGTGCTCAACATCATTAGCAAAATCAGACACAGAAAACAGGGCGCCACTCGTCGGAGGCAGGAGAGATGGACGCAGCCACCCTGGTGGAACGTACAAGTCGAGGAAGCTTTGCGGACCAAGAGACAAACGGATAAGACATGGCAGAAAGTCAGTAGTTATTGAAATAAACTACAATGGACGTTATGTCGGGTTCGATCCTGATCGACGGCTTCCGGGTTCACCCTGCCTTAAATGGGTACCGGATTTTTTTCTTGGAAAGTAAAGCGTGACGGGCGTAATTCCGACCACATGAACCCAAAAATCATGTGCCGAAGGTCTGTAAAATAATTATGGTCACTGACACCATATTCCCTACATCCCACTTGGTGTGACGGGGCTCTTTACTTAACTTTACTTTATTTACAGTATTTAAGATTGATGATACTGTCTCTCTGCATGCGGTGTTATTTTTCACAGTGTGTGTTTATATTTTGTTCATATTGTTTCTTGTGTTTATGCTGTCTATGTTTTTATTGTTTATCTTTGTGCTGTATGTGTTTATATTGTTTGTGTTTATACTGTCTGAAACTATATTGTTTGTATGGATACTGTCTGAGTTTATATTGTCTGTATGGATACTATCTGAGTTTATATTGTCTGTATGGATATTATCTGAGTTTATATTGTCTGTGTATATACTGTCTGACTTTATATTGTCTATGTTTATATTGTGTAAGCTTATATTGTTTGTTTTTATGCTGTCTGAGTTTACATTGTCTGTGTTTATACTGTCTGCGTTTATACTGTCTGAGCTTTTATTGTATGTGTTTATACTACCTATGTTTATACTGTATGTGTTTATAATATCTGAGTGTATACTGTCTGTGTTTATACTGCTTATGTTTATACTGTATGAGTTTGTGCAGTCTGTGTACTGTCTGGGTTTATATTGTCTGTATTTGTGATCGCTACTGTGAAGTGTTTGTTTAGTTTTTTCCCCCAACGACAAGTAATGGAAATGACTAATTTATAGCTACTAATTTCAACATCTGTTGAACATTTTAATCCTGCAAGTTGAGCTGTATCTTTGAATGAAAATGAGCTTATGTACAATGTTTCATCAATGGCAACATTTACATTTAGAAATTATAAACTATTTTTTTCCATTCTGAGACTTCAAACAGAAAATTTATAGCGTAATTAGAAATTACAGTTTAGTAAATTAATGCTGATAAGAAGGAACATTAATTTCAAATAAAAAAAATTATTGAGACCTTCTTGTGTGAGAAATACAATTGATAAACACAAATGTTTTTATAATGTACAACATAAACTATTTCAGTAAATTTGAATGCAATTTAATGTAATTGTATTTTAAGATGAGCAAATTAGCAAAACAACTACAATATCTGTAATAAAGAACTGTGAGTTTACCAAATAAATTTCTTTCCGTTTCGTCAACTTTGCAGCTTGCTTGCTTGCGTTCGCCCGATGACTTAAGGAGTGTACCTCGTCATCATCCGCCCTTAAAAGGACGTTAAGTAGGCGTGTCTGCGTTGTGTTGTGGTTTACAGTATAACTGTGATATTTGCGAAGGATATCAAAAGCAAGAGGAGCTTTCATGGCACCGATAACATATGGAAATCCAAAGAAATTAGGTTAAATACTAAAATAAACATTTTCAACTCAAATGTTAAGGTTGGTCCTATTATATGGCTTTGAAATATGGAGAACAACAACATTGACAATCACAAAGATACAGACTTTCATTATTGGATGCTTACGCAGGATAAAAGGATGGAAATGGCAGGACAAAATCACTAACATAGAATTAAGGAAATGTACCAGTCAAACACCAGTGTATAAAGAGATACAGCGAAGACAAAGATTCTGGATAGAACACACACTACGAAAGCCAACTGAGAGTTTTACACAACAGGCCCTTTTCTGGAATCCCCAGGAGAAAAGACAAAGAGGAAGACCAAGGAATTCTTGGAGAAGACAGATAGAAGCAGAGATGAAGATGATGGGGAAGCATGGAATGATCTTAAAAGAATGGCAAAAAACAGAACGACTTGGAAAGTGTTTGTTGAAGACCTATGCTCCACTGGGAGCTAAAAAGGTAGAAGGGTGATATTTGCGCCTTTCAGCTCAACACATCCGACTTCAGCATGACATTTTTTAGTACCGGGTTGTCTTCTCTCTTCGATCCCTACTCGCTTGGCCAGACTAGACAGGTTAGTCTGTTACTAGAGGCACCACGGAGAGATGGAGCAGGGTCTGGATGGTTCTGGTTCACCGATCCTGGCGCAAGCCATCAGTTGTGGATCGCTGACAGCTTATTGCAGCTTTTCATATCACATCAGAATTCATTAGAGTGGACTCTGCAACAATAGTAATGATGTGGGGAACGAGAACCTGCTATCGCTACTTCAAGGAGTACCTGTGTTTACTCAAAAGTCAAGATGTTAGTACTTGTATGGGAGGGTCCTACACAAAACTTTCTGCAACTGATGATTTCGTTGATTTTAACATTTCATTTATCCACACTAATTCAATATTATATGCCCATGTAGTTAAATATCTAGTGTGTAACGTCTTCTTCGATATTTAGTCTGTGCTATATCTAATAATGTTTGCTCATACCAGATTTGTATGGTCAGAGGATTGTAAGCTCCATAATGGACACGCCTGGAATAAGAATTGGAGGTCATAATATAAATAACCTCTGGTATGCTGATGATACAGTATTAATCGCTAAGAGTGAAAATGGGTTACAAGAAATGTTTGACATTATAATGGAGAAAAGCAAAAATAAATAACTCAGCCTTAATGGCACAAAGGCAAGAATGGTAACAACAAAGAAAAAATACACCAACTCAATGCACAATAAAAACACACAGAAAAACATTAAAACATGTAAATGAATTTAAATACCTGAGAACAAGGTTAGTCACAAATAGAAGGTCTACAACAGGGATGAGATGCAGAATAGCTTTGGCATAAGTAGCTTCCGAAAAAATTAGGAAAATGCTGTCCAATCGATTTTTGACAATGGAAAAAAAGAGTTATTAAATGCTATATAGAACCAGTTTTAACAATTGGATGTGAATCATGTACAATAGAATAACAGAAAAAAACATTGGATGGTGCAAAAACGTGGTTTTACTGAAGGATATTGAAAATACCATGGTCACCTAAGAAGGGTAATGGAAGCGTTCTGAAAGAGGCCAAATCTTTTGCTTTAAACCAAAAAAAAAAAATGTAATGAGATGGGAAGAAATGAAATATATTGTGACAACTGGGAAAATTGAGGATCGAAGAGATAGAGGGAAGCAAAAAGAAAAGATCATCGTCATCGAGCACCGGGCCTGCTGGCGTAGGTGATCATGTCTCTCCACAACTTTCGATCTCGACAGTTATTTATCATTTCTGTTGTTGACCTTCTGCCAAGCCATTCTCTTAAGCTGTCTGTTATTTTTTCTCTTTGCTTCCCTCTATCTCTTCCTCCCACAATTTTTCCAGTTGTTACAATATATTCCAGTTGTTCCCTTCTCATTACATGGCCACAAAATGATGATTGTTTCTTCCTAATATTGGAAATTAGCTCTCTTTTTGCTTTGACCTCTTTCAGAACATCTTCAGTACTCTTCTTAGCTGTCCATGGTATTCTCAGCATTCTTCTGTAATGGAAGTTTATGCTGTAAATTATTTTCTTTAAAGAAAAGATATCAGACACTTAAGAGAATGGTGTGGCAAAAGGTCAACAATAGAAATGATAGATAACTGTTGAGATTAATAATTTTGAAGAGACATGATCACCTACGCCAGCAGACATGATACTTGATGATGATGATGATGATGACTATCTAATATGTCTCTCATACAATGCTGCTTTATTCAGACTTTATTCTTATGCAAAATGTTTCAGAGCTTAGTGAACTATTTTCCAACTCCAGTGTGAAGACCGACCAGCCTTCTAAGCTGATGGAAAGAATGGTACACAATGGCCTGATAAAACATGTATAGAAACAATCTAACAGCACACCTGCAGTCAGCCAGCCTTTAATGAAAAAAAAATACAGCACAAAAGATCGGTTCATCTACCTACTCCAGGTTATGGAAAACATTTACAGACGGAAAAAGGGGTACAAGTGGTTTCAGTAGACTAACATACAATCATTATACAGAAAAAAACCTAAAGGAAGCGATGCATATAATTCACACATAGGATCCAATACATTTGGTGACACGGTACACACAGAGCATCATTGTCAATTTCAGAACACCCACTGCTGATTCCAGAGCTACCTTTACTGTTTAGGAATAACTCACACTGACAATTGGCACTACAGAGAAGGGCCATGACTCCAGAACACCTTCCTCAGTCATGCAACCACTTTGTAGAACTTCTACTTCAAGCATAGCTTACTGACATCTTCTACCTTTCAGCTTCCTGTGGAGCATAGGTCTCCAACAAACACTTTCCAAGTCGTTCTGTTTTTTGCCATTCTTTTAAGATAATTCCATCTTCCCCATCATCTTCATCTCTGCTTTCATCTGTTTTCTCCAAGAATTCGTTGGTCTTCCTCTTTGTCTTTTCCCCTGGGGATTTAAATGACAATTGCAATGCCAATATCCAGTACCACATCATTCTACAATGCCATATCATTCTGCAATGCCATTATCCAGTACCACATGATTCTGCAATGCCAGTATCCAGTACCACATCATTCTGCAATGCCATATCATTCTGCAATGCCATTATCCAGTGTCACATCATTCTGCAGTACCACATCATTCTGCAGTACCATATCATTATCCAGTCCCACATCATTCTGCAATGCCACTTTATTCTGCAGGGCTTCAATGCTAGTGAACTATCTTCGTTTCCATATGATACTCGTTAAGTGTCCAAACAAACAATAATCACTGGGTACTACTAAATCAGGACAACAAAGAAGATGGGGTAAAACATCATTGCACATTTCGGTCAAGGAATTATCTTTTAGCCAAGAAGGGAGTGGGGGCGGGGAAGATATTGTCAAAGAAATTTATTTGCCAGACAATATTCTGTGGCTTTTTATGCAAATCTACTTACGCACGGCACAAGTCAGTTATGTGAGGCAATATTCATCATCATAAACCAGGCTATCTTGCATCTTCTCTCTTTATCGTCCACGATCTCTTTTCCCGCGTATTTTTTTTTTTTTAAACCAAGTATTTGATCATATTTGTGCAATTTCATTAATAAGGATTGGATGTATTTCATTCAGTGCGGACGTAAGTTGACCCATTTTCGATAATGTAAACAAAGGGATCATAGAGAGAGAGAGAGAGAGAGAGAGAGAGAGAGAGAGAGAGAGAGAGCCTAGACACTAATCACCTGTCTCTCAGCATATGGGAGTATGTGGTTTGACCTACATTTAAATACGTCCACTAGTGGAAAAGTAATATAGAGACTCGCTGGGAATATAGACGACTAGTGTGTGTAGATACTTGTAAGAAGCACCGATTGTAACTGAAGCAGACAAGTTTAACGTGAATAACAGCCGTACGCATATGCACAGACTTTCCAAGATGGCGCCCACAAAACAACAGAAAGCGTTTTGAGTTGTAGAATATGCCTCGAGTATTGTAGGAAATAGATTATCGACTAGATATCTGCCTTGTCAGGGAGGGTGCCCATAATAGATCATTGTAAGGTAGGCTAAAACAACTTTTAAATAATACATTACCTTATATATAAAACGGATCCTCATTGGGAGGAGGGAGGGGAGGTGCGGAAAGGGGGGGGGCGTGTTAAAACACAATAATTTATTGAAAGAGGTACATTCGTTTTTCGGACGCTGTATAAAAACTAGCCATATTTTTTTGTTCGTTCGCCAGCTTTCACCTTTGGAGAAGTCCGTGGAAATTAGGAACTAAATTTTCCGTGTTAATACGTTTTTTTTCTGGCAGCCATGTTCATAGGGGTCCCTTGCCGCACAAGCAGATAACTCCGACCTCGGAGGTACTCATATTTTTCTGTCGATGAGCAACTGACGCTTCAAGCCAAGCCTTGCTGCTGAGACCGGGGTGGGGAGGTGGGGTGGGGTGGGGGGGGGGGTTGCCGCAGAGAGAAATCATAAATAAAAATCCCAACCAACCGGGATATGAACCCACAGCCTTTCTGTCTCACGGTCGGCGTCTTGCCTCGAGACCAACCAGTCCCCCAACCAGCCATATACCGTAAAACGAAGTCAAGTGGTGATTATAGCGAGCGGGGTGAATTAGTTGCGTGGGGTCGCTAATTCTATAAAATGTCCGAAATGTCTCACGAAATAATCATCGGCGTTTTGGGGGCATCATAACCTCCTCCGCGAGTAGATGCGACACGGTAAAAATGGCATACGCCTAGGTAAACCACGATTATAAACCTCTGCTGTCTTGAGGGTCTACCTGTTCCCGGATAGATTTCAAGAGTAAACCTTGAAGAAAAAAAACAGATGTTTTTTTCTAAAACCAGGTATATGTTTACATCACACGGAAAAATGGCAAGTAATCAACAACAGAAAAAAAAAGAAAGAACAATATATGGTCCCAAGCAGGATCGAAGGGAAGCATGAGTCATGTAAACATACTTCCTCCTCCTATAATTCGATGAATTATAGCCTCGGAAGTTTTGCTCTATAATAATATTCATTTATTATTATTTGTCTCCGGGTAAAATCCGAAAATGTAGCCCCTACTGACAGATATATATATATATATATATATATATATATATATATATATATATATATATATATATATATATGTTTACAGAGTGTTGTCTTTCCCATCTACTTCATCTATTCCTGCATCTTTTTTTCTGCTAGTATGTTTTACTGGGTCTAGGAAAAAGAATGGACAACAATTGTATTACCTAAACATTTTGTGTATGTACAAATGAGGAACGAGAGGAGAGATAAAGGGCATAATAGTTTTGAGATTTCAGGATGTTTTTACGACTTCAACGAGAGAAGTCTCTAAAGAAGGAAGAAAGGTGAAGACCTAGCGACAGATCGTATCACATGAAGAACAAAAACGAAAAAAAAAAACGGCCCTTCAACTTTCAAGGGGAAGATCATAAATAAAGGCGCGGAGGAAAGAAAACGAGGCCAGACACCAAAAATGCATCCTGTTAATTATGCGGTCGGATCTGACCAGTCAATTTTGGCATGTTAAGTCATGAGAGGATTTGTTGGGTAAAGCAGCATCCAGAATAAGACAGTTATATTATTATTAAACTAATAACAAATTATGGTTGCTATCTTCCAACTGTCTTTCAAGAGGCAAAGACCATATTTAAATTCATACACTCAGCAGTAGATATACATATGCAGTAAATTTGCTTTGGAACAATAAGGCACTTTAAGTTTACTTCTCCTATAAAAATGGTGTCATTAACATAAACAAATATATCACACGTTATCATCATCGCAGTCATTATCACAAAAGATAATTAATGTTATTTAATAACAACAGTTCATGAGTTGTATCACTCCAATTTTATTATTATGTAAAACGTAATTCCGCTCTAATGTTGGCATTCTGATCATGAAAGAAACAATGATAAAAAAACATTAAACATGATATAGATGATACTAAACGTAATTAAAGTCAGCTGACTTCGAAGACTTAACTTTCAAGTCATAATACTGAATATGGCGATTAACAATATTAGCCTAAGAAACTGTACAGAACATAGTTACATGTTGGTATAAATAATTCAATACGTGATCGCTAGCCCTTAAAACTGTACAAAGCAGACATCAACATCCATGTAGTGACAAAATAACGTTTGTGTTTTGTCACGTTTAAACCACAATAAACGCTTCACAATTAAATCTTCGAACGTCTGTCTGTACTTTGAGCTCATCTTGTGAAACACAAAAATATTGACACTTGAGTTGATGGACTGGAAAGAACAAGCTACAGACCAAACTCCTTCACAAACATTCACAAATCTCACTTTAACATTAAAATCTGCCCCAACAATAAATGTTGTCATAGAGATTATCACTCCCGGTATGTTACATAAGATAAGAACACAAGCTATAAACACAATCATTTTGACTGTTCTCCGTTCTTTGTTTCCAGAAGACACTTTGTGACTTGATATTGCTTCTTTGCGCCATTCGAAAGTCTTTCTGAGTTTGTGAACCAAAGCAAATGTAAAAATTATAACTGCAAAGAATGAAGTAGCACTAAGCAAGGCGTGCATTACGTAACATAGGCCTTCAACATCTGTTCTGCTGCTTGTAAAAATAATGCCAAGAAGAGTTCTATTTTTAGTAGGAACAAATCTCCAACCGAGGTAAGATGTGGCGTACTCTGGAATAAGTGTAATTAAGTTGGCAACATAGATCACACAAATAATAAGTGTTGTTCTTTTTGCTGTGACTATTTGTTTGACTTTGAGTGGCAGCGCTATCGAAAGTAACCTTTCTGCTGTAATATAAACCGTAATGTAACTGGTGATTCGACAGAAACAAATGTGTAGCCAATCTCCTGTAAGGTACATGACTTCAAGAGGTACCCAAGTCACGTCATAAGCTGGGAGGGAAGGGTTCAGACAAATAGACGACCACTCCAAAGCAATTATGCAACACAAATCAGACACTGCAAGTCCAATAAATGCAATGCTTACAGTACTAGTAAAGCCTTGTGTATAGAATATGATGATGTTAATAATATTGGCTATGATACCAAACTGAGCAACAGAGCTACAGAAAGCCACCATATTGATATACGCAAATATCTTTTTCCCCTCCTCACTTAGAACAGTATTAACGTCACCAATCTTTTCATCGTTGTGGCAATTCTTAATGCTTGCACAGTTTGTGCTGTTGGTGAATACTACCATTTTATAGCAAATAACGTGATCAAACAATGTTATAGCAAATAACTTGAGCAATCAGTTTTATAGCAAATAACTTCAGCTAAACACTATATGTATCTACTCTTGCTTCGATGCGATCACTTCACTGTTAAGTAACAAACAAACAACTTGTAGACATTTTATCTTCGTTCTATTCTACTATCATCACCAAGGCTCCATTTTTTGGGACGTGTAATTTGAACTTCATTTCATTTTTCATATCTCTATTTTACATATCTCTATTTTACATATCTCTATTTTACATATCTCTATTTTACATATCTCTGTTTTACATATCGTCGTCTCAGAGTTCGCTATTAGTGAGCACGACGGTCTATGAACACAGCATAATAAATGTAGAGACTAGCACAAGAAGAACCAAAGTGTAAGGACGGTTAACAAAAATACTGCTAAAATATTTCTTTCCGTATAACAGTATGAATATTTAAACGATTGAGTGAAATGTTTCACTATAAAACATTGTACGTAGTAAATTATTATTGATTTTCACATTTAATTAAGAAAATACGTTGTGCTAGAATAAGTGTAGCCTTCTAACCTAATTATAAACCTAGATCTGATAGTTAAGTGAATAGAAAACGTCAATGTATCATTATTTTCCTAGCCTGTTATACTGAAGCTATCAGAATGCAATAAATACGAATCAACAGTCCTTAATTCTATAATTTAAGTGAAAATGTAGAATGTAATAAAAGTTAAATAAGGGTTAGTTTGTGATATATATATATATATATATATATATATATATATATATATATACATATATATATATATATATATATATATATATACACAATTAATATAGTTACCTTATAAATTATATCATTCCCATTACAAACTATAACAATTATCATGGCACATGTCTTAGTACGAATTTTAAATAAACTAGAACGAACTTAGAAAGTACGTCAGAGCCAGTGTTCAACATCGATCAAAGAGATCGCTAGAGGTAACGCGGGATATTTGACTTAGGTAAGACACGTATTATTTATCTCACAATTATAATTTGTATTTCTATTGATATCAGCTTCAACAGTAGAATTGTCTTTTAAATCTGTAGATGAAAGATTAGCATTGCCTGTGTATCTCTGATGAAGTTAAAGTATTGTATGGGATCTTCTTCCTCTGCTATCATGGCTCATTCAGACTAGGATTCCGGACTCTCTTATGAAGGCAGCTGTCTATTTAAATGATTCGGTTGCCCCTTATAGTTTCTCTTCCAGGGAGGTGGGTGTAGACCACATTGTCCTTCTCAGGTCTGTGTACCGGGGGCAATCCTGTAGAACATGTTTTGTTGTCATGTTGTCCAGTGTACAGTGGCATTGGCTGGTAGTACCTATTTTGAGTTTGTTTAGCATGTGGTTTATCATTCTATTGTGGCCAGTGAGGACAGGTAATTTTACCAGCTACTGTATGCAGTAAACAGTACAACCTGTGGCTGCCCTGCTGCCTTGTAGGTAAGCTCGGGAGAGTAAAAGGCTAAGGGAGGGTACCCCGAAGTAAAACAACCCCACTGCCTTGTGGGTGAGACTTTTTAGTCAAAGGCTAGCGGAGCCAACCGTAAACTCACCAACGGAAGGCAACAGAAAACCACCGTCGTAACTGCTTTGTACAATCATGAATCGCCACAACAATAGAAATAACGACAACAACGTTAAGGGGGATTCCAAAGGAAAACCCTCGTTCGGTAAGGGACATCATGTGCTACAGGTGATATCCGATCGTCATCAAGCTACTGTAAGCAAAATAAAGATAAAACAAACTCTAAAGATAGGTAATTGGAATGTGAAAACACTCATGCAGAAGGGTAAACTGAAAACATCATACAAGAAATGAAAAAAAATGGTTTTACAATTACTGGGACTTTGTCACCGGATCAGGGGAGATGTATTCTGACAAACATAAAATAATCTATTCAGGAGGTACTGAACACCAAAGAGGAGTAGGTATCATCTTGGATGCAGAAAGAGCTAGAACAGTGAAAGGCTTTTACCCAATATCTGACAGAGTCCTTTTAGTGAAATTGAATGGAATGCCAATAGACAGAAATCTTATACAAGTTTATGCACCAACAGCAGACAGTCTAGAGGAAACAATTGATAAATTTTACGAGTTAAATGAGGCACTTCATAAATGAAAACCACATGAAAACACCATAGTTCTAGGGGATTTTAACGCAAAAGTAGGAAATGAAAGAGTTGAGGAAGTAGTTGGTCATTATGGCTTAGGCGAGAGGAATGAAAGAGGTGAGAAACTTATTGACTGGGCAAGAACACACAACATGATGATAGGAAACACCTGGTTTAAGCAACATCCAAGACGTATGTGGACATGGAAAAGCCCAGGGGACAACGCACGTAATCAAATTGATTATATAATGATAAGCAATAGATTTAGAAACAGTCTGGTTTGTGTGAAAACTAGACCAGGGACAGGTTACAATAATGATCATGTATCAGTTGTGGGAAAACTTAGAGTAAAATTAAAAACAACAAAATGAGCCTCAGTTAACATCTAGTTAAGGAGGGAACCGGCAAATAATTGCAATGCTGCGGTAAAGCTGGTAGCAAGGAGCCAATGGTGGGGTGTGCTAAACACTCCAAGGTATGGTGACAGCTTTACAAATAAAGAACACAACACAATACTGACGTTTCGGCCTTTGGCCTTCTTCAGAATACAGGGACAACGACAACAAGCGGTGAAGCACAATTACTACATGTTAGATGATCAAGTGGAGGGCGAGGAAAGTAGGATGCAGAAATAAGAAAAGAGAGAAATGAATTTTACATAATGAGAGGTATGATGGGCGTCAAAATATATAAAATAGAAAAAGAGAGAGAAAAATGTATAATAAATTGTACTTAGCTGAGCTCAGAGCAGGAAAACTGTAATCCGTGCTGAAACCAGTCGGAATGACTAAAAGCGCAGAGAACGTGTATAGAAAGCAACACGTGACAAAGACAGGTCAGTAAAGAGGGCAAAAAGGATCTAATATCGGGAAAACCAAAAAGGGGGGGGGGAAGGGGGGATAGACGAGGACACTCCTGGGACACAACAAGCAATACATATAAATCACTCAACAATGGAAGTGAGAGATCACGCGAGAGGTTAAGAGAAAGAAATAGAATGACACGACAAAGTAGTAAACTAGGCAGTGGGTGAGAGAGATGGACTCTACAGAATGGATGGCCTCGAACTGAAAGAGTTGAGAGGTAGGTCAACGAAAGGAAGGATTGGATACTGGAGGAAGAGATACGGTGAGGAAGAATAATAAAGCCGGTAGTTTTTCCTGGACCGTAGGATCCAACCCTCCATCGCCACTGGCGTCCTCCTCCGTCTAGCAGAATTAGTCTTGAACCTCAACTCTTTCGAGTTCAATGGCAATTTCTTTACCCAGATCAGCGGTGTGGCGATGGGCACTAAAATGGGCCCTAGCTATGCTTGTCTCTTCATGGGTTACCTTGAGCACCAAATCATCCATACCTACCAGGGCCCTCTTCCCCTTATGTATCGTAGGTACATTGATGACTGCATTGGTCTGTCTGACCTTCCAGAAGATGAGATCTCCCGTTTCATCGAATATGTCGGACATTTCCACCCCTCTATCCACATCACCTTCCACATCTCCACCTCCTCCGTATCTTTCCTGGACATCCTAGTCTCCTTGAGCACCTCTCATCTTCTCACCTCGGTCTTCTACAAGGCCACTGACTCCCATAGTTTCCTCCGCTACGACTCCTCTCATCCTACATCCTGCAAGAACTCTCTTCCCTATTCCCAGCTTCTCAGACTTCGTCGCCTTTGCCAAGACGACGAAGATTTCCTTCACAATGCCCACCTTATGCTTGATTTCTTCCGCCGACGTCTCTATCCTGAATCAGCTCTCCTCCCTGCCCTGCGTCGAGTTCTCCACACTTCACGTCAGTCTGCTCTTACCCCCTCTACTCATCCCCTCTCTGATAGAGTAGTGCTCGCTCTCACCCATCACCCTCACCACTACGCCGCTATTAGGACCATCCACCGCTACCTCCCTATTCTTCGATCTGACCCTACTACTCGTCTGCTCTTCCCTGACCCACCACTAGTGGCCTTTAGACGTGACCGGAACCTCCGAGACTTTCTTGTCAGGGGCCGTCTTCCTGCTGACCACTTCAGCCATCGAGGCACTATCCGCTGCAACCGGAGAGTATGTAAAACTTGTGACCACGTTCTCCAGACCGACACTGTCCTCTTCCCTAATGGTCCTTTCGAGATCAGAGAGGGATTCACTTGCACATCGCGGAACATCATTTATGCCATCATCTGTAAGCGATGCAAGTTGACCTACATCGGTCAGTCTGGTCGCAGAATCGGCGATAGGTGCCGTGAACACTTGAATGACATCACCCAAGAAGCGGACACTCCTGTAGCAGCCCACTTTAACTCGAGGGGCCATCGAGGTAAGACTGATGTCTTGGTAACTGGCCTAGTATCATGCTCCTCTGATCACCACAGTCGGCTCACTCTTGAGCACCGTCTGATCGCTCGTTGGGGCTGCCTCACCCCTCGTGGCATCAATGTATCCCTGTCCCTCTGAGGACCCTCCGGCCTCCGACTCCACCCTCCCACCTATGGACCTCTCTTCCTATTTCTCTTCTTGGGTCCTCTACTCCTCGTCCATCCCTGCTTTTCATATCCTCTTTGAGTAACCCCCATCTTGCCTTCTTCCTCCTAAACCACCCCCTCTCCCTACACCTTTTTCTCTTCTGACTATCTTCATGTCCTTTACCTCTTTATCACTATATCACCGCTCCACCTGGACTGTACGTACGATCTCTCTGCCCACCTCTATTGTCCCTCGTCCTTCCTACCACCCCTCTGCTGATCTACTCCTAGCTCACCCATCTCCTCTCTATTAACTTGTAGTCACTACTCATCTATACCTACTATTCCAGTATCCCCCTTATCCTGATGCCCACTTTCATTCCCCCCTTTGTTCTATCATTTCCCTACTTCTTTACCTCCTATGGTTCATACCTCTTGCACACCATCCCCTATTGCTCCACTTCTTCCAGACTTTCTCTTTTTCCATTCACTTCTGACCTACCGCCTCTCCCCCTATCCAGTTTTCACATAACTGCTTCTTATCCCTCCTCTCCATACCTCCTCCTCCAATACTTCCCTACCTCCCGATAGACTAAGTTCCTCCGGACCACCCCTCTATCGCCCTTCTCATTATACCGGCTTTATTATTCTTCCTCACCGTATCTCTTCCTCCAGTATCCAATCCTTCCTTTCGTTGACCTACCTCTCAACTCTTTCAGTTCGAGGCCATCCATTCTGTAGAGTCCATCTCTCTCACCCACTGCCTAGTTTACTACTTTGTCGTGTCATTCTATTTCTTTCTCTTAACCTCTCGCGTGATCTCTCACTTCCATTGTTGAGTGATTTATATGTATTGCTTGTTGTGTCCCAGGAGTGTCCTCGTCTATCCCCCCTTCCCCCCCCCTTTTTTGGTTTTCCCGATATTAGATCCTTTTGCCCTCTTTACTGATCTGTCTTTGTCACGTGTTGCTTTCTATACACGTTCTCTGCGCTTTTAGTCATTCCGACTGGTTTCAGCACGGATTACAGTTTTCCTGCTCTGAGCTCAGCTAAGTACAATTTATTATACATTTTTCTCTCTCTTTTTCTATTTTATATATTTTGACGCCCATCATACCTCTCATCATGTAAAATTCATTTCTCTCTTTTCTTATTTCTGCATCCTACTTTCCTCGCCCTCCACTTGATCATCTAACATGTAGTAATTGTGCTTCACCGCTTGTTGTCGTTGTCCTTGTATTCTGAAGAAGGCCAAAGGCCGAAACGTCAGTATTGTGTTGTGTTCTTTATTTGTAAAGCTGTCACCATACCTTGGAGTGTTTAGCACACCCCACCATTGGCTCCTAACATCTAGTTAAATTTAGATTTACTAAAATCAGACAAGAAGCTGCAAGTCAAATATGAAATCACAATCCAGAACCGGTACAATGCAATAGAGAATATACAAAGCATTGGTGAACAGTGGGAAATGCTAAAAGAATCAATGCAACAAACACCAGAAGAGTTCATACCACCAGTGAGGACAAATTCAAGAAAGAAATGGATGACAGACGACATTTTGCAGCTAATGGATACAAGAAAAGAAATAAGGAAAATAAAGATGAGTATAAGAGATTAAATAAAGAAATTGTAGTAAAATGCAATGAAGCAAAAGAAGCATGGCTAAAAGAGAGATGCAAAGAGATTGAAATGCAACATAAAGTAGATGCTAAAGCTATATACAAATAAATTGAGGAATTAACAGGAAGAAAATCGCAATCAAAAACTGGATGTCTAAGATCAAAGGAAGGAGAACTGTTGATTGATCAAGAAAACATAAGGGAACGATGGACATAATACATTAAAGATTTTTATAATGATGAACGAAGAGAAGTAAATATTAAAGATAAAGGAGAAGGACCAGAAACAATCAGAGAAGAAGTGGAAGATGCCTTGCGCAATATGAAAGCAGGCAAAGCTCCTGGACCAGATAATATAACTAAAGAAGAGATTGAAACCATGGGTGATTTTGGAATAGAAATAATAAAAAAAATATTGAATTATATCTACAACAGCGGATATATACCAGACGACATGCTCAAATCAATATTCATAGCCCTTCCAAAGAAATCGGGTGCGATTGAATGCGATGATCATCGCACAATAAGCCTTATGAGCCATATGACTAAGATATTACTAAGAATTATCATGCGAAGAGTGCGAAACAAAATCAGTCCAGAAATAAGCGATGAACAATGTGGTTTTGTTAGAGATAAAGGAACAAGCAATGCCATTTATATCATAAGATCTTTAGTAAAAAGAGCCATAGAGGTGAAAACAGATCTATACCTATGTTTCATAGATTACACCAAGGCATTTGACAAAGTAAAGCACCAAGAAATAATGAACATTTTAGAAAGCATAAACATAGATAGCAAAGATCTAAGAATAATAAAGACAATGTACTGGCAACAAACAGCGGCCATAAGAACTGGAAACCAGTTGAGAATGTTTCAACAAAAAAAAAAAAACAGGGTGTTAGACAAGGTTGTGTGCTGTCACCAGATTTGTTTAATATTTATAGTGAGATTATTTTAAGATCCATAAGGGACATGCCTGGAATAAGAATTGGAGGTCATAATATAAATAATCTAAAGTATGCTGATGATACAGTCTTAATCGCTAAGAGTGAAAATGAGTTACAAGAAATGTTGGACATTATAGTGAAAGAAAGCAAAAATAAAGGACTCAGCCTTAATAGCAAAAAGATAGAGGTAATGGTAACAACAAAGAAAAAAGACATCACCTCAGTGCAAAATAAAGACAAGTGGAACAATATTAAAACAAGTAAATGAATTTAATTATTTGGGGACTTTGTTAACCTCAGAAGGAATATGTACAACAGAGGTGAGATGCAGAATGGCTCAGGCAAAAGCAGCTATCCAAAAAATGAGGAAGATACTATGCAATCCATTTTTGACAATAGAAACAAGAAAAAGAGTTCTTAAATGTTACGTAGAGCCAGTCTTAACATATGGATGTGAATCATGGACAATATGACAACAGACAAGAAAATCTCAGGAGTCTGTAGCAATGTGGTTTTACAGAAGAATTTTGAGGGTACCATGGACAGCTAAGAAGAGTAATGAAGATGTTCTGAGAGAGGTCAAAGCAAAAAGAAAGCTAATTTCCAATATTACGAAGAAACAATCATCATATTTTGGTCATGTAATGAGAAGAGAACAACTGGAATATATTGTAACAACTGGAAAAATTGTGGGACGAAGAGATAGAGGGAAGCGAAGAGAAAAAATAACAGACAGCTTAAGAAAATGGCTTGGCAGAAGCTCAACAACAGAAATGATAAATAGCTGCCGAGATCGAAAGTTGTGGAGAGACATGATCACCTACGCCAGAAGGCCCGGTACCTGTTGATGATGATGTGGCCAGTGCGTAGGTGAAATATAATGACTTGATCCCTCTTTGATAGTTGAATGTATCCGTCCCTCTCGATATACATTGGGTGTTCTCGTTTCCATTTTTCGTTGTACTGGTCTTTTTCATGATGGATTTTGCTTCATGTTTTTCTCTTGTTGTAATCTCCGTCCTCTTTAGCTAATTTGTCTGCGCGTTCGTTTCCGTGTATATTACAATGTGATGGTACCCACTGAATGACTACTCTCTAGAAGTTATTGCATAATTGGCTAAGGATTGTTCTCAAGTCATCCAGCTCACTGTTTCTGGGGTTTTTTTTTTAGTGCTGTTTATACTGACAGTGCATCAGTCAGTATCACCAATTTCATGTGCATGTTATTTTTGTGTTGGAGAACCAGTTTTGCTGCGTCTTTGAGGGCTTCAGTTTCTGCTTCATAGTTGTTTGAGAATTTCCCAGTAGCTATTGACTTGGTGATCTCATTCTGGTTTTTCAGCCTCAGGAACACACCACCTCCTCCTTTTCTGGTGGCATTTGTAGCAGGGCCATCAGTGTATATGTGTGACCACGAGTTCTGTGGGTAGTTGCTGTTTATGTGTTTTTCTGTCATGTGTTATCTCTCTGTTTCTGTTTGTGTGCCTTTTTTCATGATTCCTATTTTATGTCTTCCTTAAGTTCTGGTATTTTGTGTTTCCAATGAGGAGTCATATAAGATAGGCATAAGGGTTTCGCTTGTGTTTGGGACAGTACTGGGTCACTAGTTGTCAGTTCTTTGGAGATTGCAGCGAAGTTCTCTTTAGTCTTACTTTTCCGAAACCAGTTATTCTTTGATGCATGGGTTGGCTAAGGAGTCTTTTATATTTCTCCGCTTTTTGCATTACTGTAGTTTTCCGTCTGTCTTCTAAGGGTTGTAAACCTGTTACTGTTTCTAGTCACGATAGGTGTAGATTTTATAGCACCACTGATGATACGGGCAGCCTGGTTTTGTGTTCTGTCAATTTTGCTAAGCTGTGTTTTGGAAGCTGTAGCCAGGCTGTGACTCCATTCTCTAGGACTGGTCTTACTCTTCCTACGTATAGTCATTTCAAGATATTGCTTTCTGATCCCCAGTCCGTTCCTGCCAATTTCTTCATAATTTCTGTTCGTTTTCTGGCTCTTTTATTTACTACGTCTATCTGATTTATCCATGTCATTCTGCGATATGCTTGGTTTTGGTCAATAGGAAGTCTATTGTCTTTTATCGTCAATTTTGCAGAGAGTGTGTTTCTTGATAGGCTGAAAATTGTGTATGTAGTATTTTTTATTTGTTAATTGGTAGTAACCAGCTGTTCGTCCATTTTTCAAGTTCCCTAGGGCATCTTGCATTCTGGAATTAGCCACTGACATAGATTTTTCACGAGCCAATATCGCCAGATCGTCTGCATATATTGCTGAGTGTATACTGGGTGGAATGTCCGTTACGGTGTCATTTATGAAAATTAAAAATAGCGTCGGGGATAGGACACCAACTTGTGGGACACCTTGTTCGATTCTGGCTTTCTTTCTTAGTTGTCCGTGTACTTGTACACTGGCCGTTCTGTCTTGTAGGTATTGAGATATCCAATTTAATAAACGACCTTGGATGCCAAGTCTGAGAAGCTTGTTCTTTAATCCTTCTCCCCATACCCTACCAAAAGCCTTCTCCATGTCGACCCACACTGGCAGTGTGTGTTTCTTGTATTGAATGGAATAGAATCAAAGAAACACTAGTTTTTGTGTAGAAGTAACCAAGGACAAAGCATTTATTTCAGGGTAAAAATTAATTAAAGGTTACACGATTTGATTAATAAAACACAAACTAAAGGTTAATTTGAAACAGCGCAGGAAAGAAACTTCGTCTAATCACAAGAGAATATCGCTTATGATATGTAGCGTTGCTAGTAGCACACTCTGTCTTCTCTCTCTCTGTCTTTTCTGTCTTCTCTCTCTCTCTCTCTCTATATATATATATATATATATTATATTATTGTATATATATATATATATATATATATATATATATATATATATATATATAATACATAATTGTGAACCACCGTATAAGAGAAGCTCATTGAATACTTATCGGCAGTGGTAAAGGCATGTTTCATTTAGACTAGGCGATCAACAATCTTTAAATTAATATCAAAGGCGTTAGTCAACGATTTAACGGTTGTTGACATGAAGATACCGAATACAATCATGATTATTTTGTTTACAAACCAGAAGAAATTTGAAAGCATCAAGGAAGAGATCATCAAGTACCGGGCCTAGTGGCGTAGGTGATCATGTCTCTCCACAACTTTCGATCTCGGCAGCTATTTATCATTTCTGTTGTTGAGCTTCTGCCAAGCCATTCTCTTAAGCTGTCTGTTATTTTTTTTTCTTTGCTTCCCTCTATCACTTCGTCCCTCAATTTTTTCAGTTCTTACAATATATTCCAGTTGTTCTCTTCTCATTACATGGCCAAACAATGATGATTGTCTCTTCCTAACATTGGAGATACACAAATGTTCTGTTCAAGAAAGCCGAAACTAATTCAGGACCGGATATTAGCTCAGGTCACAATCCATATAAAGATTAAAATGAAAGTCAAACTAAAGATAAATATAAAAAAAAAAAAAAATGCTAATTCACCTACAATACAACTAAACATAACAGCTCTAAATGAAAAAAAGCTTTGAAGATACGTATACACTACAACTAAAGAAAATATATCGGAATCTCTAGAAGGGGTTGAGCAGTACAAAAGAGAAAATCCAGATTTAAAATAAAAGCAACCAGGCTAAATGAATTGTAGATATAGTAATGTATACAAAAACTATTACAGCTCAGTCAAGTACTCTTGAATTTTGTTTTCAAGTTTGTTCACATAGTTTTCATCACAGTGTGTACCTGGCAGCAGAAGTTTAAACATTAAAGACATTTTATATAACATTCGGGACTGCCGGTCTTAGATAGATTTGATCTAACCTTCTGCAGTTCGTCTTACGAACATTTTCAACTAAATAAACAAAAAATACTTCAGATAAAATTTTGAAAGTCATCTTATCAACCATGTGGCGGCGCTATAATTGAAATGTTGGAAACAATGTAATTATTCATTTACACCATTGGTTCCTAAACATGTATGGCCTACCGACCTCTTTTGAGGTACACACAAATTCCTCAATACACCCCTGGAAATCAATACACCCGTTAATTAGGCACGCAAAGAGAAAAAGTGAAGTGAAAAATGTGTGTTCTAATATGTGTCTATACTTTACCCACATCCTTGGCAAGATAGTAAAGAAAGATATAAAATAGGCACCTTCAAGTTCTAAATAATACATTATTTATTACAATTACCCACAGTGCCATTCATTCACATTGCACACACAAAATGAAGATAATGAAAGATAACATTAAAATGACAAAATACGAATAAAAGAACATCTCAATAAGAAGGATGAACTTGGTGCGCTGTTATCAAATTGTGTTTATTGTTTGATGAAGCAATGCGATATTAACAGAACAGAGCTTAGAAGATGATGTGAATAGTTAATTACAAACATTCTTTTGATTCAGACACACAAGGTTGGCATTAATACGATCATAACAATGACAGTTTTAGTAGTATGCTATTTTCAGAACGGAGATATGTTTCATTTGATATCATCATAACATCACCAGTCAATAGAACTATACACAACAGACAACAAAAGCCATAACAAGACGGAACAGTGAACCTTATTTCAAATGATCCATGTTGTTATAACAAAACAATAACAAATACATAGCAAAGGCTTAAAAACTAAATCGTTAACAGCGTGTCTCTACTTTGAGCTTGTAATGGGGAGCGCAACAATATTTGACTCTTGCCTTGACTGACTGGAAACAGTCAATATTGTTCTTAGTCGTGGACAGATATTTCCATAGCTCTCTTTATCATTATAGTTTTATTTTACAATAAATGAGAACGCAGGAAATAAGAAGAACCATTGTCATTGTTTTTCGTACTTTTTTGGCGTTAGACACTGTATGTCTCACGATTCATGTTGCTTTTTTATTAATTTTTGTGTGTGCCATTTGGACTATTTTCTGAGATCACTTACGACAAGAGAAAAGATACTAGACAACATTGTGTCACGGTGTGGTAAACAGTAACAACAGAATTGATAGGATGCAATATAGACAGAAAATTGCTGAAGGACATGATCGCCTACTTAAGCTGGTATGGCACATGATGATGTAGGAGTGTATCTTCCCATTAGCAATATATGGTTGTCAGTAATGGGCAATCTAGTAAACAATTTCGAAAAATGGTTCCCTCTAAACAAAATGCTACATAAAAACCCATAAAATACCACGGATAATGAAAAATAGAAATGAAGACATTTAAAAATCTAAACATTGAAAAGAACTGGCTAATAAACAACCGCAGTGTTTAGTTTTAGTTTAGTTTAGTTGACACGTCATCCTCATTTTACATCAAACAGGTCCATAAATGCTAAGCTATTTTCCGAAGAATATCTATCAACGGGTAGCACAGGTGTTGAGTTCTTTGAAAAGTCTTCTTTGGATTCCTGCATAGCGCTCTCGTCTGGCATCTCCCACCTTGACACGATATTCATGAAGTCTATTTTTAGGCTGATGATTCTGTGTGATTTTTTAGTCGTTTTTTATTTCGGCCAGCGTCTCTGAAGGCATTCAGCTTGTTCAAGCGGTCCAATGACATTCCGCACTCAACCTCAGCCAAATTGTCAGCACATGCATTATCTCTTAAAACCACATGCCCTGGCACGAAAATGAAGCAAACACATATTAGAATTGACCTCCCTAGAGACTGTAATCACTGCCGTAGAGCACAGCCAGTTGCAATCTTTCTGGCATACTCATTGAAACACTGAGGAAACACACATGTGTAAAAGACTGTTTCTCAAGCCATGTCAGTGCAGTTATGACCTTCTATGGTGAATCTTGTTAACTTTTCCCTGTCATACGATATCATCATTCATCGTAAACAATTGGAATATCGAAACATGATCAAAACGGATGAGACACACAGCTCACGGTGTGCACAGAGCACTTAACTCAGCAGCTCCTGCAACAAGCCGGACTTAAAAAATGAGGAAACTGCAACAAGTAACCCTTTTCATGCATAGCCTTCAATTGTTCCCGCCGCCTATCCACATATATACCGGAAGTTCACGTCCTCTTGAAAATGATGATCGTCATATTTTTTTTTAAATGTATAGCGCTTGATGATGTTAGGCCATCGTTGTTGACTCCAATTCCGAACATATAGATACACAGTTAGCTGTCAGATTATCCCCGTCGCACATCAAACAACAGACCGTAAGATTAGCGTACGGCCAGTCTAGGGATACACGATGAACCATTATGATGACGTGGCACACAACAATCTCGTACACACAACAATTTCGCGTCCTTTAGATTCCTGTTTACTCTAGTGAAAGCAGCCTATTACGAACAAACATGGTGCAAATCCCCTAAAGAGATAAAACTGCGGCTGACGAAGCAGTTTACATTAATGAGTAACATGTAAATAACTTGCGTCAAGGAATTCCAAAAACGGTCATGAACAGCACCACTGCGACGTAAAACGCAGATCAAGTCTAGACGGTGGAAGGTCGCATTCACAACACTTGATTTGTCAAAAAGGGACTTTTGCCGGCGTACAACTTCGCTTTAGCGGCGCAGATGTAATAAGTAGATCAGCATTTTGACTTTAACGCAGAACCGAAATTAATCAGACCCCGAATGCACTTTCTGCAGCGATCGAGAGAACGTGACCTAGACCCACCATCTTGGGAAACTGAAGTCATTAAGTAGAAACCATTGTATTCATTTAGTCCGTCTACCCCTAATTTCGCTTCGAAATAATTCTACTGTAAATTCCTGATTCCAGACTTTGGTGATTGATTTTTGTAGATCTATCTATAGAATGAAGAGATTTTTTAATTTTCTTGAAAGTCATTTTTGATAATCTGATATACTTCGTCGTGGCCGTCTGTGTTAAGGCTTTGTCTAAGCCCTACTTATTCTGGGACTAGTGCTTTCTCGGATTGCCGATAATATGTCGGTCTGTTATTGATCATTCTCACTATTATTTTACACACAGCTGGTTAAGTTGATAGGTCATTAGCTAGTCGTTTTTTTTTTTTTTGCTGTATTTTCTATTGAATGTGGAACAAAATGCTTTCATCCACAGGTTTGATACCCTGCCTCTTGTTCAGCTGGTTATATATTTGTAGCAGTTTATCCATTGCTTAGATTAAATGTGCCTGAATATTTCGATAGTTACCCCGTCTGATCCTGGGGATTTCTTTGGTTGTTTTTAGCGCTTCTTTTGTGCATAGCTTCGGGCATGATATCGGGAGATTTTTGATTGTCTTTGTCGTGGGCTATTTCTTGAAGGATATCACGTTGTCTGGACTGATAAAAAAAAAGTCGCTTTGTCTGATTCTGCAAGCAGGTTGCCTGTTTACATTTTGCCTACTTCGTCTATTGTAATGAGTTGTTGTTGGTAATTATCTTCGTGTAGTTATTTTGTTAGTTCCCTAGTAAAGATAAGAATAATCCAATAGTATTAAATGAGTGATAGTAAGAAAAGTTACAGCTCATTGTGAATTATTAAATTTAGAATAACTTCACAACTTCACTGTTGGATAGTACTTTTTCGGCTTCGAAGTTATATATATATATATATATATATATATATATATATATATATATATAGGTCGACTGATCTACTCACTTCACAAAACCAAGAATCTTGAGTTCACAGCACTGTGTCTGTACTATTGTGCGATTGAACATTGAGACATACGTTGAACAAAGTAAGGAGGTATGACTGACTGGAAGGAGTGTATGTGTGTCTTCAAAAAGACATTCTTGACACAGTGCGATACAGAGTCCTCAATAACTGTTATGGTCGTTATATCAGTTTATTACGTTTATACAAAGTTTAGCATCTTGAGCATAGTGCCATGCCTCTTTCACTCTTATACAATAGTTACACATTTTCTTGTCTCTGTTCCAGAATACAAAAAAAGGTTTCAACACACGAGTTACCAATCCACTAATACACTGGTCTTTCGTGCTCTCTGCTGTATTACTGACCGTGTTCTCTACTGTATTACTGACCGTGTCCTCTACTGTATTACTGACCGTGTTCTCTACTGTATTACTGGCCGTGCTCTCTACTGTATTACTAACCGTGTTCTCTACTGTATTACTGACCGCGTTCTCTACTGTATTACTGACCGTGTTCTCTACTGTATTACTGACCGTGTTCTCTACTGTATTACTGACCGTGTTCTCTACTGTATTACTGGCCGTGCTCTCTACTGTATTACTAACCGTGTTCTCTACTGTATTACTGACCGTGTTCTCTACTGTATTACTGAACTTGTTCTCTACTGTATTACTGACCGTGTTCTCTACTGTATTACTAACCGTGTTCTCTACTGTATTACTGACCGTATTCTCTACTGTATTACTGACCGTATTCTCTACTGTATTACTAACCGTGTTCTCTACTGTATTACTAACCGTGTTCTCTACTGTATTACTGACCGTATTCTCTACTGTATTACTGACCGTGTTCTCTACTGTATTACTAACCGTGTTCTCTACTGTATTACTGACCGTGTTCTCTACTGTATTACTGACCGTGTTCTCTACTGTATTACTGACCGTGTTCTCTACTGTATTACTGACCGTGTTCTCTACTGTATTACTAACCGTGTTCTCTACTGTATTACTGACCGTGTTCTCTACTGTATTACTGACCGTGTTCTCTACTGTATTACTAACCGTGTTCTCTACTGTATTACTGACCGTGTTCTCTACTGTATTACTAACCGTGTTCTCTACTGTATTACTGACCGTGTTCTCTACTGTATTACTAACCGTGTTCTCTACTGTATTACTGACCGTGTTCTCTACTGTATTACTAACCGTGTGCTTTCCATCTTAAGTGACTACCGAATAGTGATGAACGAACGAATTATTATAAAGCACATTAAATATGGTGGTCGATATTCTTTAGTCTTGCCTAGAAGTGCAGACATTTCTCATGTACTCTCTCCAACCAGAAGCAGCTGTCTAGTTTCGTGGTATAATTGAAGACGATTTGTTACTTTCCTACGAGCTAGTTTGTCTGCCTTATCAGTTTACAGTACATCATTATCAGTATTGCTAACTTGCATCTGTGGAACAATTTATAGCAAAACACTTCATAGGTATATATCATCCTTATCCTATTTGTTCCGTCTAAGTTTCTATGGTCGACCATCTATCAGTACGTCTCTTCGGTCTGCTATATCGGGTGATGATCTGTGGTTTAAAAAAAAAACACTGAGAGAATTTTAACTAACTTTCGACTTTCTGATTGTGTATTCTCCCATTGCCGCTTGAAGAAATTTATCTAATCATTAAGTGAGGAGCTGTCTTTCTCCAAATTGTTCTCGAACTAATTACTTTTGGTTTCTTAATTGAGGTGTGACAACTAAATGTCTTCCTTCTAGCACGTACAGCGCGGGAGCGAATCATGCTGCTTCATTATAACTGTCTTATGTTACAAGGACTCTAGGTTAAAATTGTATGCTCAACTCCAAAACTGAGTTCATCTTAACCTATTGTTCTCATTTATTTTCACGGTTCATTTGTCTCTGTACTATTCATAGTTGATTACTCGTCGAAGTGCTTTCATTTTCTGAAATTTGTTGGGAATTATGTATGTCTCTTTTATATGCGATCTCTCTAACCTGCACTATCTTAAGGGCTCACACTGGGACACGCTCTGTTTCTCTCTCTCTCTCTCTCTCTCTTTCTCTCTCTCTCTGCGATCAAGACTCAATCAGAGTAGGATTCCAGACTCTCACATGAAGATAGTTGTCTGTTTAAGTGAATTGATCGACCCCACAGACAGAACATCATAATTAGAGTCTGTTAGATCCACTGTGATTGAATATGATTGAATACCTGTTAAAACGTTACACTGTGTTCTGCACCAGTGGCCCAGTGCATCCGATTTCAGCTAGCATTTTATTTAGATTTACTGTCCTTAGCCTTCGATTGTCCCCAATCTTCCTGCAAGGCAGCAGATTGTCTTTTCTGTAGGGGATTCTGCCCTTAGATGGTCGACCCTCCCAGCTTTACGAGCACCATCTGCCCGAGTCACTAGAGGAGCCTAACACAGACGTGCATACACAAAGATATGAGATGTCACTAACACTGACATGCACACAACGATATGAGGCATGACTAACACTGACACACACCAAGATATGAGATGTGACTAACACAAACACCATCTAAAATATGAGATATGACTAAACACAGTCAGGAACACACAAAGATATGAGACATAACTAACATAAACATGCACTCACAAAGATAGTAGATGTGACTAACATAGACATGCACACACAAAGATATGAGATATGACTAAACACAAATACACAAAGATATGAGACATGACTAATATAGACAGACACACATTAAGATATGATATGTGACTAGCATGGACATACACACAAATATATGAGACATGACTAACATAGACATGCACACACAAAGGTATGAAATGTGACTAACATAGAAATGCACACGGGGATATGAGATGTGATTAACATAGAAATGCACACAAAGTTATGAGATATGACTAACATAGACATGCACACAAAGATATGAGATATGACTTACACTGACATGCACGCACAAAGATATGACACATGACTAACACAGATACACACTAAGATATGAGATATGACTAAACACAGACACACACAAAGATATGAGCCATGATTAACACGGACACACATCAAGATATGAGATATGACTAACATGACACACACCAAGATATGAGCCATGGCTAGCACACACACACAAGCTAAGATATGAGCCATGGCTAGCACAGAAACACACTAAGATATGAGCCATGGCTAGCACAGAAACACATTAAGATATAAGCCATTGCCTTACGGAAATACACCAAGATATGAACCATGACTAGCACTGCGACACATTAAGATATGAGCCATGGCTAGCACGGAAATACACCAAGATATGAACCATGGCCAGCACAGACACACACCAAGATATGAACCTTGGGCAGCACAGACACCCATTAAGATATGAGCCATTTAAAAGACACGATGAGAAAACTCAATTTTTGTCTCTATTTACACATTGTTTAAAGACATTTGAGAAAGTATCATTAAATGTTTGCCGATATTTCGAGCTCATCTTGTAGTATAAAAAAATGTTGACACTAGAGTTTATAGATTGGAAAGAATATGCGACCGACCAAGCCGCTATACAAATATTGATATGTCGGCCTCGAATATTAAACTCTGGTCCGATAATAAACATCGTCATGGAGATGATAGCTCCGGGGGTATAGCAAATGATAAGTACTGTGGCTATCAGGACTACCATCTTCACCGTCTTCCTCTCCTTATTTGCTGCAGAGGCTGCCTGACTAGAAGCTGCATCCTTGCGCCACTCGGAAGTTTGTCTTAACTTAAGTACAAGAACAAGTGTGAATACTACAACACCAACAAAAGAAGTAGCACTCAGTAAAGAGTGTAAGACGAAGCACAATCCTTCGACATCACTTCTGTTCTCTGAGAAAAGAATACCCATTAGAGATTTATTTTTTTGAGGAACAAATCTCCAGTCAAGATAGGAAGTGGCGTATTCTGGAATCAAAGTCATTATGTTGATAATGTAGATCAGAGATATGAATATTGTAGTTCTCTTTGCCGTAAATATTTGTTTGACTTTGAGTGGTAGCGCGATAGAAATAAACCTTTCTGCTGTAATATAAACTGTGATGTAGCTGGTGATTCGGCAGAAACAAACGTGTGGCCATGCTGCTGTCAGGTACATGACTTCTATAGAGACCCATGTGACGTCATATGCTGGGAGAAGAGGGTTTATGCAAATAGAAGACCACTCCAAGGCAAGAAGGCAACAAAGATCAGATATTGCAAGCCCTAGAAAGGCGATGTTGACGGTATTGGTGAAACCTTGTTTGTAGAAAATGTTGATGTTGATGATGTTCGCAGCAATGCCAAATAAAGCCACTAATCCACAAATTGCTACGTGGTTTACAAACTCAAATATCTTCTTACTTTCTGTGCTTAAAACAACACTGCCTACTTCATTATCACCACAATGTTGTATTTCGTTATTCAGATGTAAACAGTCTGGTGGTATTGTAAATGATTCATTTGAGAGTAACTGCTTCTCCATTTTATTTATGTAACGTTAAGTACTGAAATATATTGATTCCTTAAATGAACTGAGCCGCAATAGCTCAGTGGTTAGTGAACTGGATAACAAAGGATAAGAGGGCGGGTTCGATCCCAACCGACGGCTGCCAGTTCACTCAGCCTTTAATGGGTACCGGGTTTTTTGGGGGGAAAGTAAAGCGGCACGGGCGTAATACCGACCACATTACCACAAAAATCATGTGCCGAGGGCCTGTAAAATGTATGGTCACTAACACCATATTCCCTGTACGCTACTTGGTGTGACGGGGGTACATTACTTTTTTTTACTTTTAAATTAACTGAACAAGAGAACTGACAATTCGTTACTTTGACAATAGAAATAAAAACAAACCACTTTGTATTAAGCTTCAGCGACTCATTCACTCAAAGCCACAGTGGATCAATGGTTAGTAAACAGGACAAATGATTACAAGAGATCTGGTCCAATCTGATCGACACATTTTAAGTTCAACCAGCACAAAACAGGTCCCGGATGTTGCATTCTGAAGAAAAAAAATATAACACTGATTTACCACTGACTTTATTGTTCAATAAATATGTTGACAATCAATAAAATAAACACTAATACCACATTCCATACACGTCAGGTGGTGTGACGTTTCTTACTTCTCAGACGTGCTTCCACTCGTGTCTGTCGAGAAATATAGTTTGTTATATGTTCAAAATTAATTTTCTTTCCACTTTTATTTTGATCTGAACTACTAGCAGAAAATCCCATAGATCTGCAACAATTAGATAATGAAATAAACATGACAATGAAAATATATGGATTATCTATTTATCTAGTGTCCTTTCGAGCCGAAGACGGCACATAGGGCAGAACCACAATCTCAAAAACAGAAACCTTGCGTGCCAAAATGGCACATTGCAGAGACCACTGCTTCTAAAATCTATGGTCTGTTTCCATAACAATGCTTTTTACAATGACAGCTTGTCAAGCCATCGATCAACCTCCTTAGTCGCCTCTTACGACATGCCTGGAAGGTCTCTGTGTCACTATTCTTTACATCTGTCGAAAATGTAAATTTGAAATAAAGAAAAGAAAAGAAAAAGCAAAAAATAATTGTAATGCCATGAAAAATATACTAACATCAAAACAATTAACACCAGGGCTGAAATTAAGAATAGCAAAATGTAGTATCTGCCCAATATTCATGTATGGTGCATAAACATGGATATTAGACATGAAAATCGAACATAAAATTGATACCTTTGTAATGTGGATTTATAGTTGAAGAGGAAGAATTGGATGGAAAGAAAAGAAAACAAACGATGAAGTCTTAAAACAACTAAAAATGAAAAGAGAACTACTAAACACAATTCAAACAAGATAAATGCGATTTTTGGGACATGTTAAACGACACAGCAGCCTACTAAAAGTAATATTGGAAGGTAAACTACAAGGTAAAAGAGGCAGGGACAGACCAAAACTAACATGGACGAGTAACATCAAAAGATGGACAAGTCAGCCTATGACAACCTGCACTATCAAAGCAAGAGACGGCAGAATCTTGCTCCGTGAGAGCCAACATTCGATGCAGAGATGGCACTCAATTATAAAATGATCTTGCTCTTAATTAGTTATACACACCGTATATGATGTTTTTTATCGTTCAAATTACCTGCTGCCTAAATTGTAACAGAAGGAGAAGGTAAATGTTAGGTTGTAGCATGAGTTGGACTCTCTGCATTGTCTTTAAAGTTTGACACTTGATACACTATAATTTGTGTCAGAGTTTAATATGTATCACCAATAACGACGCGCTGTTCTCAAAGTGACAGTGTATCTATCAGTAATTGGTTTAAAATTATAGTACAGGTGAATAAAATTAATAAAATTTTCTTATACAATCTTTACATGTTAATTATATATGACAATTGGATCTAGTTCTTTTTTCTTCATTTTATTTTTTTTATACTGTCGTATTTGATGAACGTTAATTTCAATGGTAAATGGTAAACAAGAAAAAAAATAACTGCAAATTTGTCATGTGAATCACTTTATGACACAAATGTAATGATTCTTTTTGTTTTAATATAAACGTTTATACTTGTACTTTTATATGTTGCAGGAATCTGTGTTAAATAACACCCTGAAAGAAAAATGTGCACGTCATTATACCCAATATCTAGTATTGCCTGAGGAAGAGGGGAGACCACTTAATAACGTAATAGTTAGATATATAAAATACCAATTGCTAAATTAACCATATTTGTATTATCTGGAGAGGGTAAAGTTTTTTGCGATTTTCGATTACCAATGAATTATGTTTTTTTTACGCAACTTGTGAGCTCAATTTGTTTCCCATTTCAACGGTGCTTGCGACATAACAATTTATTTTAATGTGTAGCTAAGACGAAACATTATAGATTTATGTGAAAGTAGTAAGTACAACTAATTGTATAATCGACATGTGGCGTACAGTTTAAAAAATATATTCATTGTCAACTTAATGGTGCTTTAAATCGGTGGTCACACATGAATCCCACGTTAAGGCTTCTTTCTAATAATAGATTTTCTCACTTGCGCAGTGGCACATAGGCGATGGTTGTACACTCTCCCTGACAGACTGATATCCGTGAAATAACGTCGATGATAACTATTAGATGGCAGCCCTGGTTTCACTTCAAGTCAGATTCCCCATTAATAGGAATTTATATTGTTCGATTACAAGCTATTAAGTAAATACAAAATTATAACATTAAATTTAATTTCTGTTATAGTTATTTTTGAAGAAAGACTTGAATTTAATCTTCAACGTTTGTCCTGAGAAGTGCTTTTATTCGTATGTGCCTGAGATTACAGAGAAATGGGCAGTTTGCTTAAAACAAAATGCAACTTTATCACCATGACGTTGAGATCTTTACTGAGTATTCAGTCATTATCTTTTTTTGTCAAGTTGGTCAGCATGTTCCTGGTATGTCACCTGAAGATGGAATGGGAACTCGTCATCTCTGCTCAGTCGGAACTAACATTAAATTCATCATCATTGAGTGTTTAATTAATATAATTATCTGATGTAAAAATATATAAATATAAAATATCATCATGATCATTGAGTGACGTCTCATGTGTCGTACCTGGAGAACTATACCGTACTGTCTCTTGCCTTGGTAGTGCAGGTTGTTATATGCTGACTTGTCCATATTTTGATGTTACTTCTCCATATTAGTCTTGCTTATTTGGTTATGGAAGGCCCCGGTATCACTGCAAACGAATTAAAATCCATAATTGCTAAACCGCCCGTGCCAGCGTAATCATTCGAATTAATATCTCATCTCCCAAACAAAGAAAAGTAACTGTAGTCCCCATCGTAGCAGTCTCAGCACATGCCAAAAGACATAAGGAGAAACCGCGCAGAAAGTGAACACAGCCAACTGTTCCCTGTCATACGATGTCATCATTCATCGTAAACAATTGAAATATCGAAACATGATCAAAACGGATGAGACACACAGCTCACGGTGTGCACAGAGCACTTAACTCAGTAGCTCCTGCAACAAGCCGGACTTGGAATATGAGAAAACTGCAACAAGAAACCCTTTTCATGAATAGCCTTCAATCGTTCCTGCAGCCTATCCACCATATACCGGAAGTTCACGTCCTCCTGAAAATGATTATCGTCATATTTTTTTAAAATGTATAACGCTTGATGATGTTAGGACATCGTTGTTGAGTCCAATTCCGAACATATAAACACACAGTTAGTAGTCAGATTATCCCCTTCGCACCTTAAAAAAACAGTCCGTAAGAAGAGCGTATGGCCGGTCAGGGATGTACGATGAGCAATTACGATGACGTGCACAAACAACAATTTCGCACATACAACAATGTCGCGCCCTTTAGATTCCTGATTAATCTAGTGAATGCAGCCTACGACGAACAAAACACGGTGCAAATTCCCCAAAGATATAAAACTGCGGCTGACATGACCCAAAATCTAGTTCACATTAATGAGTGTCATGTAAATAACTTGCGTCAAGCAATTCCAATAACGGTCATGAACAGCAACAATGTGACGTAAAGCGCAGATCATGTCTAGACTGTGGAAGGTCGCATTCACAACACTTGATTTGTCAAAAATGGAATATTGCCGGCGTACGACTCCGCTTTATCGGCGCAAATGTAATAGGTAGATCATTTTTTTTTTACTTTAACGCAGAAAAGTGCAATGGTGATCCGAAATTAATCAGACCCCGAATGCACTTTCTGCAGCGATCGAGAGAACGTAAACTAGATCCACCATTTTGGAAACGGAAGTCTCCAAGTTAGTCTTGATCTGTCTCCACCTCATTTACCATATATCTGTCCTTAAAAGATTACTTTTATTAGGCTACTGTGTCTTTGTACATGCCCCAAAAATCGCATTTGTCTTGGCTGAATTGTATTTATTAGCTCTCTTTTAATTTTTAGTTGTTATCGAACTTTATCGTTTGTTTTCTTTTCTTGCCATCCAATTCTTCTTATTCTTCTATAAATCCACATTACAAAGGCTTCAATTTTCTGTTTTGTTTTCATGTCTAATATCCATTTTTCTGCACCATACAGGAATGTTCAGAAGATATAACATGTTGTTATTCTTTCTTTTAGCCCTGGTGTTATTTGTTTTGATGTTAGAGTATTTTTAATTGCATTAAAATTACTTTTTGCCATTCCATTTCTTTTCTTTATTTCAGTTTTACATTTTCCAGCACTTGCAAGTCCAAAGTAGTTGTAGCTCTGAACTTTTCCTTCAACTTTGATATGCACTTGTAACAATTGGAAAAATAGAGGGAAGCAAATAGAAAACATAACAGTCAGCTTAAGAGAATGGCTTTGCAGAATGTCAACAACAGAAATGATAAATAGCTGTCGAGATCGAAAGTTGTGGAGAGACATGATCACCTACGCCAGCAGGCCCGGTACTTGATGATGATGGTGCACTTGTAGGTTTTGAGTATTTTCTTTGTTTATGATCATAGTTTTAGTCTTTTTGATATTCATATCTAATCCATAGTTTTTGTTTCTCGTGTTATTTATTCACTAAGTAATTGTTGTAGATCTTTCAGGCTTTTTGATAGTAAAAAGTATCATCAGCATATCTTAGGTTATTAATTATCTTTCCATCAAATATTTAGGGTTAGCATCTCTGTAACGTTTTTAAAGATTTGCTTAGTGTATAGGACTGAACAAGCTTGGTGATAGGATGCATCCCGGTCTTACTCCTCTTTTTATATCATTGGGTATAGAGATCTCTTTGTTATATTTTATCTTTGTTGTTTCCTTCCAGTATAAATGACATATAACTCGTATGTCTGTGTTATCTAGATGTAAATATTTTAGGCAGTCTATCAGTTGATAATGTTATATTCTATCAAAAGCTGGGGTATAGTCTATGAAGCAGGCATTAGTTTATTTACTTATGTGTACTTTCATATTAATGTCCTCATGCTGAATATGCCTTCGTTTGTCCCACTGTTTTTTGTACATCCGAAGTTGCTGTTCTTCTAATTCAAAATTGATATTATTCTGAATCCCTGCTTGTAAACTTCAGCCAGATTTTTGTTACATTGTTCATTAGGCTTATTTTCCTGAAATCACTGCATTCAATTGCACTTGTATAAATGTGTGCAGTATGGAAATATTTAGTTATATAAATGCAATGTATCTTCTGCAAGTCTAACATCTCAAACCGTATTATTAGCGAAGCCTGCATATGCTGGTCATAAGCTTACAATTAGATCATAACTATTTTAATGAACCATATCTAGCGACAAAAAACTTACAATTATAAAATTACACCGCATTAAAAAATGGATATATAACTATAACTAATAATACATAACCAAAAGTCAAACTCCACTCAAAGTTACACCAGTCAAGCAAATATTTGGTCTTGTCTAATATGACTGTTTAAAATGACATTATATAATTATACCAACATAGCAAGCCATGTGGTACTTGCACATATTACATATGTGGTTTTTAAGAATTTGATCAAGTACAGAGTTGCTGACGTAGGTGATCACGTCACTCAACAACTTAGATCTCGACAGTTGTAAATACACATTTTGAAAAATTGTCTTTTTTTTTTACCAATCTTTACCGAGGGGGAACAAAACTACTCAAAATATATACATTCGTTATGTCTTGTTGAGTTGTTTACACCGTTTTTATATTTCCAGTGAAGTTCCGAAGCACTGAATTTTGATTGAATTTCACTTGATCCCTTTCTTTCACAACAGCAGCTGATTGCCATTAACTATATAAAAAGTAAAGTGCCCCGTCACGTAGCGTATAGCAAATATGGTGTTAGTGACTATAATTTTACAGACCTTCGTCACATGATTTGTTGGGTAATTTGGTTGGTATTACGGCTATGTCGCTTTACAGTTTCACAGAAAAAATCCGGTCACTATTTAAAGCTGGGTGAACCCGGCAGCCGTCGATCAGGATCAAGCTCAAATTCTTATCCTTTGTAGTCCAGTTCACTAACTAATGAACTATCGCGGCTTCCCTGAGCTATCGCGGGTCCCAATTAACTACATATGCAGATGTTAACTGAATTCAGATATACTTTTATTTTTCTCGTCAAAATTGTGATAATTATTATTTTTTCCTATAAATTATGCACAAGAGACGGTCATTTTCATTTTCAAAAAGTTATTGAAAGTGAGTAGAGTGCACACGGGGCCGCTTTCTTATAACCGTTAAAGATGTGGTCCCAGGTGCCTCAACTATGTCTGAAACGTGCTTGAACCACATGAATTTCCATATTATAAAGTTCCGCTTTTATATGTAATAATAACACTTTCTACATAACTTCACAACAGGAGGGAAACTAATAATTAGAAGTGAGACCCTCTTGCAAGCATTTCAGCTTCTTGGTTATTTGGCACTCTAGGGTGTGGGGTCGAGCTTGCTATGGTAATTGCTTCCACCCGCCGGCCTCATCTGCGCTTAGGCTTGAAAGCTACAATAATGTACAGTATGTATTTGATGAGACTCTGGTCTAGACCAATAAATTTATGATCCAAAATTCTAGTATCACAACAGATAGATAGATAGATAGATAGATAGATAGATAGATAGATAGATAGATAGATAGATAGATAGATAGATAGATAGATAGATAGATAGATAGATAGATAGATAGATAGATAGATAGATAGATAGATAGATAGATAGATAGATAGATAGGATGGATGGATGGATGGATGGATGGATGGATGGATGGATGGATGGATGGATGGATGGATGGATGGATAGATGGATGGATGGATGGATGGATGGATGGATAGATAGATAGATAGATAGATAGATAGATAGATAGATAGATAGATAGATAGATAGATAGATAGATAGATAGATAGATAGATAGATAGATAGATAGATAGATAGATAGATAGATAGATAGATAGATAGATAGATAGATAGATAGATAGATAGATAGATAGATAGATAGATAGATAGATAGATAGATAGATAGATAGATAGATAGATAGATAGATAGATAGATAGATAGATAGATAGATAGATAGATAGATAGACAGAATGTGTGAACACTTAAATAGTATCAAACGTTATTCTGGTACCCCGGTTTCCTCCAAATTTCTAAATTTCCAAAATTCACCAGTCCATAATACCTTTCATGACTTGCCACCTCCATATTCTCTCTCTTTCTCTCTCTCTCTCTCTCTCTCTCTCTCTCTCTCTCTCTCTCTCTCTCTCTCTCTCCTCCTCTTCTCGTTTTCTTCATACACTGTGGAACAATTCCTTTCATCTTTCAAATTTGTCACTGGTTAGTTATTTTTTGGTTTAATTAAATCCTACCTGCCCTATTGTCTATTTATCTTTTAACTGGACTCTACGCACATCCTGGGCACCGAATTTTCCTGCCATTTTTTTAGAAATTTGTTGTGTTTTCTGGCTTGGATTTATTTATTAAAATTTCGAATTTATCATATTGGTCACCACTTAACAGTATTTGGCTACACAATCCTAGATTTCTAAACAACCTCTGTGCAAATGTATGGCTTTAAGCCAAGTAGATGTCATATCTTCTTTGCTTTTGTGGTATCACTCTATAGGTTGATCTCTCACCCATCCTTGTGCTGCTTCGATAACTTCCTGGATTGCATCTTTTAGAACGCCGAAGAGGATCTAGTCAGAAGGTCGAAGAACAGAAACTGTGGAGAGCATGAGGAAGGACAGTCCACTGAAGTTTCGTGAGTTCATCTCGAGTGCGTAGAATTGTGTGTGGTATGTTGTCATATAATGGTATGGTTTCTAAAAAAAGTCATTACATAACGAAGACCATGTCTAGGTCTCACTTTTCAACTTTATAACGAAGACGCTCATCTGATCTTCTTCAGTATCTAAAGTAGCGATTATAATTTCAACTTAAACAACTACCACAACAAATAACTACGGTAGATAACGAGTGGCTCGTATTCAAAAAATCATTGACGAAAATAGCAACCACAATATGCGGAACGAAGCAAAGGAAGAAGGAGGGAAAGATGAGCACTCCATGGTGGAATGATATAGTCAAGAACGTCATAAAAAGAAAGAAAAAACTATACAAAATCTGGCTAAAAACTAAAAAGCCAAGCGATTATGATATATACACAATAGAAAGAAGAGAAGTGAAGAAATTAATCAAAGAAGAAAAACATAAGGCATGGATACAATTTGGAGAAATGATTAGTAACAATCACAAATCAGCATCCAGAGACTTCTATAGAACAATTAAAGCCATAAGACAAAAAAAAGACAATTATGACCCAACTGAAATCATCAATGATAAACGAGGCCAAGCAATAACAAACAAAGCGCAAATCTTAACGAGATGGAAAGAATATTTCGAAGAGCTTTTGAATGTAGAAACAAGTCCAAAAACTCACAAAAAACAACTAACAGTTGGCGATAAAGAACCAAATATACTACTGGAAGAAATAGAAGAAACATTACGACTAGCACCAAGAAACAAAGCCCCAGGAATCGATAACATCCCAGTAGAAATGCTAACAGCAGCGGGAGAATCAGGATGTAAATGGCTACACAGAATATTCAACGCTGCATGGATACAACAGCAAGTCCCAGACGATTGGAAACAGTCCATCATATCACCAATATGGAAAAAGAAGGGCAGCAGAAGAGACTGCAACCAATATAGAGGAATATCACTATTAAGCCACACAGGGAAGTTATATGCCAAAATAGTTGAACAATGATTGAGACCAATTATAGACCCGCAACTAAGCGATGCTCAGATGGGCTTCAGGAGGAACAGAGGTTGCACAGATGCCCTATTTATCATAAAACAACTAGCGGAGAAAACAATAGAGCATAGTAAAACACTATATACAGCTTTTATTGACCAAGAAAAGGCTTTCGATAGGGTGGACAGGGAACAACTATGGTCCGTATTGCCCTTGTACGGAGTGAGTCACCACCTAGTAGAGATATGCAAAAGCCTCTATGAAAGTAGTCACACTACAGTAAGATCTTCAGCAGGTTACTCTAAACATTTCACCATTAACTCCGGAGTAAGACAAGGCTGCGTGCTTTCCCCCTTACTTTTCACCACATATAAGGACAATATATGCAAATTAGCTTGCCCAATCAAAGGAAATATACCAACACGGATGACAACAAAAGATAACACAAAAGAGAACGAAATATACGTACCAGAAAACAACAGAAGAGAGGAAGAAATAAATGGAATACTATTTGCAGACGACCAAGTTCTGATACATGAAACAACTGAGGACCCACAAGAACATATCAACAGGCTAAACAACACTTGTAAACAATACAACATGAAGATCAACATAAGCAAAACCGAAGTAATGGCAATAGCGAGAAAGAAAGAAAAACTAAACATCATAATAGATAATACATCTTTGAAGCAAGTTGACAATTTTAAATATCTGGGTAGCACGCTAACACAAGACAATAACCAAGAAACAGAGATAGATATAAGGTGTAATAAAGCATGCCAAGTTATAGGCCAAGTATCAACACTATTGAAAAACAAAGCAATAACTACGGAAGCAAAAAGGGCAATATACAAATCAATTTTTCTACCAACTCTGTGCTATCAGTGCCAGAATTGGACGATGGACTCTATAACAATAAGAAAGATAACGACCACCGAAATGAAATGTGTCAGAAGAATGACAGGAAACAGCTTAAGGGACAGAGTAAGAAACACTGACCTGAGGAAGAAACTCGAAATTGAACCAGCCATCGAATACATACAGAAACAACAGATAAATTGGTTCGGCCACATAACAAGACAGAAAGAACTAACAATGAATCAAAGAGCCATAAAGAAACGCTACGAAAACGCCAGATTAAGAGGAAGACCGAGAAAGAGATGGATAAAGGGAATATTAGAATCACTAGGAGGAATAACATCAGAAGAGGCCAACAGAAGAGCAAAGAATCGCAGATTGTTTCTCCCCTCGACGCCAACGGCAACAGAGGAAGGATAGAAGAGGAAGAAGACTGTATGATAATGTCCTAGAAACTTAATAACTCATCCTAGGTTAAGACTGTACCTGATCCAGTTGCTGGAGATGTAGACTGGGTAGATACGTCTGCATCATCATCATCATCATCATCATTGAGTGCCGTCTCCGCAACGAAGGTTGGCTACCATGGAGCGCCATTTTGCTCTATCTCTTGCTTTGATGGTGCAGGTTGTCATCGGTTGATTTGTCCATCTTTTGATGTTACTCGTCCATGTTAATCTTGGTCTGCCTCTGCCTCTTTTACCTTGTATTTTCCCCTCCAGGATCACTTTCAGTAGGCTGTTGTGTCTTTTAACATGGCCTAAGAATCGCATTTGTCTTGTTCTAATTGTGTTCAGAAGTTCTCTTTTCATTTTTAGTTGTTTTAAGACTTTGTCGTTTGTTTTCTTTTTCTTCCATCCAATTCTACCTATTCTTCTATATATCCACATTTCAAAGGCTTCAATTCTCTGTTCTGTTTTCTTGTCTAATGTCCATGTTTCAGCGCCATATAGGAATATTGAGAAGATGTAACATTTTGCTATTCTTAGTTTTAGCTCTGGTGTTATTTGTTTTGATGTTAGTATGTCCTTCATGACATTAAAATTACTTTTTGCCATTCCTATTCTTTTGTTTATTTCAGTTGTACATTTTCCATCACTGGTTATAGTATGTCCAAGGTAGTTATAGTTCTGAACTGTCTCAAGGTCTATTCCTTCAATTTTGATATCCACTTGTGGGTTTTGAGTATTTTCTTTGTTTATGATCATAGTTTTAGTCTTTTTGATATTCATATCTAGTCCATATTTTTTGCTTGTCGTGTTTATTTCATTAAGTAATTGTTGTAGGTCTTTAGGATTTTCTGCTAGTAGTACAGTATCGTCAGCATATCTTAGGTTATTGATTATCTTTCCATTAATTTGTAGGCCTGGCATCTCTATGATGTTTTTAAAGATTTGCTCAGTGTATAGATTGAACAAGCTTGGTGATAGGATGCATCCTTGTCTTACTCCTCTTTTTATATCAATGGGTGTAGAGAACTCTTTGTTATATTTTATTATTGCTGTTTGCTCCCAGTATAGATTGCATATTAGTCGTATATCCATGTCATCTAGATGTATCTCTTTTAGGCATTCTATAAGTTGTTTGTGGTGTACTCTATCAAAAGCTTTGGTGTAGTCTATGAAGCAGGCATATATTGGTTTGTTTACTTCTGTGTATTTTTCGATTAATGTTCTCATGCAGAATATGGCTTCTTTTGTCCCGCTATTTTTCCTAAATCCAAATTGCTGCTCATCTAATTCAGTATTGATTTTATTTTGAATCCTTCCTTGTATAACTTTTAGCAAGATTTTTGTAACATGGCTCATTAGGCTTATTGTTCTAAAGTCACTGCATTCAACTGCACCATTCTTTTTAGGCAATGCAATGAAAGTTGATGTTTTTAGTTCATTTGGTATGTATCCTGTGTGGTATATGTCGTTGCATATGTCTGTAATTACTTCAATGCCAAAATCTTCAAGTGCCTGTATCATCTCTATCTGTATGCTTTCAGGTCCTGCTGCTTTTCCCCTTTTCATTGTTTTTATAGCTTTTTCCACCTCAGATTTTAAGATTTTATAGCCTGATGTACATTTTATAACTGGTTTCTTGTCCCTTTGATCATGAAATAGTTCTGTTATATATTCCTGCCATCTATCTATGATATCCTTATTGTCTGTTAGCATTTTTCCTTTTTTGTCTGCAATGCATCCACCTTCTGTGGCTTTTTTATTTTTATTAGTCATTCTCTTTATTTCTGTGTGCATTCCTCTTAGGTCTTGTTTGCTTTCCATAGTTTCTATTTCTATACATTTTTGGCTGAGCCAGTCTTCTTTTGCCTTTTTGCACATTTTGCGTATCTCATTATATATTTTATTGTATTGAGCAGTGTTCTTCGCTTGTCTCCTTTCTTCCATTTTTTCTAAGATGGTGTTAGTTATCCATTTTTGTTTTTTGCTACGTCTGCATCAGTTTTTAGAAATAGTTCACATATTTACGTTAGTAGAAAAACTTTACTTGACGATATGATCCAAAATCAGTTAATTCAAAAATGCGGGGTCATCATAGCTCAAACTTTAATAACCTTTGTCATAAATAACTGTGAATAATACAATCTGCTGCCTTGCAGGAAGATTGGGGACAATCAAAGGCTAAGGAAAGCAAACCTGAATAAAATGCTGGCTGAAATCGGATGCACTGGG
Organism: Megaustenia siamemsis; assembly: GCA_032433765.1. Taxonomy (NCBI): domain Eukaryota; kingdom Metazoa; phylum Mollusca; class Gastropoda; order Stylommatophora; family Ariophantidae; genus Megaustenia; species Megaustenia siamemsis. Next base: position 70,213,265 of record JAVIAB010000051.1, on the reverse strand, counting down.
CCACTGGCGCAGAACACAGTGCAACGTCTTAACGGGTGTTCAATCAGAGTGGATCTGGCAGACTCTAATTGTGATGTTCTGTCTGTGGGGGCGATCAACACACTTAACCTGACAGCAGACTTTATGTGAGAGTCAGGAATCCTACTCTGATTGAGTCCTGATCGCAGAGAGAGAGAGAGAGAGAGAGAGAGAGAGAGAGAGAGATCGTGTAAAAAGAAAATAGTTCATGCTTCTTAACTGATTCACAAACGTGTCGTTTCTCTTATGGAAATGCACACGTCTATCTTTTTGGAAAACTACAAATGCAATTATTTATATAATAACCACCGTCAACTGTTGGGTGCAATATTCTATTCTCACTTGATCGTAGCTGGAATTCTACCTTCAATTGTTATACATTTTAAAAGAACGATTTCCTAACTAGATAATTCTTTCTCTTGGTGTTATCATTCACCTTCCTTGATTTTATCTCTGCCTTGAACTCTAGAGTTTCACACCTAGAACAAGCTCCCTTTAGCCATGTGATCTCTTTTTTATTTGAAGATCATAAAAAATCCCCACTTCCCAGCAACTCATGATTTGTCTTGGAAACATTGTAATGTGTTTGTCTCCCCTTATCATGCCATCTACCTGGCTTAACAGGTAATCTAGTCTGGATTGTTCCTTCTCACCCTCCTACTTTAATCTAACCATTTCTACAGTTTGGGCCGGTAACCTACAGGAGAGCGGTAAAAACTCTTTAGGGTCTTTACATTGGCTCTGTATCATGCAATTTCTTTTGATAACAAATGAAACATATACTTTATTACGATGTATTAATTTTTGAGTCATGTATCGTATATATTTTTAGTAATATCACAAACTAGTGAGTTACTATTTTATAATTAATTATCAAGTTACATGAAATAACACTATATATCACAATATTTCTCTAAACATTTCTTAAACCACTGCCAAACGTTATTATTAGTAGGCAAAGAAAGCGATTTGATTACGACTGAGATGAGATGTTTAAGAACACAGAATGTCATGGAAGAGACGAAATAAAATGAGTTCGAGGCAATGAGTTTGAGTAACACCAGTGACTGATCCCTATAGGAAACAAGAGGATAGGCATGAGCACGAACACCCACCCTTCCTTCACCCAGTCTCATATCACTCTTTTGGGAGTTCGTAAGTCAGAAACAGTGGGAATGGGGGAAGAAGCTATACCTAGAAGACAATGGATTAACACAGTTGTAGATATCACGATCAGCACCGTGCAGGAGGCACACAATAGAGCAATGATCATGTTCATTTCCTCTATGTTGAAAGGTAACAGAGACAGGAATCGTAAAGTAATGTATCAGCATTTACTCTACAATGAAGGTAGAGTTCTCCAGCAATTTAACTTCTATGTAGGTATAGTTGTATTTTTTAACCTGGTTTTTAGCTCCCTATTACAATGTGTCTATTAAACGATGTGGTGTGTAATTGTTTTAATGAATATAATTATTTGATGCGAATATATATATAAATTTAAAACATCATGACCATTGAGTGCAGTCTCCGTTTGAACGTTGGCTACTATTCAGAGCCATTCCTGCTGTCTCTTGCTTTGTTAGTGCAGGTTGTCCATAGGCTGACTTGTCCATCTTTTTGATGTTACTCGTCCATGTTAGTCTTAGTCTGCCGGTGCCTCTTTTACCTTGCATTTTCCCTTCCAAGATTACTTTTAGTAGGCTGCTATATCTTTTAACATGCTCCAAAAATTTCATTTGTCTTGTTTGAATTGTGTTTAGTAGTTTTCTTTTCATTTTTAGTTTTAAGACTTCAACGTTTATTTGTTTTTTTTCCCCATCCAATTCGTATTATTCTTTTATAAGTCCACATTTCAAAGACTTCAATTTTATATTCTAATATTTTATTATAATATTTTATATATTTCATGTCTAATGTCCATGTTTCTGCACCATACAGGAATGTTGAGAAGATATAACATGTTGCTATTCTTAGTTTTAGCACTGGTGTTATTTATTTTGATGTTAGTATATTTTCCATGACATTAAAATTACTTTTTGCCAATCCTATTCTTTTGTTTATTTCCGTTTTACATTTTCCATCACTGGATAGAGTATATGCAATGTAATTGCAGCTCTGGACCGTGTCCAGGTCTATTCCTTGAAATTTGATATTCAGTTGTATGTTTTGAGTTTTTTTGTTTGTGATCATAGTTTTTAGTCTTTTTTTAATTTTCACATATAATCCATATTTTTTTTTTGCTTGTCATGTTTATTTCATTAAGTAATGGGTGATGATTCCCCTGTGTTACCGAGGCGTCATTATGAGGGAGTAAAGAATAGTGACTCTGTGACCTTCCAGGCATGTCGTAAGAAGCTACTAAGGAGGTTGATCGATGGCTTGACAAGCTGTCATTGTAAAAAGTATTGTTATGGAAACAGAGCCATAGATTTTGGAAGCAGTAATCTCTGCAGTATGTGCCACTTTGGCACGCAAGGTTTCTGTTTTTAAGATTGTGGTTCTGCCCTATGTGCCGTCTTCGGCTCGAAAGGACAATAGATAGATAGAATTGTTGATGATATTTAGGATATTCTACTAGAAATACAGTATTATCACCATTTCTTAAGTTATTAATTATCTTTCCATTAATATTTAGACCTGGCATCTGTGTGATGTTTTTAAAGATTGACTCAGTGTATAGATTGCACAAGCTTGGTGATAGGATGCATCCCTGAAATATAAAATATGAATTTTTTAAATATATCTAATGGTTATTAATAGAACACACAATGATATATCAGAGCAATTCAGAAACGGTTCTGTCATGGTAGTCTATGTAGCTCAACATTTTCAATTTCAAATCAGACAATTTTGACAAACGCAGCAAAAATGTTTGACGTAAATGAGTTTAGCCTTAGATGAGATCACCTAAGTTTTTTTTTTCTTTGTTTTAAAATAAAGGATGAACTACGAAGCAAGGACAAATTTAATGAGTTTTCAGATTATTAATATTACTTTTGTTATCATTCTACAGCATGTTCTTTTTTTATTTGTTGTTGATTTAAGTGTTGATATTTTGAATGCTTGATTTAAATATATTTCTTCTTATTCACTTATTTGTATTTCAAAGTACAATGCCTCTTTATTCTTTTGTTTACTGTGTATTTACTTTCCCGCATAATTTCAATTGTTTTTTCTGTAATTTAAAAAGACACCAGTAAAACTCAAGTTTTCAGAGTAAGTGATCACTATAACAATTTATGACAATGAACCTGCTGACTGTAGACACACAAGACAAATAAGACCGTTTACATTGGAAGGTATTTGTGCCGTAGTATTCTCTTCTATTTGAACATATACCAGAATTAAAGAAAGTATTTATTGAAGAAATCTTCACTGTTTTTCTTGTTAGATGTTGCAAAAGAAATGACGCAATAAAGAACTCATTTTGCGCATTTATTTGGTTAGTGGTTTAATTATTGTAATTTTTCATTTTAAAAATATGAATCTGCTTATGCAATGCACAAATCTATTCGTATTAAAAGAAAGAAACATAAATTTGGTGGGGAAAGGTACTTGTTTTCTAACAAAAATTTGAGTGTCAATCATAAATTATAAGCTACATATAGAGAGCTGCATAAATGTTGTAAAAGTGGTTATGTACTGATATTTTACAACTGTTAATACTTGATTTGAGCGAATTATTTTCTCGTCTGTCCAAGGAAATCGATTACTTAACTGAAATTTATTTCGTCATTTACGTCTTTAGTCTAATTTTGTACATAACGATTATCATAAATGTGTTCAATTTCCTTGTTTTTTAAAATATCAGATATTCTTATTGATTGCAATTTACGTTTTACTAGGATGAAATCGTGTTAATTTTTGTGTCAGACAAAGCAGAAGACAGCAACATTGTTTTAAAATCGTACCATATTGAATAAATGAGGCACTTAAAACCTATTCTAAAGGAACACTTCTTTACCATAAACTTTGCAGTAACACCTTGCAGAAACACATTTATGCACGCAATTTGAAACGCCTAAAAACGCTTTATTCATATAAACGCCATATTCTCTTGATTTGCATCATAAACTATTTCATGAGACAGTGTTGTACTGCATGTTTTACGTTTTCCTTTCGGTTGAGTGAACACTATCAAAACCAATCATTAAAAGTAAAAAGAGTAAATAGTACCGTCACGCCAAGTGGCGTATAGGGAATATGGTGTTAGTGACCATACATTTTACAGACCTTCAGCACATGATTTTTGGGATAATGTGGTCGGTATTACGCCCGTGCCACTTTACTTTCCCAGAAAAAAATCCGGTACCCATTTAAGACTGGGTGAACCCGGAAGCCATCGGTTGGGATCGAACCCTAGCCCTTGTCCTTTGTAGTTCAGTTCACTAACCACTGAGCTATCGCGGCTCCCCAAAAGCAATCAGTGGTCAATACTTTTCAATTGCCTTTAAAGTCAGCCACAGAAGTGTTTCTACTTCTAACTACTATCCACTCTAGTTTACAAACTGACATAGGTCTGACGATATTATTTATCTCTACTGCGATGTTCACTCAGATTGTTCTTGAACTGCATATTTTTTTTTCTCCCGTCTGAAATGCTCATTGTAATAGTGTATTTTTTTCTGTATTCCTTACGCGCACATGTTATTTTTTTTTACACGCTACATTTGATTCCAGGTTACGCTCTCCACTCGACTATCTCAGGCGCACACAAGTTAGATTCCCTTGAAGGTGATCGAAAAAAAAAAGAAAAGAAAAAGTAAAGAGCCTCGTCACGCCAAGTGGCATATAGGGAATACGGTGTTAGTGACTATAATTTTATAGACCTTCAGCATACATTTTTTGGGGTAATGTGGTCGGTATTACTTCAGTGCCGCTTTACTCTCCAAGAAAAAAAAAATCCGTACCCATTTAAGGCTGAGTGAACCAGGAAGCCATCTCTTGTCTTTTGTAATCCAGTTTGCTAACTACTGAGCTATCGCGGCTTCCATTTGAACATTGTTAGGTAAATAAAAAAAGGTCAAATATCTTGTTTCAATTCGCAATGACTTACTCTTATTTAAATATAAAGTATAAACAAAACGTAGAAGATTCGGGATATTCTCATGAGATATTCTCATGGGATATTCTCATGGGATATTCTCATGGGATATTCTCACGCTTAATTTCTGCAGGACACTTTGATTGCAGCTAATATTTAACTTTGAATTTAAAACAAGCAGATGTGAAAGAGTTGCTTCCACGAATAGAAATAATGCATCGGAGAATTAAAGCTCTTCGTGTTTAGTTAATACAAATTAAGTGTTAAAATATGGCAAGAAATATCAACAATATAATAATGAATTAATATTTTCTATAACCTCTCCTATACATTTGGCATCGTAAGGAAGAAAGGTTCAATGCTGAAAATCCCTTTAAAAAAGAGTTACAAACAACATGATTTCCTGGATAAAAGACATCCTATTGTAAAAGAAAATAAGAGTAAAATCAAATAATCATCATACCGCATCAAGAATTGGTTGATTACATTACAAGAACGGGATACGGTTATGCTTATGGTTATGGAAGCTCCGGTGTCACTGCCAACGAATTAACATCCATAATTGCTCAACCGCCCGTGCCAGTGGAAACATCCGTAATTAATATCTCACTTCCCGAAAAAAAGAAAGGTAGCTGCAGTTCCCATCAAAGCAGTCTCAGCACACGCCAAAGACGTAAGGCGAAACCGCACAGAAAGTGAACACAGCCATCTGTTCCATGTCAACGATATCATCATTCATCGTAAGAAGTCGGAATATTGAAACACGGACAAAACGAATGAAACGAACAGCTCACGTTGTGCACAGAGAACTTAACTCAGTAGCTCCTGCAGCAAGCCGGACTTGGAATATGAGGAAGCTGCAACAAGGTACACTTTTCAAACACACCCTATAATGGTTTCTGGCGCCTATCCGCCATATTGACCGGAAGTTCACGTTCTCCCGAAAATGGGTTTCCCCCCTTCCCCCCAGTGAAGTGTTATAGCAGCCACGCTTACTGATATACATAAACAACAACAGAAAATGGTGCCACTAACATCTTGCAAACAGTCTAAATGTTGATGACTTTGAAATCTGGACACCTATTGAAATTGTTGCTTGCCTATTTGGTCACAAAAAAGTGAAGAAGGAATAAAAGTGGACAAAACCATCATCAAGTACCGGGCCTACTGGCGTAGGTGATAATGTCTCTCCACAACTTTCGATCTCGGCAGCTATTTACATTTCTGTTGTTGACCTTCTGCCAAGCCATTCTCTTAAACTGCCTGTTATTTTTTTTTCTCTTTGCTTCCCTCTATCTCTTCGTTCCCTAATTTTTTCCAGTTGTTACAGCATATTCAAGTTGTTCTCTTCTCATTACGTGGCCATTAAATGATGATTGTTTCTTCCTAATATTGGAAATTAGCTATCTTTTATCTTTGACCTCTCTCAGAGCATCTTCATTACTCTTCTTAACTGCCCATGGTACTCTCAACATTCTTCTGTAAAATCACATTTCTACAGACTCCAGTGATTTTCTTGTCTGTTGTACTATTGTCCATGATTCGCATCCATATGTTAAGACTGGCTCTACATAAAATTTAAGAACTCTTTTTCTTGTTTCTATTGTCAAAAATGGATTGCATAGTATCTTTCTCATTTTTTGGAAAGCTGCTTTTGCCTGAACCATTCTGCATTTCACCTCTTTTGTACATCTTCCGTCTGAGGTTAACAAAGTTCCCAAATATTTAAATTCATTTACCTGTTTTAATATTGTCCCACTTGTCTTTATTTTGCACCGAGGTGATGTCTTTTTCTTTGTTGTTACCATTATCTCTATCTATGGACAAAGCCATGGTGTCTAAAAATAAACAATTCAGAAACCACATGTACACATTTCCCACTTTCCGTATACAAATAAAACATAAATAAATAAAGTGTGCAACCCTTACAATACACCAGACTGCTACACTAACAGTCTAGACACATCTGGACAACTTCATCTTGAAAAGAGTCCAAGCAAAGACCATCCAAAAACTATCCATGATGAAAAATCTAGCGGGTACATCTTGGGAAGCTAATCAAAGATTGTTAAAGCAAGTCCACACAAGAGCTATTAGACACATCACTGAATATATCTCAAATTCCTAGGCAAAAGCAATCAAGACGAACCTGGAAAAAGTAGACAAAGTCTGGAACACAGCACTTAGAACAATCCTGGGAGCAATGAAAATCATCATTATTATAAAAATGGAGAAAATAGCAGATCTTGAAACTCTAACACTCAGTAGAAAATAGCAGATCTTGAAACTCTAACACTCAGTAGAAAATAGCACATCTTGAAACTCTAACACTCAGTAGAAAATAGCAGATCTTGAAACCCTAACACTCAATAAGTAGAAAATATACAACCAACGGCTAGTTCGATAAAAAATAGTAAGATTCATCATCATCATCTAGTACCGGGCCTACTGGCGTAGGTGATCATGTCTCTCCACAACTTTCGATCTCGGCAGCTATTTATCAATTCTGTTGTTGACCTTCTGCCAAGCCATTCTCTTAAGCTGTCTCTTATTTTTTCTCGTTGCTTCCCTCTATCTCTTCGTCCCTCAATTTTTCCAGTTGTTACAATATATTCCAGTTGCAGTTGTTCTCTTCTCATTACATGGCCAAAAAATGATGATTGTCTCTTCCTAATATTGGAAATTAGCTCTTTTTTTGCTTTGACCTCTTTCAGAACATTTTCATTACTCTTCTTAGCTGTCCATGGTACTCTCAACAATCTTCTGTAAAACCACATTTCTACAGACTCCAGTGATTTTCTTGTCTGTTGTCCTATTGTCCATGACTCGCATCCATATGTTAAGACTGGCTCTACGTAACATTTAAGAACTCTTTTTCTTGTTTTTATTGTCAAAAATGGATTGCATAGTATTTTCCTCATTTTTTTGGAAAGCTTCTTTTGCCTGAGTCATTCAGCATCGCACCTCTTTTGTACATATTCCGTCTGAGGTTAATAAAGTTCCCAAATATTTAAATTCACTTACCTGTTTTAATATTGTTCCACTAGTAAGATGACTGCACACAAATAATACCAAGACAGATGTTTAAAATAGGCCTATAGAAGAGTCTAAATCATCTAGCAACCAAGGGAACCCTTCATGCACTTGAATTTATAGTAGCCTCCGCCACTCAGAGTTGGATATGATTTTGAAGCGCCTCTAGAAATGCTATTTTTCTCTTTTCTTTCGCCGCAAATTATCTTTTCCTATGAATCTGCATGTTTTTTGATTGAGTTGGAGCTTTATATGTGTTTATAAAAGATTGCTGTCAGCAGGTATTTCTTCTCAGGCTGCAGGGTTTATGTTCAGGGTCTGCATGCCACGTTTACACACGTCTTCAAATCAATGTTTTGGGCGCCCCTAGTTCTTTTGCCATCTACTATTTCTCCATTGAGTTTATCTTTTGGTATGCGGCCATATTTCATACGGTGTACGAGACCAAGCCAGCGTAACCTACATTGTTTGCGCAGCGTGGAGTATGTTCGGTAGGTCTATGCGGTTGAGGACCTTCACGTTTGTCACTTTGTCACTTCCAGGTGATACAAAGGATAATACGCAGATATCGCATATGGAATACATCTAGCCTTCTCTTCAAATTCGCATAAGTTCTCCATGATTCGCTGTCATACAAAAGTATGCTAATGATGCAGGCATTGTAAACTGCGGCCTTTGTTTTAATTGCCAGTTTGCTGTTTTGCCAAACATGCCCAGAAAGATTGGCGCAGCGCAGGTGGTAGCAGCTTTACCAATGCGGACGTCAGTTTCTGTATCTAGAGATTGTGTGTCGGCCCTAGGTAACTATACTGCTGCACGACATCAAGTTTGTAGTTGTTGATAAAGATGGCAGGTGTTACCTCGACGCCGTGACCGAGTATATTATCTAATGACGTAGAGAAACTTCTCCTACTGTCGAAAGCAGCTCTTTTCGTCATGCCTTAAGTCAAACGGGCAGTATGACTTATAACCAGTAACTGCTGTTTCCAGAGTTGTGACAACACCAAAATGGCGACACTGGAGTGTCCTCTCCAGGGCGCGAGCTTGGGCATAATTAGCAGGAGACAAGTTGCTGCCCATGCAACATGTTTCTTGTCTCCACGCAGCCGAGCGATCCTAAGGTCTATCAGGGCAAGAAAATGTTGGTGCCAACTGCGTGGTAGGAGTTGCCAGAGCAATGCTGGAATCAGCACTGAACTGCCTCAAGGACTCCAACTCCGGATTTTTCCTCAGGGTTCACTCCCGAAGCCTATTCTGTGAACGGGTACCCGTTAGACAGCGGGGGTTTACAATCGGAGTTGACCTTCTCCTAGATGCGTTACCATTTTTGGGCAACAGGTCACATCTACCCGTGAAGGAGATTATGGCTCCTCCGACTCGCGATAGAAACGACTCGCGATAGAAACGTCATAAGGTATATGCGTAATTCTATAGAATTAGCTACCCCACGCAACTAATTCACCCGCCCTCTGTAATCACCATTTGGCTCAGTTTTGTGGTCAACGACTAGTTATTCTATATTCGCCGCACACCTCTATGGCTGACCACTGTTCCAATAGTTGACACGTGTAGAAGTAGGTCAAGCTACCTATCCCTGTAAAAAAAAACGTAAAGTGCCCCCGTGACGCCAAGTGGCGTATAGGTAATATGGTGTTAGTGACCATAAATTTTACATACCTCCGGCACATGATTTTTAGGGCAATGTGGTCGGTATTACGCCCGTGCCGCTTTACTTTCCCAGAAAAAATCCGGTACCCATTTAAAACTGGGTGAACCCGGAAGCCGTCGTTTGTGATCGAACCCTACCTCTTGTCCTTTTCAGTCCAGTTCACTAACCACTGAGCTATCGCGGCTCCCTACTTATCCCTGTACAACGATAAAAATAACTGTGTGAAGCTCTTAGACACGAACAATGATCAAACCAGAAAACGGAGAGAAAACAATCCTAGATGTTCCAGGAATAATCCCCAAAATGAGTAACCCGTGTCATAAATGTGACCCCTTCACTTACCATGCTTTATTAAAAAAACCAAGACATATTTCAACACAGGCATTCATAGATGGACCTACAACAAAGGCATCACAGAAAAGAAACAGTGATTTGTACATAACTCACCTCAATGTATAAACAAAAACACACTTTCTTTGAGCCGAAGAAAGGTGCACACATTTCAGAGCATAGATAGTGGCACTCCAGGCATACAAACTCTTATCAGTAAGAGGTCCTAACTCCAAAAAATGTCATTCACCTAATGCTATGTCAGTCACCTAAGCGATTTTAATCATGCTGGAATATTACTCAAGTCCCTATTCTGAAGACAGACCAGCAAGCCCAGTCCTAGACCAGCTGGTCCCAAACCCTTTGCCTACAGTGGATATGAGCCCACTAAGAAGAAACTTATGACATCTACGACCTGTCAAGGGGAAAAGCTTCTGGTAGCGACAACATCCCATCCGGAATACTCGAGGAAAATCTTGAAACACTCCTGTCCCACCTCCACAAACTCCTTGTCCAATGCTGGAGGAGAAATGGAGATGTACATAGGACATGATAACAAGATTATAACGGTATATAAAAATAAAGGGGACAAAGGCAATTGCAACAACTATACGGGTATCTCCATCCTGAGAATAACTGGAATGGCACTCGCAAGAATTGTTTTAAAGAGTCTGCGTCAAGTGGCAGAACATATCCGTCATAAGACCCAGTGAGGGTTTAGAGCTCGCCAGTCAAACACCGATATGATTTTCACTCTCCGTCAACTGCAGGAGAAGTGCAAGGAACATAGAAGACCTCTATTTACAACCTTCGTTGCTCTCACAAAGACTTTTGACACCGTGAGCAGAGTAGGTATATACAGGGTGCTGGAAAATGTTGGCTGGTCACCTACATTACTCAAGATGATAAAGTCATTTCACAACAATATGTCTGCCACCATCAAGTTTGATGGTAGATCTTCCCAGCCCTTTGAGATAAACTGTGGAGTCAAGCAAGAATGTGTCCTTGCTCCTACCCTATTCGGAATTCTTTTCGCTTCCCTTCTACACAGTGTACTTAAAACCGTCTCTGGAGACAGCTACATTCGTACATCCTTATTTAATCTATCACGTCTGAGATTAAAATTTAAAACTGAGACCATAATCAAGGAGCTTCTATTGGAGTATTGGTTGCTCACGATGAGTTTGTCCTGCACTCAATGGTGACATTCTTGCTGGATGATGCGACTTATTCTCCTTATCAATTAGTAACCAGAAGAATGTGGTGCTTCAACAAGGTGTAGCCAGTCCCGCAGCTATACCATTAAGTAATACACCCCTTGAATCTGTAAGAGAGTTCACCTATCCCTGTTATGTGGTCACAACCAATAATTTTCCCTTGAAGAAAAAAATAAATTCTTGAATCGGAAATGCAGCTTCAACATTTGATAAACTTAAAGATAGAGCATGGGCTAACACCAAATTAACACTCAGAACTAAGATTCAGATTTACCAAAGTTATGTGCTTAGTACACTTCTATACGGATCAGAAACTTGGACTTTCTATACAGGCAACAGAAACGGTTAAACAGCTTTCATGTGCGTTGCCTTCGAAAGATATGGCAAAATGGCACGACAAAGTAACCAACTTTAATGTCCTTCAACGAGCCAAATTCCCATCCATCAGCAACAATTAGAATCGTAGACTAAGGTGGCTGGGTCATGTAACAAGAATGAAAACAGTCACATTCCTAAACAGATATTGTATGACGAGCTTAAGGAAAGGAAAGAGACCAAAGGGCAGACCAGTGCTGAGATATAAAGATGTTAGCAGTGCTTCCTTGAGTGAATTCTCAATCAGTGAAAAAAACTAGGAATATCTTTCTGCAGATTATAGCACACACAAAAATGGCACAACAACTTTCAAGACAGCGCTGATATCAAATTTATAAGACAAAAGGTGCAGTAGAAAGAAGACAAGTCCAGGGACCACGAATACATCTTGTTCGTTCTGTGGTCTGATTTGACAATCTACTATTAGCAGATTCAGCCACGAGAGAAGCTGTTTAGCAAAGCAGCATTCAGCATAAGACACTAATATTTTTACAAAACTACTGACATATCATGAGTGCTTGCTACAAACCGTCGGTCACGACGCCAAAGGCCATATATCTGGAATAATGTCGTATTTTTTTGCTTTCAGTCTTATATTTTACCGTATCTTAAGAATTTGTAAACTTAAAAACCAAGGTAAATTTAATGTAACAAATATGAGCATTTCTTATATAAATATATACCAAAACATATACTAAAACATATGGTGTGCATGCGCATTATATTTTATAGTATTACTCATAATATAACAGATTATCGCGGTGATTGTTTTTTTTTAAATGCATACCCACGCTCTGTAGAGCACAGAAAAGAGTAATTCCTTGTTGGTATCACACGTGACTTAACTGACTTGTAATATATTTCGATATATTTACATTTTAAATATGTTCAAAAGCATTTCAAGATAATAGTCGTCAATATTATTTATACAACAGTTTCGGACTTAATTTTGCCACATTTAGGTTTAGTTGCCTATAGAGTTTAAGGTGTTCTCCCACACTCTATTTTGCAATCCGTTGGCCAACGAATGTCTGTCGTTGGAGTCTCTTTAGTTCATTTTAGCATATGATCAATGCACTTCAGAAATCTTCTTATATAGCTTGACACCAAGATTTGATTAATTTCTCCTCATTAATTTCCTTTAGTGCGAAGTCTCTCACATTTATGTTCATGATTCTACAGAGATATTTTTAATGAAAACAATTAATAATTACTTTACTCCAGATACATTTAAGTTTTAATACGTAGGAGATCTGGCGAGATACACAGCTACTTTCACACGACTGTGATGACTGAAACGGTCTCTGAAGGACATATGACCTGATAATGATAAAAGTGTGTAACATTTCAGTCAGAAAATATTTTATTTAGTGATGCCCTCTTTGCTGAATATGGTTAACATGACAACAGACACTCAACAATATCTGAACGAATAGATTGAAGGAAACATTATCACAGTACAAAGAGTAAATATTAAAACACACACATATATATATATATATATATATATATATATGTGTGTGTGTGTGTGTGTGTGTGTGTGTGTGTGTGTATGTATTCTTAGTTGTGTTCGTCCTAAATTGTAAACGGTAATAAAATAAATTTGGAAATAATAAAAGTTCATATATTTATACATGTCATGCCGTTTCAACATGCTTATTAGCTGTTTAAAACCATTGACAATTTTTTTTATGTAAATGTTACGTGTTTAAACAAAATATTTACAATGTGGTGAAAAAGTGAGAAAGAGAAAAATATAGAAAACAGGGGTGGTAGTGGGAAAGAGGAAGAGTTGTAGAGGCGAAGAAGATAACGCCGAGAGGAATAAAGATGTGACATAGAAGAGAGTGAACGAATAGGGCAGTGGTGTAAGGAATGAGCGGAAAGAGACTAACCCTCTCAGATGAAGAGTGACAAAACGAGATAGAAGTCTGTTCTTCCAAATAAACCGAATGTGGATGTCCGAGACGCAAGAGACGATCCAATTACTTGGAAGTCCTGAGAGATATCTTGGCCTAGAGGTTTGAAATGGGAGTGGACCGGAGTGCCAGAATCGCATTTGATGTTGGACAAGTGCCCTATCCCTGTCTGGCCAATATTCGTTTTATGTGACAGCATTTAAGGATGATAGCGTGTATAAGTGGTATGGCCACCTGGTCAGAATGAATCCTCACCAATCACCATCAAGTACGTTCTTCTCAAGAATGCATGGGAAAAGACCAAGAGGAAGACCCAGAAGAATATGGATAGATGCAGTGACAGAGACATGTAACAACAAAGGAAAATCTCTAATTTAGACAGTTCGAGCAGCTCAGGAACGACAAATGATATAAACCACGTCACCTTTTAGATATCAGTGAAAAGAGAAGAGAAAAGTAAAAAGAAGCATGTATAAGATAACGGAATATGCGAGTAAAGACTTCATGAATATCAAAGAGGCCATTTGGAAAGAGGTCTTGGCAAGTCTGTAGTACAAAAGGGCAATATACTACATGATATGTTGCAGTGGGCCGTAACTCTCAATTCCTATCCCGGGGTTGAGAAGAAGGCCCCTAACCAAAATGTCCCGAAGGTTCCTCTCGCGTTAAAAAGCCACCAATGGGTGGGTCATTAATAGAAGGCGAGTGGTAGGATCGGAGTGGAAGATTGGTCGGTGTCGTTTGAGAATCCAGAGTGTGTATCTATCTTTAGAGGGTGGTGAGTAAGAGAGAGAACACTTCTATTCAAAGAGAATGTATCGAGGGGCTTAGTTAAGAAGTGCGAAGTGCAGGTAATTTGTTAGAGGGTAAATTTCAGGACATATTCGGTGTAAAGACGGTGACGAAATAGTTCCAACAGAAGGTGGACTTATTGGAGAAAGTTATAGGTAAAGGTAAAGTACGTGACTTGAATCGGCGTCTTAGCACTCAGGTTTTCACCCATATGTTCTCAGCCGCCTATCCAGAAGTGTTCGGAGACTTCTGGATAGTGTCGCTTTAAGCATCGAAACTTACGATGCGATACGACATTTCTTATCTTCCCAGAGTAATACCATGGTACCTATTTCTGTTAACGGCTGGGTCGACCGTGTGGGTTTTTTTTTTCTAACCACGTGTACACTGCTTCCAGCGAGAATCGAACACAGGTTTTCCGAACGTCGATAGCCCAATCGGGTGGTTTTCCCAACTAGGCTACCGAGGCCCCCAAAAGTTATAGGATCGCGACAGGTGCGAGGGTGTGAACAGGAATAGATTAGATAGGAATAGGCATCGGTAGGTTTATAAAATATGAAGAAAAAAAATACATGAATAGGCAAGTATAGCTATGGCACATATCATTATCTTTGCTACATTACTGGGTTAGTTGAAGATTCGACTGTTGGGTTTAAATCAATTGCGTGATCTCAAGACCAGATCAACCAGAAAGGGCAATAAGTGCAACTTGACAATCAGCGTTTGCACTAGGTCAGTAACTTAATTTCATGCCACCAGACACTTCGATTCAGCTCATTTCAAGTGCGTTTAATTGGCTTCTGGGCGGGAAAGTTTCAAGGTCAATCCAGTACACGATTTCATAGCCTGGCGTGGGATAGCTGATAGTTTTCTGGATTGGTTTATTTCATCTCTGGCAGGTTTTAGTGTAGAGCTTCTCAGTGTAATTAGAGGAGATGGTAAGTGATCAAATGTTCTAAGCTCATTTTCCTCTATTTTGGCACATCACAAAGACGCCAATACTTACATTTTTAACTGTTCCAGTTTACTGATTCGTCAATGTATATCTAAATACATGCCTAATGGGGGAATCATTGTCTCACTGATGGTGTCAATATGAAAGCGTCCGTAAGAGTGTGGTTAACTAGGACTCTGCTTTCTGGTCTGGAGTATAGGATGGCGATCCACTGCTGGAAGTAATTTCGTATGTTGCAGTTGAGGAGCGTTTTGTGAAGATAGGAATGTGATAGCATGTCGAAGGCCTGTTCTTGGTCCAAGGACATAATCGATGACGGGATGTTCCTTTCGTGTGTGTAGGTCATCATGTCCCGTATGAAATGGGTATGGTTGTGTATATTTCTTCCTTGCACGCTGCATTGTTGATAATCGTGGACGAGTGATGGCATTACCGGTCTGAGCTTGTTGGTTAAGGTCTTGGTCAGAATCTTGTAGTCGACATTTAGTAGCGACATGGGTCTATAGTTTTTCAGCTGTGTCTTGTCGGTGTTGTTTTAGGGAAGAAGTGAGATGTATGACGCACTCATTTTCATCGCTGGTGTACGAGTGGATCAGCTGTGACATTTTATGGACGTATGCATCGTTGTGGAGCAGCGTGTTGTTAAATTCCCAGTGATGTGACCTTCTCACCTCGGCAGTCTGGGTGCTGCTTATTTCGGTGAAGACTCCTTTGTGGTCTATGAAGCGTAGCGCGAAGTTTATGTGGCCGGTCTTGTTGATGTGGTGGGTCGATGGCGTATAAATCATGTCCAGTCTTTTGACCACGTTGTATGGACTAGTTTTGTTTGTAGTCTCCCAGCTTAGCGGGTGCATGTGCCTGTATGTGTCTAAAAGGTCGTGTTCGTCTATTAGAGCCCTTAGTATGTCGAGTTGATTGGCTCTGTCTTTGTTGGTGTCTCTGAATTGCCTTTAAAGTCTCCTCCCGTGATGTCCATTTCCGACAAAACACAGTTGAAATCGCCGGCCAGAATAAAGTCTTGTTCTGCGTATTTCTCTGTCAGTCGGTCCCTAGGTGTTCGTAGAAATGGGGCTGATCTCGTTGGTGGGGCGGTGCATGAATGTTGACTATTGTGTATGTGTCGGTCGCCTTTGGCTTGCATTATGACCGTTCTGCCATCACTGTCCCTGTACCTCTTCCCAAGAATCCACCTATCGGAGGTTTGGATTATGGTGACAGCGGACCCTAACGTTTGGACCGCCAATCTGAAACAGTATTGTTTTAGGTCCATCTGTGTAGTTATTTGTTGTGCGTGGTAGTCTGTGTGTATGTTGGTTTCTTGCACTAAAATGAAGTGTGGTTTGTAATGGTGCATTAGTGAGATGATATGGGTGAAAAAGTGTTTCTTTCCGGGGTTTTTTGTTTCCCGTTAAGACACCGCCTATTCTTGGTTACAGGCGTGGTCTATCTTGGGAACTTGCTAAAGCTATCAACCCATTGGCTGCTTGTCTGTCCACCGCCCGCCTGTCAATGACCGTGAAACCTCGTCAACATCTGTCAATAAATCCTATTACAAGCTGCTTTAGCCTCCTAGACCAACCTAAATTTCCTCCGAATTTACTTTGATCGTGTACTCTGTGGCTTGTTATCGTTTGATCTCCTAGTCAGAGAGAACTCAAGCGTTTCCTACCGCTGGACACTACAAGATGTCTCGGCGTCTGGAATCGTCCTGTACGGTCGTGATTACGGCTCCTTGTATGCTGGTTATCTTCGAATGTTACAGAGCCAACCAGCGATCTCATGCCAAAGGTGTATAAGGAATAATAGAACGAAGAAGTATGTGTTAGCACTCGGAAATAATGACAGACAAACAACAACAGAAAAAAACAACGAACAATATATGGTCCGAAGCGGGATCGATAGTGGCACCGCGCCTTGCCACGAGAAGCCGAACGCTTGGTACACTGCCACGCAGCCAACTATAACTGTTGATTGGCTCTGTCTCTGTTTTAGTTGGCTGCGTGGCAGTGTACCAAGCGTTCGGCTTTTCGTGGCAAGGCGCGGTGCCACTGAGTACTGGTTCGATCCCGCTTCGGACCATATATTGTTCTTTGTTTTTTTCTGTTGTTTGTCTGTAATTATTTCCGAGTGCTAACACATACTTCTTCGTTCTATTATTCCATATTATCGCCTCGGAAGTTCCCTATATAATAATATTTATATATTATTATTTGTACCCAAAGATGTATAAGCCCGCCTAATCTCAAACACCTGTTCGTACTGAGTCCAACGCTATTCTCCGGTGCCTTACGTAACCTCCCTTCTCTCTTCTACCTTTTAGCTCCCAGTGGAGCATAGGTCTTCAACAAACACTTTCCAAGTCGTTCTGTTTTTTGCAATTCTTTTAAGATCATTCCATGTCTTCCCCATCATCTTCATCTCTGCTTCAATCTGTCTTCTCCAAGAATTCCTTGGTCTTCCTCTTTGTCTTTTCCCCTGGGGATTCCAAAAAAGGGCCTGTTGTGTAATACTCTCAGTTGGTTTCCGTAGTGTGTGTCCTATCCATCGCCATCGTCTTCGCTGTATTTCTTTATCCACTGGTATTTGACCGGTACATTTCCATAATTCCACGTTTGTGACTTTGTCCTGCCATTTCCATCCCTTTATTCTGCGCAAGCATCCATTAATGAAAGTCTGTACCTTCGTGATTGTCAATTTTGTTATTCTCCATGTTTCACAGCCATATAATAGAACCGACTTAACATTGGAGTTGAAAATTTGTATTTTTGTATTTAGCCTAATTTCTTTGGATTTCCATATGTTTCCCAGTGCAATGAAAGCTCCTCTTGCTTTTGATATCCTTATTTTGGTATCGTTTTCTGTTCCTCCCTCTTTATCTATATTACTGCCCAGATATATATAAGATTGTACGTCTAGTAGAGGTATTTCTCCTAGTTTTATTTGGTTATTGCCAACTGCATTAATTCTCATAATGTTGGTCTTATCTCTATTAATCTTTAGTCCTAGCTGTTGTGATCTCTCATCTAATATACTCATTTTATCTTGCATCTGTAGGTGGCTGTGTGATAGGAGAGCTATGTCATCAGCAAAGTCTAAATCATCAAGTTGTTTGGTCAGTGACCACTGGATCCCATTTCTGTTGTTTTGAGTTATTTTCATAATCCAATCTATGGCCAGTAGAAAGAGAAATGGAGACAGAAGGCATCCTTGCCTTACTCCTGTTCTTATTTCAAATGCTTCTGTAAGCTGTCCTTCATGCACCACACTACATTTTGTTCCTTCATACATTGTTTTTATCAGGTTAATAAACTTTATGGGGATTCCATAATGACTCAGCAACTTCCAAAGCATTCTTCTGTCTAAACTATCAAATGCCTTTTCGTAATCTATGAATCCAATATAAAGTGGGGATTTTAGTTCTAAACTTTGTTCAACTATTATACGTAGAGTAGTTATTTGATCAGCACATGATCTGTTCTTCCTAAAACCTGCTTGTTCATCTCTCAAGTGTTTCTCTATAGCCTCTTTTAGTCTCTCCAGAATGATTCTGCCTAATATTTTTCCTGGCACTGATAGTAGCATAATTCCCCTATAATTTGTGCACTCCTGTAAACTTCCTTTCTTTGGTAGTTTGATCATATAACCTTCTCTCCAGTCTTTAGGTATTTCTTCCCCCTTCAAAACTTATCTAATAGATTATGTAGCATCTTGGTAGAGATATCTGCTTTGATGGCTTCCGAAGGAATTTCAACTGGTCCTGTGGCTTTACTATCTTTTAATAGTTTGATGGCTTTCATTATTTCTGGTTCGATCCCGCTTCGGACCATATATTGTTCTTTGTTTTTTTCTGTTGTTTGT
Source organism: Megaustenia siamemsis (assembly GCA_032433765.1). Classification (NCBI taxonomy): domain Eukaryota; kingdom Metazoa; phylum Mollusca; class Gastropoda; order Stylommatophora; family Ariophantidae; genus Megaustenia; species Megaustenia siamemsis. The sequence goes on along the minus strand of JAVIAB010000051.1, from coordinate 70,194,052 downwards.
CTGTAATTATTTCCGAGTGCTAACACATACTTCTTCGTTCTATTATTCCATATTATCGCCTCGGAAGTTCCCTATATAATAATATTTATATATTATTATTTGTACCCAAAGATGTATAAGCCCGCCTAATCTCAAACACCTGTTCGTACTGAGTCCAACGCTATTCTCCGGTGCCTTACGTAACCTCCCTTGGTTGGTGGAAAATCTGTCGAGGGCTTCGGCATTCAGATTGAACATCGTCCGTCTCCTCCAGCTTAATCTCATAGCTTGTTATGTCCATGGTTCTGAGTTCGGTGGACTAATTTACGTTCGCTTATTCTATGTTTCCTTTGTTATTCTACATCAACCACAACTTATTCTTCCTCCCACGTTCGTCATATTCTTCTTCTATTCTTCTTATGATTGCTGTTTTATCCTTCATGGGTCAGTCACACTATAACATGTTGGATGTTTTAAACATCATAGTTCTACAGTTCAGGATTTCTCCTCTTCATAATATTTGTAAAGGAAAAAAATAAACATTTCACATTTAATCATTCGAATTCTTTTGTCTACATCTAAAAGGATAATACACTTTAACTGTAGTGACTTTACTAAATTAAAAATAGGCTATATTAAATTGTAAATTAAATAATGTAAATTGAATAAATTATGTTACACAATTCTTCTATATTTTCTTTATAAAGTGATGCAGGTGGGAAGTTCAGTCATAATTAGAACAGTGAAATCGAACGAGAAATAAGATTGAAGAAGTTTAGAAATGTAGGAACATATATTTTGACAGTATTTTTTTTATGATAAAATGAAAAAAAAAAATATACAAATCGCACTCCAGTTGCGCTTTCTGCAAACAGTGTTTTATTGGTGTTAAACATGATTATTAATAACTGATGACTAACTTTATCGATAATTTTAGATATGTAAAATGTAGTTATTCCTGAAAGTGCAAACCAAAAGGCCCACGAGGTTTAATAAGGAAGCTTTAAAGAAAAAAAATACTTAATTAGCAGACATATTTATACAGCTAAGTACTTCGGTCAATCGAAATGCAATTTCTGCAACTTTTGTTAACACAATAAAACAAAACAACAGACACTGTAAGGAAATAATAATCTTAGTTATAAATGTGTGTTACACTTTGACAATTAGGTGTCTTTCATTTTAAATCGTGGACACCGTAAGAAAAAAAAGTGAATTCAACGATGACTGTCTGAATAGCTGTCGTTGTAACCAATGTTTGCAAGTGATAATACTAAAAAAAAAATTACGAACAAATGTAGATTCATAACAATTTATGATATCAGCTAGTTGATTATACCGATAATGTACAGAGGTTTAAGGTCACATGTATCATTTACACACTTCTAATAGTTTCAAAAACATCTCCTTAAATGTGTGTCTGTATTTTGTGCTCATCCTGTAATAAAGGAAAATGTTGACGCTGGAGTTAATGGACTGGAAACAATATGCTATAGACCAGACTGCAATAGCCATGTTGATGTATCGACCCTTAATGGTAAACTCTGGCTTGAGAATAAAAGTTGCCATAGAAATGACTGCACCTGGCGTGTAACAACCAATGAGAACACTTGCTATCAATATGATCATCTTCACAGTTTTTCTTTCCTTCTTAGAAGTAGACAATTTTTTATGATGATCCTGCATTGCTTCTTTGCGCCATTCTGAAGAGTTCCTCAGTTTGTAAACCAAGGCAAGTGTAGTAATAATGACAGCAAAGAATGAAGTAGCACTAAGTGAAGAATGTATAACATAACAAAGGCCTTCAACTTCATTTCTGCTGCTGGTAAAAATTATCCCCACAAGAGTTCGGTTTTTTGCTGGAACAAATCTCCAACCGAGGAAAGAAGTAGCGTACTCAGGAATTAGAGTTGCTATGTTGACAATGTAAATTACACAAATGATTATTGTAGTTCTCTTTGCTGTGACTATTTGTTTGACTTTGAGTGGCAGCGCTATAGAAATAAACCTTTCTGCTGTAATATAAACTGTGATGTAGCTAGTGATTCTGCAAAAACAAACGTGTGGCCAGGCTGCTGTGAGGTACATGACTTCTGTAGAGACCCATGTGACGTCATAAACCGGAAGCTGTGGGTTCATTGAAATTGAGGACCACTCCAAGGTCATTAGACAACAGAGGTTAGATATTGCCAGTCCCAGAAAGGCAATGTTTACGGTATTTGTAAATCCTTGTTTGTAGAATACAACGATGTTGATAATGTTTGCTACCATCCCAAACAGACCAACTAATCCACATATAGCAACGAAGTTGACAAACTCAAATATCTTCTTACTTTGGTAGCTAAGAATTACAGTCGCATCTTTATTTCCTTCGTTATCTTTGACTTCAATATCAAAAGTAAAAGATTTTGGCGTGCTAGAAACTGATTCCATTTTTTACTTTAAATCAACATTAACCTAGAAACTAATTTGTTTAATCGGTAACCGGTTCGAAACAAACACAATAATGTTGTTTATTTCTTTCTTAATTCGATTAATTAAAAAACAAACTTGCAGAGGACGTTTTTAAAATGTGCCACTATATATAATTTTATTAATACTTGATTCAAATTAAAGTTTGGCGCATTATATAGCTATGTAGATGAGCCAAGTTTCAAACCTGAACTCCCAATGCTGCAATAGTTGAACAGAAGGAGGTTAATTTATTTCCTCGCTGTTTTTTGCATACCAACTCATAGATAATGAGGTTCTCATTCTTTCAGGCAGCGGTTTGAGACACGACCTACACACATAGACGAGTAAAGTTTATTTGATGGCCAAGATAGCGTTTAACCACTGCCGTACTGGCACCTGGGGATACGTTATGACTAATGATAATCATAGTTGCCCAATGTAATTTTAAAAATAAGTATAGCGTACTACCATGTTAATACTTGCTCACTATTGTGTGATAGTGTCATTTAACCTGCGGGTGAATCTGGGATACATTGATCGATTGTTAGGGTATTTCCATAAAACCAGGCATGAACTAATAATTAACAGTCACTTAGTAATCTTATTCTCATCATTAACTAGCTATTTCCATCCATATCTAAACACATTTAGGATAAAAGTAGTAGTTATCAGAGATCATCAAAATGACATTTTGTTTAGTCATTTATTACAAACATATATATTATCTTTTTTTAAATAATCTGTACTAAATGTATATATTACAGGATCTATTCTTTTGTAGATTAATGTTATTCATTATGGATGCGAGATGGGCTCTATGCGGCGTGACTACCAAATAAACTGTGTGTCATGAAATATCTGACATTGTATACATTTATTCACACAAGCGATTGAATAAAAAAGTTAAAGTAACCGAAAATCGGTGTTAAATTTCACGGCGCAACGTAATTTACTTTAGTTAACCTGGGAATGTTTCTAATTGTGTAAATATATCTCTACGATGCGTATTTACATGCAAGGAGATATATGTTGCAGAAAGCCAGATTTAATTTTTTTTTTAGATGCCTAGGGTTTACGTTATTTTACACAAAATAACGTCGCTTTGGCTTAGAAATAGTTACTTTTAAAAAATAAAATTAACGATGGCAGTCATTAGTAAATGTTTCTAATTACATAAACACGTGTTTTGAAAGATTAACTATATGTTGTTGTATATCCTCAAAAACATTCATTTCTTTCTTTCACTTACACAATTACGGTGTGCCTTTATTGTTTACAGCCATGTTGCTACCATTATTAACTCAATTAACTGTTTCTAAAATAGTCTCAATAAAACATTGGCGATTAAATGCTTAGAGAAATAGTTTCCGATTTGAAAATTGTGACCCCCAAGATAGTCCTCGAGGGTTTTCTTAGATTATCGAAGAGGTAACTTTTATTTTGCATTTATTGCTAGAGAAATATTGACATGAATGTTTTCAATTCAGTTGATTTTAACTTTTAGGTTGCAGATTACTTTGCATTTATTTACAATGATGGGGTGCATGTAATTGCCATTGGCAGTTCCCCTTACAGTATTTCGGAAATTCTAAAAATATCCATAATTCCAGCAATACTGGCGCATCAGCCACTGACACTTACTTAATGCTGTTGTAGATATTCCTTTTTCTTGTCTCTCGAGTTACCATGAGTCACCTCAATACTTACCTTCAACAAAAACAAAACACAAAACTGTGTCTACCTACTGTACCTGCTGATTTAGTAGATTTACCAAATGACATGAAGAGAAGAAGAGTTTCGAGAATAATACGTAATTATGGAAAATAAAATTTCGTTTCAGTTTTTATCCGCGTTTTAGTTTGCCAGCGGATATCTTTAAGGTTGTAAGAGGCATAAAAAATGTAAATATGGTGTTCTAAATAAATATAGTGTTCTAAGATCTAAATGTTTTATTTTATACACTTTCATGGATACGAGACATGTATTTAAAAAGGTAATTTTTAATGAAATTCGTTCTACTTGTTTATATTCGTATTCTTCACTAATTTTTTTTTTCAAAATGAAACTGATCGGGTTCATTCTTTTAACAAGGACGACCTCCTCGTTGGCCTCGTTGAACTACACTGGCGATGATATATAGTGCCGGTGTTACAGAACGATACTGAAATGTCACTGGCAGAGAGATGAACAAATAAAACTACCTGGCATGAAAACTAACAGAACGCATGCTTTTAAATAAAATAAAAAAATCTAAGAAAATAAAATACTTTCTAATAAAAAACGACTTGATGTGCTAGATAAGACGAAGCTAGGTGATGTATTATCAGCGATAGCATGAGCCAGTTCAAACGACCTCACCCATGATAGATCAGATCTGACATCATGCAACAACGTAACCCAATAGATGTTCTACTATAAAATTATTTGTTATGCATTACAAATGTACAAGTAGAGCACCTGTGTAAATGTTCTCATCTGATGTGTCTCCACTTCAGTCGTAGAGAAGCTTGTATGTGACTATATCCCCAAGAGCTGTTCCACTGGTAGTAATGCTATAATCAGTTCGGATCCCAAACTCATGCCCGCTCTTCAAAGTGCAATAACTTAATAACCGTTTGGTTTTATTTGTTCAAATGTTGCATGTAAACTGTTTATTGTCAGGTCGTTCTAGAAATAAACAAATCATTGGAAACAAATAGATGGTTTTAATTGTGTTATTTCCTTTATATAAAAACAGATACATATAATGATACTAGTGAAATAGAATTATTACAATTTCACTAGTCAACATTACATACAGGCAGTATTCAATAATGCGCGATGAGGTAAGATAGCTCAGTCAGTAGATAAGGAATTCGTACGAAAAAACCCGTAATTTTTTTTTTTTAATTTGCATGTTGTGTTTGTCGATAGAAACTATTATAAGTGTTCTATTTAACTAGTATCATTATGTGTATTTGTTTGTATATACCTCACAGAAGACAAAATTAAAACCATTTATTTATTTTCAATGATTTTCTTACAATATAACTTCATGGAAATAAACAGTTTACATACACAATTTCAACAATTAAAACCAAATTATTTTTTTAAGGTATAACAATTTGAAAAGGGGCATGAGCTTTGGAATGGATTATACCAAAGGGTCAAACAAGCTGGACATGGCAAAGGGCTGGATTAGAAAAGACAAACATATTGAAATTAGACGCACTGAGTTACGCGCTTAACATAACTGTGCAACGTAACTCTCACCATGAAATCGTCACAAGGCTCTTGTTGCCATTACCGATCCCTTACGAAAAAAGCTGTATGCCGCTGTCACAAGCCTTGAGCTGACGAATGTTATCCTCAAACGTGTTATTATTGACGTCTAGAGCTCTATGCCGCTGTCACAAGCCTTGAGCTGACGAATGTTATCCTCAAACATATTATTATTGACGTCTAAAGCTCTATGCCGCTGTCACTAGCCTTGAGCTGACAAATGTTATCCTCAAACGTGTTATTATTGACGTCTAAAGCTCTATGCCGCTGTCACTAGCCTTGAGCTGACAAATGTTATCCTCAAACGTGTTATTATTGACGTCTAAAGCTCTATGCCGCTGTCACTTGCCTTGAGCTGACGAATGTTATCCTCAAACGTGTTATTATTGACGTCTAGTGCTCTATGCCGCTGTTACTTGCCTTGAGCTGACGAATGTTATCCTCAAACGTGTTATTATTGACGTTTAGAGGTGTACACAGAAGAAGAAGCATTACCAGACCAAAAAAAAAAAAACCGAGAGAGAAAAAAGAACACAAATTTGGGTGCAAGATTTGGCAGTCGAGCTGGGATTAGCTACTGTTGACGCTGGACACCTTGCGGGGGGTAAAATATACTTCACATTAGCTGTCATTGAAGATCGTCAGACAACTCAGATGATAAATTGGTGCTATTTTTATCATTGATACCTCTCACTCAGATATTTTTATACTTCCTTATAAAGGTGGCATAATAGATCAGTGTTTCTTACTTTAACCAACAAGTCTGGAGCAAACAGAAAAGTTTGTTCCCAGCTTAAGTCTATTTTCTTTCATAGTCTTCATTCCATTTTTGCTTAAAGCCATTATGTCACTAACATAGTGGTTTCAAAACTGTCTAATAATTTTGAAACAATTTTAGATTTTAAAAATTCACCATTAGCAGTTGACCTTAAAGAACATTAATTTGATATTGAAAAATAGATAGTGTTTATATATGTGTTAACTTCATAGTTATAAACTACAGAGATTGGATATGAGATGATCTTTTTGTGACTTTGTATAATATGGGTAAAAAACCCCTATGTAAATCTGAGATCACACTTCATCGTTTTGTAACCAGCCTGTCTTTGTTTAGAATTATTTTGATCATGCATATTTAAAAAAAAAAAATATTTTAAGGATATAACACATTGTTGACTTTAACAGAAGTGGGCACAAATACGAAAAGAAGGAATAACAACTGCACGTTGAAGAAAGCAATCTGCAAAAAAGTGATTCAAATGTACAGCGTCAATTATAGCGTATAGTGCTCCGTCAATTTCCCTGCAATCTGTCATATTTGGGATCATATCTTCACATAACACAGGGAGGACATTGTTGAATTTTTTGGCTAACATTGAAACATATTTATTTCTTCATTACTCATTTTGAGGCGCTGATTTCAAACATAACCTTGGAAAACACCATCCACTTACTTTTCTTTTTTCGTTACGATTTACTTTGGCTCTTATATCATAACCAAATATTTCTGTGAACATTTTGTAATCACCACACAAGCGACAATGGCACACATTAAGATTGAGTTCTCACCGACTGTTTCGCGGGCCGACGGTGCACTGGAGTGTGTGAGGTGCAAGCGTTTACAGACGCCTATTGTCTGGACGGGCATTCTTTGTCGTTTTGTGCAGTGTGTAGTGGGTGCTGCAAAGGCTACAACGTCATCATCGGTACGTGTCACGGCAACTGTTCACATGGGATCTATGGACACGACTGCTCCAGGACTTGTCACAGTGTCTGTCCTTTATGTGAGGAAAAATCCGGAAAATGCCTACAATGTAAACATCCTGGCTACACTTGTAATGACACTTGTCCCAATGGTAATTTTGGGCTACAGTGCAAACAGACGTGTTCTGATGGCTGCGACATCATTTGTGACACGGAAAGTACAGACTGTACGTGCAAGGAAACGTACTACGGATCAGACTGCACTCTCAAATGTCTGGATAACTGTTTCAACGACACCGGTGAACAGTCAACCGGGAACTGTACATGCAAGGGAACGTTCTACGGGTCAAACTGTACTCTCAAATCTCCGGACAACTGTTTGAACGAAACATGTGAATCGGGGCTTGCGTCTCGTATGTCGATGATTCACACGTTAAGAAGAGTCTGCCGACTACAACAAACCAAAAATATGGATACCTTAATGTGTTTCTGCGCTGGACATGGTTCATTTCTTGGTGTTTTTCCGTGAAGCCATGGCTCATATCTTGATGTGTTTCTGTGCTAGCCATGGCTCATATCTTAACTTGCGTGTGTGTGTGTGTGCTGGCCATGGCTCATATTTTGATGTGTGTCATGTTAGTCATATCCCATATCTTGGTGTGTCCGTGTTAATCATGTCTCAAATCTTTATGTGTGTATGTGTTTAGTCATATCTCATATCTTAGTGTGTATCTGTGTTAGTCATGTGTCGTGTCTTTGTGTGTGCATGTTTGGGTTAGTGATATCTCATATATTTGTGTGCTTGTTTATGTTAGTCATATCTCATTTCTTTGTGTGTGCATGTCTGTGTATGTCACATCTCATATCCCTGTGTGTGCATGGCTATGTTAGTCACATCTCATATCTTTGTGTGTGCATGTCTATGTTGGTCATATCTCGTGTCTTTGTTTGCATGTCTATGTTGGGCATGTGTCATATCGTTGTGTGTGCATGTCTATGTCAGTCATATCTCATATCTTTATGTGCATATTTATGTTAGTCATGTGTCATATATCTTGATGTGTGTCAGTGTTAGTCATGCCTCGTATCCCTGTGTGCATGTCTGTGTTGGTCACATCTCATATCTTTGTGTGTGCATGTCTTGTTAGTCACCTCTAGTGACTCGGGCAGATGGTGCTCGTAAACCTGGGAAGGCCGACCATCCAAGGGCAAAATCCCCCTACAGAAAAGATCATCTGCTGCTTTGCAGGAAGATTGGGGACAATCAAAGGCTATTGAATGGATACCTGAATAAAATGCTGGCTGAAATCGGATGCACTGGGCCACTGGCGCAGAAAACAGTGCAACGTTTAAACGGGTGTTCAATCAGAGTGGATCTGGCAGACTCTAATTGTGATGTTCTGTCTGTGGGGGCGATCAACACACTTAACCTGACAGCTGACTTCATGTGAGAGTCTGGAATTCTACTCTGATTGAGCCCTGATCGCAGAGAGAGAGAGAGAGAGAGAGAGAGAGAGAGAGAGAGAGAGAGAGAGAGAGAGAGAGAGAGAGACTTTGGCTCTGACTTTTCTCTACTACAGTTACACATTTAGCCTCTTTCAAAAGTCACATTAACAGTACTTTTTTCAACCGGAACTCATGAGGTCGAGTTCCGATAAACTGTTAGCACTTAACGATCATATGTGATCTTCATCAGCTCTGTTGTTTGCCGATTCTGACTGCAGCAATCAGCTCTTGGTCGCTAACCGCTTTCACTTAGATGCTGATGTCATCTTTGCCCTACTTCATCAACCTTAAATTGATGTGTGATGTTCTTCAGTAGTTGTCATAAGTTGAACTCTAAAATGGTTACTATGCTTTACAAAGCTTATAAATTATAAACACCGTTTGGGTTATTTAAAGATAGAAAAATTAGTAGTAGGTCTCTTCATGGTAAAACTGTAAGAGTAGTTGAAATTTAAATGTTAAGAAGTAACTTTGGAGAAGATGGTAGACAACCGTTCTACAAATAAGAATCGTTATTTTGATCCAACAATGTTTTCTTGAAAAGAATTATTTAAAGCCGCAATCTACGTAAAAAAAAAAATGCCAAAATTACACACGTTATGCTTCCTGAATGTTGACTGGACATTGCTGAAAAAAAAATGTTGCTTTTGGTGAGACTGAGGTGGAGATTGCGTGTACAAGGTTTAGAATTGCAGAAAGACTGACTGTTAATCTAGAATTTCTTACAGAAGTGAAAGTATTTGCTAGCTATTGCAGCCAAGGAACAATAGTAATAGTCTTCCATTTCCTACAGCTGAAATGAGCACTGCTTCATTTGGAGGAACAATGCTCTCGCACCAACAAAAGATTTTCTTCAAATGAAGACCGTGAGTGCATGATTTCTTTTAAAACTGGTTGGAATTCCGATGTATTTTTTAATCATTACAATACGTCACTTCCTGGATCATGCAAATTCGGCAGCTAACAAACGACTCCAAGTTCGTGGAAATGGCTCGCGGTATAGGCGTGATCAGCGTGATGAGTACATGTTTGAACTCGTTTTCAAAACATGTTATTGTGACTCATTCTACATGAATATTTATGCCAAATTCAGTTAACTCTTCTTGACACATTTAAATGCACAAGAGATTCAAGACTGGTAAAGTACATTTGTCTCGTTCTACAAGAAGTAGTGGCAAAGTTCTTTTAAGTTCTTGAGTATCTAGCATATTATCGCCAGGTAGTTAGATTTGTGAACATATCCTTATATATATATTTTGTGTTTGTTGTTTGTTCCAGCTGAAGGCCTACTTGGCCGAAACGTCGACTTTTGTTTAGTCCATTACCACGTAAAGCTGTCAACATACCACTTTTTAATTCTTTTTTTAGTATTGCTTTTATCACCAGCTTTACAGCAGCTTCGCATCTCTACGCATCTTTGTGCATCTTGATGCCTTTACCTCTAAAAGTTCCTTTAAACCGTTTGTTAGAAGAAAAGCTCGTTACATTAATATGTAAATATATATAATATCTGAGGGTGGTGTTCTGTGGAGGATCAGAACCCAGCACCGTTTTTGTCTGAAGGTAATTTACAAGGTGATCCCCTATTGTTAGTTTTGACATATTATTTGGGTTGATATACTCAACCATTCAATGAGAAAGAAAGTTCATCGGTACCATATAGAACCAATTCTGACCTATGGAAGCGCATCATGGACAGTAGATAAGCAAATGAAAAGACGATTAGAGGCCACAGAGATGGGATTTCTCAGAAGAATGTTGAAAGTTCACTGGACAGCCAAAAAGACCAATGAGGAAGTTCTCATGGAGGTCAACACAAAAAGGGAGCTCCTAAAAAACATCAGAAAGAAACTATCAACATTTTTCGGGCACATCATGAGAAGAGGAAAGTTGGAATACTTGGTTACAACTGGCAAAATAAAAGGAAAGAGAGATCGCGGACGACAAAGAGAGGAAATACTGGAAAGGTTAGTTTCATAACATGGAAAACAGTCAACAGCAGAACTGATACGATGCGCTGTAGATACAAGATTGTGGAAGGACATGATCGCCTACGCCAAACGGTATGGCACATGATGAATGGATGAATACTCAACGAAAGCGTTAAATATGTGAGGCATAAAAGAGTGGGTTCTTGTGCACCTTCTGACCTGACATCTCCGCCTTCAGTACCTGCTCATCCTGGGTAATTCCTGCGTGGTATCAGATTACTCATGTACAAAAATGGAGGACACACGTTTGATGTAGCAGCGAGGGGCAAGACATAGGCATAGGTTATGGCCAGTGAGATGGAGTCTCTGCTCCGGACAGCAGCCAATGCAAATGTGAAAAAAACCACAAGGCGAATTTATGATGGAGATCTACAGAAAATAGTTGGCTAGTGGCAGTAGAGAATGTGAACAGCCATGAGTGAGCTATAATTGGGTTCTTCCGAGAAAGCATGGTGACTTTAACTATTCAAGAAACTTGACAAACTAATTAGTCCAAGATAGCATGGTTTGTGCACTGACAGTCACAGTTGTTTGCTTTCATCTCAATGTGGCATTATAGTTATAATCTTGAAAGTTTTCCGACATTTATGGGTAAAGTTGTCCTGGGCCCAGTATTACATAAAAACGTCACGTTTCATGAAAGTGACTTCAATTTGTGACACCATACACAAACCGTATTGTTTTAAGCTGCATGTGTTAAGTTTACTAGTTAATGCTCGTAATCAAAACGTCAAATATTGACAAATCTGTGAGTTTCGGGAGCTGAAATACTCAATTTTTGAATGTATAACAGAGAAAACGTGTATTTTATCTTCATGGAAAGACACAACTGAGCAAATTAACTAAAGTATAATGTATAATTGATGAACAACTGTGATGTGTAAAAATGATCATTTTATATATATTTTTTATGTATGTAAACAAAAAATTATGTATGTTATTTAGATCAAAGGACATAAATGGCGTCCGGAAATAAATTGCCACAGTCATCTTGTTGTACATGTTAACACTACCCAGGTGTTGAGTTTTGACGTCCTTTTGTAGTGCTGTCTCGAATTTCTATGTACAGAAACAGTTTCATTACATAATAACGGAGTTGAGAAGTCATATAAGAATCACCAACAGAACTCTGCAGCTATTCAGTTTTGATGAATGACGAATTGCAGAAGATAAGCAAGAAGCCGGTTGTGAATAAAGAAATCACGTCGATGATCAGACCTTGTGTGGGTTATTGTTATGATTATTTTCAGTATTCCAGGTACGGTTAGCAAGACCGTGAAGTTGCTATTGCAAGAATGTATCCAGGTCGCCTTAACTATCCATTCATTCATGCAGACAAAACAGGGGCTGGAAGTATCCGGACTGTCAAGGAACATGGTCCACTTGTCACCATAATAATTTGACGATTAAGAAAACAAACAATCATCTTAATTTTAATATAATATAATATAATATAATATAATATAATATAATATAAATAATATAATATAATATAATATAATATAATGTAATGTAATGTATTCATCATCATCATTGAGTGCCGTCTCCGCAACGAAGGTTGGCTACCATGGAGCGCCATTTTGCTCTATCTCTTGCTTTGATGGTGCAGGTTGTCATCGGTTGATTTGTCCGTCTTTTGATGTTACTCGTCCATGTTAATCTTGGTCTGCCTCTGCCTCTTTTACCTTGTATTTTCCCCTCCAGGATCACTTTCAGTAGGCTGTTGTGTCTTTTAACATGGCCTAAGAATCGCATTTGTCTTGTTCTAATTGTGTTCAGAAGTTCTCTTTTCATTTTTAGTTGTTTTAAGACTTTGTCGTTTGTTTTCTTTTCCTTCCATCCAACTCTACCTATTCTTCTATATATCCACATTTCAAAGGCTTCAATTCTCTGTTCTGTTTTCTTGTCTAATGTCCATGTTTCAGCACCATATAGGAATATTGAGAAGATGTAACATTTTGCTATTCTTAGTTTTAGCTCTGGTGTTATTTGTTTTGATGTTAGTATGTCCTTCATGACATTAAAATTACTTTTTGCCATTCCTATTCTTTTGTTTATTTCAGTTGTACATTTTCCATCACTGGTTATAGTATGTCCAAGGTAGTTATAGTTCTGAACTGTCTCAAGGTCTATTCCTTCAATTTTGATATCCACTTGTGGGTTTTGAGTATTTTCTTTGTTTATGATCATAGTTTTAGTCTTTTTGATATTCATATCTACTCCATATTTTTTGCTTGTCCTGTTTATTTCATTAAGTAATTGTTGTAGATCTTTAGGATTTTCTGCTAGTAGTACAGTATCGTCAGCATATCTTAGGTTATTGATTATCTTTCCATTAATTTGTAGGCCTGGCATCTCTATGATGTTTTTAAAGATTTGCTCAGTGTATAGATTGAACAAGCTTGGTGATAGGATGCATCCTTGTCTTACTCCTCTTTTTATATCAATGGGTGTAGAGAACTCTTTGTTATATTTTATTATTGCTGTTTGCTCCCAGTATAGATTGCATATTAGTCGTATATCCATGTCATCTATATGTATCTCTTTTAGGCATTCTATAAGTTGTTTGTGGTGTACTCTATCAAAAGCTTTGGTGTAGTCTATGAAGCAGGCATATATTGGTTTGTTTACTTCTGTGTATTTTTCGATTAATGTTCTCATGCAGAATATGTCTTCTTTTGTCCCGCTATTTTTCCTAAATCCAAATTGCTGCTCATCTAATTCAGTATTGATTTTATTCTGAATCCTTCCTTGTATAACTTTTAGCAAGATTTTTGTAACATGGCTCATTAGGCTTATTGTTCTAAAGTCACTGCATTCAACTGCACCATTCTTTTTAGGCAATGCAATGAAAGTTGATGTTTTTAGTTCATTTGGTATGTATCCTGTGTGGTATATGTCGTTGCATATGTCTGTAATCACTTCAATGCCAAAATCTTCAAGTGCCTGTATCATCTCTATCTGTATGCTTTCAGGTCCTGCTGCTTTTCCCCTTTTCATTGTTTTTATAGCTTTTTCCACCTCAGATTTTAAGATTTTATAGCCTGATGTACATTTTATAACTGGTTTCTTGTCCCTTTGATCATGAAATAGTTCTGTTATATATTCCTGCCATCTATCTATGATATCCTTATTGTCTGTTAGCATTTTTCCTTTTTTGTCTGCAATGCATCCACCTTCTGTGGCTTTTTTATTTTTATTAGTCATTCTCTTTATTTCTGTGTGCATTCCTCTTAGGTCTTATTTGCTTTCCATAGTTTCTATTTCTCTACATTTTTGGCTGAGCCAGTCTTCTTTTGCCTTTTTGCACATTTTGCGTATCTCATTATCTATTTTATTGTATTGGGCAGTGTTCTTCGCTTGTCTCCTTTCTTCCATTTTTTCTAAGATGGTGTTAGTTATCCATTTTTGTTTTTTGTTCTTTTCTCTTTTGGGTAAGGTGTCGCAGGCTTTTTGTATGCTTTTCTTTATGCATTGCCATTTGGTTGTTACTTTTTCATCAGGATTTTCTCTTCTGTATTGTTCAATTCCTTCCTCTAGCAGCTTCTGGTATGTGTTCTTTACTTGTATTGTATAGGTATCTTTAATATCTTTTTGATTTAAAGCTGTTATGTCGAGTGGGTTTGTTGATGAATCAGATTTTTGCTTGTTTCTCTTTAGTTTGATTTTCATTTTAATCATTACAGGATTGTGATCAGAATTAATATCTGCTCCTGGGTAGGTTTTGGCTTTCTTTACGCTGTTACGGAACCTTTCTTTTATCATTATGTAATCGATTTGATTCCTCTTCCTATCTCCAGGGCTTTTCCATGTGTATAGTTTCCTTTTCTCTTGCTCAAAGTAGGTGTTACATATTATCAGCCTGTTTTCTTCACAGAATTGTATTAATCTTTCTCCTCTGTCATTTCTTTTTCCTAAACCATGATTTCCTATAATTGTCTTATATCTACCTTTTCCTACTTTAGCGTTCATGTCACCCATTACAATCAAGATGTCTGAAGATTTCACTTGCTTCATAACTTTATTTAGGTCTTCATAGTATGCCTCTATTTGTTCATCATTTGTAATGTAATACAATATACTATAATGTAATGTAATGTAAGGTAATGTAATGTAATACAATACAATACAATACAATACAATACAATACAATATAATATAATACAATACAATACAATACAATACAATACAATACAATACAATACAATACAATACAATATAATATAATATAATATAATATAATATAATATAATATAATATAATATAATATAATATAATATAATATAATATAATATAATATAATATAATATAATATAATATAATGTAATGTAATGTAATATAATATAATATAATATAATATAATATAATATAATATAATATAATATAATATAATATAATATAATATAATATAATATAATGTAATGTAATGTAATGTAATGTAATGTAATGTAATGAAATGTAATGAAATGAAATGTAATGAAATGTAATATAATATAATATAATATAATATAATATAATATAATATAATACAATATAATATAATACAATATAATATATATAATGGAACCATAATAAATTGGGCTTAAACTTATAAGACCTCTTGTTGGAACTTAAACCAAACATTCGGTGAGATGGCTGAGTAGAGCAGGGTCAGCCACATATAATTGAGAATGGCTTATGCAGGAAAAGTCAATTACTATCAAGTCTTTTCTTTATCATCAATGCACCATTCAAACTCCACTTACTTACCAATGGCGACGTTCAAAGACAAAAAAACTGGTTGCTTGATTAGCAAACATTTGTCCACAGTATTGGGTTCCGGTTCAAGATATATATATATATATATATATATATATATATATGATCTCCTCAGTTGAAATGGAAAGTGATCGGCTAACAAGTCATCATCGTAAAACATCGGTTGTTACCGAATCGGAAAGTTTATACAAGGATTGTAATGACACTATGCAAATGCCTAACACATATGGATTTCCAACAAAATATGTGAATAACATGAAAACTGGATGAAAATTTAGTTTGCTCTGTGAGAACTGAAACTGACAACATTGACTGGTTCACAGTAGAAGAAGGTGTGAAACAAGGATCTGTCATGTATCCGTTTTTATTCGAAATTGCAGTTGATTGAGTCATGTAAAATCCATAGAAGACAGAAAATTAGGCGTTATGTGGATCCATAACAAACTCTTAGAAAATCTCGACTTTGCACACGACCACACTGTTGAGAGCACACCTCTATGCGTAATAATAAAAAAATAGAATGAATCTACATTTCTGGTCGGCTAGACCTCTAGATCAACACGACGGAAAGTCCTGGATATTACCAACATAACATCTAATATAGCAATTAATGACATTTTACAAAATGTTACAATTGTTACTTACTTAGGCAGCAAACTGTCCAGAGATGGCCACTTAACATTTGAAGTCATGTCACGCTTCGTACTAGCATCAAATGCTTTAAAAACACCGACAAATATCTGCAGATCCAAAGTACTCAGCAAACGAATAAAACTTACATTGTTCAACTCCTGTATGATATCAATGCTAACATATGGATGTGAAAGTTGGAAATCTACAAATACTTTGGATAGAAAATTAAATGCGTTTGAAAACAAATGTCTACGTAATATCTCAAAGATAAGCTGGAAAGAGTACATTTCAAACGGACGGCTAAGTGACCAATGGAAACAAGAATACGAGTCGAGCTTTAAAAGAAGGCTTTGGAAATACATCAGTCATGTGCTGAGATTGGATGAAGATAGACTTCACCATCAAGCATTCATGTGGAAACCATATAGTAAAGGAAAACAAGTCAGAACAAAAGAATCGCTACGCAGAACAGTTACTAGGGAAGGCACACAAAAAAAGTTCACCTGTGGAAATAAGAAACAAAGAAGATCTACAGTAACTAGCAGATAATCGTCAATCCTGGAACACCAAGACGTCCGCTTTATGTGTCGTCTTCGGAAAATGAAACAACGAATGAAATACGAAGAAGAATGAATAACCACAATAAGTATCAAGGAAACATTCATACATTTGTTCTTAAGCTCCTTAAAGGAGGACCGAGGAAACAGAAAAAAAAAAAAAAAAAATTCGTACTTATGCTGCTTTTTGTCAAAAGAAAGAAAGTGATGATTTCAGATTTGGGGGAAATGTCGTTTTCTTAGAAACATGAAATCAGAACGGTTCCTGGAATATAAATTAATAATTATTATTTTTGTCTCTATTATCTCCGGTCTGTTTTTTTGTAAGTGACATTCGCAGTAAAGTGCCAAGTTTTGTTAGTGAATTGAAGTGGAAAAAAATGCATGTTTGTACAATCTATATCCGTTAACAATATAGACAGCACAGAAAAATTGAAATTTCATCCTAATGTTTATATTTTATATCTTTGAAACAATTTCAAAAACATCTCATCAAACGTTTGTCTGTATTTTGTGCTCATCTTGTAATAGAGGAAAATGTTGACGCTGGAGTTAATGGACTGGAAACAAAATGCTATAGACCAAGCTGCATTAGCCATGTTGGTGTATCGGCCCTTAATGGTAAACTCTCTAACAATAAAAGTAGTCAAGGAGATGAGTGCACTCGGTGTGTAACAAATAATGAGAACACTTGCTATCAACACGATCATCTTCACCGTTTTCCGTTCTTTGTCAGAAGTAGACATTTTTTTATGATGATCTTGTGTTGCTTCTTTCCTCCAGTGTGAAGATTGCCTCAGTTTGTGAGCTAGGGCTAACGTAAAAATAATGACACAAATGAATGAAGTAGCACTCAGAAAGGCATGTAGAACATAACACAGCCCGTCAACTTTATTTCTGTTGCTGGTAAATATTATCCCCACGAGAGTTCGGTTTTTTGCTGGAACAAATCTCCAACCGAGGAAAGAAGTAGCGTACTCAGGAATGAGAGTTGCTATGTTGACAATGTAAATTACACAAATGATTATTGTAGTTCTCTTTGGTGTGACAATTTGTTTGACTTTGAGTGGTAGCGCGATAGAAATAAACCTTTCTGCTGTAATATAAACTGTGATGTAGCTGGTGATTCGGCAAAAACATATATGTGGCCAGCTTCCTGTAAGGTACATAATTTCTACAGAGACCCATGTGACGTCATAAACAGGTAGTTTCGGATTCATTGAAATTGAGGACCACTCCAAGGTCATCAAACAGCAGAGGTCCGATATTGCCAGTCCAAGAAATGTAATATTTGCGGTATTAGCAAATCCTTGTTTGTAGAATATGACGATGTTGATAATGTTTGATATAATCCCAAATACACCAACACACCCACATATCACTACATAGTTGACAAACTCAAATATCTTAAGGCCTTCGTAGCTTAGAATTACTGTTACATCTTTAATCTTTACATCAACTTTATCATCGTCTAAGACAAAAGGATTTGAAGTGCTCGAATGTAACTCCATGTCTTCCTTGGTAGCAGTTGCAATAGCTTTAATTAATCCAAAATGTAGTGGCTCACTCCGCGACCTGTTGTGAAAGATGCAAGATACGCGTTCTTTTATTTATCGCTTTCCTTTTAACACTAGATATTAAAATACTTGCAGAATATGTTTTAAAAGTTGGGTATGTACATATTTGTTAGCCATTTGGAATGTACTCCTTCATTTACCTGAATCAACCAGAGACAGATGCTGAAACTGAACTATTATTCATTTTATTATCATCACCAACGTTTTGTCCACTCTCCTACTGGTTAATATAGGTGTATCATTAAATATAACATTATAGTTGACCAAAATCATTTTGAAAATAAGTATAACTTATATAAAATGTATTTGCTGTCTTTTGTGCAATTGTTATAGAAAGTGTGCAGCGCGAAATGTATTCATCATCTTCGTGGATAACTGTGACGTTCACTTTATAGTCATATATTTTCTTAATGATCGTTCGTTGAGCTACTCCAATCATCATTGAGGCCCGTCTCCGCATCGAAGGTTGACTACCATGGAACGCCAGTTCGTTATGTCTCTTGCTTTGATAGTGCAGATTGTCATTGGCTGAATTGTCATTCTTTTAATGTTACTCGTCCACGTTAGTCTTTGTCTGCATCTTTTAACTTTTATTTACTCTTTCAAGATTACTTTTAGCAAGCGGTTGTGTTTTTTTACTTGTGTCATTATGCTTCCAATGCTTCAGAAATAAACTCATATTAAACATAATCTTATTCGTCATAATTCCTAATTTATCGACATTGTCATCATCACCGCCATCATCATTATGAACATTTTCGACGTTCATAGTTATTTCTGTCTATACCCTAACACATTTATAATTTATTATAAGACTGGTGTTAATCAGAGATCATGAAAATAACATACAGCGAAGTATTTTGTCAAGTAATTATATAACTACACCTTCTGAAACAACGACATGTGATAATTTCATACAATCTATCTGATATGGCATGCATCCAATGTCTAGAGTCTGCACGCTATAAGGTAGTGTGGAGTAATGTGGTGGGGGTGTATTGGCATGAATTAAATATGACTTTGAACCGGAGAAAAATAAGTGTATGTTGTAACCGTAGTTACGCGAGATAGATTTATAATTTTGTTAACATGATTCTTCCTTGTGCTAATAATTGTAACGAGATAATAATCTCTTTCACGCTGAAACTGCCAAGGTTTTATTATACATGTATGTCTATAATACTTCATATAGTTTTACAATTTCAAATATTTGCATATGTGGCCATGAAATACAAGCGTAATTACTTCTTTTAAAAATAACGTTAGCAGTCACTAATGAGTGGTTTTACTTATGTTCAGTCAGAGTGGATCTGACAGACTCTAATTGTGATGTTCTGTCTGTGGGGGCGATCAACACACTTAGCCTGACAGCTGACTTCATATGTAGAGTCTGGAATCCTTACTCTGATTGAGTCCTGAACGAGAGAGAGAGAGAGAGAGAGAGAGAGAGAGAGAGAGAGAGAGCTTATGGCAATAAGTAACGAAAATGGTTTGAACAAATGATCGTATATTCAACTGTATTTTTTCCATTGTCTTCATTGATTCACATCCTATTGGTTGCTAGATTCACCATAACACCAAGATCTCTTTCCGTTGTAGTAGGGAAAAGCAAATACATTTAACTTTAGAAGTTGGTTTTAATTGTGTTGTTTACTGGGTAAACCATCAACATTGCTCATGATAGAAAGAAAGCTTTTTCTGACTTAAGTTACTCTTTAGCTAATATCTTTGCTGGTCCCTACTACAATACTTCATATTTCTGTCATTGTGTTTGCTATTGCAAGAGTTTGGTTTTCTATTTAGTTAAGGTAACATATTTTGCTCATTCCTACCGTCAAATTCAAGAGAGAACAGATAGTTCTATGGAAACAATGAATAAGTTTAAGGGAATAAATCGTAAAAAAGTCAGAGATATGTGCACACAATTTAAAGAAATCAACGCCAATCAGAACATTTGTTGGTATCAAGCTGAGAGTGTTGACTCTTTAGATTCACAAACAAACCACCTTACCTCATGGCACTTTTATTACTATGTTTTCGTTTCATTGTTTAATTCATATTCCTTTAGTTAGTGTACTTATTTATTCCTTCTAGAGCCCTGATCAAGAAGAAGTGTGTAACTTCATGAGCTACAGCTCTCTAATCTAGCCTCTATAAAGCAAACAGTGAGTATCTATTTGTTCACATATTTCTCTGCTAACTACTTGCGCTTCTTCCGGCTACTCGCAGCATACGATCCCTGTCCTAGGCTAGAACTCCACTTTCATTATATACAGTAGGAGCTTTATGTGCCGTGACTGAATTAATTCATTTCTCAATTTTTTCTTTCATTTTCGTGATGTTAATTAGATATTATCTAATACGTCATTAACATACCAATAGGAGTTATCTTTTTTTTCCTCTCTCAAACTATATCTTGCGATAATTTTCATTTTTGCCATAAATAAATTGCAATTTCCATTAACAACAATCAGGACCTTTATATTGTCTCTCTGCATGGCACATTCTCTCTTAGACTATGTATATATATATATATATATATATATATATATATATATATTTTTTTTTTACATTAAATTGAAGTTAACGTCGGTAGCTTTTTTTTCCTTAAATTAAAACGCATGTGTAATATGCGACTGGTTTTAAATAAACAAAATTTCTTCTTTAATAATTGCTTAATTCCATTAATTATAAAACTACATACAAAAGACATTTCCAAATGTGTCACTATACAAATCTCTATTAACATTATCATCATCATCATCAAGTACCATGACTGCTGGCGTGGGTGGTCATGTCTCTCCACAACTTCCGATCTCGACAGGTATTTATCATTTCTGTTGTTGGCTTTCTGTCAAGCCATTCTCTTAAGCTGTCTGGTATCTTTTATCGTTGCTTCCCCCTCTCTTCATCCCTCAATTTTCCCAGTTGTCACAATATATTCCAGCTGTTCCCTTCTCATTGCATGGCAAAAAAAAAACGATGCATGTTTTCCTAATATTGGAAATTAGCTTTCTTTTTGCTTTGGCCTCATTCAGAAAGTTTTGATTACACTTCTTAGCTGTCCATGGTTTTCTCAACATTCTTCTGTAAAACCACATTTCTACAGCCTCCATAATTTTCTTGTCTGTTGTCCTATTATCCATGATTCATATTCATTTGTTAAGACAGGCTCTACATAACATTTAAGAATTATTTTTCTTGCTTCTATTGCCAAAAACGGACTGCACAATATCTTCCTCATTTTTTGGAAGGCTGGTTTTGCCTGAGCCATTCTGCATTTCACCTTTGTTGTACATCTACCATCTGAGGTTAACATATTACCTCTTCTAACACATGAGTACAAAGAATAATAAATGTGAGCGTAACATCAAGTTATGTAGGGGAAACAAGTCTCAAATCGGACCTTACAATTCTGCAACATTTAAAGAAAATGAAATCCATTTTTACCCCCTCGCTGTTTGTTCATGCCCCATCTCAAGGAAGATAGTACTTATTTTTTCTTAATGCTCAGTGGGCTCGGCTTTGGAAATTAATGCCGAGCCATAGTAACGCAACATAGCAATTAACATGTGCCCTACTGGGCATCTAGAGATAGATTATTACTAACGATAATTATAGTTGACGAATCTAATTTTAAGGATAAGTGTAATGTAATACAGCGTTAATTTTTACTCATCGTTGTGTGAGCATCATTGAGTGTACAAGTGAATCTGTGCACAGTAATCAATTATCTGTGTCAAAAAATTATATGACTCCAGAATAAACCCTTAATTACAAGTTTTACACCACGTAATCATAGTCTTACTATCATCATCATCATAAGTATTTTATAAGTTTTTAGCTATTTCCATCTATAACTTGACATTCCATTATCTATCACAAAGTTAGTAAAACTCTTTATCATGAACCTGTTATGGTAGCTGGAGTTTAAACTTTAAGGAATAAATTGTAGAAGAGGGTAGACAGTAGTTCAATAAATGATAACTATTTTCTTGATCCATGATTTTTTAATAATAAATTGAAACAAATAATGGAAAGCCACATCCTGTCTAAAGATGAGACACACATTCCAATAAGACAATAGTTCAATATCAAGGATGTTGGCCGGATATTTTTTTCTGAGAATATGCATTTGGTTTAGAGCTGCACAATTAGTGTTAAGAGTTTTCATTATATCCTAATAGAGAAGGCACTGATTGTTGCACTATTGCAGATACGTAATACTAGTAACAGTCGGCCATTTCTACTGCTGAATGTGAGCACCGAAACACTCTGAGGAACCAAGTTCTTATACAAATAAGAGATTCTGTTAGAATAAGGGCAGTTAATACAATGTTTTCATCAAACTGGTTATTTCCCCCTACCCGCCACTTGTGTTTTTCAAACTCAACAATGCGTTAGTTCCAGGCTCCCAAAAGGCAGACACCTAACAACTCATCCTAAGAGAAATGAAAAAAGTTGTAAAAATAGAGTAACAGTCGCAATATGTCCAGTCTATAATCTCGTGTGAAAGATGCTATTTCGATTTTCTTGTCCATTATTACGTCATTATTTACACCAAAGTGGATCAACTCTATTCGACAAATTACATACACCAAAGATTCCAGACTGGGGAATTACAATGTTCTCGTTTTATGAGTTAGATTGATAGAGTTCATATTAAACGTTTTGTGAGAATAAACGCCCTGTATATTAATATGCATGGATTTCGGGTCAATATGGCATATAGGCGACAGGAAACGTCGAGGCACTGTCAGAAAAGTGTTCCTTGTTGCAGTTTCCTCATATTAAAAGTCCGGCTTGCTGCTGGAGCTACTGAGTGAGTGCTCTGTCCACACCGTGAGCAGTGCTTTTCGTCCGGATGGTGTTTCTATATTCAGATTGCTAAAGATGAATGATGATATCGTATGACGAAGGACAGTTCATCTACGTTTAACTTTCGATGCCGCTTGACATTATGTCTTTTGGCGTGTGCTGTAGCAGGTATTAAGGGGGCTGCAGCTGCCTTTCTTTGTTTGAATATTCGATGATATATTAATTCGAATGATTCCACTGGCACGGGCGGTTGATCAATTATGGATTTCCATTCATTTGCAGTGATACCGGGACCTTCGAATAAACAATAACTATAGTAAATATATTTAGTAAGTTTGAACCTTATTTTGTGCAATCACGCTCGCATGAGCTGGTGGTGTAGCCGCGAGTAGGGGGGAGACCACGAGAAATGAGGGTGAGTAGGAAAAGCGTGAATTGTGGGACAGGTGATAAGGTAGCCGGAAGGGGGAAGTCCACGAGAAATTAGGAAAATATTTGAAGGGTGAATCTCTAGATAAGTGAGAGGGTCTAGTAGACGAGTAGATAGACACGTAGATTGAGTTGAATGGAGGAAAGCGGAGGAAATAGTTTTTGATTGGATGATACGAGAAGTATTTGAAGACGGGCCACAAAGAAACAAAAGAGGAAAGCTAGCTCTGAAGACAGAGATGTCACACATTTAGGGTTAGAGAAGGGCAGCCACGTTGTGTGGTTAGCCCATTGGGGCTGACAATAGCCCAAACTAGTAAGTAGTGCTTAAGTTTTTTAAAGTTTAGACCTAGAGAGCTCTGATGAGAGATATGAAAAACCCTTAGGATTAAATAAGGGCTGACGCTGGCCCAAGGTAGCCAGTAATGTTCAAGAGAAGTAGAGTCAAACGACACAAGTAGATAGAATAGAGTAGAGATAGATTGGGGGATTGTTCAGTGGGTAACAGTTCCCAAATATTAAGTTCACCTAGTTAAGTGTGTGACAGCCTAGGGCCCAGTGGCGAGTAATATTGCTTCTGGGCAGTGTGATCGATCATACGGCACAGACAGCTGGTCCTGTAAATTATTTGTACATATAATGGAATAAGTCGCCCATGTGTTGGGTCAGTGAATAAAGACTTGTTCGCTCAATTTGGTCTGGTGTTGTTTGTTCTAACAGTCAGCTGGTCACGCCAGGCGGAGTGAGACTTGGGAAAAGAGAAAAAAAATGACGCGGGCACAATTCAAGGAAGTACTATACTTAACCACATGACACGGTTGTAGACGTGTGAATTCACAAGCAAGCGGTCTCGTGCATGACCAAGTATCCAGGTGTCACGAGATCAGGCTACGGGCGATATGTGAGTTACCATTCATCAAATTGCACGACCAGAGACCCGAGAAGCAAACAACATGCACTGCGGTGGATGTAGCGCCACCACCAGTGGAACGTTAACAGAAGGGGCGGGCTGCCGGTCGCAATTGGTGACGGGTCAGCTGATGACAGTGTTACCAGGGTGGTCAACCATCAACAAGTTCTCGGTGACGAGAGATTCCAGTAGAAGATTATTATAACGGTCTCAATAACAATAATAACTACAGTCTGAATAAAAAGAAACCTTTTTTCGTGGACAGTGAAACTTTGTTGGAGACCTTCGAGACGCAAGTAGACCTAGAAGTCTTTCATTACTGTTTAACCACTAAAAGTAAAATAAGACAGTGTCTTGTCGACGTTATTTTCTTTTAAATTCTGTACTTGGAAAAATAATGAAAACGTCCCGAAAGATGCCAATGCAAAAAGAGAGATAATTTCCAATATTAGGAAGAAATAATCTTCGTTTTGTCGCGATTTAATAATAAGGGAACAGTTGGAATACATAGTACCAACTAGGAAAATTGAGGGATGTGGAAAAAAGCGCAGAGAAAAGATACCAGATAGCTTAAGAGTAAGGCTTAGTAGAAGATCAACAACAGAACTGATAAATAACTGCCCAGATCGAGAGTTAATACCTAAGCCAGCAGGTATGTTACTTGATGATGATGAAGGTAGTTGTGAGCATTTGGAAAAAAATGTCATCTGTTTCACGCGTTCAACCATTCATAGATAATTCCATGCTTGCTTTTTTCATTTCTATTATTTGAATGTACAGCATAGACAACATAATTTTTAAAATGGGAACACGATCAAATCACCATCATCAAAAAACGTAACAGAGGATTATTACGATTCCATGTACTGCGGAGAAGCTCCTGGACAGGATAATATAACTAAAGAAGAGATTGAAGCCATGAATGATTTTGGAATATAAATAATAACAAAAATATTGAATGATATCTACAACATCGGATATATACCGGGCAACCTGCTCAAATCAATATTCATAGCACTATCAAAGAAGTCTGGTGCGATTCAATGCGATGATCATCGCACAATAAGAGTTACGAGTAACATGACTAAGATATTACTAAGAATCATCTTGCGAAGAGTGAGAAAAAAATCAGTCCAGAAATTATCGATGAACAGTGTGGTTTTGTTAGAGATAAATGAACAAGTAATGATATATACATCATACGATCTTTAGTAGAAAGACCCATAGAGGTGAAAACAGATCTATACCTATGTTTCATAGATTACACCAAGGCCTTTGATAAAGTAAAGCACCAAGAAATAATCACAATTTTAGAAAGCATAAACGTAGACAGCAAAGATCTAAGAATAATAAAGAACATGTACTGGCAACAAACAGCGGCCATAAGAACTGGAAACCAATTGGGAATGTTTCAACAAATAAAACAGGGTGTTAGGCAATGTTGTGTGCTGTCACCAGATTTGTTTAATATTTATAGTGAGATTATTTTAAGATCCATAAATGGCATGCATGGAATAACAATTGGAGGTTATAATGTAAATAATCTAAGGTATGCTGATGATACAGTCTTAATCGCTAAGAGTGAAAATGAGTTACAAGAAATGTTAGACATTATAGTGAAAGAAAGCAAAATTAAAGGACTCAGCCTTCATAGCAAAAAGACAGTAGTAATGGTAACAACAAAGAAAAAGACATCACCTCAGTGCAAAATAAAGAAAAAATATTAAATCAAGTAAATGAATTTAAATATTTGGGAACTTTGTTAACCTCAGACGGAAGATGTACAAAAGAGGTGAGATGCAGAATGGCTCAGGCAAAAGCAGCTTTCCAAAAAATGAGGAAGATACTATGCATTTCATTTTTGACAATAGAAACAAGAAAAAGAGTTCTTAAATGTTATGTAGAGCCAGTCTTAACATAAGGATGTGAATCATGGACAATAGGACAACAGACAAGAAAATCAATGGAGTGTGTAGAAATGTGGTTTTACAGAAAAATGTTGAGAATACCATGCAAAAGAAAGAGAGGTAATTTCCAATATTAGGATTAAACAATCATCAATTTTTTGGCCATGTAATGAGAAGTGAACAACTTGAATATATTGTAACAACTGGAATAATTGAGGAACGAAGAGATAGAGGGAAGCAAAGAGAAAAGATATCAGACAGCTTAAGAGAATGGCTTGGCAAAAGGTCAACAGCAGAAATGATAAATAACTGTCGAGATCGAAAGTTGTGGAGAGACATGATTACTTAGGCCTGCAGACCCGGTACTTGATGATGATGATGTACTGAAGAAATTACTTTAGGTTCGATCGCAATCGATGACGTTTACGTTTTCCAGCTTAAATGGAGACTAGATTTGATCTTGCAAATAAAAGATGCTGCTAGCGTATTGCTGACTATATTATGTTGATAACATGCACCATAACAAACAGTTTGTATTGGCATTAGATTGTATTCTTTCTAAAACACGAAACATTATGGAGATTGTGAATATGAAATTGTGTTGTTGTTGTCTTTTTAATTCAGTTGAATTAATTTATTCAAACATAACAAATAAAGGTGTTTATCAGATAGTTTAGATTAGTCAACGGGTTATCCTCACCGCATATTGGTCAAGTCCATAAGTGATCAGATCACATCCGAAGTATAATCCTCAACGTGTAGCGACTAACAATACCGGTAATATGTTGGATAGGAAACCTTCTCCCGCTATGACATAACAATCATGCAGTCTGTTCATGGCTGAGGATTCTGAGTCATTTATTTAGTCGGGTCTTTGTGCGGCGCTCCTGAGGGGATTCAGAATGTCAGCGCGGTTATTAGCCCTTCAACATCAGTCACATTGTCATGCCACTCAGCACGATCATTACATTACACATTAGTCACACTGTCATGCCACTCAGTACAATCATTACCTTACAAATTAGTCACACTGTCATGCCAATCAGTACGATCATTACATTACACATTAGTCACAATGTCATGCCACTCAGTACAATCATTACCTTACACATTAGTCACACTGTCATGCCAATCAGTACGATCATTACCTTACACATTAGTCACACTGTCATGCCACTCAGCACAATCATTACCTTATGCATTAGTCACACTGTCATGCCACTCATCACGATCATTACCTTATACATTTGTCATACTGTCATGCCACTCAGTACAATCATTACCTTACACATTAGTCACACTGTCATGCCACTCAGCACGATCATTACCTTACACATTAGTCACACTGTCATGCCACTCAGCACGATAATTACATTACACATTAGTCTCACTGTCATGCCGCTTAGCACGATCATTACCTTACACATTAGTCACACTGTCATGCCACTCAGCACGATAATTACCTTACACATTAGTCACACTGTCATGCCACTTAGCACGATCATTACCTTACACATTAGTCATACTATCATACCACTCAGCACGATCATGACCTTACACATTAGTCACACTGTCATGCCACTCAGGACGATCAATACCTTACACATTAGTCACACTGTCATGCCACTCAGCACGATCATTACCTTACACATTAGTCACACCGTCATGCCACTCAGGACGATCATTACCTTACTCATTAGTTACACTGTCATGTCACTCAGGACGATCATTACCTTATAAATTAGCCACAATGGCATGCCACTCAGCACGATAATTACATTACACATTAATCACACTGTCATGCCACTTAGCACGATCATTACCTTACACATTAGTCACACTGTCATGCCACTTAGCACGATCATTACCTTACTCATTAGTCACACTGTCATGCCACTCAGCACGATCATTACCTTATACATTAGTCACAATGGCATGCCACTCAGCACGATCATTACCTTACACATTAGTCACACTGTCATGCCACTCAGCACGATCAATACCTTACACATTAGTCACAATATCATGCCACTCAGCACGATCAATACCATACACATTAGCCACAATATCATGCCACTCAGCACGATCAATACCTTACACATTAGACACAATATCATGCCACTCAGCACGATCAATACCATCAATATCTTATACATTAGTCACACTGTCATGCCACTCAATGCGATCATTATCTAACAGATCAGTGTGCACTGGCAAGAAAATGAAGCAGACTTTTGTCAAACTAAACTTTCACAGAAAGTCTAACTACTCTGGCTTTCTGCCGGATCTACTGAGTTAAGTGCTCTATGCACACCGTGGAAGTGTTTTTTTCTGGATTGGGTTTCGATATTTCGAATGCTGACGATGAATGATGATATTTAATGACGAAGGACAGTTCAGCTGCGCTCATCTTCGATGCCGCTTTGCCTTAAGTGTTTTGGCGTGGGCTGTGGCTACTGTTATGGGGACTGCAGCTGTCTTTCTTTCTTTGGATCCGTCAATGACATGAGTTTTAATTCGGATGATTCAACTGGCACGGGCGGTTGAGCAATTGCCAATTTTATTTCGTTTGCATTGATACCGGAACCATCAACTAACCATAACCATAACAGTCTAACCACTGCTGTCGAGACCAGCCGGTTGCGATCATAATCGGTATACCACTGAGGAAACACTTGTGTGTGTGTGTATATATATATATTTGTGTCTTAAAACGATGCTAATGTTTTAATTAAGGCCACAACTTCCATAGTAGTTAACGCTAAAGCACCGCTGTCTTCCTTCATAATTCTACCTCTACCAAGTGCCGTGAAGGCCTACAACTACCGCCCGTGCCGAAATAGCAAACCCATCTGTGTATATGGCTGTATAGCTCTCGAAAATCAAGGCCTGCCCTTTTGCATCAATGACCATGAGGGTTTTACTGTTTCCAGTTTCTGTCCTGAGCGAGGGCTACATGAAAGGACATGCATATGACATAAGTCATGGTATAGGACAATGTTGGTATAAATGCATGATGTTACAGAAGTACTAGATCACATTATTTGGAGGTGATGGTGCCAATACCCTTTCTCAGAGTTTGAAAACAATTGCTAATTTATCAGTCTGGTTCCAATTATCATTTAGTATGCACCATCGGTTGGAGTCAGACTGCGATTAAATCACATCAACAACAATGCTAAGTAAACGCATTAACGATTGCACCATTTTGAGTACTGGTGAGCCTTTGTAAGTAAATTACAATCCAGTTGTGCCATAATATTTTGGCTATCGAGGTGAGAACAGCTGATGAGGGATCCTCAATTGTGGTACATGACGATACAAAGAAATCATTATTTGCACTCCGTGTTGAAATGTTCACACTTTGGCTTCTTGAGAAGGAGCCAGGACATTTAAAAAGTCAATGCTTTCTACGGCTGCATAGGGGTTTAAGAACATACAGACCCGAGTCAGAAACACCACATGGCATTACAACGAGAACATCAACTTTATTTCCAGAAAAGTGATTACCTTAATTTCAAATAAAAATACATGTAATGAAATAAATTATCAACAACGGACACATATGTTACAAGTACGCTGGACATGTTATTACATGAGAAACAAAAGCATTGTTTTCTAGGTTGATTCTGCGTCCTGATCTGAGCTATTTGCTCACCCACTGGAAAAGACAAACAAACGACAATAATTATATAAACCTAAGCTTAGATTTCATTTTATATTTAGTCGTCATGCAAACATTGATGAGACTGACAAACTCAGTTATGGCTTTATTCGCTCTTTTATTTAAATATTTGTTGGTTCCCCCATTATTGTTACAATGTTTCTCAATATTTATAATGTTTTCTGTGCAGCAAGTGTTTGATTTTATGTTTTCATTGCTTAGCATCTTTAGTCCGTTTCTACCATCACATTTTGAAGAAAATACACTAACATGGAAACGGTGATTAGTTTTGATTTTTTTAAAATAAATATGGGGAAAACATAAATCATGGTTCAAATCCCTATTATCGTATACCGACTGTAATAAATGCATCGATAAGTTTATCTCTTAAAGAGCACAACATATGGCTAATGGTTTTTAGAATAGGAATCTATTGTGGAATACACCAGGTATAGGACATCACTATGCAACTTCTTCTACAGTGGATACAGAATTCCGGTTTCAAAATGTTGAAATAGAGCCTATTTTCAATCGACCTCTGCAGGATTTCCATATAGGGACTGATTAATGTCAGCTCAGCAATGCAGATTTCTGTGTTAAAGTAAACCCGATGTTCAACTTAAAGGATCCGCCCGGTGCTAAAAGTCGTGCACATGGCAGCGGGTTTCTTTGGCAAGTTAATTATTGTGAATGCCTGAGTCTTGAAGCTGATATTCGGTTTACGCCATTACATCGAGTGCTATTCAATGGTTGACGTTGGATTTGTTCTGCGCCAATTATTTACAAGTTACAGTTCGTTAATATGAACTTCTCCTGCCAAGTCAAATCAACGTTTCACTTTTAAGGATTTTGAGCCATTGCCACGGTGTTTCGTGCGTTTTTGGCTGCATTCCCTAGAGTGTCTCGGGCACATCGGGTTTGTGGGCGCATCCACTGTTGTGTGTGCTACGTCATCATGAGGGACGTTCGTATATCCCTAAATCGGCAATACGCTCGTAACATAGGGCGAGATGACTGTGTTTTGTTCTGTACTTTTTAGCCTTGCTGTGATTCCCCGATTCTCAAAACTGGATTGTACAGTATCTTCTTAAATTTTTTGAAACGATGCTTTTGCCTGAGCCATTCTGCATCTCACCTCTATTGTACATCTATCATCTGAGGTTAAAACCTCAGGTCAAGTAATTTTACCTACTACTGTATGCAGTTGATAGTACAACCTGCGGATGCCCTGCTGCCTTGTAGGTATGCTCGGGAGAGTGGAAGGCTAAGAGAAGGTACTCTGAAGAAAACAACCACACTGCCTTGTGGGGGAGACATTTTAGTCAAAGGCTAGCGGAGCTAACTTTGAACAACTGGATTGAAGGCAACAGAAACCACCGTCGCAATTTCTTTGTACAATCATGAATGATAATTATACCTAACCAATCTAATTTGAAGTAATAAGAGATAAGTATAGCATTCTACAGCGTTAATTTTCACTTACTTTTATGAAAATGTAATTTAATGTACCGGTGAATCTGCTACACGTCGATGTATTGTCAAGTACTTCTATAGCTCCAGAATTTACCCAATAATTAAAAGTTTATTTCATATCTATGGCATCATCATCATGCTTATTATCATCATGATCATCATCATCATCATCATCATCATCATGCAGACATCGTTATAATTAAACTTTAAGGAGTACTTTTGAGATGAGAGAAGAAAATTGTTCTACAAATAAGAACCGTTCTCTTTATCTATCAATGTTTTATGGCAACTTGAAACGATCAATAGAAACCGCCTTGTATAAAGAAGAGACGCAAATGCCAACATAGGACAAAAGTTATGTATTCATAATGTTGGCCGGACATTGAGAAAAACAATTATTTTTTTGGTGAGACTGCAGTGGGTTTTTGTGTATAAAGTTTAGAAGTTCAGAATGACTGCTGTTAATCACAAATGTTTAATCAGCTATTGCACACAAGTAACAGTATCCGCATTTTTACTGCTGAATATGCTCACAGAAACTCCCAGATGAACCAAGTTGCTACACAAGCAAGAGACTCTATACAAAAGAAGACATTTAATACAATGATTTTCCTTATGCTGAATGATACCTTCCAGGTGTGTTCTTCAACCTCCACAATGCGGCAGTTTCTGTTTCCCGAAAGGCAAATATATAACAACTGACTCAAGGAGCAATGAAAATAATCGTAAAGATATCTTAACAATGAGCCCAGTCTGGAATGTATTAAGAAAGATATTATTTTATTTGTTTTCCACTATCACGTCATTAATTACATCAAAATGAGTAAACTCTGAGAAATTTTAAAGCACCAAAGATTCAAAACTAAATATAAATATGTTCTGGTTTCGTGAGATAGAGTGATGGAGTTCATTTAAACCATTTGCGAGCATAAGAACCATGCATATTAACATATACATTTAGAGAGTGACACTGTGTATGCAGTCATGGTTCGCATGAACTGGAGCAATTCTGTTGAAGTACTTTATGTAACAACACGTAGAAGTATTTTATTACTTTGTCGATATATAACCAGTAAAATAAGAGTAAGAAAGTTGATTTTTTTTTTAATTTTTTCCCTTAGATTCTGTACTTGTAAAATGAAAAAAAGTGTATTATGGGTATGGGTATTATGGCTAATACAATCATCTGTTCCATGAGTTAAACATTCATAGCTATTGAATGCTTTATTTTCTATTTATATTATCCAAATGTACTGCACAACCCACATCATTTTCAAAATAAGAACATTATCAAAATAGTCATGGCCAAGAAACGTTCTGGAGCTGTGGTCAGTGATTTGATCTAAGGAGGGCAGGACTTTAGGCTCGATCCCATCGATGACGAATAGGTCTACCAACTTAAATGTTGACTAGACTTTATCTTGGAAAGAAAAAGGTACTGGCGTATTGCTGACTATATTAATTTTGTTAATGTGCAGATGCTAAAAAAATATGTGTAAGAATTACATTGTATTTATTCAACGCCATGGATGGCCAATTCGGTGCCCGCGGGCCACAAGTGGCCCGCGACGTCCTTTTTGTGGCTCGCGGCGGATAAAAAATATAATCAGGTTGCATTGAGCAAAATATCCTGGGTAAAATTGATTAAAAATTTGTTACATTAACTTCTACCGTGGAGAAAGTTAACTCAAATATTCCCTAGTAGACCTATGTTTAAAACTCGGAACACTCTACTAGTTAGTAACGTCGACTTCCCGTCATTCCCGGCCAATTCTTTTTTTTCCTTTTGATCATCCTGCGACCGACTTAAACAAAGGAATAAGCCAACGAATGGTTCTAGAGCCGACTCTGGTTCGGCGAGTTCAAACAGTTTCCTCCAAGAAATACTGTAAGTCACCCACCTCCTCCACCCCAACACATTCACCTCACAATTATTTTACCTTCAGTTTCTTTCTCTCCAAACCTCTTCTCATCAGTCAAAATTATATATCCGATCTGATCATTCTGAATTTGTCGAGTTACAGTGAACAGTTCCATTTTAACAGGAAACAGTGCTATTGTTGTAATCTGTGTTTTCATTGTCTGTTGCTTCGGTCGATGTATAATATGAACAATAAACGTCAATTAAATGAAAAAATCAGATTTTTTCATGAGAAATGGGAACATTATTTTTTATTTATCAACAATAAGGATAGCAAACCGCAGTGCCTTGTGTGTTTGCAAGTGTTGTCTGTAAATAAAGAGTATAATCTTAAACGACATTACACACAGCATCACACCACTAAATACAAGGACTACATTGGTACAATACGTTCTACACTTGTGTGCGATTTGAAGAAAAAGGTTAGTGCTCAGAAATATGTTTTTACTACATTAACAACAAAATAAACAAGTTCCTTAATGACATCGTTTGTTGTAAGCGCAGAGATAGCGACAATAAAAACAATCATTATGTGACGGTGACTTCGTAAATCGTTGTTCTATTAACATGGCGCGTGCATTTGGGGAAGAACAAATTGCCAGTCATTTTGAGAGCGTTCCACTATCAAAACAGACATTCACTAGAAGGGTTGACGAAATAACTTCTCATATATCTAGTAAATTATAGAGTGTCGTTACAAATTCCGCTTACTTTTCTCTGGTTTTGGATGAATCTACTGACATATCAGACACAGCACAACTTTTAATTTTCATAAGAACTGTTTCAAAAGACTTTATTATCAATGTAGAGCTATTAGCTTTAGATTCATTGCATAATACGACCAAAGGTCAAGAAATGTATAACTCAGTTATGAAAGTTGTTAACGGTATCGGTGACATAAACAGACTTTCAGCAATAGTGACAGATGGCGCTAAGTCAATGTGTGATACTCAAACAGGTCTAGTTGGATTATTAAGGAAGGCTGGAATCCATCGCCCAGCATTACACTGTATTATACACCAGGAGCCGCTGTGTGGCAAGATTCTAGACGTGGAACATGTTATGAAAACTGTAATAAAGTGTGTGAATTTAATAAAAGGCGGGAATCGGTCTTTGACACACCGACAGTTTATACATTTTCTATCAGAAGTTGAAGCGGAATATGGCGATTTGGTGCTCTACACACAAGTACGCTGTCTAAGCAGAGGGAATTGTTTGAGGCGGTTTTTTTCTTTGAGAAACGAGATAAAGCAGTTTTTAGAGAAACATGACACCAACAAAGATCAGAAAAATGTCTGATCCACATTTTAACAACTTATTGGCCTTTTTAACTGATATCACCCAGCACATGAATGAACCCAACGTGAAACTACAGGGACGTTCCCAAACAGTCTCAGATTTGGTCGGACACCTAGTTGGATTTATAAGTCAACTAAAAGTTTTTAGATTTACCCTGGCCAAAGAAAACTTCATTCATTTCCCTTTGTGCAAAGAATTGATTGAGGAGCGCTGTGACACTGATTTCAAATTTTCTATATTAATGTTAGACAAACTGTTGGAGCAATTCAATGAACGATTTTCTGACTTCAGTGATATACGACCAGAACTGGCATTGTTTAACAACCCTATGAAGTTTGACATTTTCCAACAACATGACACTTTTCAGTTGGAGTTTTGTAACCTCCAAAGTGACCCTTTTTCCAATAAATGATGGAGATAGGAGTTGACTTTTGGAAACTTGTGCCACAGGAAAAATATCCCGCATTGAGTGATTTCAGTTTGAAAATTACTTCTATGATCGGAAGCACATATATATGTGAATGCGCTTTTTCAACAATGAAGAAGATTAAATCGTCACAAAGAAACCGACTCACTGATGGCCACCTTCAGGATTTATTACGAATATCATCATCATCTTTACACATTGACTTTGATGAACTTGTTGCTGCACATGAACGTCCACATTGTTCTCATTAAGGTTTGTTACTTGTCAACTTTAAAATGACATTACTAAAACATGTTTGTTAAACAATATAAATAGCAAAGTTTATTAATTTTTATAAATCAACTAGGCATATTTAACTCTGTTGCAACAAAATGATTTATGTAAGCAAATAATGCCGATAGATAACACAAATATTACCTTAAAACAAATGATTAGTTTTTGTTATCAAATTAATACAATATAAGGTAACCATGAGTGGGTTACTGCTTTGAATTCTTTCTCATCGCGTTACTCGTTCACCGTTAACCGATTTATAGCATGTTACCATTCACTTACACAAGAGATCAACAATTTATAGTGGCAGTAGAATCTAGACGTGTGCCGTATCTGAAAGAAAAACGAAACAAATAACTGTATAGTCTCGTTCCTGTATAGTTCATTGACAGTAGGTGAAAAACTTTCTAAAATATACCACTGGGCAATATATTAACTTGAACACTTGCAAAATATGCCAGTGGCCACTATTAACTTGGACATTTACAAAATATACAAAATGCAAATGTTCGCTAAAATACTTTCAAAATATATATGTTTGCTAAAACACTTTTTATTATCATCATCATCATGCGCGTTACCGATTGGCATAGGCGATCATGTCCTTCCAGAATCTTCTATCCACAGTGCTTCGGGAAATCGGAGGAGGAGGGCATAATTACAGGTAACAAGAGAAAGGAAGACGTAGAAGAAAGTTTGTGCAAAACATCAAAGATAAACTTGGACTGACATTTGCAGAAGCTGGACATCTCGCGTAGGATAGAGGCAATTTCAGAGTAGTTGTCATGGGAACCTGGCTTAAATAAGGTCAACGATTAAAACATGCAAGATGAATAAATCTCTAACTCACCGCTGATGTTGAAAGGAGAATAAAAACTCCATTGTTAAGTCAATCCTACTATATGACTGTGAAACATGGAGAACAACAAAAATGACAATCATGAAGATACAGACATTCATTAATGGATGCTTCCGCAGAATAAAAGGATGGAAATGGCAGGACAAAATCACTACCAGAGAATTGTAGAAAAGTATCATTGAAACATAGTGGTTAAGGAAATACAGTGAAACGATGACACTGGTTAGAACAAACACTACGGAAGCCAACTGAGAGTATTACACAACGAGCCCTTTTTTGAATCCTTAGGAAAAAAGACAAAGAGGAATACAACATTTTTGTTGGAGAAGACAGATGGAAGCAGAGATGAAAATGATGGTGAAAAAATGGAATGAGCTTAAAAGAATGGCAATAAAAACATAACGGCTTGGGAAGTGTTTATTGAAGACCTGTGCTACATAGAGAGCTGAACGGTAGAAGAATAATGAAGATGATACAAGATCTACAAATCTTGTAAAAACAATTTAGCATGGCACAGTACTGGACAAAAGAAGGCAAGGCAGATAAAGAAAACGGTGAGAAGACAATATCAGATAATGTACAAAATTAACCTTCATCATATCTCAAAAAATCAAATCTTAATCGTGAAGGGGTTGCATGGATGTTGTGAAAACATATTCAAATTGATAAGAGTCACCTGATGATGAATGTTCATTTTGCATAGACATCATTGACAGAATATATTTATCGTGTCTTTCTAAACCCACTTTTCCTATAGGCTTCATTTGATTTTGATGGATGTTAAATGCTACCAGTAATTTTACAGGTTGGCTTTGAAATTATTGTTCGTTGTTTTCGTTTTCATAACATACAAAATAACATATTGTTTTATATTTATCAGTTTCATCGATTTATTTACATTCTATAAAAAGTATTACAATTTAAGTGCATTTAACTTCTGTTTTTAGTAATTTTAACTAAATTGAACTTAACGATGCATTAAAATGTAACGTATATTTCACGTATTTTGCGTACTTATTTGTCAAACATTCCTCTTTGAATCAATCGGCTTTTTTTTTTAAATTGCAAACAGATAACAACTGAAGTAGAACAAATAA
Source organism: Megaustenia siamemsis (assembly GCA_032433765.1). NCBI lineage: Eukaryota > Metazoa > Mollusca > Gastropoda > Stylommatophora > Ariophantidae > Megaustenia > Megaustenia siamemsis. The sequence continues at coordinate 70,156,555 of JAVIAB010000051.1, read as the reverse complement.
TAACTATATATAAGTAAGCAGAGACATGATCACCTACGCCAGCAGTCATGGTACTGTACTTGATGACTGATTATGATACATTTAAAATCCTGGGGAATCCACTCTTATATTTTAGAAATACGAAATGTAAATGTCTCTGAGAAAAGAATATCGTAGTCTCACATGTTTCATTAGCATCTTGAACGCAGTATCAGCATCGGTTAGGTTCAGAAATGCATCATCAGAGTAGTTTACTACAAGTGACAAGGTTAATTAAAAGGAAGATAACAAGTGTCAATATCATGATCGTCTTTTACTTTGTTTAACTAGCTTCAAAAATATCACATCAAACGTTTGTCTGTATTTAGAGCTCATCTTGTAATAGAGGAAAATGTTGACGCTTGAGTTGATTGACTGGAAACAAAATGCCATGGACCAAGCTGCATTAGCCATGTTCGTATATCGACCCTTAATGTTAAACTCTGGCTTGAGAATAAAGGTTGCCATGGAAATAATTGCACCAGGTATGTTACAGATAATGAGAACACTTGCTATCAACACGATCATCTTCACAGTTTTTCTTTCCTTCACTGAAGTAGATATTTTATTGTGTTGATCTTGAGTTGCTTCTTGACGCCATTCTGATGTTTGTCTCAATTTATGAACCAAAGCAAATGTAAAAATTATGACACCAAAAAATGAAGTAGCGCTAAGTAAGGCATGTAGTACATAACACAAACCCTGGACTTTAATTCTGCTGCTGGTAAAAATTATCCCCACAAGAGTTCGGTTTCTCGCTGGAACAAATCTCCAACCGAGGAAAGAAGTAGCGTACTCAGGAATGAGAGTTGCTATGTTGACAATGTAAATTACACAAATGATTATTGTAGTTCTCTTTGCAGTGATTATTTGTTTGACTTTGAGTGGCAACGCTATAGAAATAAACCTTTCCGCTGTAATATAAACTGTGATGAAGCTGGTAATTCGGCAGAAACAAATATGTGGCCATCCTGCTGTGAGGTACATGACCTCTACAGAGACCCATGTTACGTCATATACTGGGAGTTTTGGGCTCATTGAAATTGAAGTCCACTCCAAAGTAATTAGGCAAGAGAGATCAGATATTGCTAGTCCGAGAAATGCAATATTTGCGGTATTAGTAAATCCTTGTTTGTAAAATATAATGATGTTGATAATGTTTGCTACTATACCCAAAAAACCAACACTACCACATATAACTGTATAGTTAACAAACTCAAATATCTTCTTGTTTTCATAGCTAAGAATTATAGTTAAATCGTTCCCTACATCAACTTTAACTTCATTGTCAAAGTCAGAAGAGTTTGAAGGGCTGAAAATTATCTCCATTTTGAACATTAGGTTTCAAATTAAATTGTCTTAGTGAACTCTTATAAATTCTATACATCAGTTTTCATGTTTTTACATTCTTAATATTGAGTTTTATTGAGTCTTCTCAGTCATCAATTTTTGGCTATGTAAAGAGAATAGAACAACTGGTATATATTGTAACAACTGGGAAAATTGTAAGACGAAGAGATAGAGGAAAGCATAGAGAAAAAAATATAAAAAACAGCTTAAGAGAATGATTTGGCAAAAGCTCAACAAAAGAAATGATAAATAACTGTCGAGATCGAAAGTTGTGGAGAGACATGATCACCTAAGCCAGCAGCAGGCCCGGTACTTATTGATGATGAATATTGAGTTAGGGAAACATAAAGCAAGTGGTGAAGAATAGTGGCACCTCACCTACAAATACTTTCGATTAGTGCGGTGGCCTATTATTGCATTCCCCTACTAAATTGCCACGAATATTAATAATTAAAAGGTTATTAAGTTTAAAACTAATTACAGTGATGTTTTCTAATTTATCATCTATATACTTTTATCATCGAGGCAAAATATGTAAAGATACAGATATATCAAACATATAATTTTGTCGTTGAATCAAGTCGTAAATGTAACTAATCTACTCAATAACGTTTTGCTTTAGATGAAACTGGTTTTCAATCATGCTGTTATTACGTTCAACATTTCAATAAGCGGGCACATAATATTTCTTTCTCCTGGAACGACGCCAGAGATTAAAGCAGGAATTGATTGCATATTCACTTTAATATCAAACATGAGCTCTAAACACCGCCTAAAAGGTTCTTAGAAATAAATCATTGGTAATAATTAATCACAGCGGACAGCATGCTGTATAGCCGTGTGGTTAGTGAGTGAACACGACAGCTACAGAGAATAGATTGTGGTCCATCCTTACTGACAGCTTCTAGATACACTCACTCCTAAATGGATACTGGATGTTCCCTGGAAATTATTACGATCTTGCCAGAGACTGGCAACATTATCCATACAAATGTGCCATTATAATTGAAAAATATGACACTAATATCATGTTTTCCATACACCCGAAGGCTAGGAGGAATCCTTTAATTTACTTCAAATCTTCTGTAGTGTTATTACTGACTTTTCTTTGTGAAAATGTACAGGAAATTTATGAGTAAACAATTATGGGTATAGCTTGTATTTTAGTGGCGTATAGGGAATTTAATATTAGTGACCATCGTTTTTACAGATCTTTGGCACATGATTAGCTTAACGTTAAATTATAAAAATGATGTTAATTTAACGTAAATGCATAACTATTTTGTATTTAACGTTTGGCAAGCTACTTGCATAGCGCTATCAATAACCAATAATTAACAGTCTTTTTTAAAACTACATATGCAAGGCACATTTTGAATTAATTACACTTTAGGAGTTTAAGTCAATTGTTCTAAAACTAAAAACACGAGTATTTACCATAAAACCAATGTTTATCATAGATCATGAACATTGCGTATGGCGTCGGCATTTATAAAACACAAACACAATTATATTTATTTCCTAAAACAATGTACCCATATTTTTTATTTATTTTTTTAAAATGTCTGTCTAATACGGCAGGTATCCGAAGTCTAAATGCTACCTCGCATAGAAATGTGATGGTGGGGGTGTATTTGCTGTAATTGTAAGGGATATGGGACAAAAATACAGTGTGCTGGAATGTAAATGCCATAGTTGTATATACTTTTTAAGCACAAGTGATTTAGGTGTCAATATGAAAGGTTGACATTAAATGGACGTTTTAAATGTTGCTAACATGTGGCTCGTTTATTATTCTGTTAACATAATTTGTGTACGCGCAATTACATGTACAGATGTCATAGTCGGTGACATTTAATTATCTTAGAATGCCTTCACTTAATATACTTTTGTCATCTATTAAATCATTGTCGCTCTAGCTTTGAAACCTTTTTTTATCAAAGGAAAGTTAACAGTCACTTGTGTAATGGATGTTATTGAGGAGACGGCGGACAGATTTAGTTACATTGTATTAGAATGTCTACATTTTGTATCTTTTTTTAGTAATTCGTTGTCACTCTAGTTTTTTTAAATTCTAAAGTTGACATTCACTAATCTTGTCCATAACATTGTAAAGGAAATTGTGACAATTTTTATGAGAAAAACTATATTTATTTATATTTCCACAATGATCTATATTCATTCTTACATTGACAATGATGTGCATTATGCCACATGACTTGAATATTATGTTATCATTTTCAAACACTTCCTCATTGTTTCAACCATTTTCATGAAATAAATGTCGGTAGTTTTCATACGGAAGGTTACATTGATATGAGAATGAAACAGAATCTTACAAATTGTACGTGTGTTGCCTATAAAGTTATAAATAGCAGACAGAACATGGAGATAAGATGTTGTTGCTCTTCAATAAGAAATTAAACAATTCATCTTGGCTATATATATAAATCTTTCTCCTTCTTTGTCAATAGAGTAACAAATCTGAGTTTTATAGAAGATGGCAACACTTTGGTGGTGGAAGAAAAATATAAATTCTTTGAGTCAGCGAAGATTGCTACTTGTGTTATAAAGATGTACAAATCGTTTTTTTCACAACGGCTATACAGAATGTGCGACTTGAACTGACGCTATTTTAATTAACAACATGGCTTTCATGTCAAAATTCGATGAGTCAATAAACCGTCACCATTCTGTAGAATCCTGAATCAATCTTATTTCTTTCAATTGATAATTACTTATTATTTGTTATAGCACAATTGATGTCTAACCCGTTTTAAATATTATCCTAAATGCTGATATTCTGGTGTTTTTAGAAAATAGATTTCACTCTTAAAATAATGAGAAAAAAACTGTGTTTTGTTTAAAAATATTTTGATCTTGAACTATATCCTTTAATTCGCTTTGCTATATACGATGTGTTTCACTATTTCACTACTTGTGCACGATAAGGCGGTATATAGGATCAGAGATGATTTTTCTTTATTCATCATCGGCGTATCCATCACATCTCCATTCACAATGGGGCTTAGATACAGTTACGTCTTCACCGCTTGTAAATGGCCGAGACTGATGGTACATTTAGATATTCAATGTTAAATTAATTTTCTTAGAAAAACAGTCAAATTTGGTAAAACATAATTAAGTGTTACTGGTGACGTGTAGGTTTCTGTCAAATCATTGGAACATTTGAAGTCAACGCACTTTCAGTTTTCATTTGACTCTTGAATTAATCTAAAATAACACACAATGTAGCATGTCTGTCTTGTTCTAATCACAGACACGACAACCGACGTAATGGAAATAAGTCAAGGCAAAGAAATGCACATAAATGCATACAATTGGGAAGCTGCAGTGAAGCTAATTGTGAGGAGACATGAATAAAAAAATAGATGTAGAAAAAAAAAGAAAAAAACGATATGATTAAAGCTTCACGTAACAAGTGGACATCACAAACCAGAACAACGTTTCGACCCAATAGGCCTTCAACAGGAACAAACACACAACACACACACACATACATATGTAATTACAACAACAAATAAATAATTAAAAAAAATAATTCCGAACTAGAATGAGAAGATAAAAATAAGAATAAATGGTCTTCCCTAATACAAATAATCAGTTGTGAATATCTTTGACGTTGAAAGGCGTTGCCATTGAAAGTTATAACACGGCATAGATGCTGAACAGTAGACTACAATCATGATGTTCACTTACTTTAAGCGTAAGCGACGACTAATCATGTTCACAGTGGCACACGCTGAAAGGTTTTAATTCATTCATTTGAATAATAATAATAATATTTATCTTTTTTCAGATATTTCATAATCAGGTCACTGTGTAATTCTAGTTTATTTGCATATTGTTGTGTTCTGTTTATTCTTCCAGCAGAAGACTATCTGTGCCGCAACGCCGCTTTGATTGTGTGTTACCCGTCACCTTGGTAAAGCTGTCACCATAACGTTTTGTTTTCTTTCAGCCTTATCGGCAGCCTCAGAGTAAAAGTAAAGTGCCCCCGTCACGCCAAGTGTCGTATAGGGAAATATGGTGTTAGTGACCATATATTTTACAGACCTTCAGCACATGATTTTTGGGTTAATGTGGTCAGTATTACGCCCGTGCTGCTTTACTTTCCCAGAAAAAAATCCGGTGCCCATTTAATGCTGGGTGAACCCGGAAGCCGTCGGTTGGGATCGAACCGTTCCCCGTGTCCGTGGTAGTCCAGTTCACTAACCACTGAGCTATCGCGGCTCCCAGCCTCAGAGTAGTCTTGTATTTTCATTTCCTTAGTCCCTAAAGTATTCTTTTTTTAAAATAGTAATCAGATAGATGACAACACACAAACATAGCTGTGAAAAGCTATGGAAGCTTGATGGAAGCATACACAGAACTTCTTCCTAGGAAATACTGTCCAAGTGTTTGTAACCTTCTAGCAAACATAGTGACCGACACATAGATCGGAAGGCATGACGCATGCCACTTTACCATCTTGAGAGACGAAAACAAAATAAGACCTTATTAGTAATATCTCAGTCATGTGATTCATAGGCTTATTGTGCGATTGTCATCGCATTCAATCGTACCAGATTTCTTTGATAGGGCGATGAATATTGATTTTAGCAGGACGTATGGTATATAGCTATATCCGCTGTAGTAAATATCATTCAATATTTTTGTTATTAGATATCATTCAATATTTTTGTTATTATTTCTATTCCTGATACTATTTAATAACGAAAATATTGGGATATTACAATAGATTGAACAATATGCTTCATGTTAATCGATTTTAATAATTGTGTGTTGTTGCAAGTGCGATAAACAGTATGTTCTCTAATTGGCAACGCTTGGTATGCGGGTATACTATTAGAATATGCTTCTAAATTTGGTGATGATGAAGAAACGAGACATACAAGAGGTGGTATTATTGTTATAAGGTCTTGTTATCACAATAACAGTAATGAAAGTTGAACTCAAGAAAAGTTCATTATAAGAGATGGAGTCAACGACAAGCACAACAAACTGTGCCTACATTATTAATTGTCACAGAAATGACTTTGAGACTATTCTAGCTGAGGAGGGATTGAAGATGTTTATATATGTCCACATGGTAGCCATTTGTGGATTTGTTGATTTGTTTGGCATCTTAGCTAACACTATTAACATTATTCTATTTCTATAAATAAGGGTTCACTATTATTGTAAACATCTCATTTTCTTTCCGATCTGTGTTGTATGATTGTTATAGATTGGTCATCTATTTGCTTGAATCCTTCTTTTCCAATTTATTACGTCACCTGAGTAACTCTTGTACCTTACATGAGGGTGGTTACATCTTTGTTTCAGTCGATTCACCAGCTACATCGCATCTTATATTGCAGCAGAATGATGTATTTCTTTCGCGCTACCACTCAAAGTGAAACAAGTACTCACTTCAAAACGTACTTCAAAACACTGATCATTTGTCTGATTTATATAATCAACATAATATCAATCATTCCAGAATACGCTGCATGCTACCCTGATTGTAGATTTGTTCCGTCAATAAATATAATAAAATTGACTATGTATGCAAGTTAGCCAACCCATCAGAGATCGAGGAGATCAACGAGCTTTTATTTGCAGACGAAGAGGCACTAATACATGAAACAATACAATACACGACTTACAAGAACACTTAAACAAACTCAACAGCTTAGGCACAAAATACAACAAGAAATCAACATCAACAAATCAGAAGTCATGAATGTCGCCAAAAATAAACAGAACATCAACATAACAATAGAAGGCAAGAAACTAAAACAAGTAGAGGAATTAAAATACCTTGGAAGTTTAGTGATAAACGATAATTCACAAACAGCAGAGATAGAATCAAGATGCAACAAAGCTTCATTAAGTTAAGCCCTTAACTTACGACTGACTCAGCAGGTCGGTAAGGGATAAATGTTTTATGCTCTGAGAAATACACAGAAGATGGAGATAGATAAACATAAAGTAGCAACGATAAATATATGCGGGATAAAAAATAAAGAAGTCGAACTTATAGAAGAAATGACAAAAGGGAAAATTAAAATACTAGGATTAGCGGACACCGGAGTAAAATGACAACATTTAAAGAAAACACACATGAACTACACGAAAATATTCTCAGGAGTCGACAACTCAACATCTCAGGCACAAAATACAACATGAAAATCAACATCAACAAAACAGAAGTCATGAATGTCGCCAAAAATAAACAAAACATCAACATAACTATAGAAGGCAGACAATTAAAACAAGTAGAGGAATTCAAATACCTAGGAATTCTAATGACAAACGATAATAAAACGATAAAAAATAGCAGAGATAGAGTAAAGATGCAACAAATCTTGTCAAAATCATCGGACAGTTATCACCACTATTGTCCAACAAGGAAATAACCATGGAGGCAAACCGAGCACTATACAATACAATCTTCATCACAACGTTGTGCTACCAATGCCAGATCTGAACCCTAAATGCAAGAACAATAAGAAAAATAACCTCTACAGAGATGAAATGTGTTAGACGAATGATAGGAAACAGTTTGAGAGATAAGAACAGAAATGAAGAACTGAGAAAAAAGTTAGGAACAGCCCCCGCCATAGAATATATAAGGAAACAACAGATACAATGGTTTGGCCACGTGACATGGCAGAAAGAATAAAACACAACACAACGAGCCTTCAACAAACGTTGTGAGAATTACAGACAATGACCACAAAAAAGATGGGTTGATGTAATATTAGAAGCACTAGGAAACATAACAGCAGCAGAGGCGGACAGAAGAGCAAAAGACCGCAAATTATATCTGCCCTCGACGCTTAAAGGCAAATGAGGAAGGAAAGAAGTAGAAGAATAAATAGAACTCTCATGGGCATAGTTTTTACAGCAGCAGAACAGATATAGAGGGATTATGTTATATAATGGAAGCTGCGATAGCTCAGTGGCTAGTGAACTGGACTACAAAGGAGAGGAGGACGGGTTTGATCCTTTTCGACGGCTTCCGGGTTCATCATCATCATCATGTACCATACCGGTTAGCGTGGGCGATCATGTCCTTCCACAATCTTCTATCTGCAGTGCATCGTATCAGTTCTGTTGTTGACTGTTTTCCATGGCATGACACCAAGCTATCCAGTATTTTCTTTCTTTGTCGTCCGCGATCTCTCTTTCCTTTTATGTTGCCAGTTGTAACCAAGTATTCCAAATTTCCTTTTCTCTTGATATGCCCAAAAAAAACGTTGATTGCTTTTTTCTGATGTTTTTTTAAGAGTTCCCTTTTTGTGTTGGCATCTTTAAGAATTTCCTCATTGATCTTTTTAGCTATCCAGGGAACTTTTAAGATTCTTCTGAGAAATCCCATTTCTATGGCCTCTAATCGTCTTTTCCGGGTTCACCCAGCCTTAAATGGGTATCGGGTTCTTCTCTGGGAAAGGAAAGCGGTACGGGCGTAATACCGACCACATTATTCCACAAATCATGTGCCGAAGATCTATAAAAATTATTGTTAATAACACCATATTTCCTATACGCCACTTGGCGTGACGGGGCTCTTTACTTTTTTAAAATTTATAATCTATGCCTTATATAGTTCCACGTCGTTTTACATTCATAATTTTTACATTTGCTTTGATACACAAGCCAAGCAAACATGTCAGATTGACGGTAGGAGGCATCATCAAATGAAATACAGAAAGTGATTGAGTGCAAACAAGGAATGGAGAAAAGTGAAAATAATTGTGTTTATTGTCTTTATTCTTATTGAATGTAATATTCCATGTGTGATAATCTCTACGGCAACATTTCTTATTGGACATGATTTTAATATTAAAGGGAGATATGGATATACTGGTGCTGAACTATGGACAGTAGCAAATTGTTTCCAGTCCATGAACTCAAGTGTCAATATTTTTGTCTACCACAAGATAAACTAAAAATACAGATACATGTTATTGAGTTATTTGCGAGTCATTATCATTGCACTCCGAGCATGTCCATAGGTGCTGAGACCCATGTCACGTCCCGCAGTGTTCAGCGACTGACGACTCTAGGTCTGTGTTTGTTGATAAGTCTTCTTACATGCCCACTAAGTTTCTCATTTCTGGCTGTGCACATCTTAACTCCCATCTCTTTCATCCGTAGGAGTGACGTGGACTCATTATTATCGTAGCCCTGTGCTCTTCCCACATATCGGAGGGTATTTATAACAAACACAAATTTAATGATTTGATCGCCAAACCTTTATTATTGTTTAGAAAAGAGTAACATAACTGAACAGTTTCTTATTCTTGACATGGCGTTTGTTATTTATAGTGCACATTACGTTGATTGACAATGTTTAATGTATTAATTACTGCAACATTACTGTTAATGATAGTACACATTACACGACCGCACTGAAGGTTGCCTGCAATTTTCTTCCAGTTTTTCTATTTCCAGCTCTTGTGATGTAATGTTGATTCTCTAACAAGCATGCCCCGCAAGATTCGATCACACAGACAATTAGCGAACGATTAGAAAAAATAGAAGCGTTGTCGGGACAGAATGAACATCAAAATGTATCAGTGAGTCATTCTAATAACCGTATAGTGGTGGGGGTGGTAGGTGAGTGCGAGTATATTTCTTTCCGTGAAAATGACTAGTGGATGGAGTAAGAGCATCCTGAAACGGAGATAGGTAAAACACGTTGGACAGTCGCTGAAATGACTAAATCTGGATAGAGACGTCAGCGAATGAAATCTGACATCAGAAGGATTTAATGTAGGAAACCATCATCGTCCTGGCACATGGCTACGAAATCAAAGCAGTTGAGAAAAATTAAGAGGATTTGTAAACAACTCAAAGTGCGGTTGTACACGGTGATATTAATATTAGTGTGAATATTTGCACACAGCCATCTATAGATATACAAAAGCCTACGAGCTGACAGGAAATTCCCGGAAATCCTACAGCTAGCTTGATGTTTTTCCGAGTGCTAACACATACTTCTTTGTTCTATTATGCCCTATTATCGCCTCGGAAGTTCCCTATATAATAATATTTATTTATTATTATTTGTATCCAGTATATAACCACTGGAAACTACTATTTGTTCTGTTTCGTCCAATAAATGTTTGTCTGCAACACACGTATTCAGCCCTACTGGGAGATACTTGCATTAATAGGAAAGTAAAATATACAATTTATTTCCGGTCTGTGATCGTTACCCTATGCTATAGTCATTGAGAACGCCTTCGTGTAAGACACTGCTATAATAGCTAATTTTTTAGTTAGCTGCGTGGCAGTGTGCCAAGCGTTCGGCTTCTCGTGGCAAGGCGTGGTGCCAGGGAGTACAGGTTAAAACCCGCTTCGGACCATATATTGTTCTTCGTTTTTTTCTGTTGTTGTTTGTCTGTCAATTTTTCCGAGTGCTAACACATACTTCTTTGTTATATTATTCCCCACTGCCTGTGTCATCACGTTGACTATGAAATCTACACCTATCGAGCTTCTAGAAACAGTAAGATGCATACAAACTTTTCAAGATAGACGGAAAAATAAAATAATGCAACAAGCGGAGAAACACAAAAGGATCCCTAATCACCCCATTCACCAAAGAATAACCGGTCTCGGAAGACTAAAGAGGAGGCACTTCACGGCAATCTCCAAAATTTTGCCAACTAGCGATCAAGTACTCTCCAAAACAATGCCATCACCGATATCCCCATCCTGGATGACTCCCCACAGGAAATATAAAATACCAGAACTTAAGGAAGACATAATAGGAGTCATGAAAAAAGACACCCAAACAGACACAGGGAAAGCACATGGTAGAAAAATACATAGACAACAACTACCCACAGGACTGCTGGTCTCACATATACACCAATGGCTCTGCTACAAACACCACCAGAAATGGTGGAGGACGTATGCTCTTGAGGCTGAACAACCACGAAGCGATTACCAAATCAATAGATACTGGGACATTTTGAAACAACTATAAAGCAGAAACTGAAGCCCTTGAAGATGCTGCAAAACTAGTTATTGAGCACAGAAATAACATTCACAAGAAATTGGAGATACTGCCCGACGCACTGTCAATCCTAACAACTCTACCCCCCCCCCCCTCCCCCGAAACAGCGAGCTAAATACAGAACAACCCTAGACCAATTTTGCAATAACTTGCAGTGAATGTTCATCCAGTGGATACCATCCCACTGTAATATAAAAGGAAACGAATGCGCAGACAAGCTAGACTAGGAGGAAAGGATATTACCACAAGAGAATCATCTGGTCAGCTATGATGAAACCTAAGCCATCATCAAAGACCAGTATCATGAAAAATGGATCAAGAACGCCCAAATTACAACGAGAGGGTCGGATACCTCCAACAGGATTGCCTACAGTACACAGACCTGAGGATGACAATGTGTCCTACATCATCTCCCTGGAAGTGAAACTCTACGGGTCAACCGAATCACTGAAACAGACAGCTGCCTTCATAAGAGAGTCCGGAGTCCTAGTCTGAATGACCCATGAGTCGCAGAAGTAGATGATAAGCAACTAAGTGATATTCTAAGGTGCAAAACAACAGGTTTCAAATGGAATATTTCCCTCCATTGTTTTCTTTTTCAAGCTTCCTTTTCATTATCGGAATCATGACTTTGAAAAAGAAAATAACTTCTCAAAATAATCTACAGTCAACTTTTTTCCAAAGGAGACGCTAAATAAAGATTGATACAATGAAAAAATATAAATGGTCATCGTTTTGTGTTTGACTATCGCAACATCAATTTTTTTTATTTATTTCAACAGAATATGCACAAAATGCAGAATCAGAACAGTTCGGTTCAGTTAGAACAATTGATTACAATGAAAACACGCCCTGCCTCTTACATTGTGTAAATAAGTTTAACAGCATATCATCGAATGTTTGTCTGTATTTTGTACTCATCTTGTAATAGAGGAAAATGTTGACGCTGGAGTTGATGGACTGGAAGCATAGGGCTACTGACCAAGAAGCAATGCATATGTTGGTGTATTGACCCTTAACGTTAAATTCTGGTTTAACAATAAAGGTGGCCATGGCAATGGCAGCACCAGGTATGTAACAAATAATGAGACAAATTGCGATCAACACCACCATCTTCACTGTTTTTCTTTCCTTGACAGAAGTAGATATTTTCTTATGATGATCTTGCGTTGCTTCTTTCCTCCATTCCGAAGTTTGCCTCAGTTTGTGAACCAACGCAAATGTAAAAATTATGACAGCAAAGAACGAAGTAGCGCTAAGTAAGGAATGCAATACATAACATAGCCCATCGACATCATTTCTGTTGTTGGTATAAATTATGCCCACAAGGGTTCGGTTTTTTGCTGGGACAAATGTCCAATCAAGAGAGGAAGTAGCGTACTCAGGAATGAGAGTTACCAAGTTGACAATGTAAATTAAACATATGATTATTGTAGTTCTCTTTGCTGTGACTATTTGTTTGACTTTGAGTGGCAGCGCGATAGAAATGAACCTTTCTGCTGTAATATAAACTGTGATGTAGCTGGTGATTCGACAGAAACAAACGTGTGGCCACCCGGCTGTGAGAAGCATGACTTCTACAGGGACCCACGTGATGTCATATGCAGGGAAATTTGGATTCATGGCAAAAGAAGTCCACTCTAAAGCAATCAGACAACAGAGGTCAGAGATTGCTAGTGCCATAAACGCTATGTTGACGGTATTAGTAAAACCTTGTTTGTAGAATATAACGATATTGATGATGTTTGCTATAATCCCAAACAGAGCAACTGAACCACAAATAGCCACTAGATTAACAAACTCAAATATCTGTTTATCTTCGTCACTTAGAGAAATAGTTACAGCTTTGCGCACTACATCTCCATGCAAGTCATTCAAGTTAGCGTTCGGGACAGGAGACCTCGAATTGGTTAAAAGTGATCTCATGGTTCACTTCATGTATTAGTTGATCTCATAGTTCACATCATGTATTAATTGATCTCATGATTCACATCATGTGTTACTTTATCTCATGATTCACGTTATGTATTAGATGATCTCATGATTCACATCATGTGTTAGATGATTTCATGGTTCACATAATGTATTAGTTGATCTCATGGTTCATATCATGTATTAATTGATCTCATGGTTCTCATCATGTATTAGTTGATCTCATGATTCACATCATGCATTTATTTATCTGTTCTGTTCGGTTCATGGAATTAGCCCCATATCCAATCTACTCATATCCCATCTACCGGCAAAGCGCATTGGCAAAGTCAGTTGACAAGGTCGACTAACATGCACCCCTTACTGGTGTCATAGACGACAATTTCAAACGACTTCCATTGACAAGAGTGTGCATAATCACTACCGCGCACCAGTTTTATCGGAACCACAAAATTAAAACAAGCAAAGCAACTGAAACAGTTTTAACGACCATGTTAGTCTCTACATAAACAGGGCGCAATGCAGCCATTTTGCATTGTCGTTTATGGAGTTAAAAAGCTCGAACTTCAGTGCGAGTGAAGTTAGCTGCTTGCGCGATAATTTCAAGCGACAACACCGAAAAGAGAGTCCCCACAATAATTTTCATCTCCAGTTCATTAGAATAAATAGAAAAATACCAAAAAACCGTTTTAATGTTGACACTAAATAAAACGACCTGTGAGCATGGCCGCCATATTCCCGGAAGCATTATTAAACTAGCCATTGGAATCTGTCACTAAAATAAGGCTGGAGTTTTCATCTACTAATTTGCAGATCGCTTGAAACCAATAAAATAAAGCATCCTTTAATTAATTATTTATCGCTATTAATTCTGAAGTTGCCTGTACAAAAAATATTAAAAGTAAATGTTCCGATCTATTGACTCTTTATTATCGCGTTTAAATAGCGTTTAATGACAAAGGTCAGTGCAAATATAAGAAAAATGAAGACAAGCTCCTTCAACGTGCTTTATTAATACCATTAGCAAGAGAAGAAACAAGCGGGTATTTTTTTATTGTTATATTTTATTTAATAATAAACCAGGTTTTCATTCTATATGTCACTTATGTGGACTGGCTAGCTTCGGGCTGGATTGAATAAACGTACACTTTATTGCTAGACCATCATGCAACCACCGGCTATTTGACTTAGACCTAACAACTGCCCTACCGCCGATGAAATATAAATCATGAATAGCAATAATCATGACCAATTTCCTTTGAAAATAATTATAGCGTACCACAATATTAATGTTAGCTAACTCTAGTGTTAAAGTATGTGGCTCATCCATTACCAACATTTCTTCGTAATTAACGTTTGCTGAATGTAATAGGATAATTGTGACGTTCATAAATGTCCATTTTTATATGTTTCGCAACGATCTTTTGTCATGCTGCTTCCAATGCACCATAATTTCCCAATAATTAACAGTGAGTATTACTTACGTAACCATGACTGTATTATCACTTTCAATATTTTAGAATGTTAAAGCTATTTCGTTAAATTAAGCATAAGGTATTTATGATAAAAACTGGTAATAATCATATGTCATGAAAATAACATTGAGTCGTTTTCTATCTCGTGTAAAATTATCTTTACTGAACTAATAAATATGCAGCTTTAAACGAATAATTATCTATTATGACATGTATGCATATATTATTTATAGGGTCTGCCCTGAATACGGATGGGGTCCGAGGTGTTCTTTTCGATGTTCACAACGCGATTGCCACCAAATAAACACTACGCGTTATCATTTAAATTTCTTAATATTGTCAATATATTAATTCAACTAAAAATGATTTCTATCTTGGAGATGTTTCTTTCTTGCATTCACTCGGCGTCTAATAGACTAAAGGAGTATATAGACCCCTTCGAGGTTCACCACCAGGAAAAGTTACTAAGCAATCGTAGATGAGATGTGTTGTGGTTTACAGGAAATCGATACAATTGTACTTTCCGAACTAACACATTAGTCTTCAACATGGTTCCTTTGAGAAGCGGGTTGCCTTCTCACTCACTCATTTCACAAGACTAATCTGTTGCTAACGGCACAGCGACTAGGTGGAGAAGAATCTGTATAAATCTGATTCAAGAATGGTAACAAGTAATTGAGTTTTGATTACAGATGGAAACTTCCGAGGTGTGATAGAGACATAAATATATAAAGGCACACGTTACATTCGGATCGCGACCAAGCACAAAGAACAAAGGAAGTCAGAATCAACATTTGAACCCATTCCTATCGATGCCGGGCTTTGTTCTTCGTCACACTTTCAGTTCTTTATCTTTAAAAAAAATGACAATTTGCTGAGACGCCATTCGTACACGTCATCATCACGTGACTAAAGCTTTAAAATGAAACACCAATTCAGGAATTAATTTATATCAATAACTGTAACTTGAGTTTCCTATTATCAAGCACAACCTGCACACATGTTGATGCAATCCAATGATTTTGACGATGATGTGCAATGAATTACCATACAGCAATGGACCCTCTCCATGGTTATAACAAGCTGGGAATGTGTCGAAGAGCAGGTTTCTAAGGACAAGACGTGGTATCTATGGGAACTCTTTCAAATCATGATTCGAGCTGTCTGTTGGACTCAGTGCTTTCTGTTGTTGTTTGTGGATTTATCCGAATTCGCCGTAAGATTACCCGGGGCATTGTGTTTTTATGTATTGTTCTAATTCTTCGATCCTAACGGAAACAGCTATGGGTCGTTGACCGCTTTCAGTTCTATTTCTGTTCTGGCTCAGACATGATGTGCCCGCTAGGCCCAGATGCATTGGGTACAAATTAGTGGATGTTTTACAGGGGAACAGAAATAACATTGTAGTAAAGCTAGTGAGCTGGGTACGAGGTGAACACAGTGTGTTGTCACAGCTTCGGAAAGGACGATAATAGAAAGCAATAACTCGTCGACCTATATGCGGTCTTCCACAGAAGATAAAAGAAAAACATGGAACTAGGATCCACCCACACTATGGAAAGTGACTTAAATTATTGCCTTATAACTTATATATTATGTAACTCCCAGTAGAATCTCAGTCGTCACTCCGAAAGAGGGCACCGTAGATGACCATGAGCAACAAGAACAGAGAAGGTAGTTAGAAATATAAGCCCCGCCGCTATCCGATAAACAATGTTTAGTAAGGGGGTCACAAAAATGTGCATCTAAAATAAAAAGAGAAAATAAAAGTATACAAATACAACTGTGCTCAATGATATTAATATGTGTGTTGATTTGATAGGTTGTCTGGGGTTGCTGAGATTGTCCTTCATGTACGCTCCCCTAGTTAAAAGCCTCTTTAGCTTCTGTTATTTTTGTTTCACTTTTCTGTGCCCCCTTCTGAGTTACCATTAATCGCTGGATAGCTTTCTGGGTTGTTACTTCATACTACCTTCCCCCGTATTGGCTCGTCTCTCGCGGTCATTTTGTGTTACCATTTTGGGGGTGAGAACTAGTATCCAATTGGCAGTTAAGGTTCTGGATTTTATGTGCATAAATTAAAGTGATCTCCCCTTAGTTAGCGTCACAACAAAAGCTGCGGTGGTTTTCAAATAATAAAAATTGTCTATGTGGTCATCAATGTAATCACTAATGCAATTTATTTTATTTTTGAGTTAGGGCAACGGTTTTGGTTTGGTTGGGAAACATAGGACTTTACCTTCACGTTGTTTCTCTTTTCTCTAAAATTATGGGTCTTCTAATGACAGATTAGAGAACTACTAAATAAAGTGCAATCTCACTCAAGGAGAAGACGTTACTCTTCCGAACTGAAATAATGTATGTCCTTAAACTAGGACTTTACCAAGATTAAAAAAATATATATATTCTTTTTTCCCCTCTTTATACACATTACTTTAGTTATTTGCTATTTTTGTTTCTAGATCAACGCTTCTTTCGTAAAGGTCGGTAATAAAATACAGTTCAATATATAGACATACCTTGGGTATTCACACTTGTAAAACAATAATCAGTGATAATTCCTAGTCTGGAATCCATGCAGGGTGAGTATGAACACAATAACAGACAATCCACGTAAGAAAGAATAACTGAACTCAAAAGCAGAGACACGCTATTCATTTAAATCTGCTGACCTTAGAGACAGATCTATTGACTAACATCTGCTACTTTCAAGGACGCCAGGAGGAAATCTACACAGGGCTAGGGAATGAATCCAGCACAAATGCGTACTGAAATGGATGCACTTATTCATCATCATCAAGTACCGGGCATACTGGCGTAGGTGATCATGTCTCTCCGCAACTTTCGATCTCGGCAGCTATTTATCATTTCTGTTGTTGACCTTCTGCCAAACCATTCTCTTAAGCTGTCTGTAATTTTTTCTCTTTGCTTCCCTCTATCTCTTCGTCCCTCAATTGTTCCAGTTGTTACAATATATTCCAGTTGTTCTCTTCTCATTACATGGCCAAAAAATGATGATTATTTCTTCCTAATATTGGAAATTAGCTCTCTTTTTGCTTTGACCTCTCTCAGAGCATCTTCATTACTCTTCTTAGCTGTCCATGGTACTCTCAACATTCTTCTGTAAAACCACATTTCTATAGACTCCAGTGATTTTCTTGTCTGTTGTCATATTGTCCATGATTCGCATCCATATGCACTTATTAGCACAGTATAAAACATAATGCAACGCAAGTTCCTTTACGATTTTCATCGTCTACTGCACGTATCATACGATCAAGGAAAGTAGTCAGGACGAAAGACTTGATACCAGCAAACTGATTTAACGAAATAGTGTTTACGATGGTTAGACAAGACTACTGTGTTCATTTATAAGCTGACCACGGCTGCAGTTACATTTTCAGTGCCATTGTCATGAGTTGATACTAATCTGCTGTATTATTTGTGGAGTATTTTTTTTTAGTGTAGCCTTTCTACTGAACTGATAGTAATCATCATTGTTTGTCTGCCAGTGTTCTGTAAAATAAATTGTTTTCTTCTTACTGCTGCTGATAAAGCTCTGATGCAGCAAGTATGACATATACATCCAAATGAGATCGTTCTCATCCTTCCTTTTGATAATGTATCAAAGTAAAAAAAAACATTTGCATCAACAATTTTGAAAAATGAGTTGGGGTTCGCTGGAATATAACTCTTTCACAATTCAAGCATAAAGAGCCATTGTCTTCTCTCTCTGGAAATGTTTACCGTTTTCTATCACATACCAACTCGTGGTCTGTTTTGTCAAGACCATGACTGAAGATGTGGTTTACTCACATTTGTGGAATTGTTGTTGTATTTATATAAGTATATTATATTATTCTATATTAATAGAATTGAACACTATTATTATATATTTATAAAACTATACTATATTATTATATATTTATACACGTATAATATATTATTATATATTTATAAAAGTATACTATATTGTTATATATTTATAAAAGTATACTATATTATTATATATTTATACACGTATACTATATTGTTATATATTTATGCACGTAAAATATAGCATTATTTTATGCCGCAAAACATTAAATCAATATTTGCTTTATTTACTGATTAATATCTTTCATAGTATTTTCCGAATTGGACTCACTACATTGATCACATCATCTTCAGTTTTGCACTTATTACATGCCTGCCTTTCAAGAACTATAAACTGGAGTATGGTGATGGGTGTGACACACGCATGAGAAAACCAAACAGTTTGATGAACATCTTTGTCTCTAGGTCTTTACTTATTGAAAGTTCTTGTCAGTGTGAAGACGTATGTTCATCAAGGAGAAGGTTCGATTGCTCAAACTAGCAAAGAACTTGTTGGTACTTTTAATAGCTGCAGTGGTGCTTTATATATTATCTTCTTTGTCAGAATTTCACAAAAACCCTTACAGTCTGTCATGAGAATTTACATCACTACTATAAACTCTATATTGCTGTCTGAGCGAATGTAATATTTTTTTTCCCTGAAAAATGCGCACCAAACAAGTCATAATACAATACGTTTGCATATGCGGTCACATGCATTGCTTATTAGGCATGAGTAGGTTTGTTATTTTATTTGTCATTTCAAGCTGTCTTCTTCTGAATTCTACAGTTATTCGACGGTTTATGTGCTGGTGTTTATTTTACAATTATTCGATGGTTTATGTGCTGACATATCTTGGGTCACTCATAACAAACAATTGAAAGACTATCAAGGAAATAACATATGCCATATTTTAAGTGGTTTATTTTCCCCATAGTAACATACGGCTGTAACACACAGATATTTTATCAGATCTGCTTAAAATTAAATTAAATGTTTTGAATGCAAGTGTTACAGAAGAATACGCCTACACAGGGACAGTGAATAACTTGATTTAATATAAATATGAGTTTAGTTTTGTTTAGTTTAGTTCAGTTTAGTTTAATTCAGTTTAGTTTAGTTCAGTTCAGTTCAGTGCAGTTCAGTTCAGTTCAATTCAGTTCATTTCCGTTCAGTTCAGTTCAGTTTACTTTAGTTTAGTTTAGTTTAGTTTAGTTTAGTTTAGTTTGGTTTGGTTCAGTTTAGTTCAGTTCAGTTCAATTCAGTTTAGTTTAGTTTAGTTTAGTTTAGTTTAGTTTAGTTTAGTTTAGTTTAGTTTAGTTTAGTTTAGTTTAGTTTAGTTTAGTCGACAAGTTATTTTCGTTTCAAATCGACAAGTCCATAAGTGCTCAGAACTACTCCTAAGCATATCCCTCAACGTGTAGCGACTAACGACACTTAGGTTGTGTTGCTTGACAAGTCTTCTTTGGATTTCTACACAGCGCTCTTGTTTGTCACCTCCAACCTTGAAATTATATTCATCAAGCCTGTTTATCGCTGCGGATTCTGGGACATTTTTTTGAGTTGGTTTTTGTCCAGCGTCCCTGAAGATATAAATTCGTGGACATGAAATTACACATCCTCCGAAGTAAATAACATAAACATGAGAAAGACAGAAGCCATGATTCATGACACTTTTGCATATCGACGGTATTAAGCGCATCGATCAGTTTACATCTTAAAGAATGCAACTATTACGTAATAATTATTAGACTATGATCTATTTACTGTAGCATTGTCCCATCTTGTGCGGTATTTACTTTATTACTTCTCTCTATTAAAAAAATATTGACAGATATAGAAACATTCTGGATAATCAAGGGAATATCCAATACGTAAAATAGCACAGAACAGTATAAAAGACATAAACTAATAGAGAGAAAAGACAAATTACGAAGTTTCGGCAACAGTCTTCATCAGGTACAAAACAACACAATGTCCGAAGTAATAAATTAAGCACACAAGTTAAACACAATCTCAAAATTAAAATGGCAGAACTATAGACAAAATATAGGTGCCCGGGGGTCACATGATAACTTGATCACATTCATAAAAGTATGCCCAAACAAAACATCAATTTTCTCAGACACTATTTGGCATTATGTCGTCATTTTTATCATGTTGTCTTAGATTCTCCAAGACATTTAAGAAATTGTAAAGATTAAGTCCAAAGGCAGAGTGAACTTTCCCAATATGAGTATTTCTTATATAACTTGTGTATCAGAACATTTCTAGAAAGGACAAGAGGTCGGGTTCGGTCCTGATCGACAGCTTCCGGGTTCACCCAGCCTTAAACGGGAACCGGATTTTTATCTGGGAAAGTGAAGCAGCACGGGCGTAATACCGACCACATTATCCCAAAAACCATGTACCGAAGGTCTATAAAATTTATGGTCACGAATACCATATTCCCTAAACTCCACTTGGCGTGACGGAGCTCTTTATTATTTTACTTACACATCACATATTACAATGTCACAGTGATTCACTCTATTTTATCTTCAGGTATGGGTAATGCTGTCTGCGCCTGTTATCATCATGCTCTTTGAGACTACGTGATTGTTTTTTTTTCACTTGAGGAGCATTCCTTGCACTGGGAAACATATTGAAATCTAAGGAAATTAGGTTAAATACAAAAATACAAATTTTCAACTCCAATGTCAAGTAAATCCTATTATATGGCTGTGAAACATGGAGAACAACAAAAATGACAATCATACAACAAGAAAGATTCCAGAAAGATTTATTTCGTTCGCGCTACTACTCAAAGTGAAACAAGTATTCACTTCAAAACGGACACCACTGATCATTTGTCTGATTTATATAATCAACATACTATCAATTCCAGAATATGCTACATGCTACACCGGTTGTAGATTTGTAGGTTGTAGATGTGTTAAATAGAATAAAATGGACTATATATGCAAGTTAGCCAACCCATTAGAGACAGAGGAGATCCGCAAGCTTTTATTTGCAGACGATCAGGCACTAATACATGAAATAATAGAAGACCTACAAGAACATTTAAACAAACCCAACAGCTCAGGCACAAAAAACGACATGAAAATCGACATCAACAAAACATAAGTCATGAATGTCGCCACAATTAAATAGAACATCATCATAATTATAGAGAGCAGGCAATTAAAACAAGTAGAGGAATTCAAATACATTGGAAGTTTAGTGATAATCGATAATTCACAAACAGCAGAGATAGAATCAAGAAGCAACAAAGTTTGTCAAATCATTGTACAGTTATCACCACTATTGCCCAACAAGGAAATAACTAAATAAGGAGGCAAAACGGGCATTCTACAATACAATCTTCATCCCAACGTTGTGCTACCAATGCCAGACCTGGACCCTAAATGCAAGAACAATAAGAAAAGTAACCTCTACTGAGATGAAATGTATTAGACGAATGACAGGAAACAGCATGAGAGATAAGATCAGAAATGAAGAACTGAGAAAAAAGCTATAAATAGCCCCCGCCATAAAATATATAAAGAAACAAGAGATAAAATAGTTTGGCCACGTGACAAGGCAGAAAGATCAAAACACAACACAACGAGCCTTTAACGAACGTAGTAATTATACCAAACCTAATGTCGACCACGAAAAAGATGGATGGATGTAATATTAGAAGAACTAGGAAACATAACAGCAGCAAAGGCGAACAGAAGAGCAAAAGACCGCAGATTGTATCTCCCTTAGACGCTGAAAGCCAAATGAGGAAGGAAAGAAGAATAAGATTAAGTAGACCTCTCACGGGCATCGTTTTTTTACAGCAGCAGAGCAGATATATAGGGATTATGTGTTATAATGGAAGCTGCGATAGCTCAGTGGCTAGTGAACTAGACTACAAAGGACAGGAAGTCGAGTTCATTACCGGTCGACGGCTTCCGGGTTCACCCAGCCTTAAACAGGTACCGGATTCTTCTCTGAGAAAGTAAAACGGCACGGGCGTAATACCGACCACATTACCCCAAAAATCAAGCGCTGAAGGTCTAATCAAATTATGGTTACTAACATTATGTTTCCTATACGCCACTTGGCGTGATGGGGGCTCTTTACTTTACATTTTTTATGTTTATAATCCATGCACTATATAGTTCAACGTCTTTTTACATTCATAATTTTTACATTTGCTTTGATACACAAGCCAAGATACATGTCAGAATAGCGTTGAAGGCATCATCAAATGAAATACAGAAAGTGTTTGAGTGCAAACCAGGAATGGAGAAAAGTGAAAATAATTGTGTTTATTGTCTGTATTCTCATTGTATGTAATATTCCATGTGTGATAATCTCTACGGCAACATTTCTTATCGGACATGATTTTAATACTAAAGGGAGATATGGATATATTGGTGCTGGACTACGGACAGTAGCAAATTGTTTCCAGTCCATCAACTCAAATTTCAATATTTTTGTCTACCACAAGATAAGCTAGGAATACAGACACATGTTATTGGGTTATTGAGCTATTTGCGAGTGATTATCATTGCACTCCGATCCGAACATGTCCATAGGTGCTCAGATCCCCTCCTCAGCAAGTCCCGCAGTGTTCAGCGACTGACGACTTCAGTTCTGTGGTTGTTGACAATTCTTATACGTCCACTACGTTTATAGTTTCTGGCTGTGCCCATCTTAACTCCCATCTCTTTCATGTGAAGGAGTGACGTGAACTCATTATTATCGTTACCCTGTGCTCTTTCCACATCTCGGAGGGCATTTATGACAAACACAAATTTAACGATTTGATCGTCAAACCTGTATTATTGTTTAGAAAAGAGGAACATAACTGAAACCCTTTCTTACTCTTGACATGGGGTTTGTTATTTATAGTGCACAGTGCGTTGATTGACAATGTTTAATGAGTTAATTACTGTAACATTACTGTTAATGATATTACAAATTACACGACCGTGCGGAAGGTTGCCTGTAATTTTCTTGCAGATTTTCTATTTCCAGCTCTTGTGTTGTGAGTGTTCATTCTCTAACAAGCATACCCCGCAAGATTCGATCACACAGACAACTAACGAACGATTAGAAAAAAAGTGAAGAGTCGTCTAGAGAGAACGAACATCAAAATGTATCAGTGAGACATTCTAATAACCGCATAGTGGTGGGGGTGGTAAGAATGTGGAGTATATTTCTTTCCGTGAAAATGACTAGCGGATGGAGTAAGAGCATTCTAAAACGGAGATAGGTAAAACACGATGGAGAGTCGCTGAAAAGACTGAATCTGGATAGAGACGTCGACGAATGAAATCTGACATCAGAGGGATTTAATGTAGGAAACCATCATCGTCCTGGCAGATGGCTATGAAATCTAAGCAGCTGAGAAAAAAGAAGAGGATTTGTAAACAACACAAAGTGTGGTTGTATACGGTGATATTAATATATAGTGTGAATATTTGCACACATCTATCTATAGAAAAGCATACGGGCTGACAGGAAATTCCCGTAAAACCTACAGCTATAATAGCTTGATGTTTTCTGCTTTGCAAGCAAGGGAGCTTGTAGGTAGAGAGACGTCAGTTGCTTCTATAGCTAATAATTTCACGCTAGTTGGAGGGTTTTCTGGTTTTATTTTCTGTCCTCTGGCCTTTGTAAATCTATAGATGGCTTCTTTGCCCAATCTGTTTGTGCTGTTTTGTGATTATCGCTCTTACGATTTTTCCCAATTTCGCCTCTATACCCTCTATCATTTGAGATCCTTCTTTCTATGACCCAGTCCTATATCTTTGTTTGCCTTGATAGTGGCTTTGATAATTACTGTTCACTACTCTCCACTCCTGCTTTTTACTTTCTTGTTCATTCTGTATCAACCGCGTATGCAGTAAGGACTGATATTGTTCTCAAGTTTATAAAAGGTGGTAACTTTCTATGGCGAGGTTAAATCTGAGTGCAATTTTCGTGTTCTGTGTGTTCCGTTTCTGATCTGTTTTTATTCCTGAGGATGGTCTTATGTGAGGCCGAATTGTGGGGTTTTTTTTTTTGCATTGTTCTTTGCATAATAATGTTACACTACATTTTATTAGTTTTGCTTCGTTGCTTACTTGACAGCTTGACCGCAGCATCACAATTCTTTGTCTTTTTCTACCGTTTCTGGGTTATGTCTGTACTGTCATATTCTTCTCTTCCAGTCGCGACTTGGTGGTAAGAGCTGTGTGGTTTTAGTCATTATCATGTTAAATGTGCACCCATTTTGTGCAATTCATCATGTGGAGCTTTCTGTGGTCCACTTTTAGGTGAATTGAATTTTTTTTTTAAATCTTCTTGAGATTAAACAAATAACCACATGTTTACTCCTTGGCGACTGTACTGGGTAATCAGTTAAGAAAGTTCTCCCAAAATCTCCTCTCCTGTCCTTCTCCATATACTTCAAGCCTCAGGAATTGAAACAATTTCGCAATGTTTTGTTTGTTGTCATTATGTAAGTGCATTATTATAGATATACAAATCTTTCAATGTCATTGTAAAATTATTACTGTTAGTAATAGTCATAATACAGAAAAAAATAACAACACACAATGTTTTCAATTTATGTATTCGCATTTTATGAAAATATTCTTCTTATAAAAAAATATTTAAAAGAATGTGAAAATGTTACCATTGACCTAGAGCAAGAATGTTACTTCAAATATCATTTTATTGGTAAACTTAGAGTTAGGAAATGTGTTGTTGGCTCTTCAAATATATAGGTACTGATGTGGTGTGGAGGAAACTCTTTACCTTTAAGTTAAACCCGTATTTACTATTCAGAATAAATTGCGTATAATAACAAATTGTTGGGAACAAATACAAAAACATTAATACAATTCAAATTACTTTCCTTTAATTAATTAACAATTATCAACAATTTTTTAAATAATACAATATACAAACATGTCTTCTGCCAGTCTCTTTATTTTTCATCAACCAGTAGATAAGTCTTGGTTCGACCACACGTTGAGTGATATGAAGGCCATCAAGAGAGTAATGGAGATCACATGCTGGGCGGCAGATCATCGACCGGGCCAGACTCAAAAGCATGTTCCAAGTTTAGTTCCATTTTGATAATAACAACAATATGACTACTACTGGTGTATGAGGTTAGCTCAAGTACTGTGGAACTAATCTAGGACATAATTAAAGTATGATACATGTAGATCTGTGTTGTTGTCAGGTGAAGTTGGTTATCCTGACCCAGTCAGTCAGGGAGTAAATCTGGCAAGGCCACACTAGCAGTTATGTTGAAAGACCAGACTAATTCCTGTAGCAAAGTTCTATATAAACAATTTCCTAAAACAGCAAACAGCAGATCAGTAAGAAATAATTTTAACGTTCCGCTAAATTACGAACCACAGAGACAGACAATGAATCCAAAGTAAACATCATCGACATATAGGGAAATATTACAAAGAAGTGGAGTTTATTGGAGAAATAAGTAAAGGGGGTGGGGTGGGAATTAAAATACTAAAAAGAGCAGACGGGAGAGTAAGAATATAAGAAGTGAAGCACACGAACTGTGCGAGGATATTAACGGTAGTTGGTGTCACACAAGAAAAAAACCACGGAATGACTTTCTCAGAGATCCAGTCCAGGCAAACATTGTTCTAGAAATAAAAGAAAATCATCCAGAATTATCGTAACCAGACCACTAGAAGAAGACTAATAAACAACTTATGCACGGTGTAATAATATCGAAAACGATGGTGAAGTATTCCACGAGACAATAAATCAAAATGTTAACAAGACAGACAAGAGCGACATGTTAGTGATATGAGACTTTAACGGAAGGATTGGGAAAAGTAACAATGAGGAGATAGATACGACATATGAAAGACATGAGAATATAAATAAATTGTTGAATTTATGTAGTCCAAAGTATGTGTACATTATCAACATGTTCTTCAAAAACAGAGTCACAAATATACACCTGGTAGAAAGTGGAACGACTCAACATGAAGATGACAAATTCATTTTATAATAGCAAAAACACAGAACAAGAAATGCTACAGATGAAATGTAAGTACAGTAAGAGCCCCGTCATGCCAAGTGGCGTATAGGGAATATGGTGTTAGTGACCATCATTTTTACAGATTTTCGGCACTTGATTTTTGGGGTAATGTCGTCGGTATTATGCCCGTGCCGTTTTATTTTCCCAGACACAATCCAGTACCCATTTAAAGCTGGGTGAACCCGGAAGCCGTCGGTCAGCATCGAACCCGAATTCTTGTCCATTGTAGTCCAGTTCACTAATCACTGAGCTATCGCGGCTCCCTGTTACAGATTATCTATCTATTGCCCGTTCGAGCCGTAGCCGGCCCATAGGGCGTAAACCAAGATACCCCTCTTATCTGAATTTTTGCTCTAGCATTTATCAATTCGTTTAAAGATATTTTATCAAATCTCGCCATTTGTCTCTGTTCTGTGCAAGCAGTTCTATCTCATTGAGGGAGCCGAATCCTGCTGCTCTTGCCTCTCTCATCAATGTTCTTCTCAGTGTCTCTCTGGGTCTTCCTCTTTTTCTCTTACCTGTTGTTTCCCATATGAGGGCTTGCTTTGCTATTCGTTTATTATCTCTTCTCATCACATGTCCAACATATGACCATCGTCTTTTCTTTATTACTGAAGATATTAGTGGTTGATTGGCGATTTCTCTAATTTCCTCGTTTGTTTTGAATTCGTTCCATTCTATACCAAGTATTTTCCTTAGACATTTATTTTCGAATGCGTTCAACTTTGTTTCTATATCTCTTGTTGTTTTCCAGCTTTCACACGCATACGTAAGGGTTGATAGTACATTTGATTTGAATAGCCTAAGTTTTGTGTTTGTGCTAATGAGTTTTGATTTCCACAACTTTTCAAGGCTTCTGAAAGACATTGCTGCTTTAGCTTTTCTGATTCTAATTTCTTTGCTTGTATCCCCTTCTCGATCAATGTCACTTCCAGGATAGATAAAGTGATCGATCTCTTCCACTGGTTTGTTTTCCATGTATATTTTGTCACCTGTTGGAATTAAACTTTTCATGACTTTAGTCTTTTCATGATTGATCTCAAGCCCAATTTGCAGATGATAGAGACCATAAAATGGCAATGATCAAACCTAGAAATGCGGTAATAAAAAAGGAAGATACACACAAACAAAAGAAACAACGAGAATAGAAAATACATATAAAACAACTAAAAGATGATAAATCACTGAACACTCTGAAAAGAAAAAATAAAACCAGAAAAGGATTTCCTGAAAATTCATAACGAAGTAAACACGGTTTAAGAATACTGGAAATAGTTTAAGAAAACAGTAATCAACGTCTCAACAATAGTCTATGAAGAAAAATGAAAGAAGTTGTTGAAAAAAAGAAGAAACTTTTTAAAAACTTGAAGGAGATGAAAAAAAAAGAAAGAAAAAAAAAGAAGAAAAAATATGCATTATCGCGGAAAGCAAATTTAAAATTTTCACCAATGAAACAGAAGTATATTTGAATAAATTTCTGTCAAAATTTACGCAGGTGGGTATAAGACAGTCACAAGAGACATCTTCTATTAACAGTAAAAGCAACGACAGCTAGAATAGAAAACATCACGTCCCCCAATGAAATCATAATAGAAAAAGAAAGACAATCAAAGTAAAACAAACAAATAATGCAACAGAGATGTAGAAAATATTTAGAAGACCTACTGAACATGGGACGAACATCATAAAATAATAAATCGAAAAAATCGTAAAAATGAACATGAAAATGCAGCACCAAAAATGGACAATACACCCGCAGAAATCTTCTTCTTCCACCCTTTTAACTCCCAGTGGAACATAGGTCTTTAACAAACACTTTCCAAGTCGTTCTGTTTTTTGCAATTCCTTTAAGATCATTCCATGCCTTCCCTATCATATTCATCTCTGTTTTTATCTGTCTACTCCAAGAATTCCTTGGTCTTCCTTTTTGTCTTTTCCCCTGGAGATTCCAAAAAAGGACCTATTGTGTAATACTCTTAGTTGGCTTCCGTAGTGTGCTCTATCCACTTGTATTTGACTGGTACATTTCCATAATTTTATGTTCGTGATTTTGTCCTGCCATTTCCATCCTTTTATTTTGTGTAAGCATCCATTAATGAAAGTCTGTATCTTCGTAATTGTCAATTTTGTTGTTCTCCATGTTTCACAGCCATATAATAGGACCGACTTAACATTTGAGTTGAACATTTTTATTTTTCCATTTAACCTAATTTCTTTGGATTTCCAGATGTTTCCCAGTGCAATGAAAGCTCCTCTTGCTTTTTATATCCTTATTTTGGTATCATTTTCTGTTCCTCCCTCTTTATCTATATTACTGCCCAGATATATGTAAGATTGCACATCTAGTAGAGATATTTCTTCTAGTTTTATTTGGTTATTGCCAACTGTATTAATTCTCATAATGTTAGAATTATCTCTATTAATCTTCAGTCCTAGCTGTTGTGATCTCTTATCAAGTATGCTCATTTTATCCTGCATCTCTTGATGGCTGTGTGATAGGAAAGCTATGTCACTAGCAAAGTCTAAATCATCAAGTTGCTTGGTCAGTGACCACTGGATCCCATTTCTGTTGTTTTGGGTTATTTTCATAATCCAATCTATGGCCAGTAGAAAGAGAAATGGAGACAGAAGGCATCCCTGCCTTACTCCTGTTCTTATTTCAAATGCTTCTGTAAGCTGTCCTTCATGCACCACGCTACATTTCGTTCCTTCATACATTGTTTTTATCAGGTTCTTCTTCTACTTCTTCTTTCCTTCCTCATCTGCCTTTCAGCGTCGAGGGGAGATATAATTTGCGGTCTTTTGCTCTTCTGTTCGCCTCTGCTGCTGTTATGTTTCTTAGTGCTTCTAATATTCCATCGATCCATCTTTTTCATGGTCGACCCTTGGGTCTGTTGTTCTCACAACGTTTGTTGAAGGCTCGTTGTGTTGTGTTTTGTTCTCTCTGCCTTGTCACGTGGCCAATCCATTTTATCTTTTCTTTACTTATATATTCTATGGCGGGGCTATTCCTAGCTTTTTTCTCAGTTCTTCATTTCTGATCTTATCTCTCAGACTGTTTCCTGTCATTCGT
This sequence comes from Megaustenia siamemsis, assembly GCA_032433765.1. Taxonomy (NCBI): domain Eukaryota; kingdom Metazoa; phylum Mollusca; class Gastropoda; order Stylommatophora; family Ariophantidae; genus Megaustenia; species Megaustenia siamemsis. The sequence goes on along the minus strand of JAVIAB010000051.1, from coordinate 70,126,765 downwards.
CTAACACATTTCATCTCTGTAGAGGTTATTTTTCTTATTGTTCTTGCATCTAGAGTCCAGGTCTGGCATTGGTAGCACAACGTTGGAATGAAGATTGTATTGTATAGTGCTCGTTTTGCCTCCAGAGTTATTTCCTTGTTGGACAATAGTGGTGATAACTGTCCGATGATTTGACAAGCTTTGTTGCATCTTGATTCTATCTCTGCTGTTTGGGAATTATCGTTTGTCATTAGACTTCCTAGGTATTTGAATTCCTCTACTTGTTTTAGTTGTCTGCCTTCTATAGTTATGTTGATGTTCTGTTTATTTTTGGCGACATTCATGACTTCTGTTTTGTTGATGTTGATTTTCATGTTGTATTTTGTTCCTAAGATGTTGAGTTTGTTTAAGTGTTCTTGTAGGTTTTCTATTGTTTCATGTATTAGTGCCTGGTCGTCTGCAAATAGAAGCTCGTTGATCTCCTCTGTCTCTGATGGGTTGGCTAGCTTGCATATATGGTCCATGTATGTAATAAACAGTAGGGGGGATAGTACGCACCCCTGTCTTACACCTGATCTAACTTCGAAGTGGTCTGTGTAGCCTGTTGCTGTTCTGACCCTGCAGCTGCTGTTGGCGTAGAGACTTTTAATAATGTTGGTTAGATGTTGGCTTACTCCGTATGTTGTTAGTATCTCCCACAGTTGTTCTCTGTTTACTCTGTCGAATGCTTTTTCCTGGTCAATGAAGGCTATGTATAAGTTTTGGTTGTGTTCTGTCGTTTTTTCTGCAAGCTGTTTTAGTGTGAATAGTGCGTCGGTACATCCTCTGTTTTTTCGGAACCCCATTTGAGAATCGCTTAACTGTAGTTCTATTATTGGTCTCAGTTTTTTTCCAAGATTTTGGCGTATAGCTTTCCTACGTGGCTGAGCAGAGATATACCTCTATATTGATTGCAGTCTCTTTTGCTACCTTTCTTTTTCCATATTGGTATGATGATTGCCTGTTGCCAGTCTTCTGGGGCTTGTTGTTGGTGCCATGCTGCATTAAATATTATGTGCAGCCATTGCATTCCTGTTTCTCCTGCTGCTGCTGCTATTATTTCTATTGGAATTTTATCTATCCCTGGTGCTTTGTTTCTTGGTGCATGTTTGATTACTTCTTCTATTTCCTCTTTCACGATGTTGGGTTCAGTATTTGTGAGTTCTAGCGTGGTTTTTGTTGTCTTGTTGGTAGTTGGTATGTTTAACAGGTCTTCAAAATATTATTTCCATCTCTGTTGCATACATTGGTTGTTTGATATTGGTTGTCCGTCTTTGTCATTTATCAGCTCAGTAGGATCATGGTTTTCTTTTCTCGCTCTTGTGGCTTTTACTGCTTTGTAGAAATCTCTTGTGGCTGTCTTGAAGTCCCTGCTCATGTTTTGTCCGAATTCTGTCCAATTCCTTTGCTTAGCTTCTTTGATCAGCATTTTAACTCTTTTTCGAACTAAGACATATCTTTCATATTTTTCTTGGTTCTTGTTCTCCCTCCAATTTTTAAACAGTTTCTTCTTTTCTTTAATTGCTTCTCTGATTTTTTCGTTCCACCACGGGGTGCTCTTTTTCCCTTCTCTTGTTCTTAGCTTCGTTCCACAAACTGTTTTAGAGATGTTAGTTACTGTTTCCTTAAATTGTTTCCACTCTTCTTCTACTGTGCCTACTTCGTTAGGGAGTTTCTTGAATTCCTCTCTGAGTTTTTCTTCTAGGGTTTTCCTTGTTTCTTGATCGTTTAATTGTTTTATTTTTATTGTCTGTTCTTTTCGCTTCTTTTGTTTGTTTTCGTGTTTTCTCTTTATTTTTGGCTGTCTTAGTGTGATCATAACCATCTTGTGATCCGTGTCGTCTGTAATATTTGGGATTGCTCTACTGTCGGTTACTCTTTTCTTATTCTCTTTTCTTGTTAGTATAAAATCTATCTGGCTTCTGCATGTGTCATTCCATTTGTACCAGGTGTATACTTGCGACTCTCTGTGTTTGAAGAATGTGTTGGTGATAAATAAATTGTTTTGATTGCATAGTTCCATCAGTCTGCTTCCGTTTTCGTTTATTTCAGCTGTTTTATCGCCAAAGGGTCCTAAGATGTCACTGTTCTCACTGTTGCGTTTCCCAAGCCTTCCATTAAAATCTCCCATCACTAACATGTCGTCGCTTTCGTCAATCTTGTTAATAATTTCACTCAGTGTGTCGTAGAATTCTTCACTGTCTTTTACATTGTTGTTGCATGGTGCATAGATTTGAATGTAATTTGTTTTTCGGTCGTCTTCTAGCAGTTTAATTGAGATAATTCTTTCTGAATGGTATTTTATTTCTAGAATGTTCTTTACGTGTTCTGGGTCGATGATAAAACCTACTCCATGTGTTGCTCTTTCTGTGTTGTCGACTCCCGAGAATATTTTCGTGTAGTTCATGTGTGTTTTCTTTATCTGTTGTCCATTTTACTCTTGTGTCCGCTAATCCTAGTATTTTAATTTTCCTTTTTGTCATTTCTTCTATAAGTTCGATTTCTTTATTTTTTATTCCGCATATGTTTATCGTTGCTACTTTGATCTCCATATTCTATGTATCAGGTTAATAATCTTTATGGGGATTCCGTAATGACTCAAGAACTTCCAAAGCATTCTTGGACATAATTTTAAACTATCAAATGCCTTTTCGTAATCTATGAATCCAATATAAAGTGAGGATTTTAGTTCTAAACTTTGTTCAACTATTATACGTAGAGTAGTTATTTCGTCAGCACATGATCAGTTCTTCCTAAAACCTGCTTGTTCATCTCTTAAATGTCTCTCTATGGCCTTTGTTAGTCTCTCCAGAATGATTCTTCTTAATATTTTTCCTCGCACTGATAGTAGCATAATTCCCCTCTGATTTGTGCATTTCTGTAAACTTCATTTCTTTTGTAATTTGATCATATAACCTTCTTTCCAGTCTTTAGGTATTTCTTCCCTCTCCCAAATTTTATCTAATAGATTATGTAGCATCTTGGTAGAGGTGTTAATATCTGCTTTGATGGCTTCCGAAGGAATTTCATCTGGTCCTGTGGCTTTACCATTTTTTAATAGTTTGATGGCTTTCATTATTTCTTCTTTGCTTGGTTTTCCACAGTTAACGTGTAACTCATCTTCTGCTGGTAGTATATCTGGAGGATTATTTGAGCCGGATCTATTCAAAAGTTCTTCAAAGTGCTCTTTCCATCTCTCTATTTGTTCCCTTATATTACTAAGCAGATTTCCTTTCTTATCTTTAATAAAGGCATTGATCTGTTTGTATTTTCCACTTAATTTCTTTGTGCTGTTGTACAGTTCTTTCATATTCCCTTTATTTGCCGCTTCTTCTGCCTCTTTAGCTAGTTCATCTATATATTTCCTCTTATCCCTTTTAATGCATCTTCTCACTTCTTTGTTCACCTCTGTGTAAGCTTCTTGTGCCTTGGCTTTATTACTTCTTGTTTTGCTTTTATTTATGTCTGCTTTCTTGGTCTTTCTTTCTTTAATTTTGTCCAGTGTCTCTGCTGTCATCCATGCCTTATTCTGGCGTTCTCTTTTCCTTAGTGTTTCTTCACATGTCCCTTTCCATATATCTTTTATCTGTTTCCAATGATCTTCTATATTTATTATATTTTCTAGTTGTTAGAGGACTTGGTATTTGTTTGATATTGTGACTACGAATTTATCTTTAATTCCTTGTTTTTTTTTTAAGAAACCCTAGATCGAAATACTTTCTACCCTTATTCGTTGTAGTATACCTTTTTAGTGTAATTTTGAGTTTGGCTATCAGAAGATGATGATCAGAAGCTACATCTGCCCCTCTATATACTTCTACAATCTGTAAGGATGGCTTAATCTTATTATTAATATATATGTGATCAATTGGATTTTCCGTTCTATGATCAGGTGACACCCATGTAGCTTTGTGTATTCTTTTATATTGGAATATTGTTCCTCCTAGGCTCATTTGATTAAGGGCGCAGAAATTCACAAATATCTCTCCATTCTCGTGTATATCTCCAAGTCCATGTTTTCCCATAATCTCTTCGAAGCCTCTGTTGTCTGATCCTACTTTAACATTTAGGTCTCCCATCAAGATTATAATATCCTTGGCTCGTCTGACCCGCAGAAGTAATAGCATGAATTTTTTTTTTTTTTTTAATAAGACAGTGGTATGGTAACATCTTTGCATAGGTGAGAAACAAAACAAAAGTAGAACGACTTTTCCGGAAACTTACTTCAGCTGGAACAATAAACAACAATACAAAATGTATAAGGATATACACAGAAATCAAATTCCATGGAGACAATATGCTAGACTATCTAAAAGGGAAAATAAGTCACTTTTCTGTGGCCCGGATGTTGATCAGACACCAAATGGACTGAAATTGGCAAGAGGGAAAAAATAGCCACAACAGAACAACAGGATTTGAATGGCTGCACAGAATATCAAACAGAACCTGACACCGGAAAGCCCCAGACGGCTGGAAACAGCCCATCGTCGTACCAATATGAGGTAGGTTAGCAAGAGATATTGTAACAAGTACAGAGTTATATCCCTATTCAGAATCTATGTAATTGGCTAGCTCCAGAATGCAAGATTCCCTACGAAAACTTGAAAGATGGACGAACACCAGGCTGCTACCCATTTAAGCAAAAACAAAACTACATACATAATTTTCAGCCTATTTTTTAGCCTATAAATTTTATTATTTTATTTATTTTTAAACACACTCTCTGTGAATTTTAAAATAAAAGACCGCAACATATCTTGATCTCACAAAATGGATCGCACAATGACATCGATAAGTCAGATAGACAAAGCAAACAAAAGAGCCAGAAAACGAATGAATATTATGAAGAAACTAGCTGGAATAAATGGGAAACAGACAGCAATATCTTGAAACGACTATACACATGAAGATAAGAACAGTCCTAGAGAATGGAGTTACTGCCTGGACTACAACGTGATTAAGACCAATCCTAAAGTAGGAAGTCACAATTTGGGCTACAGCTTCCAAATCACAGCTAAGCAAAATTAGCAGGTATCAAAACAAAGCTGCCCGTGTCATCACTTTGGCTATTAAATTTACACCTATCGAGCTTCTAGAAACAGTAATATGCATACAACCTTTTGAAGATAGACAGAAAAATAAAATAATGCAAGAAGCGGAGAAACACAAAAAGATCCCTAACCACCCCATTCACAAAGAATAACCGGTTTCTGAAGACTAAAGAGAAGGCACTTCACGGCAATCTCCAAAAGTTTGCCAACTAGCGATCCAGTACTCTCCAAAAACAATACCATAACCCATATCCCCATCCTGTATGACTCCCCACGGGAAATATAAAATACCACAACTTAAGGAAGACATAATAGGAATCATGAAAAAAGGCACCCAAACAGACACAGATAGAAAACACATAACAGAAAAACACAAAAACGACAACTACCCACAGGAATCCTATTCATACATATACATTGATGGCTTTTCCACCAGAAATGGAGGATGGGGTGTGTTCTTGAGGCTGAATAACCAGGAAGAGATCACCAAGCCAATAGCTACTGGAAAATTCTCAAACAACTATAAAGCAAAAACTGAAGCCCTTGAAGACGCAGCAAAACATTCAACACAAACATAATTTTCACAAAAAATTGGAGATACTGCCCGACGCACTGTCAATCCTAACAACTCTAAAATCCCCCAGAAACAGCGAGCTATTTGACTTGAGAACAACCCTAGACCAATTTTGCATTAACTTCCAGTGAATGGTCATCCAGTGGATACCATCACAATGTAATATAAAAGGAAACGAATGCACAGATAAACTAGCTAAGGAGGGAGGGAGATTACCACAAGAGAACCATCTGATCAGCTATGATGAAACCAAAGCCATCCTCAAAGACCAGTATCAATAAAAATGGAAACAAGAACACCCAAATTACAACGAGAGGGACGGATGCCTCCAACTATCAAGGAGGGATCCAGTCATCATACTTCGCCTTGGCACTGGTAACAACAGAATGACAAACCACATGTTCACAAATTCAAAATAGCAACTACCAGTCAATGCCACTATACCATGGATAACATGACAACAAAAGACGTTCTGCAGAATTGCCTACAGTACACAGACCTAAGGAGGGCAATGTGATCTACATTATCTCCCTGGAAGTGAAACTCTGAAACCGAATCACTAAAACAGTCAGCTGCCTTCATAAGAGAGCCCGGAGTGCTAGTTTGAATGAGCCATGAGTCGCAGAAGTAGAAGGAAAGCAACTAAGTGATATTGTAAAATGAAAAACTACAGGTTTCAAATATTTTCCTCCATTGTTTTCTTTCTTAAGCTTCCTTTTCATAATCGGAACTTAACTTTCAAAAAGAAAATTATTTCTCAAAATAATCATCAGGCAACAGTTTCCAAGGGAGACGCAAAATAAAGATTGATGCCATGAACAACATAAATGGCCATCGTTTTGTGTGTGACTGTCGCAGCGTCAGTTTTTGTTAGTGATTTGAACTCAACAAAATGTGCACAAAATGCATAATTAGAACTGCTCAGTTCAGTTAGATCAATTGATTACAAGGAAAACGCGCCCTGTCCCTTAAATTGTTTAAATAATTTTAACAGCATATCATCGAATGTTTGTCTGTATTTTGTACTCATCTTGTAATAGAGGAAAATGTTGACGCTGGAGTTGATGGACTGGAAACAGAAGGCTACTGACCAAGAAGCAATGCATATGTTGGTGTATTGACCTTTAACATTAAATTCTGGTTTAACAATAAAGGTGGCCATGGCAATGGCAGCACCAGGTATGTAACAAATAATGAGAACAATTGCGATCAACACTACCATCTTCACTGTTTTTCTTTCCTTGACAGAAGTAGATATTTTCTTATGATGATCTTGCGTCGCTTCTTTCCTCCATTCCGAAGTTTGCCTCAGTTTGTGAACCAACGCAAATGTAAAAATTATGACAGCAAAGAACGAAGTAGCGCTAAGTAAGGAATGTAATACATAACATAGCCCATCGACATCATTTCTGTTGTTGGTATAAATTATACCCACAAGGGTTCGGTTTTTTGCTGGGACAAATGCCCAGTCAAGAAAGGAAGTAGCGTACTCAGGAATGAGAGTTAACAAGTTGATAATATATATTAAACATATGATTATTGTAGTTCTCTTTGCTGTGACTATTTGTTTGACTTTGAGTGGTAGCGCGATAGAAATAAACCTTTCTGCTGTAATATAAACTGTGATGTAGCTGGTGATTCGACAGAAACAAACGTGTGGCCACCCGGCTGTGAGAAGCATGACTTCTACAGGGACCCACGTGATTTCATATTCAGGGAAACGTGGGTTCATAGAAATAGAAGTCCACTCTAAAGCAACCAGACAACAGAGGTCAGAGATTGCTAGTGCCATAAACGCTATGTTGACGGTATTAGTAAAACCTTGTTTGTAGAATATAACGATATTGATGATGTTTGCTATAATCCCAAACAGAGCAACTGAACCACAAATAGCCACTAGATTAACAAACTCAAATATCTGTTTATCTTCGTCACTTAGAGAAATAGTTACAGCTTTACGCTCTACATCCCCATGCCAGTCATTCAAGTTAACGTCCGCGATAGGAGACCTCGAATTAGTTAAAAGTGATCTCATGGTTCGCTTCATGTATTAATTAATCTCATGGTTCACATCATGTATTAATTGATCTCGGGTTTAACGTCATGTATTAGCTGATCTCATTATTCACATCATATGTTAGTTGATATCATGCTTCACATCATGTATTAGTTTATCTCATGGTTCACATCATGTATTAGTTGATCTCATGTTTCGCATATGTATTAGTTGATCTTAAGCTTCGCTTCATGTTTTAGTTTATCTCATGGTTCACATTATGTATTAGTTGATCTCATGGTTCACATTATGTATTAGTTGATCTCATTGTTCACATCATGTATTATTTGATCTCATGGTTCACATCATATATTTGTGATCTCATGGTTCGCATCATATATTAGTTGATCTCATGGTTCACATGATGTATTAGTTGATCTCATTGTTCACTTCATGTATTAGTTGATATAATGGTTCACATCATATATTAGTTGATCTCATGGTTCACATTATATATTAGTTGATCTCATGGTTCACATTATGTATTAGTTGATCTCATTTTTCACATCATATATTTATGATCTCTTTGTTCACATTATGTATTTGTTGATCTCCTGGTTCACATCATATATTTGTGATCTCATGGTTCACATCATATATTAGTTGACCTCATGGTTCGCTTCATGTATTAGTTGATCTCATGGTTCACATTATGTATTAGTTGATCTCATGGTTCACATTATGTATTAGTTGATCTCATGGTTGACATTATGTATTAGTTGATCTCATTGTTCACATCATATATTAGTTGATCACATAGTTCACATCATTCATTTATGTATCTGTTCTCTTCTGTTCATGGGATCAGCCCCATATCCTCTCCACTCATATCCCATCTACCGGCAAAGCACATTGGCAAAGCCTGTAGACAAATTCGACAAACATGCAGCCCTTACTGACAACATAGACGACGATTCCAAACGACTTCCATTGACAATAGTGTGCTTAATCACTTCCGGGCACCAGTCTTATCGGAACCACAAATTTAAAACAAGCAAAGCAACTGAAACGGTTTTAACGACCATGTTAGTCTCTGCATAAACATGGCGGAATGCAGCCATTTTGCATTGTCGTTTATGGAGTTAAAAAGCTCGAACTTCAGTGCGAGCGAAGTTAGCTGCTTGCGCGATAATTTCAAGCGACATCACCGAAAAGAGAGTCCCCACAATAATTTTCATCTCTAGTTCATTCCGATAAATAGAAAAATACTGAAAAACCGTTTCAATGTTGACACTCAATAAAAAGACATGTGAGCATGGCCGCCATATTCTCGGAAGCATTAAACTTAGCATTGGAAACCGTCACTAAAATAAGGCTGGAGTTTTCATCTGCTAATTTGCTGATCGCATGAAACCAACAAAGTAAGACATCCTTTAATTAATTATTTATCGCTATTACAAAAGTATTAAAATTATTTTTTTCGATCCAGTGACTCTTTGTTATCCAGCTTAAATACCGATTAATGACAACGGTAAATGCAACTATATCAGAAGGAAATGAAGACAAGCTCCTTCAATGTACTTTGTTAAAACCATTTGGAAGAGAAGAAACCAGCGGGTTTTTTTGTTTTTTTATTATTACATTTCATTTAATAATAAACCAGGTATTCATTCTATATGTCACTTATGTGGACTGGCTAGCTTCGGGCTGGATTGAATAAACGTACACTTTATTACTAGACCATCATGCAACCACCGGCTATTTGATTTTGACCTAACGACTGCCCTACCGCCGATGAAATATAAATCATGAATAGCAATAATCATGACCAATTTTCTTTCAAAATAATTATAGCGTACCACAATATTAATGTTAGCTAACTCTAGTGTTAAAGTATGTGGCTCATCCATTACCAACATTTCTTCGTAATTAACGTCTGCTGAATGTAATAGGATAATTGTGACGTTCATTAACGTCCATGTACATCTGTTTCGCAACGATCTTTTGCCATGCTGCTTCCAATGCACCATAAATTACCCAATAATTACCATTGAGCATTACTTACGTAACCATGGTTGTATTATCACTTTTAATATTTTAGAATGTTAAAACTATTTCGTTAAATTAAGCGTACTAGTATTTTATGATAAAAACTGATAATAATCATATATCATGAAAATAACATTGAGTCGTCATCGATCTCGTATAAAAGTATCTTTACTGAACCAATAAATACACAGCTTTAAACGAATAATTATCTATTATGACATGTATGCATATATTATTTATAGGGTCTGCCCTGAATACGGATGGGGTCCGAGGTGTTCTTTTCGATGTACACAACACGATTGTCAAATAAATACTGCGCGCTATCATTTAAATTTCATAATATTGTCACATATTAATTCAACTAAAATGATTTCTAACTTGTAGATTATTCTTTCTTGCATTCACTCGGCGTCTAAAAGACTAAAGGAATATATAGTCCACTTCGAGGTCCACCACCAGGAAAAGTTACTAAGAAATCGTAGATGATAGGTGTTGTGGTTTTTTTAGGAAATTTATACAGTTGTACTTTCCGACGGGTTTCCTTCACACTCACTCATTTCACAAGACTAATCTGTTGTTAAAGGCACAGCGACTAGGTGGAGAAGAATCTGGATAAATCTGATTCAAGAATGGTAACAAGTAATTGAGTTTTGATTACAGATGGAAACTTCTGAGGCGAGATAGAGACATAAATATATAAGGTTACAAAGTACAGCATTCGGATCACGTCCAAGCACAAAGAACAAAGGAAGTCAGAATCAATATTTGAACCCGTACCTATTGATACCGGTCTGTGTTCTTCATCACACTTTCAGTTCTTTATCTTAAAAAAGACAATTTGCTGAAACGCCATTCGTGCACGTCATCAACACGTGACTAAAGCTTTGGAATGAAACACCAATTCAGGAATTAATTTATATCCATAACTGTAATTTGAGTTTCCTATTATCAAGTACAACCTGCACACATGCTGATGCAATCCAATGATTTATTCACGTGACGATGAGGACATGAATAACGACACAGCAATGGACCCTCTCCGTGGTTATAACAAGCTGGGAATGTGTCGAAGAGCAGGTCTCTAAGGACAAGACGCAGTATCTCTGGGAACTCTTTCAAATTTTGATTCGAGCTGTCTGTTGGTCTCTCTGCTCACTGTTGTTGTTTGTGATTTTATCCGAATTCGCCGTAAAAATACCCGGGGTATTGTGTTTATGTATAGTTCTAATTCTTCGGTCCTAACGCAAGCAGTCAGCTATGGGTCGTTGACCGCTTTCAGTTATATTTCTGTTCTGGCTCAGACAAGACGTCGCCGCTAGGCCCAGATGCATTGGATACAAATTAGTGGATGTTTTTTTTTACAGGGGAATGGAAATAAAATTGCTGTAAAGCTAGTGAGCTGGGAACGAGGTGAACACAGTGTGTTGTGACAGCTTTGGAAAGAGCGATAATACAAAGCAATAACTCTCGACCTATATGCGGTCTTCCACAGAAGATAAAAGAAAAACATGGAACTAGGATCCACCCACACTATGGAAAGTGACTTCAAATAGTGCCTTATATGTTTTATATATATGTATATTATGTAACTCCCAGTGGAATCTCAGTCGTCACTTCGAAAGAGGGCACCGTTGATGACCATGAGAGACAAGAAAGGAGAGGGTAGTTAGAAATATAGGCCCCGCCGCTATCCGGTAAAAAATGAATCGTAAGGGGCCACAGTAATGTGCATCTAAAATAACAAGAGAAAATAAAAATATAGAAATCCAATTGTACTCAATGAAATTAATATTTGTGCTGATGTGTTGGTAAGTTGTCTGGGGGGTTGCTGGGATTGTCCTTCATATACGCTCCCCTAGTTAAAAGCCTCTTTATCTTCTGTTATTTTAGTTTCACTTTTCCGTGCCGTCTTCTGAGTTTAATTTTACCATTAATCGCTGGATAGCTTTTTGAGTTGTTACTGCACACTATCCTCCACTTTCTTGTCTCGTCTCTCGCGGTCTTATTGTGTCACCCTCATTTGGGGGTGAGAACTAGGATCCAATTGGCAGTTAAGTTTCTGCTTTTTAGGGACATACATTAAAGTGATCTAACTATCCAATTGGCAGTTAAGTTTCTGGTTTTTAGGGACATACATTAAAGTGATCTCCCCTTAGTTAGCGTCAAGACAAAAGCTGCGGTGGTTAAAATAATAAAATTCTCTCTGTGGTCATCACTGCAATCGCTAACGTAATTTATTTTAATTCTGGGTGAGGGCTACGGTTTTGGTTAGGTTAGGAAACATAGGACTTTACCTTCGCGTTGTTTTTCTTTTCTCTGAAATTATGGGTCTTCTAATGCCAGATTAGAGAACTATCAAAACAAGTGCAATCTCTCTCAAGGAGAAGACGTTACTCTTTTAAAATGAAATAATGTATGTCCTTAAACTAGGACTTTACCAAGGTTTTATATATATATATTTTTTTTCCCCCTCTTTATACACATTACTTTAGTTATTTCCTATTTTTGTATTTAGAACACAGCATCTTTCTTAAAGGTCGGTAATAAAATACAGTTCAATAGATGGACATGCCTTGGGTATTCACACTTGTAAAACAATAATCGGTGATAATTCCTAGTCTGGAATCCATGCAGGGTGAGTATGAACACAATAACAGACAATCCACGTAAGAAAGAATAACTGAACTCAAAAGCAGAGACACGCTAGTCATTTAAAACTGGTGACCTTAGAGACAGATCTAGTGACTAACATCTGATACTTTCAAGGACGCCAGGAGGAAATCTACACAGGGCTAGGAAATGAATCCAGCGCAAATGCGTACTGAAATGGATGCACTTATTAGCACAGTAAAAAAAAAAAAAGTAAAGTACCCCCCCGTCACGCCAAGTGGCGTATAGGGAAATATGGTGTTAGTGACCCTATATTTTACAGACCTTCAGCACATGATTTTTGGGGTAATGTGGTCGGTATTACGCCCGTGCTGCTTTTACTTTCCCAGAAAAAATCCGGTACCCATTTAAGGCTGGGTGAACCCGGAGCCGTCGGTTGGGATCGAACCCTACCCCTTGTCCGTAGTAGTCCAGTTCACTAACCACTGAGCTATCGCGGCTCCTACTAATTTTTAGGGAATTAGTAAAACCCAGGTGTCCTCGCCAGGGTACGAACCCCGGCTGTTGCCGTGGTAAGCCAACCGCCTATCGATTGCGCTAACCGGACACCCTATTAGCACAGTGTAAAACATAATACAACGCAAGTTCCTTTACGAGTTCCATCGTCTACTGCACGTATCATACGATCAAGGAAAGTAGTCAGGACGAAAGACTTGATACCAGCAAACAGATTTATCGAAAAAGCGTTTACGATGGTTAGACAAGACTAATGTGTTCATTTATAAGCTGACCACGGCTGCAGTTACATTTTCAGTGCCATTGTCAAATCCATCATCAATTCTTTTGGTGCTGTATTTATGAGTTGATACTAATCTGCTGTATTATTTGTGGAGTATTGTTTTTAGTGCAGCCTTTCTACTGAACTGATAGTAATCATCATTGTTTGTCCGCTTGTGTTCTGTAAAATAAATGGTTTTCTTCTTTCTGCTGCTGATAAAGCTCTGATGCAGCAAGTATGACATATACATCCAAATGAGATCGTTCTCATTCTTCCTTTTGATAATGTATCAAAGTAAAAAAAAACATTTGCATCAACAATTTTGAAAAATGAGATGGGGTTCGCTGGAATAGAACTCTTTCACAATTCAAGCATAAAGAGCCATTGTCTTCTCTCTCTGGAAATGTTTACCGTTCTTCTGTTTTTCTATCACATACCAACTCGTGGTCTGTTTTGTCAAGACCATGACTGAAGATGTGGTTTACTCACATTTGTGGAATGGTTGCTGTATTTATATAAGTATATTATGTTATCCAATATTTATAGAAGTGTACACTATTATTATATATCTATAAAAGTATACTATATTGTTATATATTTATACACGTAAACTATGGTATTATATTATGCCACAAAACATTAAATCAATATGTTTTTTAAATTATTGATTAATGTCTTTCACAGTAGTTTCCAAACTGGATTCACCACATTGATCACGTCATCTTCAGTTTTGCATTTATTACCTGCCTGTTTTTCAGGACCTAGAACTTGAAGTATGGTGATGGGTGTGATACACGCATGAGAGAACCAAACACTTTCATGAAAATCTTTGTACACAAGGTCTTTATTTATTGAAAGTTCTTGTCAGTGTGAAGACGTAGGTTCACCAAGGAGAAGGTTCGATTGCTCAAACTAGCAAAGAATTTGTTGGTACTTTTAATAGTTGCAGTGGTGCTTTATATATTATCTTTTTTGTCAGAATTTCACAAAAACCCTTACAGCCTGTCATGAAATTTTACATCAATAAACTTTATATTCCTATCTCAGCGAATGTAACATTTTTCCCCCTGAAAAATGCACTGCAAACAAGTCATAATACAATACATTTGTATAGACGGGCACATGCATTGCTTATTAGGCATGATTATGTTTTTCTTATTTGTCGTTTCAAGCTGTCTTGAAATATTTTAAGTAATTTAAAAAAAAAATGGCGGTTCGCATTTGTTGTTTTATTTTCTTCAATTTTTTCACTCAATTAATTTTAAAGATTGCAGATGCTCATACAGTTTCGTGATAAAATAGTCCATAATTCATGTTCTTATATCAACAAAACTAAATTATTTTCATAATAAGATTTGTATAAAGTGTAATATCGCTTGCTTGGGTATCAGAGCCAAACTCTGAGCCTCACAGATTAGTTCTAGATCCATCCACAATTTAGTCTTTGATATTTTCTTAAACAGGCCTTATACATTATACTTTTATCCCTGTTTCTATTTGTACCTGATTTTCGCAGCTGTAAAATGAAAGTCAAAAGATCACACTGATATATAAACCCCTAAGAACACTTGATAAAAAGACTCAAAATATTAACCTGAATCCGCGACCATGAATAAATTATAAAGACTCCACGAAAGCAGCCTGCATGTAGTGTGAAATAAATCATTGGGCAGAGTAAATTTATAAATTTATCATTATTAAACGCAATGTACAGTAAGTACACACAAAAAATATGGGCCTGGTAACTCTAGTTTTCCGTAACGTATCAAATATCCATCTCGCAGCTGTTAACGTATTAGAAGTCTAAAGTCTGGCTGAGGGCTTTCCAAATTGTTCCGACTATACATATATATACACACATATGATCTATATATATATATATGTATGTAAATATAAGAGATTATATAGATATTTTTAAAAAAGCGCATGGAGTAGCTAGAAGAGCCAGAATCAGAATGATGACGTAAACGAGAGATTGAATTCTAAACTACACGCAGAGACATAACATGTTATATAATTGGCTCAACTGGAAAGAATGGTCAGGAGATTCACTTCTTTATAAAACAGATATTAAAAGAGGAGATCAAAGAAGATCACCGGGTATGTTTCGAGACAAAGATGGGTAGAGAACTTTCAGAGAAACTCTACAATAAAATCAACTGACTATGGTTGTGTCTGCCAGAAGAGCAAGAACTAAAACTGTTTAACTCTTCCAACATCTAAAGGAGTATTGAAGGAAGTAAAGAGAGAGAGAGAAAAAAAGGAGAGAGAAAGAGAGAGGGAGAGAGAGAAAGAAAGAGAGAGATCTTTTAGCAGATGTTTTTTTCCCTCTATGTTACGATTATTACTTCTGTATCTTTGATGTTTAAGTTTAGGTCTGTATTTGTACTTTCCTATATTATAATGTTAATAAATGTGAACAAACTAACTCATTTCAAACTTAGCGATTAAGACTTTTTCAACAGCAAACTTCAGATTCTCATTTCATGACTTTACATTACATGTTTGGTTATTATCTTTATTGATTTTAGAATAGTTTTATCAACATATTGCATAATTATAATTGATTAAAATATTTCAATGAAATAAACTTCATTGCCGTCATGAATTGTCTATTACCACCCTATATTATGTCACAGCATTACCCTAATCACGTAAGTAAATTCTGTTGACAAGGTCAATCTCTATCAATGCATTATTAGGTTGCACAGGCGATGATCAAAACGACTCTAGTAAGACAGTACTTGCACAGTCGCTTCCTTACTCCAGTTCTCTCTAAATTACTCCCAAAATAGAACAGCCAAATCAAATAAAGCAGCCAAAAAGTGTTAAGTAACTAGACTAGTCTTTGCCAAAATTCTGGCGATGTCAGGGGCTATTGTCGGTTATGTCGTTAGCACAGTCGAACTCCACGCAAACTATAATCACCTGCATAGGCCATGATGTCAACTGAATTAAAGAATCTACAGTCACATCACTACTCCATCTCTAACGATAAAATCTAGCAAAAAGCACACCAAAATGAGTCAAAACAATCGTAGAAAGGTATAAATAATTGTGCCCACTAAAGACGCGATGAAAATGTACGCCATTTTTTGGAAGTCACAAAATGAATAAATCTTAATTTAAAAAAACTGTTATTTACCAATACTTGCGCCATATTTTATTTATTAAAATGTTCAGATTTAATTTTCATGACCACATGGCTGGTTTTATTGTAAGAACACGACTTTAATATACTCAGGTCTTTGTTGTCAATATTTACACTTTATAATCTCTAATCTAAAATTTTAATTATTTCTTGATTCGCTACTTTATCATTTGGAGCAGTCTATAAAATATAACTGTAGATCTGTTATCAGTTATATTGCTCTTTCTACTAACGATGTTGTCTACATTGCATTATGTGTACCTTTACATATACTCACCTGTACATTTATTGAATCTATTAGTGAGTGTGTGCATTCACTCTTGGATGTATCAGTTCCCATTGCTTGTTTCCATTCTTCTTCATATTATTACTGTTGTAATTTTTTAGGGTCAAAATATTCTTTGAATTTTCACCAATAGACGTTTTGTACCTTCTTGTGGTAGGTGTTTTCATACAGTTACACACAAAAATCGCACTTGTGTGTCGAGTTATTGCATTGTTTTTGTGTAGGTGTGTGTGATCAACATCGTTACTGGGGGCCTCGGTAGCCTAGATGTGAAAATCACCCGACTGTGTTTGGACAACCCGTGTTCGATTCCCGCTGGAAACAGTGTGAATTGTACTCGTGGTTAGAAAATACTATGGGAAGGTGAGGAATACCGCCTCGCGTCGTGAGTTTTGATGCATGAAACGACACTATCCAGAAGTCACCGAACAGTTCTGGATAAGCGATCGAACACATAAGGGTGAAAACTCGCGTGCAAAGACGCTGCTTCAAGTCTCGTACTTTACCTTTAACATCGTAACTGCTTTGTTATACCAGCCTTTTTATAGCTACGTTGGACAGCCCATTTAATGTTAATAGTTAATAGCGTGTGAATGTATTTGCTGCTAGCTTTCTGTCTATAGTTTTCATAGTATAGTAAACATCTATTTACATTTCCTTGACCACAGATGGAACACTCTACTATAGCTTGTTTCATAAGTCGTGCCCAACTTTTAAAATCAATATCTTTTAAACCACTTTTTGTATTTTTTTCAAAATTTGCATGTAAAGTTATAATGATTAGAACCCAACAGGGAATTAATTTCATTAAAAACAAACATTTGGTTATTATTATTGCTTATTTGATTTATATAAATTTATAACGACCCATTGATGTAGTCAAAACTTAGTGTTTACAGTATTTAAGTTAAAAATAGCGATTACAAATCTATACACGGTCAAATTTACGATTTTGCACGCTTTAAACGTGAGCTGTCTGACACAATTAGACACTTTTAGAAAACACGAGGCATTGTGTGTTCCATTTCCGTTCTTTCATAGGTGTAGACGTGGAACGCTAACATTTATCATGAGTCTTAAAATGAAATTCTGCAGTTTACAAAACATCGCAATAAAAATGTATGACTATTTTTGCAAAGAGGCTAAACGAGGAAGATTATTTCATTCTTTAGAAAACCCTGAGAATAGGACAAGACACATTTTGGATTTATCTAAACGGTCATTTAATCGCTGGATTCAAGCACGTGACCGTCAATGTTCCAAATATACAAAATCACAAGGAAGAGCAAAAATGTTGGATAATTTCGACAGTGAACTTATTAGAAGTGAAATTCGCAAAATGTTGGGTATGAATGAAACTGTTACAATAAGAAAATTAAAAGTATCGCTGAAAAAGAACAACAGTATTGAAATATCAAAGTCTACATTATGGAGGAATGTGAGAGCTGCAGGCTTTACATTCAGAAAGTATTCCAATGGACGAAACATCATCTGTGAGAAGCCACATATAGTAGTCATGAGAAGCAAGTACTTACGTGAAGTAAAAGAGGTGCGCAAGCAAGGTTATGATATTGTGTACTTGGATGAAACATGGATCAATGTTCACCACACTAACCAAAGGGAATGGCAGTCATCAGATGGAAAGATTAAGAGATTAATACCTAGCAGCAAAGGACAGCGCTTGATAATTGCTCATGCATATAGTCGACAACATGGACTAATACAGAATGCAGAGCTCATTTTTCTTTCAAAATCCATAGACAATCGGGATTATCACTCTGAGATGAATGGTCACATATTTAGACACTGGATTGAAAATTCTGTTCTCCCATCACTAGATCGACCATCTTGCCTAATAATGGACAATGCAGCGTACCACAACATTGTTGCACCTGAAGATAAAGTCCCGACGTCATCCAGTACAAAAGATGCTATTAAGATATGGCTCACAAAGGAGCACATACAATTTAATAACATGTACTTAAAACCTGAATTACTATCTCTAGTAAAGCAAAAACAGAGAACAAAGATTTTTCAAATAGATAAGATTATCCAAGAGCACGGTCATATAAGTTTGAGGCTGCCACCTTACCATGCTCATTTAAATCCAATAGAACTAATCTGGGCAAAATTAAAAGGACAAGTGGCAGATGAAAATACAACATTCAAAATATGCGATGTAAAGACTCTTGCTAATCTCGCTTTATTAAATATAGACAAAGATTATTGGGCTAAATGTGAAGACCACGTCTTAAAACAGGAAGAGGAATATTGGAAAAATGATGGTTTGTGGAATGTTCAACCCCAAACAGTTATTAATCTTTTAGACTCGTCTGATTCAGAATGAAAGTATATAGCCCCCACAATGTTGGCCCCTATATTACCTTAAATTATTTCAACAAACGGTCCTTTTCAGGACCACACAACTATGAAAATTGGACATACAGGTATACCTTGATATTATCGTCCGTCCTCGAACTGAGCAGACAATAATTATCCTGGTGTTTTGTTTTATCCAGTTATTTCCCCATTACGGCCACGCCTTTACCTAGTGAAAATTAATCGTAGACCAGCAACTACGGTAATTTCTATTCTTTAGGGCTTCACAATTTACAATTTTGACAAACATCAAAGAAATATCGCCGCTTTAAGAAAACTGCAGCTGCAAGATATTTGTTAAATATACATTTAAAGGGTCTTTTGCATTCTAATAACATTTGGAAAATTTCAAAAGTATTTAACAAACGGTTAGAGAGTAATAGCGTTTTGAAGTTGGGCATACGTTTTGAAACGAGCTATATTGTCATGAACGCACTGAAACGACTTCAACGGCAACATCAAAGTTTTTTTTTTCGTTTCCAGCAATACGTGAAAACCCATGCTGCCACAAATCTGGCCCACATTTTTCATCTTTATATTTGCAAGTCTCGTCCGTAATTCTCAAACTCGTTCATCTGGCCAGAACAACCACCGATTGCAATTCGTGTATTGTTATTGGTTATGGGCATCTCTTGAGTATATGTCTATCTATCTGTAGTTGCATCCCGGTGTAACTGCTCACATTCCGTCATGATTACACATACTCGGCAATGCATTGTTCGTCTGTTTTATTTAGCAGACACCAACGAGAAGAAAAACCATGACTGCTGTCATAGAGTAAGTTAATTTAAAATCTGGAGGAAGTGGAATCAGCCCCAAGTGTACGCACACAAATATTGGGATCGTGAAGCAAGAAATCTCTTTGGAAGAGATATTCATAACAAGACTTCATCACATACATCACGTGACAATTATAACAGAGCCATTGTTTAGTTAAGTCAATATTTATACGCCAGATCACGTGGCCTCTTGATGATCACAATACATGTGTTGATTCTTGAATGAAGATGATTGCTGATAATTAATTAATTAAATATTTAACTGATGAATTCCTTAAATTATTAATAAATAACGTATACTCTACTTTGCCGTGTTGGGATGTAACTGGACTAGTCACAGCCTCTAATAGTTCGTGCTATTATATATATATATATATTGTTTATATTGTTTGCTACTGTCTCTGTACTACTTATAGACTGTCTGTTAGAAATAATGCACACAATATTTAATTCTCTGATCTAGATAAACACCTAGCAAATTCTTACTTACTTCTTGATTCTACATTTTCTTCCTCTTTTTTCTTTCCTTCCTCATCTGCCTTTCAGCGTCGAGGGGAGATATAATTTGCGGTCTTTTGCTCTTCTGTTCGCCTCTGCTGCTGTTATGTTTCCAAGTGCTCTAATATTCCATCGACCCATCTTTTTCGTGGTCGACCCTTGGGTCTGGTGTTCTCACAACATTTGTTGAAGGCTCGTTGTGTTGTGTTTTGTTCTTTCTGCCTTGTCACGTGGCCAAACCATTTTATCTGTTATTTCTTTATATATTCTATGGCGGGGGCTATTCCTAGCTTTTTTCTCAGTTCTTCACTTCTGATCTTATCTCCCAGACTGTTTCCTGTCATTCGTCTAACACATTTCATATCTGTAGAGGTTATTTCTTATTGTTCTTGCATCTAGGGTCCAGGTCTGGCATTGGTAGCACAACGTTGGGATGAAGATTGTATTGTATAGTGCTCGTTTTGCCTCCAGAGTTATTTCCTTGTTGGACAATAGTGGGGAAAACTGTCCGATGATTTGGCAAGCTTTGTTTCATCTTGATTCTATCTCTGCTGTTTGAGAATTATCGTTTGTCATTAAGCTTCCTAGGTATTTGAATTCCTCTACTTGTTTTAGTTGTCTGCCTTCTAAAGTTATGATGATGTTCTGTTTATTTTTGGCCACATTCATGATTTCTGTTTTGTGAATGTTGATTTTCATGTTGTATTTTGTGCCTCAGATGTTGAGTTTGTTTAAGTGTTCTTGTAGGTCGTCTATTGTTTCATGCATTCGTGCCTGATCGTCTGCAAATAAAAGCTCGTTGATCTCCTCTGTCTCTGATGGGTTGGCTAGCTTGCACATATAGTCCATGTATGTAATAAACAGTAAGGGGATAGTACGCACCCCTGTCTTACACCTGATCTAACTTCAAAGTGGTCTGTGTAGCCTGCTGCTGTTCTGACCGTGCAGCTGCTGTTGATGTAGAGACTTTTAATAAGGTTGATTAGATGTTGGCTTACTTCGTATGTTGTTAGTATATCCCACAGTTGTTCTCTGTTTACTCTGTCGAATGCTTTTGCCTGGTCAATGAAGGCTATGTATAAGTTTTGATTGTGTTCTGTTGTTTTTTTCAGCAAGCTGTTTTAATGTAAATAGTGCGTCAGTGCATCATCTGTCTTTTCGGAACCCCATTTGATAATCGCTTAACAGTAGTTCTATTATTGGTCTCAGCCTTTTTTCCAATATTTTGCCGTATAGCTTGCCTACATGGCTGAGAAGAGATATACCTCTATATTGATTGCAGTCTCTTTTTCTACCTTTCTTTTTCCATATTGGTATGATGATTGCCTGTTGCCAGTCTTCTTGGGATTGTTGTTGGTGCCATGCTGCATTAAATATTCTGTGCAGCCATTGCACTCCTGTTTCTCCTGCTGCTGCTGCTATTATTTCTATTGGTATGTTATCTAAACCCGGTGCTTTATTTCTTGGTGCATATTTGATTACTTCTTCGATTTCCTCTTTCATGATTTTTGGTTCAGTATTTATGAGTTCTAGCGTGGTTTCTGTTGTTTTATTGGTAGTAGATATGTTTACAGGTCTTCAAAATATTCTTTCCATCTCTGTTGCATACATTGGTTATTTGATTGCTTCCATTTTCGTTTATTTCAGCTGTCTGTTTTATCGCCAAAGGGTCCTAAGATATCACTTTTCTCACTGTTGTTGAGAACAGATTTTCGTGTAGTTCATGTGTGTTTTATTTATATGTTGTTCTTTTACTCTGGTGTCCGCTAATCCTAGTATTTTAATTTTCCTTTTTGTCATTTCTTCTATAAGTTCGATTTCTTTATTTTGTATCCCGCATATATTTATCGTTGCTACTTTATGTTTATCTATCTCCATCTTCTATGTATTTCTCTGAGCATAAAACATTTATCCCTTACCGACCTGCTGAGTCAGTCGTAAGTTAAGATCTTAACTTAAGAAAAACACACGATGGGGGTTTAGCCCGACTGATGTTTCCCCCCACGTGTTTGATCGCTAAGGTCTCACATGCGATCTTTTTCGATCTATTCAACTTTAGCTGGTTACATTTAACAAAGTACTTATCAGTTCTTATCCTCCTCCTTGGTAGAAAACTTTACAACGTTTGAAAGGATATGAAATAACAATCTAGGTGTAAAGAGTGAATAGAAAAAGTTGTGATGTATGTCTCTGTCCATCATCAATATTCAAATGAGGATCGTATGTTTTTTATTCGAAGGCGTGAAAGTGCAGTTGTTAATAGAAATACATTGTTTCTCCATTGTCAGTCAACAGAATTGTGACTTTCAAATAAAACATTCATGCATACTATTCGAGGTAGAGCTAAGTGCAAATAAAGCTACCAGACTGAAATATTGTAATAAAAAGTTTAGTATACAAATGTGTAAACATAACAATCATTACTCCAGTTAATTTTTTTTTCAGAAAATAACTGTACCTTTAAAGAAAAATTTCAAACAATTGTTTCACCAACAAGAGATAACAAAATACTTGACAAGAACATTATGGCCATGGTTATGGGTCCAACAGTTGTCTTCAAGTTTGACAATTTGGGTGATCATTATTCTCTTAGAAATGTAATCGATTTTCAGCACGGCTGGGAGACACAATAAAACGTTTAGACAGTTAACCTGTCTGTGTTAGTCATATCTCACATCTTTGTGTGCTTGTCTGTGTTAGTCATATCTTACATCTTTGTGTGCAAGTATATGTTAGTCACATCTCATATCCTTTTGTGCATGCCTATGTTAGTCACATCTCATTCCTTTGTGTGTGCATGTCTATGTTTGTCATGTCTCATATATTTGTGTGTATGTCCATGCTAGTCACATCTCATATCTTAGTGTGTGTCTGTCTATGTTAGTCATCAATTCACTTAAACAGACAGCTGTCTTCATGTGAGAGTCTGGATCCCTACTTTGATTGAGTCTTGATCACAGATAGAGAGTGAGAGAGAGAGAGAGACAGTTAGCTGGATTCAATAATTTAAAAAAAATGAATAATAAGAGTGATTTGAAACAGTAAGCACAGTTGACTACAAGGAAAAGTGTATGTTTTCAAGGTATTATTTGTATTTTATATTATTTAAATAATTTCATGAACATGTTATCAAACGTTTGTCTGTATTTAGTGCTCATCTTGTAATAGAGGAAAATGTTGACGCTGGAGTTGATGGATTGGAAACAATATGCTACTGACCAAGCCGCAATACATAAGTTGATGAATGGTCCATGAAGGTTAAACTCTGGTCTAACAATAAATGTTGCCATAGAAATTGTTGCCCCAGGAATGTAACAAATAATGAGAACAACTGCAATCAACACAACCATCTTTACCGTTTTCCGTTCCTTGTAAGAAGTAGACACTTTTTTATGATAATCGAGTGTTGCTTCTTTGCGCCATTCTGAAGTTTGGCTCAATTTGTGAACCAATGCAAATGTAAAGATAATGACACCAAAAAAAGAAGTAGCGCTAAGTAAGGAATGCATAACGTAGCAGAGCCCGTCAAATTCATGTCTGCTGCTTGTAAACATTATCCCCACAAGAGTTCGGTTTTTTGCTGGAACAAATCTCCAACCGAGGAAAGAAGTAGCGTACTCAGGAATGAGAGTTATCATGTTGACAATGTAAATTAAACATATGATTATTGTAGTTCTCTTTGCTGTGAATATTTGTTTGACTTTGAGTGGCAGCGCGATAGAAATAAACCTTTCTGCTGTAATATAAACTGTGATGTAGCTTGTGATTCGACAGAAACAAACATGTGGCCACCCGGCTGTGAGAACCATAATTTCTACAGAGACCCACGTGACGTCATATACCGGGAGACTGGGGTTCATAGAAATTGAAGACCATTCCAAAGTAATCAGACAAAATAGGTCAGAGATCGCCAGCCCAAGAAATGCAATGTTTACGGTATTTGTAAAGCCTTGTTCGAAGAAAATGGCGATGTTGATAATGTTTGCTATAATCCCAAACAAAGCAACTAAGCCACAAATAGTCACGAAGTTAACAAACTCAATTATCTTCTTGCTTTCATCGCTTAGAACAACAGGTACATTTCTTATCCCTGTGCTCCAATCATCAAATTCATTGCTCAGGACAAAAGATTTGGAAGTGTTCGAAACTGATGCCATCATTCACAGCATGTAACTATCGGGCTTGACTTCGGAAACCTATTATTTCGAAACAAAAGTGTAATCCACAGGGGCTGTAAAGGCAAAAAATACAGTAATTAAACATTATTTTCAAGGCTAATGATTTTGAAAAAAACGTTTAGCAGATGTTTTTTTAATGAAATGTTTTCATTGCATTTTTAGTCATTATCAATCAAATTACTGTTAAAGATATATAAGGAAAAAAAAAAAAACTTCCATCATCATCAACATCTGGTGCCGCGGCTTTCGCGATCGTCTTGCTCCACATCTCTTGGCCTTTCATGAATGTATAACCATACCATAACTTCAGTGGGTGATGGTTTATTATGTCATTTGGATAAGCTGATCAATAACTTTTTCCTCTGCTCATCTAGTCACTCATTCTGCCTCTCTTGCCGTTCATTCTGCCCGTTGATATTTTTTCTCAATGCAAAACATTCCTATCACATGCCCTGTAAAAATGTAGATTACCGGGTCTTTATGATTCTGTTGAAATTTCTAGTTTTTTCAGTTCATTTTAGAATGTTCTTCATTAGCAGTTTTTACTATCCATGGAATTCGTAGCATTCTTCTTATAAACCACATCTCAACTGTCTCTAATGTTTTCTGCGTCATAGTTATAATTATTCGAAGACCCTGGTATCACTGCAAACGAATGAAAATCCATAACTGCCCGTACAATTATCCAAATTAACATCTCATCGAATATCTAAACAAAGATTTGAAGCTGCAGTTCCTAGCATAGCAAATACAGCACACACGAAAAGACATATGGCGTATTAGCACCTAAAGTGAACGCAGCTGAACTGCCCTTCGTCATACGATATCAACATTCATTATAAGCAATCTGAATATAGAAACACCAACCGGATAAACTATACAGTTCACGGTGTGCACAGAACACTAAACTCCGGCAGCGAGCCGTATTTGGAATATGAGGAAACTGCAACAAGGAACACTTTTCAGCCAGTGCCTCAAAATTGTCTTGCTTAACATCCATGACTCATTCCATATAGCAGAATAGGTTAAATGCAACACTTTATGACACGTTTTCTAACATTAATTGACAATGATTTGTTACACATAATTTTTTTTCCATTTCATGAAATTATGTTTCTGCTTCTAATTTCTCCAGTGCGTCTGCCATGTGTTGTTATTGATCCCTCGTATTTGAATGCTTCTTGTGAATGTACTTGTTTCAGATTTGTTCCATTTAGTTTTATTCTATATTCCTCAGTTTTCGTTTCCTTTTATATTTTCACTTATTCTGTCTTTTTTATGTTTAGGATGAGGCCTTTTTTTATTCTCTTTCCATCACATATTAATATATTAGTTTGTTTAGATCTTGTTGGTTTTTTGCAATCACTGATATGTCATCTGCATAGGTTGTTTATATTGCTTCTCTTTTGTTTATTCTCTCAGCTTTCCTGTATGGTGCAGAAACTGGGACATTGGACAAAAATCAGAAAAGAAAATTGAAGTTTTTGAAATGTGGATTTATAGAGGAATAGGAAACATTGGATGGGAGGAAAAAACAAACAAGCGATGAAGTCTTGAAACAGCTAAAAATGAAATTAGAACTACTAAATAATTGAAACAGACGAATGAGATTTTTAGGGCATGTTAAAAGACACACCAGAGTACTAAAAGTAATACTGGAAGGGAAAATACAAGGTAAAAGAGACTGAGGCAAGCCAAGATTAACATGGACCAACAACATCAAAAGATGAACAAGTCAGCCTATGGCAATCTGCACCATCAAAGGAAGAGATAGAACGGAATAGCGCTGCTCCATAATAGCCAACCTTAGATGCGGAGACGGCACACAATGAATGAATGAATGGCAATAAACGTCCATATCCCACTCCATGTCTTATTTGTTGACAAATTCCATATTTACTTTTTGTTTTCAAGATATATGGTATATAATCCTCAGATCTGTAATACGTATAGTGATATTTTATACATTTTTGGTAATCTATTCATGAGTGACTTTATCGAAAACGTTGGCATATTCAAAAATACATAGGTTGAGATCTTTCCATACCGCCGAAGCTCTCTCTACCAGTATTGGTAAAGTACCAATGACATTTTGTATTCCTTTTCTTTCAACAAATCCGAATTGCTCGTCTACTGTTTCCCTTTTAATTATTTGTCTTGATCTTCTCATAATGATTCTTAACATGATCTTTGTGATATGACATGATAAATTAATAGTTCTATATAGCACTGGGGTCTGTAGAAATGTGGTTTTATAGAATGTTGAGAATACAATTGACAGCTAAGAAGAGTAATGAAAACGTTCTGAAAGACTGCAACTCAAAAAGAGAACTTATTTCCAATATTAGGAATAAACAATCATCATTTTTTTGCCATATAATGAGAAGATAACAGCTGGAATATATTGTAACAACTGGGAAAATTGAGGGACGAAGAGATGGAGGAAAGCAAAGAGAAAAGATACTAGACAGCTTAAGAGAATGGCTTGGCAGACAGTCAACAACATAAATTATAATTAACTGTCGTGATCGAAAGTTGTGGAGAGACATGATCACCTACGCCAGCAGGTCCGGTACTTGATGATGATGATGAAATTACGAACCACAGAGACAGACGATGAATCCAAAGTAAACATCATCAATTTATAGGGAAATATTACAAAGAAGTGGAGCTTATTGGAGAAATGAGTAAAGGGGATGGGGTGGAAATTAAAATACTAAAAGGAGCAGACGGGAGAGTAATAATATAACAAGTGAAGCACACGAACTGCGCGAGGATATTAACGGTAGTTGGTGTCTCACAAGAAACAAATCACGGAATGACTTTTTTCGGAGATCCAGTCCAGGCAAACATTGTTCTAGAAATAAAAGAAAATCACCAAGAATTATCATAACCAGACCACTAGAAGAAAACCGATAAACAACTTGCACGGTGTAATATCGAAAACTATAGTGAAGAATTCCACGAGAAAATAAATCAAAATGTTAGCAAGACAGACAAGAGCGACAAATTAGTGATATGAGACTTTAACAGAAGGATTGGGGAAAGTAACAATGAGAAGAGATACGACATATGAAAGACATGATAATACAAATAAAATGTTGAAATTATGTAGCCCAAATTATGTGTACATTATCAATACGTTCTTCAAAAACAGTCACAAATATACACCTGATACAAAGTGGAACTACTCAACATGAAGAAGACAAATTCATTTTATAATAACAAAAACACAGAACAAGAAATGCTACAGATGAAAAGTAAGTAAAGTAAAGAGCCCCGTCACGCCAAGTGGCATATAGGGAATATGGTGCTAGTGACCATCATTTTTATAGACGTCATATGATTTGTAGGGTAATGTGGTCGGTATTACGCCCGTGCCGCTTTACTTTCCCAGAAAAAAATCCGGTACCCACTAAAAGCTGAGTGAACCCGGAAGTCGTCGGTCAGGATCGAACCCGACCTCTTTTCCTTTGTAGTCCAGTTCACTACTCACTGAGCTATCGCGGCTCCATGTTACAAATATTAGAGACCATAAAATGGCGATGATCAAACCTAGAAATTCAGTAATAAAAAGAAGATACACACACAAACATGAGACATGATCACCTACACCACCAGGTCCGGTACTTGATGATGATGATGATATTCACATAATTCTTCTGCTCCATGATTTTTTGAGGAAAGGCTATAAACGTGGATAGCAGAAAATCATTAGGGTTATGACCGATGTTATAAATGTCAATCAGTAATTTCGTTATGATTGTCATTCCTGTCTCACCTAGAGATTCTATTTCCGTTATTCATTATTATTTAGTCCTGTCACTTTCCCTTTTTTAAATGTGTATGATGGCATGTGATACTCCTTCTTTAGGTATCGATGGTTCGTCACAGCTTATATTATCTAGTTCTGTCACGGTCCCCTTTTTAATGCGTTTGATGGCATGTGATACTTCTTCTTCAAGTATTAATGGTTCGTCACTGCTTATATTATCTAGTTCTGTCACATCCCCTTTTTTGATGCGTTTGATGGCATATGTTACTTCTTCTTTAAGTTCTGATGGTTCGTCACAGCTTATATTATCTGGTCCTGGTGGTAATTCTAGCCATTCTTCTCCACATAACTCTTATATATATTACTTCCATCTGTCCACATTTGTTTTTAGCACATTTCACATTTGTTTCATTGTAAGCATCATGTCCTACATTTTGTTTTTCTACATGTAAGTTCACTCATCATCATCATGTACCATACCGGTTGGCGTAGGCGATCATGTCCTTCCACAATCTTCTATCTACAGTGCATCGTATCAGTTCGGTTGTTGACTGCTTTCTATGCCATGACACCAAGGTATCTAGTATTTTCTCTCTTTGTCGCCCGCAATCTCTCTTTCCTTTTATTTTGCCAGTTGTAACCAAGTATTCCAACTTTCCTCTTCTCATGATGTGCCGAAAAAATGTTGATTGTTTCTTTCTGATGTTTTTTAGGAGCTGTCTTTTTGTGTTGGCCTCTTTGAGAACTTCCTCATTGGTCTTTTTAGCTGCCCAGGGAACTTTCAACATTCTTCTGAAAAATCCCATCTCTGTGGCCTCTAATCGTCTTTTCATTTGTTTTTCTACTGTCTATGGTTCGCTTCCATTGCTAAGAATTGGTTCTATATATCACCGATGAACTCTCTTTCTCATTTCTATTGACAGATTTGTTGTATAAGATATTTTTCATTTTCTGAAATGCTGTTTTGGCCTGGGCTATTCTACTTTTTATTTATGTCGTGCATCTTCCATCCGATGATATT
Source organism: Megaustenia siamemsis (assembly GCA_032433765.1). Classification (NCBI taxonomy): domain Eukaryota; kingdom Metazoa; phylum Mollusca; class Gastropoda; order Stylommatophora; family Ariophantidae; genus Megaustenia; species Megaustenia siamemsis. Next base: position 70,097,622 of record JAVIAB010000051.1, on the reverse strand, counting down.
ATTGTGCCCAAGTATTTGATGCGTTGCAATTGGTACAAATTTGCCTTGTTTATTTTTATGCTGCATGCTAGTAATGATTGTTTCTTCGATATGACCATTACTTCTGTTTTCTTACTATTCAGACTGAGACCTTTCTTGATGCTTTCTTTTACTATTATGTCTATAATTTCTTGTAGTTCGTTCTCTGTCTCTGCTATTAAGACTGTGTCATCCGCATATCGCAAATTATTTATGTTGTGACCGTTGACTTCAATTCTTTTTTTGTCTACTATTGATCTCATTCTCATTAAGTTCTCATTCAGTAAGTTCACTAATTCTCTAATATTATTCTTTTTCTGGATCACATATTTTTTCTTTGTGATAGTCTAACACCTTTGCAGTTTGATGTATTGAGTCTCTGAACATTCCCATTTCTTATCTATGCTCTTTATCTTTCATATTGCATTGTATCTCTTTGTTTCAACTATGTGTATTTTCTATGAAGGTCTTGATCATATTTAAGATGTTCTGTGTGGGGTCTGATGTCCTTCTTTTTTCTATTTGTATTACTTAGATTTATTCTTATTTTTCCACACACCGGGTAATGGTCACTGTTACTATCAGTTCCTAGAATGGTTTTTATTGATAGTAATGCACTTCTAAACGATTTGTTGATTAATATGTAATCTATTTAATTGAATACTTTTTTATTATGGCTCCTCCATGTTGCAAGATTTTTTCTGGGGTATTGATTAAAGTTTAAACAATATGTTCTCTATGATCATATAATGTATATATATATATATATATATATATATATATATATATATATATATATATATATATATATATATACATATGTCCATTCTATTCATTTGGTCTCTTTATTTTCTTTCACCTGCCATAGGGACGTGAAATCTAACCTCTCAGCTTATTGTGGCACACACCCTAAAGGACATAAAACTAGTGTTGTTGTTTTTCTTTTGCTATTAGTCCATTCGTTGTCTCAGCGAGCTAGGTACTCTTTCCTTCAGCTGATGGGACTGAAGAGCTTTATTCTGGAAGTGAATTCACATCGATGCTACTTCCAAGTCATTGCACAAAGAACTGCAATTCTGGAGCATCACACTAACCACTGACCTACTGGGCATGGCTTTACCCACTGCCCTGCTGGGGTATCGCACTAGCCAATAACCTCTTTGGGCTTCGCTTTACCCACTGCCCTAATGGGGCATCGCAGTAATAACTGCCCTACTAGGGCATCGCTTTACCCACTGCCCTGCTGGGGTATCGCACTGGTCACTGACCAACTGGGCATGGCTTTACCCACTGCCCTGCTGGGGTATCGCACTAGCCACTAACCTACTAGGGCATCAGTTTACGCACTGCCCTATTGTGGCATCGCAGTAATAACTGCCCTAATGGGGCATCGCAGTAATAACTGCCCTACTAGGGCATCGCTTTACCCACTGCCCTGCTGGGGTATCGCACTGGTCACTGACCAACTGGGCATGGCTTTACCCACTGCCCTGCTGGGGTATCGCACTAGCCACTAACCTACTAGGGCATCGCTTTACGCACTGCCCTATTGGGGCATCGCAGTAATAACTGCCCTAATGGGGCATCGCAGTAATCACTAATTTTTTTAATAGTACTTTAATGTTTAATGCTGACTCACGTTTGTGAGAAATATATCTTATCCTTATGAACAGTACTTAGATTTATACTGTACTAAACATAATTGGGTTATAGTAACTTTCATTTAACGTTTTATGCTTAACTACTTCGTAGCGGTGGTTTATCGAGCTGTTTCCATCGTAGTCAGAAATTACCAAATAGTTAACAGTTAGTCTTACCCTATGTAACAATGACCTAATACCAATAATTTAGAAGCGTTTTTTCCTAGTGGCGTTTAGCTCTAAAATCACTAGTGTTTATGCCTGAACTAGTAATTCTTAGAGACTATGAGAATGTATATAGCGTAGTGTGTAATTTATACGTAATTACCTATGCTGAGACAATGACAACGTGGAATTACAATTTATTATCTATTACGGTATGTAGCATATAACATATCTATGGACTGTCGATTGTGGGTGGGGTGTGGAAGGGTATCCTTTGAGACGTACAAGAATGAGTATCTAATAACTATGAGCTGAAATAGAACGTGATAATTCTTTAACGTTTGCTACATAAGAGGAACAAAGTGGATGAAAATCAATAAACGTTTTTGTTTCTTTACACGTGTTAACTTTTGTTAACTTGGAGTTGATTTATTATTTTTTTTTTTATAATTCTATGATATGCGTGCCCCGTAGAGGGAGACTGTCGCTCAAGATGGCTATAGTTAATTATGTAAAGAAGCTTGCAGTGAACAAACTGTTATTGTTGTTTGGAAAATAGTAACATGTTCAAATTCAAGTCGTTGGTCATTAAAAACTGATTCCACTTATAGCAAAATAATTATAAAATAATATAACATGAGTGTAGAGATTTAAAATATGTAGTTTTCTTGTCTCCATTAAATGAATGTCTTCTATCAATCAAACAGAGTGAAGATTCTTCTAGTTAGAAATCTGTTGTATCGTATTCATATAAATATTATTAGTAATATTAGTTTTAGAGCGAAACGGATCGTGAATATTATACATGTTTTACAATCACAATTATAAATAGATATCATACAAATATACATATATAGATGCTACTGTTTCAACTTATCGTTATCATCATCAAGTACCAATCCTGATGGAATAGATAATCATGCCACTCCACAACTTTCTATCTGGACAGTTATTTATCATTTTTGTTGTTGACCTTCTGCCAAGCCATTCTCTTAAGTTGTCTGGTATATTTTCTCTGTGCTTTCCTCTCTATCTCTTCGTCCCTCAGTTTTCCAAGTTGTTACAAAGTATTCCAGCTGTTCCCTTATTAATGTCTGTTTTTTCCTAATATTGGCTCATATTCATATCAGACAAATGAGATGTGTGGGGCATGTTAAACAACACACCAATCAACTAAAAGTAATCTTAGAAGGGAAGATACAAGGTAAAAGATGCAGAGGCAGACCAAGACTAACATGGGCGAGTAAGATGAAAAGATGGACAAGTCAGCCTATGACAAACTGCACCAGCAAAGCAAGAGACAGAGAGGAATGGCGCTCCATGGTAGCCGATCTTCGATGCGGAGATCGTCACATAATGAATGAATGTGCTACAACACGTTACTTGTTGAGTATTAATACTATTAATAATTATATCAACTTTACAAAAACTGACTTACAACTACATACACACACACACACACACATATATATATATATATGTATATATATATATATATATATATATATATATATACATATATATATATATATAAAGTACCCCCGTCACGCCAAGTGGCGTATAGGGGATATGGTGTTAGTAACCATACATTTTACAGACCTTCGGCACATGATTTTTGGGGTAATGTGGTCAGTATTACGTACGTGCCGCTTTACTTTCCCAGAAAAAAATCCGGTACCCATTAAAGGCTGGGTGAATCGGAAGCCGTCGGTTAGGATCGAACCCTACCTCTTGTCCTTTGTAGTCCAATTCACTAACCAGTGAGCTATGGCGGCTCCGGAAGATATATATATATATATATATATATATATATATATATATATTTATATATATATATGTATCTTCTTTTTTAACTACTTTCCGTCATCATTTGCCTTTAAGGGTCGAAGGAAGATATAGTTTGTGGTATTTTGTTCTTCTCTTATACCTCTTCTGCCGTTATTTTGCCAACTGTTTCTAATAGTCCATCTATTTTGTGCTCGACCCTTGAGTCTGGCGCTTTCGTAATGTTTGTTAAAGGTTCGTTATGTTGTGTTACAACATGTCTATCTTATCACGTGGTCAAATAATTTTACTTGTTGTTTCTGTATGTATTCAATGGTGGAAATTATTCCTAGCTTTGTTCCTTTAGATCGTCATTTCCCTTATTTATATTTCGGGCTGTTTCCTGTCATTCGCCTAACACATTTAATCTCGATGGTGGTTTATTCCCTATTATTCCTAATTCTAGCGCCCTGGATTGATATTGGTAGCACAACGTTATGTTGACAAGTGTAAAGTGCGTGTCATTTTGCATCAGGAGTTATTTCCTTATTAAACAGCAGCAGCAGTGATAGCTATCCGATGATTTCACAATCTGTGTTGCATCTTGAGTCTATTTCTGCTGTTTGTGAATTGTCGTTGTCACTAGACTTCCTATCTTTTTAAATTCCTCCAATCATTTTAATTGTATGTTGTTTATCGTTATGCTGATGTTCTTTCTTTTGCGATATTGAAAACATATGTCTTACTATTGGTGATTTTTATGTTGTATTAGGTTCCCGTGCTGCCAAGTTTATTTAGGTGTATTTGTAGGTCTCCTATTGCTCCATGTTAGTGCCTGATTGTCTTCAAATAGATTAATCTCCTGTCTCCGATGTTGCTGCTAACTTATTTATGCAGTCCATGTAGGTAATAAACAATAGGGGAAATAGCATGCACACCCGTTTTACGCATGTTCTGTCTTCGAAGTAGGGGGACTTGGTAGCCTAGTTGGGAAAACTGCCCTGTAGCTATCACCTTTCGGACAAACTGTGTTCGAACCCGGCTGGAAGCAGTGTGAATTATACTCGAGGAAGAAAACATAAAATAAAATAAAATAAAAATAAAGATATCCCTGCGGTCGACCCAGCTTCTCCAGCAGAAATGAATACCGGGGTTCATAATCCAGAAAGGTTAAGAATGACGCCTCGCTCTTGGGGTACGATGCTTGCGGCAACACTCAACAGGAGTCTCCGAACACTTCTGGATAGGCAGCCGGGCATATATGAGTAAAAAAAACTGTCTTAAACGCCGATTCAAGTACCGTACCAACCTTGGCTACTTAATTAACTTCGATGTGGTGTGCGAAGCCTGCTTCTGTTCTGACTGTGCAGCTGCTCTTGGTGTATACCTTTTATATAGATCAATTACATGTTAGCTAACTTCTTATGTTGTTGTAGTCGATGTAATTGCACGAGGTGACGCGGGCATGATGCCCTCTTACTCATATAATACGGTGGTTTGTAAGGGTTTTCTTGATGTTCCCGGATTTCTTGACATTCCCGCATTTACTGGAGAAGTTGGATCCGTCTAGTCGGGGTATTCAGCTGGGAAACTACTAGTCCACTTCAGAGACACTGCAATACTAAATATTATGTTATTATTAATATCTCCCATATTGGTTCCCTGTTTACTCATTTTTCATTTCTAAATAAGCATCGCGTGTTATAAATAAACCCCGTTATGTGATTTGCTCCGTAATATCGACTGATAATATTACCGTGTAATTCACATGTGTTTATTTTACTTGATGTTCTTTTACTCTAATGTATGCCTATCCAAGTATATTAAACTACCTCCTTGTAAATTCTCCAATTATTATGAATTTATTAACGAATCACGTGAAGATGATCTCTGTTATTTATTCTGCATATGGTAAGGGTGGCTACATTAGATCTGTTGCCTATATCCGTGTCCTGTAATTTCTATGAGAATAAAATGTTTATCCCCTACCGACCTGCTACATGTGTCACAGTTTAGGGGCTTAACTTTAAACGCACTGGGATGGTAGCTAGGTTCGTCGTTGGCACATTTAAATCCATTTTACGCGACTTAAAAACACATTATGCGATTAAAAACACTTTACGCGACTTAAAAACACTCTACGCGACTTAAAAACTCTTTACGCGACTTAAAAACACTTTGCGCGACTTAAAAACACTTTACTAGACTTAAAAACATTTTGCTCGACTTATAAACACTTTACGCGACTTGAAAACACTTTACGCGACTTGAAAACAATTTGAGCGACTTAAAAACACTTTACACGATTTAAAATCATTTTACGCGAATTAAAAACACTTTACGCGACTTGAAAACAATTTGAGCGACTTAAAAACACTTTACACGATTTAAAATTCTTTTACGCGACTTAAAAACACTTTACGCAACTTAAAACACTTTACACGATTTAAAATCATTTTACGCGACTTAAAACACTTTACGCGCCTTAAAAACACTTTACGTGACTTAAAATCACTTTACGCGACTTGAAAACAATTTGAGCGACTTAAAAACACTTTACACGATTTAAAATTCTTGTATGCGACTTAAAAACACTTTACGCGACTTGAAAACACTTTACGCGTCTTTAAAACAGTTTACGCGACTTGAAAACACTTTGCGCGACTTATAAACACTTTACGCGACTTGAAAACACTTTACGCGACTTAAAAATACTTTCTATCTATTAACTTTTCGAGCCGTAGCCTAAATCTAATCTGAATTTTTGTTCTAGCAGTTTTAGATTCTTTTAAAGATATTTCATCAAATCTCGCCATTTTTCTGTTTTGTGCAAGCAGCTCTATCTCATTGTTGGAGTCGATTCCTGCTGCTCTTGCTTCTCTCATCAATGTTCTTCTCAGTGTCTCTCTGGGTCTTCCTCTTTTTCTCTTACCTGTTATTTCCCACATGAGGGCTTGCTTTGCTAATCGTTTATTATCTCTTCTCATCACATGTCCAACATATGACCATCGTCTTTTCTTTATTGCTGAAGATATTAGTGGTTGATTGGCGATTTCTCTAATTTCCTCGTTTGTTTTGAATTCGTTCCACGCTATACCAAGTATTTTCCGTAGACATTTATTTTCGAATGCGTTCAACTTTGTTTCTATATCTCTTGTTGTTGTCCAGTACATTAGCTCACATTTCTCACACGCATACGTAAGGGTTGATAGTACATTTGATTTGAATAGTCTAAGTTTTGTGTTTGTGCTGATGAGTTTTGATTTCCACAACTTTTCAAGGTTTCTGAAAGGCATTGCTGCTTTAGCTATTCTGATTCTAATTTCTTTGCTTGTATCCCCTTCTCGATCAATGTGACTTCCAAGATAGATAAAGTGATCAATCTCTTCCACTGGTTTGTTTTCCATGTATATTTTGTCGTCTGTTGGAATTAAGCTTTTCATGACTTTAGTCTTTTCATGATTGATCTCAAGCCCAATTTTGCTGGCTATTGATGATAGTTCATTTGTATATTCCTGCATCGTGTTTATCTGACTGATGATGAGAACTATGTCATCAGCAAAGTCGAGGTCCTCCAATTGGTCTCCTGAAATCCATTCGATGCCCTTATTACCAGTGCAGCATTTCTTTATTATGAAGTCCATAACAACTCCAAATACCAAGGGCGATAAAATACATCCTTGTTTAACCCCAGTTTCTATTGGGAAACATTCGCTCAGTCCTTCCTCTGTTCGAACTGCACATGTGTAACCATCATACACAAAGGTCTACGTTTCATTAACAACATCGTTTTTACGATAGCGGCTTGTTAAACCACTGATCAATGGTTCTATACCAAGCCGAAGAAAAATAATTCCTCCATCTTGGATAGAACGGGAAAAATACTTTACGCTACTACAAAGGCTTTTAGAGTCACGTTATGAACCATGTATAAGTTGTGAATAAAAAAAATTGGTTGAATTGATTCTACATCCTGTCTTGGCACTCATTCACATAGTATCCTATGTCTGCCAATTTTATTCATCTTTGTCTCCACTGTCTTGGTTCGTGTTACCTTTGATGTGTTTCCTTCCCTCCCAAGACCACTATAAGCTAGTTTTGTCGAGGTGAACTTTCAACTCTCATTTAAATCTCAAGATCTCACAATCTTACCTTTGATGTGTTTCCTTCCCTCCCAAGACCACTATAAGCTAGTTTTGTCGAGGTGAACTTTCAACTCTCATTTAAATCTCAAGATCTCACAATCTTACCTTTGATGTGTTTCCTTCCCTCCCAAGACCACTATAAGCTAGTTTTGTCGAGGTGAACATTCAACTCTCATTTAAATCTCAAGATCTCACAATCTTACCTTTGATATGTTTCCTTCCCTCCCAAGACCACTATAAGCTAGTTTTGTCGAGGTGAACTTTTAACTCGCATCTCAAGATCTCACAATCTTACCTTTGTAACTAGTCTTGTCTCTCCTCATCTACTGGACCTCTAATACCCATTTGAAGTGTTCTTTCTCTGGATTTGAATACATCTTTCATATAAACTTGTCGCACTATACATAAAAGCATAGAGAAGATCGTGGCAACAAGTAGGCAATTGGTGGCATGAAACGATCATGAAAAAAAACTTACTCTGATTACAGCATGATGAAACGAAGCCTTAATCGTTAACTTATGTTTCACATTGATGCAGCATCCATTTTTAGTATGTCTAAACAAGCTTCTAGAGATATAGCAGGAGAGAAAAAAAACCAAACGCACAGAAATATTTTAATAGCACATGATAGCACTATTACGACAGTTGCATGATGCAATAAGGCATGCTACAAGTATAAAGTAGTGTCTCGTCAAGTGATGTATAGGGAATATGGTGTTAGTGACCATCATTTTTACAGCACATGATTGTTGGGGTAATGTGGTCGGTATTACGCCTGTGCCCCTTTACTTTCCAGGAACAACAAATCCGGCACCCATTTTAGGCTGGGTGAACCCGGAAGCCGTCGATCTACTATCTACTATCTACAGTGCATCGTATAAGTTCTGTTGTTGAATGTTTGTCATGCCATGACATCAAACTATCCAGTATTTTCTCTCTTTATCGTCCGTGATCATCTCTCTTTCCTTGTATTTTGCCAGTTGTAACCAAGTATTCCAACTTTCCTCTTCTCATGATGTGCCCGAAAAAATGTTGATTGTTTCTTTCTGGTGTTTTTTTTTATGCTCCCTTGTTGTGTTGGCCTCTTTGAGAATTTCTTAATTGGTCTCTTTAGCTGTCCAGGAAACTTTCAACATTCTTCTGAGAAATCCCATCTCTGTGGCGTCCAATCGTCTTTTCATTTGTTTGTCTACTGCGTATGATTCGCTTCCATAGGTCAGAATTGGTTCTGTATTACACCGATAAACTCTCTTTCCCACTTCCTATTGATATAGATTTGTTGCATAAGATATTTTTCCTTTTCTGAAATGCTATTTTACCCTGAGATATTCTGCTTTTTATTTCTGTGATACTTCTTTCATCTGATGTCATTATTGTGTCCACGTTGCACCTGTTCAGATTTGTTCTGTTTAATTTTATGTTGCATGATGGTGATGATTGTTTCTTTTATATGACCATTACTTCTGTTTTCTTACTGTTCAGACTGAAACCTTTCTTGTTGCTTTCTTTTACTATTCTGTCTATGATTTCTTGTAGTTCATTCTCTGTCTCTGCTGTTAAGACTGTGTTATCCGCATGTCGCAAATTATATATATTGTGACCGTTGACTTCAATTTCTTTTGTGTCTACTATTGATCTCATAATATCTTTGTCGTAAAGTGAAAATAAATCCGTCGACAGAAAACAGCCTACTCTGACTTCATGTTTTATATATTGCAATTGTTCTGTTTAGTTGTTAATTCGTTTAGCTGCTGTTTGTTGTCAGCACATGTTTTTTATGATTTACATATCCTTGCCATCAATGTTTAATTTATTTTAAAATATACTTTGTCAAATGCATTGTCAAATACAGATCTTTCATTACCTTTATAGCTCTTTCTATCAATGTTCTTAAGATGTATATTGCAATGTTGGTGCCCTTTCCTTCCACAAATGCACATTGTTCCTCACTTATTTATGATTTTATTTTGTTCCTTACATGTTTCATGATGATTCTTAGTAATATTTTCGTCATGACACTAATAGTGCGATGGTTCTCACAATCAGTGACGCCTGACTTCGTCGTTATGGCTACAAAGACAAATGTTAGTACATCTTTGGGTCTGTGTTCACTGGTATTTATGTAATTACGTAGTTTTGTTATGACTTGTACTCCCAGTTTTCCTAATGCATTTACCTCTTCGATTGTTATATTATCGGGACCTGGACACAATTACTACCCAGTACAAAAAGGGAGCTCCTAAGAAACATCAGAAAAAGAACAATCAATATTTTTCGGGCACATCATGAGAAGAAGAAACTTGGAATACTTGGTTACAACTGGCAAAATACAGGGAAAGAGAGTTCGCGGACGATAAAGAGAGAGGATACTAGATAGCTTGGTGTCATGGCAAGGAAAACAAGTCAACAACAGAATGGATACGATGTACAGTTTGATAGAAGATTGTAGGACATCACGGCCTACGCCATCCGGTATGACATATGATGAAAATGACCGAGTACAATTTGAAAATCATAACCGACAAGACATAAATTATGAACAGCGCAATGAAAAACAGAACATCAACATAACAATAGTCAATAGACAATTCTAAGAATTCTTGATCTTGATCCTTTCATCGTTACTAGCCGTCGCATAGGGCTCGTGGTGTTTTTCGCCATCCATTTCCACTCTTGCCGAGATTTTAGATTTTATCTAATGGGTCTATGCCTGTTAACTTTGCTTCTATAATAAGTGTTCTTAGTTTCTCTCTGTCTTTCTCTTTTTTATGTATCCTGATGTTTCTGCAAAGAAAAGTATTGTTTTTAATTTTCCGTGTTGCCCCTGGTCAATAAATGGTTCTTCCTAATTGTAGATAATATCGTTGGTTGCATAGCCATTTATCTTTTCTTTATATTAGTCTTGAATTCATTCCATTATACAGAGATAACTTTTCCTAAGCACTTGTCTTTCAAAGCATTTAGTCCGAAGTCTGATCTAGTCAAGTACTTTTGCTGTTTTCCAACTTTCACGTGCTTAGGTAAGATTTGATAATACGTTAGAATTAATTATTCTAAGACTAGTTTTCTTGCCTTGTATTTTTTATTTCCATATTTTGTCCAGGTTTTTAAAATTTGCTGCCGATTTTGCTGTCCTGCTTCTGATCTCTTTCTTAGCTTTACCTTCTTGATCTAATTTAACTACCAAGATTATATATATATATATATATATATATATATATATATATATATAAAGGTCTACTCATTCAATGCCTGATAAATTAGTAATATATTGCCCTTTGGTGCATTTTTATTCTTCATTATTTTTGTGTTTTATCCCTGTTGATTCCAGGTCTTATTCTTTCCGCGGTGTGGATACGGTATTTGTAATATTTTGCATCCTGTTGCTATTGTCACATTATCGTCTGCAAAATCTAGATCTTCCAAGGTAATCCTTGTTCTGATATTTAATATCGTTATTGCCGGTGCAACTTTTAGTCATTATGTAATCAGTGATAATTTCAAATACTAAATGTAATAGTATCGTCATCATCAAGTACCCTGCCTGCTGGCGTAGGTGATCATGTCTCTCCACAACTTTCGATCTCGACAACTATTTATCATTTCTATTGTTGACCTTCTGCCAAGCCATTCTCTTAAGCATTTGATCATGTTTCGGTATTCCAATTGTTTACGATGAATGATGATATCGTATGACAGTTGGCTGTGTTCACTTTCTGCGCGGTTTCTCCTTATGTCTTTTGGCGTGTGCTGAGACTGCTAGGATGAGGACTACAGTTACCTTTCTTTGTTTGGGAGATGAGATATTAATTCGAATGATTACGTTGGACGGGCGGTTGAGCAATTAGAGATTTTAATTCGTTTGCAGTGATACCGGGGCCTTCCATAACCAAACAACCAACTAAACAAATCTCTTAAGCTGTCTGTTATTTTTTTTCTTTTTGCTTCCCTCTATCTCTTCGTCCCTCAATTTTTCCAGTTGTTACAATAGATTCCATTTATTCTCTTCTCAATACATGGCCAAAAAATGATGATTGTTTCTATAATAGTATATATCACTGTTTTACTCCGGTTTCAGTATGAAACCAACAATATAGGAATTGGAGGAATTTAAATACTTGGGAAAGCTGGTGACAAAAATGGGATTATACTCAGAACATTTTCTTATCTTTCTACTGAACTTATAGAATTCATCCCTTTTTTCTGTATCCTGTTGTTGTGCATACAATTGCTTGGCCTACATATGAAGGTTACATAGCTAGTCATATTAGTATTCTTAGAGTGTTGAGAGTGTTGCAATCCTACAAGTTATGTTCTGGTGTTTGTCTGTATGATCCATAGTAAAGTAATAAGCAAAGTACCCCCGTCACGCCAAGTGGCGTATAGGGAATATGGTGTTAGTGACCATAAATTTTACAGACCTTCGGTACATGATTTTTGGGGTAATATGATCCATAGTCGTATGTTCCAAATTCACTGAGTCTTATCTTGTGTAGGTGTGTTCTAAGGTCAAAATGACATGTTCTGAGCCCGAATATCTTGGTCTGCTTGTGTATGCTGAGTTTGTTTAAACTGTCTTGTGGCTAATATTTTCAACATATTTCTCTCCATTCTACTTCCCTAGTTTGTTTAAACTGTCTTGTTGTGGCTAATATTTTCAACATATTTCTCTCCATTCTACTTCCCTAGTTTGTTTAAACTGTCTTGTGGCTAATATTTTCAACATATTTCTCTCCATTCTACTTCCCTAGTTTGTTTAAACTGTCTTGTTGTGGCTAATATTTTCAACATATTTCTCTCCATTCTACTTCCCTAGTTTGTTTAAACTGTCTTGTTGTGGCTAATATTTTCAACATATTTCTCTCCATTCTACTTCCCTCGTTTGTTTAAACTGTCTTGTTGTGGCTAATATTTTCAACATATTTCTCTCCATTCTACTTCCCTAGTTTGTTTAAACTGTCTTGTTGTGGCTAATATTTTCAACATATTTCTCTCCATTCTACTTCCCTAGTTTGTTTAAACTGTCTTGTGGCTAATATTTTCAACATATTTCTCTCCATTCTACTTCCCTAGTTTGTTTAAACTGTCTTGTTGTGGCTAATATTTTCAACATATTTCTCTCCATTCTACTTCCCTAGTTTGTTTAAACTGTCTTGTTGTGGCTAATATTTTCAACATATTTCTCTCCATTCTACTTCCCTAGTTTGTTTCAGGATTTTCCTTATTTCTTTGAGGCTCTAGGGCTGGTTGGGCTATTGAAAGCTCCCACCTGCTTTTGTAAGCTCGTTTGGTCTCTCGTTTTCATGGATCCCATAGTGTGCAGAAATCCCCTGAAAAAAAATAGTTCTTACTGACAGCAAACATATGTTGTTATTTATTCCCTGAATGAGTCTGTCCTATTTCAGACTTGTCATCACTTGTATGACAGACCTTTCATAACTAAGGATGAAAATGTGTGGGCCCCTGATCTCCTGTGTGGCAAAAGTTAGATTGGATGTGTGGAGTGCCGTTGTATCGGTCTAAAGTGTGTGTACTTTTCTCCGTCTGGAAAAAAGTATGTTTCTGTCATTCCACTTAGTTACTTGATCATAAAGATACCACTGCCCTAATTACTTGATGCTTCAGTTGCGGATCCATCTGCATGAGACGTGTGCAGATATCTCTGGGGTATTTTTTCCTGGAGCATGATAAGTGACAGAGCTCTGATTTATGTTTCAGTTGCTCGTTTTTGGAGACTATTTCTAGAACTTCAAGTATTATTTTCACTTTGTTTTTTTACAGTTGGACCATGGCTATGGTTTGTGAGCATCACATGGATCTTTGTTTGGTTCTAATGCATGTATGCGTTGTGTGCGTTGGTTGTCTAAAGGCATCCATTGCAAGATATTTGGGTTGTTATTTTTTTTTTTAAATCTGCTTTTTTCTGACTTGGAACTTTGGATGCAAAGTATGTTCTGGTAACCTTTTAAACATTTGAAACTGGATGAGGGTTTTGTTTTATTTGCCGTGAACTAGAGGCTCATGTTCTGTGTTTATCTCCATTGTTATGATGGGGTTGCTTTTCATTGCTCTCAGAGTTGTGGGCATCCATGGGAGATTACTCCAAATCTTGCTCACACCTTTTATCACTAATTTGGCCAGGTTTCGTTCGTAAATCTCTAACTTGTTCTCCAGGCCACGAATTATAACTCGGAAATTGTTATTGTTTCTGGGTCTCTCTTCATAATTGGTGCCTTCTCTACATGCAGCGCCACCTGCTATAATTGTTTACATAACGTTTCGGTTACATACATCGTTCTGTTCATTTTCGTGTATCTTAGTCATCAAGACACCTAAGAGAAGTAAACTATGACTCATTGTCATACAGAAAGGTAAATTAAAATCTAAATGAATTTTAAGCAGTCTCAAATTTACACACATTGAGGATGAAAGCGATAAGCACAGGTATTAAACATAATAAATATATAATGCTATGCGGGACAGTGTGTATAGCTGCAGAAAACAAATAAAATAAATATAACATGATATTGAACATCTAAACTAACAGAAGGACAAGACAAACTACAACTTTTCGACAAAGGTCTTCATCACGTATAAAAAAAAACAATATATACACAGTAAACACAAAATTCCGAGATAGAATACACAATAACTATCTATCTATTGACCTTTCGAGCCGTAACCGGCCCATAGGGCGTAGACCAAGATACACCTTCTCCTATATGAATTTTTGTTCTAGCAGTTTTCTTTTAAAGATATTTTATCAAATCTCGCCATCTGTCTCTGTTCTGTGCAAGCAGTTCTATCTCATTGAGGGAGCCGATTCCTGCTGCTCTTGCCTCTCTCATCAATGTTCTTCTCAGTGTCTCCCTGGGTCTTCCTCTTTTTCTTTTACCTGCTGTTTCCCATATGAGGGCTTGCTTCCAGAATCCTATTTTGTTGTTGTTTTAGGGCCGAAAAAACTATCACTACTATCTACTGCTAATTTACACATTCTGTATCAGGTCTACGTTTCATTAACAACATCGTTTTTACGATAGCGGCTTGTTAAACCTCTGATCAACGGTTCTATACCAAGCCGGAGAAAAATAATTCCTCCATTTTGGAAACACAATAACTACACAGCTCTTAAAAAAAAAAAACAATTACCAGGATTTTTCGTACAATCTGATTAGAAGATTAATAGACAATAGGGCAGATAGGATTTAATTAGACCAAATGAACAAAACAATGAAAAATTGAAAACATTGGACAAAATTAAAGGAAGGTCACATATGGTACAAAGAGAACGGAAAGAAGAGTATAAGAAAGAGAGTATAGGGGTGGCAAGGGAGAAGAAGAGCACTTTAATGAGTATAGTCTGTTTGTTATACCTGATGAAGGCTTTTGCCGAAATTTTGTAGCTTGTCTTGTCTTTCTATTAGTTAAGCTGCTCATTTTAATTTTATGTTTATTTTCTTTTCAGGACGAATGCACTGGGCAAAATAGTGAAACACGATCTAGGGGGCTTTTTTCTGTTACTGCTGCAAACAATAACAATCATTCACTGAGATTTCAAATAATTATCGATTTTTATTAATGACGTCACAATTATAACGTGTTCTGACATGGCATCGGTGATGTCTTTACGAGCCTAGACTGGTAATCTCCTGTTGCAGGTACTGTTGGTTCAGGATCTGATGCTGATTAGCATTTTGGACACTTCTGATTGTATCTGAACACAGTTTTGATATTCGCGGTTTGTTCATTAATATTTATTTCTTGTCTTTAAGTTTTATAAAAATTATTATTTCCAAAAATGCCCTCCGCTCAGAGTGAAAGATTAAACGAGATAAGTGTGTGTCAAAAACACAGTGAAGAGCAAAAAATCTATTTAAATATGCAGAAAATGAAGATGATGTCCATTGACAAAACAAAAAGTCAACCCAAAACCGGCAAGAAAAAAGAAATTGAAAGTGTAACAAACTATGAATATCTGGGATTTGTTACAATGGAGACTATCAGAATGAGATCAAAAGAATAGCAATAGCAACAAAAATTAAGCGCCACAAAAAACATTTAGCACAATACTAGCATGGCAAAAAATTAAAATAACTGAGGGCCTGTATTTTAGCGATAACAACATAAGGTTGAGAATCGTCGATCAATCTCGCAAACAGCAAGAAATGAAATCGGTTCTTTCTAAATAAAGCGTTACAGAAGAAAGAGATACTTTGGATTATGAAACAGAGCAATGAAGAGCAATGAAGACATTACAAGACTTAAAAATTAAAAATAGCTGGTTTACAAACACCATTCTAAAGTTAGACAACGGGATTGAAAGAATTATAATGAAAGCCATAGTTCCAGAACAACGCTTCAGGGGACATCAAGGTAGTTCCAAGGCATCAAAGATACCTTGAAAATGACAACAGAAGAAATGGGAGATCTAGCTAGAGACAGAGATTCCTTCTAAAGGGATGTGGTGAATGCGACATTCTGTAAAGGACATGCGACCTAATGTTTTTTTTTTAAATGTCGCAACAATGAGATGTAGTCCACTAAATATATACACATTTTGCACACTCTTTGGTACACCACTTGCTTTGTTTTGAGTGTTAATCACCTCCTATCAATTATTGTGTCTATTATTTATGTATAAAAACACTTGCTACTATTGAGTGTTTACAGCGGTACAATATTTTTCATAAAGAAATAAATAAAAAACAAAGACGCTTGTAAATCCACAACAGTAAATTGTAAAGTTAGTGAAGTATAAACGATAGAAAGGGAGGGATTTACAAGAAAGCCTAGTTGCAAAACATTCTTTATAATACTAGTTCAGTATCATGATGACAGTGAACGTTTACTATCACCTTTTTAAAGAAGTATATGTTTTCTCACTTACTGCACCGAGAAAAAAAACCAATGCAAAATAAAAACAGTATGCACAAATTCTGCCAAATTGTAGTACATATAGTCAACTTAGAAATTATAGAAATGTTATTTGGAGCATCTAAAAAACAAAAAAGCATTTACAACATGCCAATAAATGATTGTTGTAGTGTACTTGTTTCTGAGCTAATAAACTTCGATCTCAGAATTGTATATACACTAGTACAAGGAGTCTTCTGCAACAGAACAAGCATCCAATGAAATCACATGAAATTAATAAACACAGTATTGCACAACTGATGGAACATCTGCGGAAATTTCCTGTGATCAGCATGCGATAGGGAGATGTATTTCTTCTCAAAATTTCGCTGCCATCAACGGACACTTAACAATTACATAATAGTCTGACTGTTTCCCTCTGACTGAGACTAGATTTCTGTAATAAAGACCATTAGGTTTAACGTTTGAAAGAATCTGCACTTATATATAAGTGTGGACGGGGGGGGGGGGGGTGGGAAAGGATAATATGTGACAAGCTTCTCTGTCCATAGGAAAAAATCAGATAAACAACTTATGCTTATTGGCAGACTCAAAATTATAGTTGTAATAGAACTGAAAAGCATTGCCTTCTCCATTGTTTTCTTTCAAATCAGCGGAATTGTGACTTTGAGATAATATATTCATTCAAACTACTCGAGGAAGTGCAAAAAAAGCAACTATTCTGACATATCTTATTAAAAGAAGCTTAGTAGAAAAAATATCGTTTCCTTCCCAGACATTAGTTTCATTTAACCAGTACCTTTAAATATACGTTTCAAACACCTGATTCTATGACAAAAGTTAACATAAGCACTGATAACACAGACGTTATGGGCATTATTATGTGTCAAACAATTGACCGACATTTGGAAAATTTGGTCTATTCTGTTCTTGGAAACATCAAATGTAAGGGCTCTTCAGAACAAATGTGGAACAAAAAATGCTTCTATATTTATTTGAAATAAATATAAATTACGCAAAATTAAGTAATCACATCAATTCATTACATTTCCGATGATTGGTTACAACGGAGCAGTCTAAGCTTTTAATATATTTTTGGTAATTTACATTTTGTAAACAATTTCAAGAACATGTTATCAAACGTTTGTCTGTATTTAGTGCTCATCTTGTAATAGAGGAAAATGTTGACGCTGGAGTTGATGGATTGGAAACAATATGCTATAGACCAGACTGCAATACATACGTTTATGAATGGTCCCTTAAGGTTGAACTCTGGTCTAACAATAAATGTTGTCATGGAGATGGCTGCACCAGGAATGTTGCAGATAATGAGAACAGTTGCTATGAGCACGATCATCTTCACTGCTCGTCGTTCCTTCACAGAAGATGACGTTTGTTTATGATGATCCATTACTTCTTTCTTCCATTCTGAAGATTGTCTTAGTTTATGTGCCAAGGCTAAAGTAAAAATTATAACAGCAAGAAAAGAAATAACACCCAGTAAGGAGCGTAGAACATAACACAGCCACTTCACATTATTTCTGTTACTGGTAAAAATTATACCTACAAGAGTTAGGTTTTTAGCTGGAACAAATCTCCAACCGAGGAAAGATGTAGCGTACTCAGGAAAAAAGGTTGCTATGCTGACAATGTACATTAAGCATATGATTATTGTAGTTCTCTTTGCTGTGACTATTTGTTTGACTTTTAGTGGTAGCGCGATAGTAATAAACCTTTCTACTGTAATATAAACTGTGATGTAGTTAGTGATTCGACTGAAACAAACATGTGACGAGGGTACTGTGAGAATCATAATTTCCACGGGGACCCACGTGATGTCATAGATAGAGAGACCAGGTTTCATGAACAATGAAGACCCCTCCAAGGTAATGAGGCAAGAGAAGTCAGAGATTGCCAGTCCAAGAAATGCAATGTTTACGGTATTTGTGAAGCCTTGTTTGAAGTAAATGACGATGTTGATAATGTTTGCTATAATTTCGAACAAAGCAACTAAGCCATAAATAGTCACGAAGTTAATGAACTTAAATATCTGATTGCTTTCATCGCTTAGAACAACAGTTACAATGCTCATCTCAGTGCACCAATCATTAAATTCATTACCCAGGACAGAAGAGTTTGAAGTGTCCGAAAATGATGCCATGATTCACAGCATGCAACTATCGGGCCAGACTTTGTAAACACTTCAGATTTCGGTACCAATTTTATATCCGCAGGTAACGTGAAGCCAACAAAATTAAATTTTTAGAAAGCTATTTTTAGCGCTATTGATCTTGAAACGTTTAGCAGAAAATTGTTTCATTATATATGTTTTAGATAACCAACCAAAATGACTGTTTTAGAGATATGATACATAAATAGAATGTCATAGGGACGTGAAAGTCTAACCTAACTAGTAGCACAAAATGTGAAGAAAAGAAAACCAGTTTTTTCCCTTGCTATTATTACCTTCAGTGCCTCAGCTATCATGTACTCGTTGCTTTCTTTTACCTGATTGGAATGGACTGGAAAGCCTTGGACGGGAACTGAATATACGACGACACTACTACCAAGGCTTTGCACTACGCATTGCCGTTCTGAAGCATCGATCTAACCTACTGGGGCGTTGCTTTACAATTGCCCTTCAGGGGCATCGTACCAACCATAAACCAAGTGCTGATTAGAGAGAAATATCGTTAATAGTAGCAACCATAGTGAATAGAATGAATATTCATTTTAAATCATTAAAGCTATCCCCGTGTCAAATATTGGCTCTCGTTTGTGAGAGAAATAATTGTCATACCCTTACAGACAGCACTTAGATTGTGACTGTACTAAACATAATTGGGTAATTGTAACGTTCATTAAATGTACATGAATCTATATTTCGTAGCGATCGTCTTTGGAGTTGTTAATATTACGTCAGAAATTACCAACTAATTAACATAAATTACAAAAAAATTAAGTTAGTATTACTCTACGCAACCATGACCTAATATGCGATCAATATTTTATTTTATAAGTTTTGTTTCTAGATCCTTTCAACTTTAAATTCGCTAGTTGGAACTAGCAATTATCAGAGATTATGAAATATTATACTGTGCACCCATTATCAACTTCGTATATAGTTATCTTTCCTGAATCATTGAGCACTTAGCACTTCGAACAATTATCTACTTCGTCATGTATACCCTGTGTAGGATTTGTCCCATATGGGTGTGGTGTGGTAGGGTACCATGGGGTGTATAAAGTGTGAATACCTAATAAGCATTATTACACGTATGATATTCTTGCTCAAGATTGCGGTATTTAATTACACATGGGTGATTAAACTGAATAAATGTTCATTTTGGTTTTGAAATAATGGTAATTTCAAATTAAAGACAACAGCATTAATGAATAATTATATTTCTAGCAGACAATGTTATAAAATATTAGAACATGTGTTTCAGACTGAATATATAGTTGTCTTTTCTCCATAAAATGAATTCTCTTCAATTATTCACATAAATGTGTAACATCCCTTTTAGTTTCAAATCTGTTAATATCTTATTGACATTTATTTTTTCGACTAACTATAGGTAATATTAGTTTTAGACCTGAAACTATCTTCATTGTTATTATGTGTTTAACCATCACAATTCACAATTATAAACAGATGACTATAGAGACAAGCAGGTGCTGCTCTTCCAATTTCTAGTTATTGTGTGAACTATAAATTCTTATTTAAAGTTGTAATCGACATCAGCTTATGCATTCGAGACAACACCCACAAATACTCAGAACACAAACACATTTCTGATTACATGCTAAACTTTCAACGACTAAAAAAATCAGATAAAATCTTTTCTACTTTATATTTAAATATAGTTGGTACATTTTCTTGTTCTTTCCCTCTTCATTTGTCTTTTATTGTCGAGGGGAGATATAATTTGCAGTCTTGTTCTCTTCTGTTCGCCTCTGCTGCTGTTATATTTCCTAGTGCTTCTAATATTCTGTCAATACATTTTTTTTGTGGTCGAACCTTTGATCTGGTGTTCTCACAACATTTATTGAGGACCCGTTGTGTTGTGTTTTGATAACTCTGCCTTCTCACGTGCCCAAACCATTATATCTGTTGTTTCTTTATATATTCTATGACTGAGGTTGTTCGCAGCTTTTTCCTCAGTTCTTCATTTCTGATGTTGTCTCTCAGGCTGTTTCCTGGCATTCATCTAACACACTTTATCTCAGCAGAGATTATTTTTCTTGTTGTTCTTGCATCTAGGGTCCAGGACTGGCATTGGAAGCACAATGTTGGGATGAAAATTGTATTGTAGAGTTCTCATTTTGCTTCTAGAGTTATTTCCTTGTTGGACAATAGTGGTGATAGCTTTCCAATGATTTGACAAGCTTTATTGCATCTTTAAGTCTATCTCTGCTGTTTGTGAATTGTCGTTTGTCACTAGACTTCCTAAGTATTTGAATTCCCCTACTTCTGTTAGTTGTCTACCTTCTATAGTTATGTTGATGTTCTGTTTCTCTTTTGCGACATTCATGACTTCTATTTTGTTGATGTTGATATGAATTTGTATTTTGTGGCTGTGATGTTGAGTCTATTTAAGTGTTGTTGTGGGTCTTCTATTTTTCCATGTATTAGTGCCTGTTGGTCTGCAATAAAAGCTCGTTGATCTCTTCTGTCTTTGACGGGTTGGCTAGCTTGCATATATAGTCCATGTATGTAATAAACAGTAGGGGGGATAGCACGCACCCCTGTCTTACACCTGATCTAACTTCGAAGTGGTCTTTGTTGTCTGCTTCTGTTCTGACTGTGCAGCTGCTGTTGATATAGAGACTTTTAATTAAGTTGGTTAGATGTTGGCTAAGTTGAAAGTCGTTGTGATTGTCTTGAATCTAAGCTCTACATCTGCCAGATGTGTATCCTAGACTACATTGGCTGGTTGTTATTATTGTGTGCACTCCCAGTGGGTTGAATACTTGTTTGCCTATTTTTTATTTGCAAAAATATTCTGAAAATTAGTTTCGACTAATTTGTGTGACGACAGACTTATTATTATCGTTTATGTTGTTTTCTGATTAAATGGATACAAAACCGATACCAGTTCTAGGCTATTATGTACTTTTAGCTTTGTATGTGTATGTGGGCGTACGTGTTTGACGAAATACGAAAGGGTTTGAAGTGATGGAACTAGATAATATTGAGAGAAGAGTGGACATGCGAGGCACAAGCATGTAGTAAAAAATGTAACGGTTCCCTAAACGCTTTGCTAAGCATGTGGAGAATATGGTTTTAGTGCTCATTTTTATCTACGGCCATGGCACATTTTTAGATAATGCGGTCGACATCATGGGAGGTCGAATTTATTTCCCAGAAAAAAAATCACTGGTGCCCATCATTTTTAGAGGCTGGGTGAACCGCGGAGCCTTGTCGGTCAGAAAAAAATCGATCTATTCTGGGAATCGAACAAGGACTTGTCTGATATGGAAGCGAGCACACTAACCAATCAGCTACTGACGTTCCACTAGTATGTAGAGCAAGCAATAATATCTGTACTATATAATGCCTATACATTTCAAGGATAAATCCTTGGGTGCTCAAAGCACGTCGTCTAGAGTTGTATCACAAATGTTTGGAAGACTTATATCGATATTTCAAAGGTATGAAAATATGACCTTCTCTAAGTTTAAATATAATGTTATCATACAAGATGGAAGATAAAGGAGTATCACCAAACGTATACTAACATTAAACGCGTCATTTACTCCACATAACTAACGTTTGCAGGATTTACAATATGCGGGTAAACCGATTTTGTGTGTGTGTTACAGAGTAGGCTGACCATCAAGCATGCCACATAGTATCCGAATATTGAGGCGAGACCTGGAGGTACCAAGTCATTAATGCTTCAAACTCAACGAGGACAAAAAAAAACCCAGATGGAGTATGGTTATGTCATGTATTGTTGACTAGATACTGACAGCAGACTCGATCACAATGTTCACATAGGGTAAATTGTCATTCATTATAAGCGGATAGTTTTGTACTATATCCGGCCAAAAAATAAAATGCTTCTAATGATCAGATTGCCTCCTGTTGTAAAGCTTGTATGAGAGTTCCAAGTCACTGACAAGGAAAAGAGAAAAAATATCAGACAGTTTTAGAGGATCATTTGGTAGAAGGTCAACACAGGAAAAAATAAAGAAATACAGCGTTGGAGAGAGACATAAAGTTGGAGAGAGACATAAAGTTGGAGAGAGACATAAAGTTGGAGAGAGACATAAAGTTGGAGAGAGAGACATAAAGTTGGAGAGAGACATAAAGTTGGAGAGAGAGACATAAAGTTGGAGAGACACATAAAGTTGGAGAGAGAGACATAAAGTTGGAGAGAGACATAAAGTTGGAGAGAGAGACATAAAGTTGGAGAGAGAGACATAAAGTTGGAGAGAGACATAAAGTTGGAGAAAGAGGCATAAAGTTGGAGAGAGACATAAAGTTGGAGAGAGAGACATAAAGTTGGAGAGAGACATAAAGTTGGAGAGAGAGACATAAAGTTGGAGAGAGACATAAAGTTGGAGAGAGACATAGAGTTGGAGAGAGATATAAAGTTGGAGAGAGACATAAAGTTGGAGAGAGACATAAAGTTGGAGAGAGAGACATAAAGTTGGAGAGAGAGACATAAAGTTGGAGAGAGACATAAAGTTGGAGAGAGAGACATAAAGTTGGAGAGAGACATAAAGTTGGAGAGAGAGACATAAAGTTGGAGAGAGACATAAAGTTGGAGAGAGACATAGAGTTGGAGAGAGATATAAAGTTGGAGAGAGACATAAAGTTGGAGAGAGACATAAAGTTGGAGAGAGAGACATAAAGTTGGAGAGAGAGACATAAAGTTGGAGAGAGACATAAAGTTGGAGAGAGAGACATAAAGTTGGCGAGAGAGACATAAAGTTGGAGAGAGACATAAAGTTGGAGAGAGAGACATAAAGTTGGAGAGAGACATAAAGTTGGAGAGAGACATAAAGTTGGAGAGAGACATAAAGTTGGAGAGAGACATAAAGTTGGAGAGAGAGACATAAAGTTGGAGAGAGACATAAAGTTGGAGAGAGAGACATAAAGTTGGAGAGAGACATAGAGTTGGAGAGAGATATAGAGTTGGAGAGAGATATAAAGTTGGAGAGAGACATAAAGTTGGAGAGAGACATAAAGTTGCAGTGAGAGACATAAATTTGGAGACAGACAAAGTTAGAGAGAGACATACAGTTGGAGAGAGACATAAAGTTGGATAGAGAGACATAAAGTTGAAGAGAGAGACATAAAGTTGGAGAGAGAGACATAAGGTTGGAGAAAGACATAAAGTTGGAGACAGACAAAGTTAGAGAGAGACATAAAGTTGGAGAGACATAAAGTTGGAGAGAGAGACATACAGTTGGAGAGAGAGACATCAAGTTGGAGACTGACAAAGCTAGAGAGAGACATAAAGTTGGAGAGAGACATAAAGTTGGAAAGAGAGACATAACGTTGAATAGAGACATACAAGTGGACAGAGAGACAAAGTTGGAGAGAGACATATAGTTAGAGAGAGACAAAGTTGGAGAGAGACATAAAGTTGGAGAGAGAGACATAAAGTTGGAGAGAGACATAGAGTTGGAGAGAGACATAAAGTTGGATAGAGAGGCATAACGTTGGAGAGAGACATAAAGTTGGAGAGAGACATAAAGTTGGAGAGAGGCATAAAGTTGGAGAGAGACATAAAGTTGGAGAGAGACATAACGTTGGAGAGAGACATAAAGTTGGAGAGAGACATAAAGTTGGAGAGAGACATAACGTTGGAGAGAGACATAAAGTTGGAGAGAGACATAAAGTTGGAGAGAGACATAAAGTTGGAGAGAGACATAACGTTGGAGAGAGACATAAAGTTGGAGAGAGACATAAAGTTGGAGAGAGACATAAAGTTGGAGAGAGACATAACGTTGGAGAGAGGCATAAAGTTGGAGAGAGACATAAAGTTGGAGAGAGACATAACGTTGGAGAGAGACATAAAGTTGGAGAGAGACATAAAGTTGGAGAGAGGCATAAAGGCGGAGAGAAACATAGAGTTGGAGAGAGACATAGAGTTGGAGAGAGACATAAGGTTGGATAGAGAGACATAAGGTTGAAAAGAGACATAAAGTTGGAGAGAGACATAAAGTTGGAGAGAGAGACATAAAGTTGGAGAGAGAGACATAAGGTTGGAGAAAGACATAAAGTTGGAGACAGACAAAGTTAGAGAGAGACATAAAGTTGGAGAGACATAAAGTTGGAGAGAGACATAGAGTTGGAGAGAGACATAAAGTTGGATAGAGAGGCATAACGTTGGAGAGAGACATAAAGTTGGAGAGAGACATAAAGTTGGAGAGAGGCATAAAGGCGGAGAGAGACATAGAGTTGGAGAGAGACATAGAGTTGGAGAGAGACATAAAGTTGGAGAGAGAGATATATTGTTGGAGAGAGACATAAAGTTGGAGAGAGAGATATATTGTTGGAGAGAGACATGGAGTTGGAGAGAGACAAAAAGTTGGATAGAGAGACATAAGGTTGGAGAGAGACATAAAGTTAGAGAGAGACATAAAGTTGGAGAGAGACATAAAGTTGGAGAGAGACATAAAGTTGGAGAGAGACATAAAGTTGGAGAGAGACATAAAGTTGGAGAGAGACATAAAGTTGGAGAGAGACATAAAGTTGGAGAGAGACATAAAGTTGGAGAGAGACATAAAGTTTGAAAGAGGCATAAAGTTAGAGAGAGAGACATAAAGTTGGATAGAGACATAAAGATGGAGAGAGACAAAGTTAGAGAGAGACATAGAGTTGGAGAGAAACATAAAGTTAGGAGAGACATAAGTTGGAGAGAGACATAAAGTTCAAGATAAACATATAGTTGGAGAGAGACATACAGTTGGAGAGAGACATAAAGTTGAAGAGAAACATAAAGTTGGAGAAGACATAAAGTTGGACAGAGACATAATCACCTGTGCCAACCAGATAATGCTTTTACTTGATAAAAGGAACTGTAAGGAATTGCTGTTTTGTCGTTAGCAGATACAAATAAGTAGTTTTACCATTTTTTACTGTGGGCGGTGATTCGTATTTCAAGAAAAATACTTCCTTACGGAAATATTTGCACTTTTTTTTATCTTCAAGTAACGAGTATTTCCCATTATATTTTGTGTATTTTCTTCTATTCGTTTTTTTTCTTGAAAACAGACAGATGGCAGTCAATGGCTATAACGCATTGGGCATGGGTCATAATGTTGGGTAACCTTTTCTTCTATTTCCCGCGGTATGTGGACACTCTTTGAAGGGTGCCCAATGTCTGAACCATATAATTTATCTCTATTTCTACAGGACGAACTCGACCTGTGCCCCATCAGTCTTTACTATCAATATAGACCTCAGTTTTAAACATCCAGGGATTTTGTTCTTCTTTATCCTCTATATATATATATATATATATATATATATATATATATATATATATATTAATTGGCAATTGCTTCCTTATGTCATTTGGGTTGTGATAAGGATACCTACTCTCCCCGACATTATTCAATTCCTTTCTTGAAAGAATCATGACAGATGCCCGTGAAAATAATATGTGGACTGTCAGCAGGAGGCAGGACAATTACCAACCAATTTTTCGCGGATGATACAGATGGACTAGTTGACAGTAAATCAGAGCTCGAAGAACTTGTGGAACGATTAGATGGCGCGGCAAGCGCTTACTGAATCGATATCAAACCTAAACTAATGACAAACAAAACGTTATGCAGCACAAGAGCGAAAGGAATAGAAAATCTCGCAGAAGTCAGCAAATTAAAATACCTGGACTTTCTTGCTATAGACGAAGGATCAAGATCAGAAGTGCTAGCCAGAATAGGGCAAACTATGGTAGTTATGAAAAGACTATATCTTCCAAACATTGAAGGTAAACTTAACGACTATTACTATCAGTAGTTACTTCTGCATTTGTGTATACTTGTGAAACGTGGACACTTACCACTAATCTTCAAAGAAGAATACATGCATTTGAGATGAAATAGTATAGAAAGATACTACACATATCATACAGAGAACATATCACCAGTGAATAAAAGTCCAAGTATCCATTGGACCAATAAAAGTCTTATTGTCATTAATAAAAGAGCAAAAACTGACCCGGTATGGACACGTAAAAGGTCTCAAGGTCTTGCCAAAATCATTCTGCATGCACAGTACCATGCAAAAATAGAAATTGGTGGATAATCTCAGAGAATTGACAGAAAAAGCTTTCGTACTATCGCAGAGTTGCGACTATTGGAAGCAAATTGTGGAAATGTCATCTATGGTACCCCAACGACTGATAAGGTTAAAGAATAATTGATTGCTTTAAACAAATAGTTCACACCTACATACTCAGCCTGAAAATCAGTTATAGCGCGTAGTGTAAAATGTAACTAAACCAAAAAAAATTTTAAACTGTAAACGATGTGTACTTTTCTTGTCCATGTTTAAATTGTGCAACCACAAAGCAAGAAATTACTAGTAAAGTAAACACACGGATTTGGGTCAGGGATGATGTTAAAGGGAAAAAAAAGCATTCAGTACAGTTTCTGGCTGCGGTTGGAAAAATGGCTGTATTTTTTTTATTTTTTGAAAAGACTAGTGACCAATAAGTTTTCTTCTCGTGAAATTTGAAATATATGCAACACGGACGAGACATGTTTCTGTTTTTAAGAGTGTTTCAAATCCTACAGTTGATGAAAAAGGAGACCCGTGGAGTGGTTGCAAGATTCCCAAAGACATGATTTATATTTTGATCACTACCAAAGTGAGTTGTGACAACATGCTTTTGATAGCAGTAGGAAATTTTGAGAAGCTACGTTGGTTTAAAAATAATATAACCATGTCGACAAGTTGAACGCACAAAAATAAATGATGACATGGTATTTGAACATTGGGTTGAAGTAATAAAGTTCATGAAATGTTTGATAGATTAGACGCGACTATTACTTATTAGACACATCCCAAAATATTGTGAAAGAAACTACAGTTGAGACGTTTTGAAGCGTTTAGTCACAAGATACACGGATAAGGATAACAAAGGATGTACCCAGTTATCAAGGCTTATCTTAAAGGCAAGTGAGATTACTAGACAAGAAACATCGGAGAACCAATATTTGGTGCTAGGTTATTTAAAGAAACGGTTGATATGTGGGGGGGGGGGGGTGGGAGGGGGCATTTGAGAGTTTTATTCAGGACATTCGGAATTTAATATAGAGTTGACTTTGGAGTTGAGACTTAGAGATCATTCATAAGGGGCTAATTCAAAAATGTTTTGATGAGAGGATTATTTACAAGATGTGCTTCTAGTGGCGATGTTTAACAATATGTAAAAATTTACGATGTATAATAGCGATAAGATCTTATTAGGAAAATCATGGCTAGGAATATACTGATTGATAAAAAAAGTCATGTTATCGTGTGTGATTTTATGTTTAGTAAAAGAAGCTATGTGAAGTTGCTTATAGAACTCGTATATATATATATATATATATATATATATATATATATATATATATATATATATATATATATATATAATCTACTATATCGATATAGTTTGCTGATGCTACGATAGTGAGAGTCAAATGTGTGTGTATTGAGTGACTTTTATAAACTGCAAAGATATGTTTCCAAATGAGTTATGAAATGTAAATAAAGAACTGTGTAAATAAACTTTTGTACGACATCTAGACGACGTCTTGAGTCATCTTATCAAACGCAAGTATAGGGTGTTTATAAAGTCTCACTACACTTGGTATCTAGGTCAATTTGAAAAAAATGTTTATGACGTCATCACAATATGTGCTCAATGGTAAGTTCACTTGTTGCGACAGTTTTCTTAATGACTTGTCTGGACTTTTAAGGATTCTGTCTTGGATATCTAAACATATTTCATCATTCACAGCAGGCCTACCAGATCGTGGAGCATCTTCCACATTTCCAGCAGCAATAAACTTATTCAACAAATTTCATTGACAGTGGGAGCACATATTGTGATGACGTCATAAACATTTTTTTTTCAAATTGACCTAGATACCAAGTGTAGTGAGACTTTATAAACACCCTGTATTTTTCATATTATTTGGATTTACGGTTTCTGTGTTTGGAACAACGGGAATTTGAAGCTCGTGTTACCAGAATTCGTTTTTTTTTACGGTGGCAGAGAAGAGTTATAGTTCAGCAGCAGTATAACAATGATATAAAGCCTATGAAAAAGTCTTCAATGACAATCAACATTTTCTTTCCAACAGATGAACTTTTTTGGTACTAAAGTGTAATTAAAGTGTTTTATTAAAGTGTAATTGAAAAAAAAAGTGTCTTGTGAAGAAATCAAGTCTGCACCTCAATAGTTGAAAATATGTTCATTTTCTGTATACAGCCAATTAAGATAGAGACGGTATGCAGGAGCAGCGTATTTTTGTTGGTAGACTGATGGATGCCTTAAATGAAACCAACCTTCAGAACTATTTTAGAAGATTTTGTACAATAATAGAATGCGTGTTGTTATGGCACCCAGACAGAAAGTCGCGACATTTCGGCGTTATCTAAACTGACAGAGCAGATGTAGCTTGACATAAAATAGGACTTGAACTTGCTAAAGGTATCTATAGATCTAGCATTGTTACAGAAAAACAATAAATGTGAATGTATAAATGATAATTGGTGTGGAACAAATAGATTATAAGCTATAGAGAGTAATAAAGTTATTAGGAGACAATCATAAACAAAAGATTGTGTAGACAGAACAAACACAGACGGAGAACGAAATCTAACATAGAATTTTAAGAAGAAAGACTTCCCCATAAGTCATTCACATTGAAACCATCTGATAAAAGAAAATAAGGCAGGCCAAGATAATCTCTTCGCAGATAAATTACTGGGAAAGGCTCAAACCAATGGATTAAGAAACAACCAAGATCAACAAGGACTAGCACCAAATTATCAATCATGAACAATTATATCTGCCGCACTATGTGCCATCTTCGGCCCTATAGGAAAATGAAAACTATTTGTAATACTTCGAAATCATTATATTATCAAATAGAAACATGGACATAAACATCGACAATAAATGTTGCATTGCAGACATTTGACTGGATTGCTGACCTCTTTATTATAAATCAAATAACACATCATATATATTTACACAATGAAGTACATTAATAACAGACCACTTTACAGATCCTGAAACATAGTTTCAAGTGTAAATATAAGTGTGTTAATTGATTTCGCCCGTGCTTGTCATGAATTAGCGAGGAAATGGCTGCTGGGGTGGAAAGTGTATGATTCAACTCACTAGGTTTTTACAGACTACATGAAAACAGTGAAAGCTACACGCGCTACACGATTCCAAATAGCTGTAGCCCTAAACATGTGCACTACACGTAGTGGCTGCATACTCGGTATAAAAAGGTTTATGTGACAAAACATACAGTACATGTGGATGCAATGTCACAACTATCTGAAAGCGAAGGCTACCGAGCCATTGGTATTTTGGAGATCGAAATGAGCTCGCAAGGCCAATTCCAAAGGAAGATTTGCCCCACAACACTATTGTACGTCTGAATGAACGTTACCGAATCACTAGCAATA
The DNA here is from genome assembly GCA_032433765.1 of Megaustenia siamemsis. Classification (NCBI taxonomy): domain Eukaryota; kingdom Metazoa; phylum Mollusca; class Gastropoda; order Stylommatophora; family Ariophantidae; genus Megaustenia; species Megaustenia siamemsis. The sequence goes on along the minus strand of JAVIAB010000051.1, from coordinate 70,067,349 downwards.
CCCGTGATAGACTTCGAGTTAGAACCACGAGTTACTATAGCAAGGAATGTATAGTTATAGGTAAATAGTCGTTAGTTATGGCAACGACTAACACATGTTAGGGGCGAATTGTATAGCAGGGAATGTATAGTTAGAGGTAAATAGTCGTTAGTTATGGCAACGACTAACACATGTTAGGGGCGAATGTATAGCAGGGAATGTATAGTTAGATGTAAATAGTCGTTAGTTATGGCAACGACTAACACATGTTAGGGGCGAATGTATAGCAGGGAATGTATAGCTGATTATATATAATAGTGTGTAGCGGGGAATTGCACACCAAGAGATGAAGGATGGGGAAGTATAAATTAATCACAAACATATACAGAAGGAGAAATGACGTGGAAGAGAGTTCATGACGTAGAGATAGAGAGACGGTTGCAAGGGGACAACGAAGGAAAGTCAGTTAGAGATTAACAGCCGAAGGGAGAGGATGTGCAGTCGTAAACAACGAAGATAGAGCAGTTAGAGATTGACAGCCGAAGAGAGAGGATGTGCAGTCGTACAGATGTAGAGTTGTACAGTTAGAGATTGGCAGCCGAAGAGAGAGGATGTGCAGTCGTAAACAACGAAGATAGAGCAGTTAGAGATTGACAGCCGAAGAGAGAGGATGTGCAGTCGTACAGATGTAGAGTTGTACAGTTAGAGATTGGCAGCCGAAGAGAGAGGATGTGCAGTCGTACAGATGTAGAGTTGTACAGTTAGAGATTGACAGCCGAAGAGAGAGGATGTGCAGTCGTAAACAACGAAGATAGAACAGTTAGAGATTGACAGCCGAAGAGAGAGGATGTGCAGTCGTACAGATGTAGAGTTGTACAGTTAGAGATTGACAGCCGAAGAGAGAGGATGTGCAGTCGTACAGATGTAGAGTTGTACAGTTAGAGATTGACAGCCGAAGAGAGAGGATGTGCAGTCGTACAGATGTAGAGTTGTACAGTTAGAGATTGGCAGCCGAAGAGAGAGGATGTGCAGTCGTACAGATGTAGAGTTGTACAGTTAGAGATTTAAAGTCGCAGTGCAGGGAATTTATACTCTCTAAAGAAAAAAACGTCACCAGAAATGCGGTTAACTAATGCGTCACACAAATTGTAAAATAAATGGTATTATTCAAATATACTTGACTGCTATCGGCGAGCTTATAATGGGTAATGTTGGTATTAACACAATAAAGTTGTGCCTAAAGCATATGTTGAAAATGTCCACCACGGGCATAATTCGTCTTTCCATATTTGCGAAAACCTTCAGAATAATGTCTGGTGATATTTGTTTAATCTTGTCTACTATTTCAGTCTTTAGGTCATTAATTGTCTGCGGATTATTTTCATAAACTTTCCCCTTCAATGCCCCCCACAGATAATAATCTAGGGGTGTTAGATCTGGTGAACGAGCAGGCCAGATTCCACGTGAAATAATGCGATTTGCAAATATGCTTTCTAAATAATTGAGTGTTGTTGTGGCTGTGTGTGCTGTTGCCCCATCCTGCTGAAACCAGGATTCCATAATTTCCCGTTCTGTAAGGTGTGCTATGAACGGTTCCAGAATTAAAGTACGGTAACGTTCTGCATTTATTGTTTCATTAAAAAATATAGGTCCTATTATCCGCATACGACTTATAGCGCACCACACTCCGACTTTTTGATCGTAAAGCGGCACTTGATGAAATTCATGGGGGTTTCACTGCTCCACAGCCGATTGTTCTGACTGTTCACATAACCGGATAAATGAAACCAGGCCTCATCAGTGAAAAAAGTGACGTCAAAGATGGCAGCGCCATGTTCATAAATAAAATTCTGAAACCACATGAAGTAGTTTAAACGGGATTCATAATCTCTTTCTTGGAGTTGAGACACTTCAGTTAATTTGTATGGACGATAGTGTAGTTCACTTCTTAAAACCTTGTGAACAGAACTCTTAGATATTTGCACCTGTTGAGACAAGTGGTTTAAAGATGCATTTGGACTGATTGTAATTCTGTCTTGGAGTTCCATAATTTGGTCTTGTGAAATTGAAGGTCTTCCAGATCGGTATGCATCTACCACACTACCGGTTTCACGAAACTTTTTGATCAATTTTGTAACATAATTTCGGTGAGGGACTTGTGAGTCTGGAAATTTCCTCACGAATTGTCTAATGACCTCATCCGTATATTTACCGCCATTACGAAATACATGCTCAACCAGAAATACCCTGTTTTCAATCGTCAACACCATTTCCTTCAAGCAATGAGACAGTGAAAGTAGCGTAGTGCCCGTCCTTTACGTAAATAAAACCTTAAAGGAAGCAGCGGTTTGTTCATAAATGTGGTTTACAAAATTGTGGTACGTAGATGATGATTACGTCATTTACTGAATATTAGAAATATTCACTGCACTGCGACTTTAAAAACACCCTACTGAAGAAACGCTTCACTTGGAGATCAACAGCCGAAGAGAAAAGATGTAGAGATAAAACACATCAGACGAAGTTAGAGCTTAGCGGCAAAAAAGAGAGGACATATATAGATATAGATTGGCAACCGCACGGCAACACTAAAGTAGAATAGGTTAGTACAATTTAGTATAGGAGGAGAGAATGAGCTAGAACTTGATAAGTGTAATGATTAGATGTTAAGGATGACTTTCACGGTTGAGGAGATAGATGAATAAAAGGCTGCCGATCAATTAAAAAGTGATGGTGTTCGTGTGAAGTTCCTCATTATCATAATATTACATTAAAGAAAGGGATTCATTACTACCCCTACGCAAGATCGTCATATTGCTCTGAGCTATCTAAGGAATCGTTCTCTCCCGACAAGCCAAACAGCAAGAACAATAGTGGGTAGACACGGGCAAGTCTCTCGAATGTCAGTCATTCAAGGATATCATATCTAAGATGACTCAGAGATAGAGACCTTACTGTAAAACGAACTTATTTTGGGACAAACTTGATTCACAGGCATCGTCAATAGCATTTGGCAGTGCATAATGTCCGATGGACTAGACTGTAGTGGAATGCTATCCTAATCACAGACGAGAGAATATTCAAAATGTCCTCTGCTGATGGATGTACGCGGATTTAGCGACGGTATGAAGTAAACACTTATATTTACATTTGACACTTTGTTCCTGGATCTATAAAGTGTTGTATTACTAATGTGTTTCAGTATAGAACACTGTTAAAAGAAACATTATTCCCAATATTGGGCTTCCAGTGGGAAGTTTGGACATCATAACCAATGAGAGTTGTAAAATAGTTGCGGCAGAAATGAGTAGCTTGAAAAGAACACCAACATTTACAATAAGCAACATAATCGAAATTGACGAGTTAAAGGTAAACATGAGTTGGGATAACATCAATGCTGAATATTATGCAGAAACTATGGCTATTAAGGATTGAACACAATACGTTATCCACCAGACATGAGATCGCTACACTCAGAAACAAGAAGAGAAAAGGCAAACAGAATAGACGTTAGACCATTGAAGTATTAGACATCACAATAAGTGTCCATGAGTCACTTTTTACTTGAACATTCCATTCTGTGTTCGAAGCTGACGTATAACAGATGTGAGATACAGTATTATCAATTATTTCAGTAACAAACAAGCATCACCTTATTTGTTTAAGTCTATACATATACTTTACTATTCTATTTGTTTTAAACAAGAACAAAATAAAAGTACACGTACCACAATTTTTTGCTATTGTTAGTTTTTGTTTGAGTGTGTGAGGGAAGGCAACTAACAGCGGCCACGCAGGCTATATTTGTTTTGAACGGCCGTGAGTACAGCATATTTGGTTTCCCTGCATGCCAGGCTGTAGTAATGATCAACAAGTAATGGAGATAACAACAACAACCCGACCGTACTATTGAGGAAAACCATACAGCTGGACAACGTAAACATAAATCAAAATTAAAATGGATTTGGAATTTAAAGAGCATCAATTGCGCAAGATGTAATGATCAGTCCGAAAATAGGCAGATACAGGTAGGATATTCTATGCATTTTTTAGTACAGTTGAGCTGGACAAAACTTAAACAGGAACTATTTTTATATACTCATGAAAGAACAACTTCCGGAACTTTTATTTGTAGCCGTTAATTACTACGTTAATTACTTTGTTTCAATGCCTGCCAAAACTATTATTTTAAATTGATGGGTTATCTTTTCTTTCTGTTTCCCCTTCTCTCCCATCATTGACAGAAAACTCTATATACAGATATTTGTGACAGAAGACAAACAGACTATCAGAAGCAGTCTCGTCTTAATGTTTCGGACCTTGACACAATAAGAGTGCCGGCTTTGGCTTCCTGCTCGTAAACATAATATTGTCAGTAATTGTTCAATACTTGATGAAAGTCTGACAACTGTAATATATCGAGAGTTAAAGAGTTTCGGTGTGGCAGTGGTTCTCCCCTTGTGCAAGACAGGACAACATATGGAGCGTGACAAAATTCTCAATAATAACAAAAGCCTCATTGATGCTGCTTGTTAGGTTCGTTTAATATTTCCTTCACATTATTTTAATAAGCTTACAGTTACATCACATTTATAATATGTTTAATCACACAACTGCTTCTTGGGTGATAATGTTATAAATCTACATGCGTCTTTGTATTTAATATTCTGATCCTCTCTACTCTCTGGCTATTATTTGGGCAATAGAGATGCAAGCTGAGGCGATAGCATTGTTTATAGTTCTTACGATTGTGCAGCCTTGGGTTCTCACATCTAGTCAATGAGCCATCTCAAAGCTGAACTTATACCGGTGGCTACATCTGTTTAATTCTAACAAGTGAATTTATGAGTGAGTCTACATATTAACGACCGCATTGTTTGTCGTTTGGTTAGCCCGTGCATATATCGTGTTAGAGGAGTAAAGGCCATATGCCTCATACTCACAGCGTCATTATAGCATTGGGAGTAATCTTGAATACTCTGCGCGCGTCCCAGTTTGTAAGAATTCCACATTACGTCATCAGCTAAAATTTTAAAAAATACCGGTTTGCTTGGGTTCACGGCGCATGTCGTTACACTATGGTATAAATAAAGGGGTCAAAGCAAAGAAATACAAATAAATGCATAAAAATGCCAAGCTGCAGTAAAGCTAAATGTGAAAAAGTTCAATGGTTCCTTTGAGTTCAATGGTGACTTCTATGACCAAGTCAGAGGTGTAGCTATGGACATCATGATGACCCTAGCTATGCCCGCCTATTCATGGGTTATCTAAAACACCAAATACGCAATTCGTATCAAGGTCTCCATACCATCAAATACCTCCGGTATGTTGATGAGTAGTTCGGACTTACTGATGAACAAGTGCATCGACCACACCGGGAGCTATCGAAAAGCTATCAAAATTACATCTTATATCTCCACTTCCTCTGTTACCTTCTTGGATCTTATTGTTTCCTTGAGTACTTCTAGTCTCCACACCTCGGTTTTCTATAAACTCACAGACATCCATTGTTACCTTCTCTATACGTCATCACATTCACCTTCATGTCGTGATTCGATACAGTTTTCACAGATATTTTCATCTTCGCCGTTTCTGCTAGGATGACCAAGATTTTCTCCAAATGGCTCACCTCATGTTAGGTTTCTTTAGCGGCCGGATTTATTCAGATTCGATCCTCCAATCTGCCATCAAACGGGACCTCCTTATCTCTCGTCCCGGGGCACTGACCCCTTTCAACCCCGCCCTACTCCTCTGAGAGAACAATACTCACGCTCACCTATCATCCTCACAACCTAGCTGCTGTGAAAATACTCAACAGTTACCGTTCTAATCTCCATTCTGATCCCAATACTTGTTTACTTTTCCGCGATCCCCTTATTTCTGCCTTCAAACGCGACAGGAATATGAGAGATATTCTGGTTAGGAGCTATCTCCCCCGCTCCGACCATGAACACTTGGGTACAGTCCCCTGTGGACTTAACTCTATAACCTGTGTTTATGTGCTCCTCACTAAGTCTGTCTTATTCCCAAACGGACGGTTCGAGATCACGAATGGTTTCACATGTCCCACAACATCATTTAGGAGCCGCGATAGCTCAGTGGTTAGTGTACTGGACTACAAAGGACAAGGGGTAGGGTTCGATCCCAACCGACGGCTTCCGAGTTCACCCAGCCTTAAATGGGTACCGGATTTTTTTCTGGGAAAGTAAAGCGGCACGGGCGTAATACCGACCACATTACCCCAAAAATCATGTGCCGAAGGTCTGTAAAATATATGGTCACTAACACCAAATTCCCTATACGTCGCCACTTGGCGTGACGGGGGTACTTTACTTTTACTTACAACATCATTTATGCCATTATATGCCAACGTTGCCACATGACCTATATTGGCGAGAGTGTTAGACGTTTAGTTGCAGGATTGTGTGAACATCTTCGTAAATACAACAGAATACTGGCGATCCTGTGGCGTCCCATTTCAATTCCTCAGACCACAAGGTCAAACACGACACACATGACAATTCGTGTCATTGTATCATTGGTATTGCCCTTTACCACTCTGGCGACGGCAGCCAGATCGCGTTGGAGAATAGCCATATAGTCCAAAAGGGTTGGCGACCCCACAAGGTATGAATGTATCACACCCGTACACATAGTTTCCCTGTGGTTGCTCCTCCTCTATTGCATATTCCACTCTGCTGCCCGTGTTTGAGCACATTAGTATATGCACTATGCTATGCTATTCACAGCTTATTTCTACTAGACCACACTGCGATACTTCGGTGGTCTGCTATATCTGTTTTGTTTGGGCTGCTTACTGTTGTGCACGGATTAACCCTTTTCACCTGTTCTACACTGTACTTTACCTTTCACATCTTCTAAGTGTAACCTACTCTGAGAAATCTCACTCTTTCCTCCTTTCGAGTACCTGCTATTCTTTTGTTCCATTCTTTCTCCGTTGAGTATGCACACTAACCTCGGTGTGTATTCTTCTGGTTATGGGGCGCTATGCGCACTTTTCTGCATATATCATATACAGGGTGTTCGTAAAGTCGCAGTGCAGTGAATATTTCTAATATTCAGTAAATGACGTAATCATCATCTGCGTACCACAATTTTGTAAACCACATTTATGAACAAACCGCTGCTTCCTTTAAGGTTTTATTTACGTAAAGGACGGGCACTACGCTACTTTCACTGTCTCATTGCTTGAAGGAAATAATGTTGACGATTGAAAACAGGGTATTTCTGGTTGAGCATGTCTTTCGTAATGGCGGTAAATATATGGATGAGGTCATTAGGCAATTCGTGAGGAAATTTCCAGACTCACAAGTCCCTCACCGAAATTCTGTTACAAAATTGATCAAAAAGTTTCGTGAAACCGGTAGTGTGGTAGATGCATACCGATCTGGAAGACCTTCAATTTCACAAGACCAAATTATGAAACTCCAAGACAGAATTACAATGAGTTCAAATGCATCTTTAAACCACTTGTCTCAACAGGTGCAAATATCTAAGAGTTCTGTTCACAAGGTTTTAAGAAGTGAACTACACTATCGTCCATACAAATTAACTGAAGTGTCTCAACTCCAAGAAAGAGATTATGAATCCCGTTTAAACTACTGCATGTGGTTTCAGAATTTTATTTATGAACATGGCGCTGCCATCCTTGACGTCACTTTTTTCACTGATGAGGCCTGGTTTCATTTATCCGGTTATGTGAACAGTCAGAACAATCGGCTGTGGAGCAGTGAAAACCCCCATGAATTTCATCAAGTGCCGCTTTACGATCAAAAAGTCGGAGTGTGGTGCGCTATAAGTCGTATGCGGATAATAGGACCTATATTTTTTAATGAAACAATAAATGCAAAACGTTACCGTACTTTAATTCTGGAACCGTTCATAGCACACCTTACAGAACGGGAAATTATGGAATCCTGGTTTCAGCAGGATGGGGCAACAGCACACACAGCCACAACAACACTCAATTATTTAGAAAGCATATTTGCAAATCGCATTATTTCACGTTGAATCTGGCCTGCTCGTTCACGAGATCTAACACCCCCAGATTATTATCTGTGGGGGGCATTGAAGGGGAAAGTTTATGAAAATAATCCGCAGACAATTAATGACCTAAATACTGAAATAGTAGACAAGATTAAACACATATCACCAGACATTATTCTGAAGGTTTTCGCAAATATGGGAAGACGAATCACGACATGTCTTGAGGCCCGTGGTGGACATTTTCAACATATGCTTTAGGCACAACTTTATTGTGTTAATACCAACATTACCCATTATAAGCTCGCCGATAGCAGTCAAGTATATTTGAATAATACCATTTATTTTACAATTTGTGTGACGCATTAGTTAACCGCATTTCTGGTTACGTTTTTCTTCCGAGAGTAGAAATTCACTGCACTGCAACTTTAAAAACAGTGGCACCGCGCCTTGCCACGAGAAGCCGAACGCTTGGCACACTACCACGCAGCCAACTAAAAAATTGGCTATTGCAGTAGTGTCTTACACGATGACGTTCTCAATGACTATAGCATAGGGTAACGATCACAGACCGGAAATAAATTGTATATTTGTACTTTCCTATTAATGCAAGTATCTCCCAGTAGGGCTGAATACTTGTGTTGTAGACAAACATTTATTGGACGAAACAGCACGAATAGTAGTTCCCAGTGATTATATATTGGGTACAAATAATAATACATAAATATTATTATATGGGGAACTTCCGAGGCGATAATAGGGAATAATAGAACAAAGAAGTATGTGTTAGCACTCGGAAAAATAGACAGACAAACAACAATAGAAAAAAACGAAGAACAATATAATAAATGTTTGTCTACAACACAAGTATTCAGCCCTACTGGGAGATACTTGCATTAATAGGAAAGTACAAATATACAATTTATTTCCGGTCTGTGATCGTTACCCTATGCTATAGTCATTGAGAACGTCATCGTGTAAGACACTACTGCAATAGCCAATTTTTTAGTTGGCTGCGTGGTAGTGTGCCAAGCGTTCGGCTTCTCGTGGCAAGGCGCGGTGCCACTGAGTACGGGTTCGATCCCACTTCGGACCATATATTGTTCTTCGTTTTTTTCTATTGTTGTTTGTCTGTCTATTTTTCCGAGTGCTAACACATACTTCTTTGTTCTATTATTCCCTATTATCGCCTCGGAAGTTCCCCATATAATAATATTTATGTATTATTATTTGTACCCAGTATATAATCACTGGGAACTACTATTCGTGCTGTTTCGTCCAATAAATGTTTGTCTACAACACAAGTATTCAGCCCTACTGGGAGATACTTGCATTAATAGGAAAGTACAAATATACAATTTATTTCCGGTCTGTGATCGTTACCCTATGCTATAGTCATTGAGAACGTCATCGTGTAAGACACTACTGCAATAGCCAATTTTTTAGTTGGCTGCGTGGTAGTGTGCCAAGCGTTCGGCTTCTCGTGGCAAGGCGCGGTGCCACTGAGTACGGGTTCGATCCCACTTCGGACCATATATTGTTCTTCGTTTTTTTCTATTGTTGTTTGTCTGTCTATTTTTCCGAGTGCTAACACATACTTCTTTGTTCTATTATTCCCTATTATCGCCTCGGAAGTTCCCCATATAATAATATTTATGTATTATTATTTGTACCCAGTATATAATCACTGGGAACTACTATTCGTGCTGTTTCGTCCAATAAATGTTTGTCTACAACACAAGTATTCAGCCCTACTGGGAGATACTTGCATTAATAGGAAAGTACAAATATACAATTTATTTCCGGTCTGTGATCGTTACCCTATGCTATAGTCATTGAGAACGTCATCGTGTAAGACACTACTGCAATAGCCAATTTTTTAGTTGGCTGCGTGGTAGTGTGCCAAGCGTTCGGCTTCTCGTGGCAAGGCGCGGTGCCACTGAGTACGGGTTCGATCCCACTTCGGACCATATATTGTTCTTCGTTTTTTTCTATTGTTGTTTGTCTGTCTATTTTTCCGAGTGCTAACACATACTTCTTTGTTCTATTATTCCCTATTATCGCCTCGGAAGTTCCCCATATAATAATATTTATGTATTATTATTTGTACCCAGTATATAATCACTGGGAACTACTATTCGTGCTGTTTCGTCCAATAAATGTTTGTCTACAACACAAGTATTCAGCCCTACTGGGAGATACTTGCATTAATAGGAAAGTACAAATATACAATTTATTTCCGGTCTGTGATCGTTACCCTATGCTATAGTCATTGAGAACGTCATCGTGTAAGACACTACTGCAATAGCCAATTTTTTAGTTGGCTGCGTGGTAGTGTGCCAAGCGTTCGGCTTCTCGTGGCAAGGCGCGGTGCCACTGAGTACGGGTTCGATCCCACTTCGGACCATATATTGTTCTTCGTTTTTTTTCTATTGTTGTTTGTCTGTCTATTTTTCCGAGTGCTAACACATACTTCTTTGTTCTATTATTCCCTATTATCGCCTCGGAAGTTCCCCATATAATAATATTTATGTATTATTATTTGTACCCAGTATATAATCACTGGGAACTACTATTCGTGCTGTTTCGTCCAATAAATGTTTGTCTACAACACAAGTATTCAGCCCTACTGGGAGATACTTGCATTAATAGGAAAGTACAAATATACAATTTATTCCCGGTCTGTGATCGTTACCCTATGCTATAGTCATTGAGAACGTCATCGTATAAGACACTACTGCAATAGCCAATTTTTTAGTTGGCTGCGTGGTAGTGTGCCAAGCGTTCGGCTTCTCGTGGCAAGGCGCGGTGCCACTGAGTACGGGTTCGATCCCACTTCGGACCATATATTGTTCTTCGTTTTTTTCTATTGTTGTTTGTCTGTCTATTTTTCCGAGTGCTAACACATACTTCTTTGTTCTATTATTCCCATTTATCGCCTCGGAAGTTCCCCATATAATAATATTTATGTATTATTATTTGTACCCAACTTTAAAAACACCCTGTATATGCCCCAGCATCGATTTGCATATGCATGGATGTGCTCATATATATTGGTAACGGGTATGCTTGTATGCACATGTATATATATATATATATATATATATATATATATATATATATATATATATATATATATGTATAGTTATGTTTGTAGATATATATATATATGCGCTCTATTGTGAGAGTGTATACATGTATGTGTGGTCTCTTAGGTACTTATAGACATTGTTAGTGTCTTTGTAGTCTGGATACCTAGACAGTGTTCCCCCACTTTGTAAACACACTGACGGTGATGTGGACTCTTCTGGGTATTTGAGCGGTATGCGCACATTTTCACATGTGTGCGTTCGCACACGAATGGATGTAGTGGTATATATATATATATATATATATATATATATATATACAGGGTGTTTTTAAAGTCGCAGTGCAGTGAATATTTCTAATATTCAGTAAATGACGTAATCATCATCTACGTACCACAATTTTGTAAACCACATTTATGAACAAACCGCTGCTTCCTTTAAGGTTTTATTTACGTTAAAAACACCCTGTATATATATATATATATATATATATATATATATATATATATATACAGGGTGTTTTTAAAGTCGCAGTGCAGTGAATATTTCTAATATTCAGTAAATGACGTAATCATCATCTACGTACCACAATTTTGTAAACCACATTTATGAACAAACCGCTGCTTCCTTTAAGGTTTTATTTACGTAAAGGACGGGCACTACGCTACTTTCACTGTCTCATTGCTTGAAGGAAATGGTGGTGACGATTGAAAACAGGGTATTTCTGGTTGAGCATGTCTTTCGTAATGGCGGTAAATATACGGATGAGGTCATTAGACAATTCGTGAGGAAATTTCCAGACTCACAAGTCCCTCACCGAAATTCTGTTACAAAATTGATCAAAAAGTTTCGTGAAACCGGTAGTGTGGTAGATGCATACCGATCTGGAAGACCTTCAATTTTACAAGACCAAATTATGGAACTCCAAGACAGAATTACAATGAGTCCAAATGCATCTTTAAACCACTTGTCTCAACAGGTGCAAATATCTAAGAGTTCTGTTCACAAGGTTTTAAGAAGTGAACTACACTATCGTCCATACAAATTAACTGAAGTGTCTCAACTCCAAGAAAGAAATTATGAATCCCGTTGAAACTACTGCATGTGGTTTCAGAATTTTATTTATGAACATGGCGCTGCCATCCTTGACGTCACTTTTTTCACTGAAGAGGCCTGGTTTCATTTATCCGGTTATGTGAACAGTCAGAACAATCGGCTGTGGAGCAGTGAAAACCCCATGAATTTCATCAAGTGCCGCTTTACGATCAAAAAGTCGGAGTGTGGTGCGCTATAAGTCGTATGCGGATAATAGGACCTATATTTTTTAATGAAACAATAAATGCAGAACGTTACCGTACTTTAATTCTGGAACCGTTCATAGCACACCTTACAGAACGGGAAATTATGGAATCCTGGTTTCAGCAGGATGGGGCAACAGCACACACAGCCACAACAACACTCAATTATTTAGAAAGCATATTTGCAAATCGCATTATTTCACGTGGAATCTGGCCTGCTCGTTCACCAGATCTAACACCCCCAGATTATTATCTGTGGGGGGGCATTGAAGGGGAAAGTTTATGAAAATAATCCGCAGACAATTAATGACCTAAAGACTGAAATAGTAGACAAGATTAAACAAATATCACCAGACATTATTCTGAAGGTTTTCGCAAATATGGAAAGACGAATCACGACATGTCTTGAGGCCCATGGTGGACATTTTCAACATATGCTTTAGGCACAACTTTATTGTGTTAATACCAACATTACCCATTATAAGCTCGCCGATAGCAGTCAAGTATATTTGAATATTTTAGAATTTGTGTGACGCATTAGTTAACCGCATTTCTGGTGACGTTTTTCTCCCGAGAGTAGAAATTCACTGCACTGCGACTTTAAAAACACCCTGTATATATATATATATATATATATACAGGGTGTTTTTAAAGTCGCAGTGCAGTGAATTTATACTCTCTAAAGAAAAAACGTCACCAGAAATGCGGTTAACTAATGCGTCACATAAATTGTAAAACAAATGGTATTATTCAAATATACTTGACTGCTATCGGCGAGCTTATAATGGGTAATGTTGGTATTAACACAATAAAGTTGTGCCTAAAGCATATGTTGAAAATGTCCACCACGGGCCTCAAGACATGTCGTGATTCGTCTTTCCATATTTGCGAAAACCTTCAGAATAATGTCTGGTGATATTTGTTTAATCTTGTCTACTATTTCAGTCTTTAGGTCATTAATTGTCTGCGGATTATTTTCATAAACTTTCCCCTTCAATGCCCCCCACAGATAATAATCTGGGGGTGTTAGATCTGGTGAACGAGCAGGCCAGATTCCACGTGAAATAATGCGATTTGCAAATATCTATCTATCTATTGACCTTTCGAGCCGTAACCGGCCCATAGGCGTAGACCAAGATACACCTTCTCCTATATGAATTTTTGTTCTAGCAGTTTTCTTTTAAAGATATTTTATCAAATCTCGCCATCTGTCTCTGTTCTGTGCAAGCAGTTCTATCTCATTGAGGGAGCCGATTCCTGCTGCTCTTGCCTCTCTCATCAATGTTCTTCTCAGTGTCTCCCTGGGTCATCCTCTTTTTCTTTTACCTGTTGTTTCCCATATGAGGGCTTGCTTTGCTATTCGATTATTATCTCTTCTCATCACATGTCCAACGTATGACCATCGTCTTTTCTTTATTACTGAAGATATTAGTGGTTGATTGGCGATTTCTCTAATTTCCTCGTTTGTTTTGAATTCGTTCCATTCTATACCAAGTATTTTCCTTAGACATTTATTTTCGAATGCGTTCAACTTTGTTTCTATATCTCTTGTTGTTTTCCAGCTTTCACACGCATACGTAAGGGTTGATAGTACATTTGATTTGAATAGCCTAAGTTTTGTGTTTGTGCTAATGAGTTTTGATTTCCACAACTTTTCAAGGCTTCTGAAAGACATTGCTGCTTTAGCCAGTCTGATTCTAATTTCTTTGCTCGTATCCCCTTCTCGATCAATGTGACTTCCAAGATAGATAAAGTGATCGATCTCTTCTACTGGTTTGTTTTCCATGTATATTTTGTCACTTGTTGGAATTAAACTTTTCATGACTTTAGTCTTTTCATGATTGACCTCAAGCCCAATTTTGCTGGCTATTGATGATATATGCATTTGCAAATATGCTTTCTAAATAATTGAGTGTTGTTGTGGCTGTGTGTGCTGTTGCCCCATCCTGCTGAAACCAGGATTCCATAATTTCCCGTTCTGTAAGGTGTGCTATGAACGGTTCCAGAATTAAAGTACGGTAACGTTCTGCATTTACTGTTTCATTAAAAAATATAGGTCCTATTATCCGCATACGACTTATAGCGCACCACACTCCGACTTTTTGATCGTAAAGCGGCACTTGATGAAATTCATGGGGGTTTTCACTGCTCCACAGCCGATTGTTCTGACTGTTCACATAACCGGATAAATGAAACCAGGCCTCATCAGTGAAAAAAGTGACGTCAAGGATGGCAGCGCCATGTTCATAAATAAAATTCTGAAACCACATGCAGTAGTTTAAACGGGATTCATAATCTCTTTCTTGGAGTTGAAACACTTCAGTTAATTTGTATGGACGATAGTGTAGTTCACTTCTTAAAACCTTGTGAACAGAACTCTTAGATATTTGCACCTGTTGAGACAAGTGGTTTAAAGATGCATTTGGACTCATTGTAATTCTGTCTTGGAGTTCCATAATTTGGTCTTGTGAAATTGAAGGTCTTCCAGATCGGTATGCATCTACCACACTACCGGTTTCACGAAACTTTTTGATCAATTTTGTTACAGAATTTCGGTGAGGGACTTGTGAGTCTGGAAATTTCCTCACGAATTGTCTAATGACCTCATCCGTATATTTACCGCCATTACGGAAGACATGCTCAACCAGAAATACCCTGTTTTCAATCGTCAACACCATTTCCTTCAAGCAATGAGACAGTGAAAGTAGCGTAGTGCCCGTCCTTTACGTAAATAAAACCTTAAAGGAAGCAGCGGTTTGTTCATAAATGTGGTTTACAAAATTGTGGTACGTAGATGATGATTACGTCATTTACTGAATATTAGAAATATTCACTGCACTGCGACTTTAAAAACACCCTGTATATATATATATATATATATATATATATATATATATATATATATATGTGTGTGTGTGTGTATACATGTTGGTATATGTATATATGTGTGTATATTTGTATGTATGCATGGTGCGTATATGTGTCAATGTATGTTTATATATATATATATATGAGTGTGTGTGTGTGTGTAGGTGCGTCGATGCGTACAGACATTGCCGGTGGCGCTGTAGTCGTTGCATCCTAGACACTGTTTCTCTCCCCCCCCCCCACACACACACATATTTTAACAAAACTTTACATGTTGTTGACCCTCCCATCGGCTGAGCATTTACAGTGGGTTCTGCCAATCGTTCTTTTTCCTTCAGACCACGGCCACGACACAGGTAAGACGGGGAGAAGAATCAGATGTGACAAGTCTATCGGAAATATTCCGATAAGGAACTTATTCTTTAGCAGACTGGAAATTGCGGTTGTAATAGAATAGAAATACATTGTGTTTGCCGTTGTTTTCTTTACAATCAACAGAATCGCGACTTTGAAATAATATATTCGTTCAAACTAGTCGTAGTAATGCAAAGATAACAACAATTATGACATATCTTATTACAGAAGCTTAGTTGAAAAAATATTGATTATTTCGCAAACATTCATCATCATCAAGTACCGGGCCTGCTGGCGTAGGTGATCATGTATCTCCGCAACTTTCGATCTTGACAGCTATTTATCATTTCTGTTGTTGACCTTCTGCCAACCTATTCTCTTAAGCTCTCTGTTATATTTTCTCTTTGTCTCCCTCTATCTCTTCGTCCCTCAATTTTTCCAGTTGTTACAATATATTCCAGTTGTTCACTTCTCATTACATGGCCAAAAAATGATGATTGTTTCTTCCTAGTATTGGACATTTATCTCTTTTAGCTTTGACCTCTCTCAGAACATCTTCATTACTCTTCTTAGCTGTCCATGGTACTCTCAACATTCTTCTGTAAAACCACATTTCTACAGACTCCAGTGATTTTCTTGTTATTTGTCCTTTTATCCATGATTTCCATCCATATGTTAAGACTGGCTCTATATAACATTTAATAACTCTTTTTCTTGTTTCTGTTGTCAAAAACGGATTGCATATTATATTCCTCATTTTTTGGAAAGCTGCTTTTTTGGTATGCAATTTATGGATTTTAAAATAATCTCACTATAAATATTAAGCAAATCTGGTGACAGCACACAACCGTGTCTAAGAACTGTCGCAGACATTAGTTCCAATAAAATTGTACCCTTAAAAATACATTTCAGACACGTGATTTCATGACAAAAGGTAACATAGGCTTTGATAACACAAACGTTATGATCATTATTATGTGTCAAACAGTTGACCTCAAGTTCGAAAATTTGGCTCATTCTTTCTTGGAAACATCAAATGTAATTGGTTTCTAGAACCGATGTGGAGCAACAAAAGCTATGACAGTTAACTGAACTCAGTTTAAAAATGTGCACACAATTAATTAATCAGAGTAGTTTATTCCACGTTCGATGATTGATGAAAGGGAAAGATCTACGGTTTTGGCCAGTTACATTTTGAAAACAATTTCAAGAACATGTTATCAAACGTTTGTCTGTATTTAGTGCTCATCTTGTAATAGAGGAAAATGTTGACGCTTGAGTTGATGGACTGGAAACAATATGCTACTGACCAAGCCGCAATACATAAGTTGATAAATGGTCCCTTAAGGTTGAACTCTGGTCTAACAATAAATGTTGCCATGGAGATGGCTGCACCAGGAATGTTGCAGATAATGAGAACACTTGCTATCAACACGATCATCTTCACCGTTCTTCGTTCCTTCACAGAAGTTGACATTTGTTTATGATGATCAAGCGTCGCTTCTTTCCTCCATTCCGAAGTTTGCCTAAGTTTGTGAATCAACGCTAATGTAAAAATTATGACAGCAACAAAAGAAATAGCACTCAGTAAGGAATGTAGAACATAACACAGTCCCTCCACATTATTTCTGTTACTGGTAAAAATTATACCTACAAGAGTTCGGTTTTTAGCTGGAACAAATCTCCAACCGAGGAAAGATGTAGCATACTCAGGAAAAAAGGTTGCAATGTTAACAATGTATATTAAACATATGATTATTGTAGTTCTCTTTGCTGTGAATATTTGTTTGACTTTGAGTGGCAGCGCGATAGAAATAAACCTTTCTGACGTAATATAAACTGTGATGTAGCTAGTGATACGACTGAAACAAACGTGTGGCCAGCCTACTGTGAGAACCATAACTTCTACGGCGACCCACGTGACGTCATAGAAAGGGAGACCGGGGTTCATAAAAACTGAAGACCCCTCCAAGGTAATCAGGCAAGAGAGGTCAGAGATCGCCAGCCCAAGAAATGCAATGTTTACGGTATTTGTAAAGCCTTGTTTGAAGAAAATGACGATGTTGATAATGTTTGCTATAATTCCAAAGAAAGCAACTAAGCCACAAATAGTCACGAAGTTAATGAACTCAAATATCTTCTTGCACTCTTCACTTAGAACAACAGATAAAATTCTCATTCCAATACCCTGATCAGATTCATTTTCTAGAACAGAAGCGTTTGAAGTGTCCGAAACTGGTGCCATGATTCACATTCTGTAACTATCGGTCCAGACTTTGGAATCTTTTACGATTGTGATACCCATTTTTAATCCCTATGTAATGTAAAGCCAAAAATTACCGAATTTCTAAATAGGGTTTCAGCGCTATTGATTTTAACAAATTTAGCAGAACATTTATTCATTACTTTTGATTTTTATACCTAATCAAAATGACTGCTTTACAGATATAAGATACATAACATAAATAAAATGTCATAGGGACTTGAAGTCTAACCACTTAACTGACCGTTGCACAAAATGTGAAGGAAAGGAAACCAGTTGTTTTCTTTTCAATCATTACCTTCTATGTGTCAATGATCTATGTATTCATTCTTTCTTTTAGCTGATGGGACCTGAGAGCTTGAGGCAGGAATTGAACACACGTCTACACTACCAACATGTCATAGCTCTATTTCTTTCTATGTCATTGCCTTTCTGAAGCATCAATCTATACACTGCCCTTCTGTGGGCATTGAATTACAAATGCCCTACTTGGGTATAGCACTAACCACTAACCTAGTTCTGCTTTGAGAGAACTATCAATAATAGTAGTAATTATAGTGGACGATTATTTCTTTTAATTCAGCATAGCTAACACGATGTCTAATATTGGCTCTCGTTTGTGAGAGAAATATGTGTCATACCCGTATAGACAGAGCCTAGATTGATACTGTACTAAACATAATTGGGTAATAGTAACGTTCATCTAATGTACATGCGCCATTGTCTGTCGAGCTGTTTCCATTACGTCAGAAATTACCCAACAATTAACAGAAATTACAGAATAATTAAGACAGTCTTACTCTCCGTAACCATGACCTAATATGCGACCAATATTTTAGAACCTTTTTTCATAGACCATTTCAACTTTAATTCGCTAGTATTTATATTGGAACTAGTAATTATCAGATGTGAAATAGTATACTGCGTCGCCATTATCAAATTCGTATATCGTTATCTTTCATAAACCAAATGAGCACAGAGCATTTGGAATTACTATCTACTTATTGCATGTATATCATATGTAGGATCTGCCCCGTATGGGTGTGGTGTGGTAGGGGACCATGGGGGTGTATAAAGTGTGAATACATAATAAGCATGATTACATGTATGAGGTTGTTGCTCGAGAAGGCGGTATTTAATTACACATCAATGATTACACTGAACAAATTGTCATTCTATTTTTGAAATAACGACATCTGCAAACTAAAGACGGCAGTATTCATAACTGAATTCTATTTACAGCAGACACTTTTAAAAAATATTATAAATTCTATTTTCAGACTAATCCATCAAATGTATTTCTTTAATTATCCACAAAATTGTGTAACGTCCATTCTAGTTTCAAATCGGTGATATCTTATTCACACTTATTTTTTTTTTAACTAACAGTAAATTAGTCATATTTGTTTCAGATCTGAAACGATTTTAAATGTTATTAGGTGTTTTACCATCACAATTATAAACAGACGACTATAGAGACAAGCAGGTGCTGTCTCTATTTATACTTCACTCCAACTTCCAGTTATGGAGTGAAGTATAAATCCTTGTTTAAAATTATAATCGACACAAACGTGTACGTCCGAGACAACACCCAATAATGGAGAGAACACGAACATATTTCAGATTGCATGTTGAGCTTTCAAAGACAAAAACAACAAATTCAGACTTTTCTACTTTCTACTTAAATATAGTGGGAACGTATTTGGAAATATATTAGCGAAACACTTGGGAATAAACGACAAGATGTGAAATGAAATCAACACTAGAACCAGTAATTTAATATATTTCTAGTAGATTTTACTTGCAAAGCATTGATTTTCTTAATTTAGTTCAATGTGTCAAAATATATTTAAAAAAGAACAGTTATGTTTTGAATAAAAAAACATAATCAGTTGAATTGAGTGTACATCCCATCATGTCTATCATCGTAGAGTGCCCCATTAATCAACTTTCTCCCGACTTTCCTCAACCAGGTGATCAGTCGTTTTTGCTATCAATATAGATCTCAATTTTAAACATTCCGGGAGTTTGTTCTTCCATGTCCTATATTTTTTAAATTGACAATTTTTTCTTACATCAGTAGGGTGCGATAAGGATGCATACTCTCCCCGATATTATTCAACGTCTTTCATGAAAGAATTATGACATATACCCGTGAAAATAATCTTAGAACTGTCAGCATTGGAGGCAGAACAATTACCGACCTACATTTCCGAATGATATAAATGGACTAGCTGGCAGTACACCAGAGCTCGAAGAACTTATGGAACGATTAGATAGCTTATCAAGAGCTTACGGAATGAAGGTCAGTGCCAACAAACCTAAACTGATGACAAACAAAACGTTATGCAGTACAAGAGTAATACGAACAGATGGAGAAAATCTGGCAGAGGTCAGAAAATTAATATACCCGGACTCTACTGTTAGTGACGAAGGATCAATATCAGAAGTGCTAGCCAGAATAGCACAAATGATGGTAGTCATGATAAGACTCAACCATATATGGAAAAGCAAAACGACATCTCCTTAACAACGAAGGAGAACTTAAAGATTATTACGACCAGTAGTTACTTCTGTATTTATGTATGCTTTTCACCGATGAGTCGGATGCGCCCTAACCTCCTCCCCTGGTAGATGCAACCCGTTAGCCTAAAAATGGGAACGCATCTAGGAAAAGGTCAACTTATATTATAAAACCCCGCTACCTAAAGGGTACCCGTTCACGGAATAGACTTTGGGAGCCCTGAGGAAAAATCCAAAGATGGAGCCTCTTAGGCAGGTCAGTGTTGATTTCAACCTTCCTCTGGCAACTCCTGCGATGAAGTTGGCACCAAACTGTTCTTGACCTGCTCGATCTTTGGATCGTGGGGGTGCGTGAACATGAACTTGTCTCTTTCTTTTTCTGCCCAAGCTCGCGGAGAGGACACTCCGGCCTCGTCATTTTGGTGCTGCTCAAACAACGTAGGTTATGCTGGCTTGGCCACGTGCGCCGTGTGAAAGATGATCACATACCAAAAGATATACTCTATGGGCAACTAGCAGATGGCAAAAGAACTAAGGGGCTCCCAAAAATTCGATTTGTAGACTGTGTAAACGTGACATGAAGAACATAAACCATGCAGCCTGGAAACAAATGGCTGCAGACCGCAATCTTTGGAAACACATTCTAAAGTTGCAGCTGAAATAAGAAACAGTCAGATTCATAGAGAAAGAGAATACACGGCCGAAGAAAAAAACATTTCTAAGGGCGATGAAAAATCCATAGTAAACTATGACTGACGAAGACTACTGCTATTACTATGTATACACCTGTGAAACGGGGACACTTATCGATGATCTTGAAAGAAGCATACAGGCCATGGAGATGAAATAGTATATACAGATAGTACACATATAATACAGAGAAAAGTCACCAGTGAAGAAATGTCCAACTATCCAATGGACGAATACATGTCTTATTGTCAATAATAAAAGAACGAAACCTGACCTGGTATGGACATGTGACAGGTTTCTAGGCATTGCCACAGCAATTCTGCAAGACACAGTACCAGGCAACAGAAGAAATTGGTGGATAACACCAAAGAATGGATAGGAATGTCTTTGGTACTATCGCAGAGAGTTGCTCTAAATCGTGGCGATTGGAAGCAAATTGTGAAAATGTCATCTACGATACCCCAACGTATGACAAAGTTAAGGAATAATTGAATGATTAAAAATAGTTTGCAACTCTATTACACAGCCTGAGAATCGGTTATAACACATATTGTAAAATATACCTAGGCAAAGAAAACTGTAAACGATGTGTACATCTCTTGTCCATGTGTAAATTGTGTAGCCACACGGGCAAGAAATTACTAGTATGGTCTACCTACACACGGCTTTGGGTCAGGTTGTACGATTTGGAGACTAAAAAATATAAAGTACAGGCTGTGGCTGCGTTGCAGAAATGAATGTGTTTTGTGTTTGAAAAGACCAGGGACCAATAAGTTTTCTTCTTGAAAGTTGAAATATATGCAACGCGGACGAGACAAGTTTCTTTTTTAAGAGTATCTCTACAGTTGCTGAAAAAGGAGACCCGTGCAGTGGTTACAAGATTCCATAAGACAGAATTTATATTTTGATCACTACCAAAGTGAGTTGTGACAAGATGTTTTTAATAGCATTAGGAAATTTTGAGAAGCTACGTTGGTTTAAAACTATAAGAACCATTTAGACAGAGCACAAGTTTAACCCAAACAATAATAATGAAAGGGTTAATGTTTGAACTGTAGGTTCAAGAAATACAGTTCAAAAAATATTTGATAGATTAGACACGAGCGACTATTACTTACTGGACACATCCCAAAATATTCTGAAAGAAACAACAATTGAAATGCATATAAGCCCCAAAACACATGGATAAGGATAACAAAGAAGTGATCCTTTCAAGGCTCATCTCAGAGGCAGATAAGATTATTATTTCAGATTTTTATTATTTTATATTATATAATAATATTATTTATTAGAGAGTCAGTTTCGGGTGCTAGGTTATTTAAAGAAACGTTTGGTATCTTTTTTGGTGAATTTTAATTGGAATTTTAAGACAGAGAGATGACTTTGGAGTTGAGACTTAAAGAGCATTTATAAAGGGCTGATCCAAAAATGGTTTTGTAAGAGGATTATTTAGAAAGGTGTGCCTCTAGTGACGATGTTTAGCAATATGTAAATATTTCAGACCTATAAAGAGATAAGTGCTTATTAGGAAAATCAAGGCTAGGAACATATTGAAGTCATGTTATAGTATGTGTGATTTGATTTCACGCTTAGTAAAAGAAGTTATGTGAGTTTACTTATAGAACCTGAGTGTGACATAACATCGGCAGTAGCCTAGTCATACATA
The DNA here is from genome assembly GCA_032433765.1 of Megaustenia siamemsis. Lineage (NCBI taxonomy): Eukaryota > Metazoa > Mollusca > Gastropoda > Stylommatophora > Ariophantidae > Megaustenia > Megaustenia siamemsis. The sequence continues at coordinate 70,044,615 of JAVIAB010000051.1, read as the reverse complement.
TATATTATCTACAATATCGGTATAGTTTGCTAATGCATTGACAGTGACAGTCTTGTTTCTGCACCTCAAAAATTGAAAATATATCCTTTTTTTCTGTTTGCAGTCTATTGAGATAAAGGCTTCATCTGACAGCATCATGTTCTGAGATGGAGACAATGCATTATAAATCAAGCCATGCGTGCCACTAGCACAGAAGACGTTCAAAAAAGCAACGAACATCTGGAGATCCAAAGTTCTCAGTAAACGAACGAAACTTAGATTAATCACCTCCTGTGTGATATAAGTGCAAATATATTTACATTAAAGCTGGAAATCCACTCAGACATAGGGTAAGAAATAAATGCCTTTGAAAACAAATGTTTTCGTAGTATCTCAAACATAACGTGGAGAGAATACATTTCAAACGGACAGATACGAGCCAAATCAAAACGAGAAAGGACATGAAAATAAAGAAAGCTACTCGCGCCACACGATTCCAAACAGCCATGACCCTGAATATGTTTACATGGTGTGGCTGCATCATCATCATCAAGTACCGGGCCGACTGGCGTAGATGATCATTTCTCTCCTTTCGATCTCGACAGCTATTTATCATTTCTATTGTTGACCTTCTGCCAAGCCATTCTCTTAAGCTGTTTTTTTTTTCTCTTTGCTTCCCTATAGCTCTTCGTTCCGCAATTTTTCCAGTGGTTACAATATATTCCAGTTGTTCTCTTCTCATTACATGGCAAAAAATGACGATTGTTTCTTCGTAATATTGGAAATTAGCTTTCTTTTTGCTTTGACCTCTCTCAGGACATCGTCATTACTCTTCATAGCTGTCCAATGTACTCTCAACATTCTTCTGTAAAACCAACTTTCTACAGACTCCAGTGATTTTCGTGTCTGTTGTCCTATTGTCCATGATTCGCATCCATATTGTAAGACTGGCTCTACGTAATATTTAAGAACTCTTTTTCTTGTTTCTATTGTCAAAAATGGATTGCATAGTATCTTCCTCATTTTTTGGAAAGCTGCTTTTGCAAGAGCCATTTAGCATCTCACCTCTTTTGTACATCTTCCGTCTGAGGTTAACAAAGTTCCAAAATATTTAAATTCGTTTACCTGTTTTAATTTTGTTCAACATGTCTTTATTTTGCACTGAGGTGATATCTTTTTCTTTATTGTTACCATTACTTCTGTCTTTTTGCTATTAAGGCTGAGTTCGTATTTTTGCTTTCCTTCACTATAATGACCAACATTTCTTGTAACTCATTTTCACTCTTAGCGATTAAGCCTGTATCATCAGCATAACTTAGATTATTTATATTATGACCTCCAATTGTTATTCCAGGCATGCCACTTATGGATCTTAAAATAATCTCACCATAAATATTAAACAAATCTGGTGACAGCACACAACCTTGTCTAACACCCTGTTTTATTTGTTGAAACATTCCCGATTGGTATCCAGTCTTATGGCCGCTGTTTGTTGCCAGTATACGTTCTTTATTATTCTTAGATCTTTGCTGTCTACGTTTATGCTTTCTAAAATTTTGATTATTTCTTGGTGCTTTACTTTGTCAAAGGCCTTGGTGTAATCTATGAAACATAGGTATAGATCTGCTTTCACCACTATGGCTCTTTCTACTAAAGATCGTATAATATAAATGGCATTGCTTGTTCCTTTATCTCTAACAAAACCACACTGTTCATCGCTAATTTCTGGACTGATTTTGTTTCGCACACTTCGCATGATGATTCTTAGTAATATCTTAGTCATATGACTCATAAGGCTTATTGTGCGATGATCATCGGATTCAATCGCACCCGATTTCTTTGGTAGGGCTATGAGTATTGATTTGAGCATGTCGTCTGGTATATATCCGCTGTTGTAGATATCATTCAATATTTTTGTTATTATTTCTATTCCAAAATCGCCCATGACGTCAATCTCTTCTTTAGTTATATTATCTGGTCCATGCGCTTTTTCTGCTTTCATATTGCGCAAGCCGTCTTCCACTTCTTCTCTGAGTATTTCTGGTCCTTCTCCATTATCCTTAATATTTACTTCCGTTCGTTCATCATTATAAAGATCTTTAATGTATTCTGTCCATCGTTCCCTTATGTTTTCTTGATCAATCAACAGTTCTCCTTACTTTGATCTTAGACATCCAGGTTTTGATTGCGTTTTACTTCCTGTTGATTCCTCAATTTGTTTCTATATAGCTTTAGCATCTCCTTTTTTATGCATTTCAATCTCTTTGCATCTCTCTTTTAGCCGTGCTTCTTTTGCTTCATTGCATTTTACTACAATTTCTTTATTTAATTCTTATACTCATCTTTACTTTCTTTATTTCTTCTTCTTTTATCCATTAGCTGCAAAATGTCACCTGTCATCCATTTATTTCTTGAATTTGTCCTCACTGGTGGTATGAACTCTTTTGATGTTTGTTGCATTGATTCTTTTAGCATTTCCCACTGTTCATCAATGCTTTGTATCTTCTCTATTGCATTGTACTGGTTCTGAATTTTGATTTTATATTTGTCTTGACCCTGGGTGTGGCATATTTGGTTTCCCAGCATGCCATGATGTAGTAATGATAAAGCGCACAATTAATGGTGGTAACGACTACAACTCGACTGTATTATTGAGGAAAACCATACTGCTGGACAACGTAAACATAAATCAAAATTAAGAATGGATTTCGAAAATAAAGAGCATCAATTGCGCAAGTTAGCAATGATCAATCAGAAAATGGACAGATCCAGTTAAGATATTCTAGGAATTTTAGAGTACAGATGGGCAGGACAAGACTCGAACAGGACATATTTTTTATAAACTCATGAAAGAACAACTTTCTGAACTTTATTTTATTTTTAGACGTTTATTACTTCATTGTTTCAATGCCTGTAAGAACCATTATTTTTTTATTGATGGGATTTCTATTCTTTCTGTTTCTCCCTCCCTTCTCTCTCATCATTGACAGAAAACTCTTTATACAGATCCTTGTGACAGAAGGCAAACAGACTATCAGAAGCAGTCCCGTCTTAATGTTACAGGCCTTGACGCAATATGAGAGCGGGCTTTGGCTTCCTGCTTGTAAACGTAGTATTGCCAGTAATTGTTACGTCAAGAATTACCCAATAATCAACAGTTAGTCTTACTATATGTAACCATGGCCCATACCATAACGATAATATAAGTACCAATATTTAGAAACTTTAAATTCGCTAGTATTTATGATGGATAATGGAACTAGTAATTATCAAGGATTATGATATAGTGTACTTCGTCGCCATTATCAAACTCTAAAGTATATAGTTATCTTTCCTGAACTAATGAGCACAGAGAATTTCGAATTACTATCTACTTCGGCATGTATACCCTATGTAGGATCTGCCCCGTATGGGTGGAGTGTGGAAGAATACCTTGGGGGGTGAACAATACATGAATACCTAATAAGTATGAGATTGTTCCTCAAGTTGGCGGTATCTAATTACACATGAATGCCTACACTGAACAAACTGAAATTTTGGTTTTGAAATACAACGGATATATATTCATTTCCTATTAAAACTAACATTAAATAATTCATATTAGTTTTAGAGCCAAACGGTTCTTGAATACTATAGGTGTTTTACCATCACAATTATAAATAGACTATCACAAAATGTAATAGTGTGAACTATACAAACAATAATGTGTATGAAATTTAAACCTACATAAACGTGTGCGTACTGGACAACACCCACTAATACAGAGAACACAAACACATTTCAGATTACAAACTTTCTAAGATAAAACCAACAAATTCAAACTTTTCTACACTCTGTTTCAAAATAGTCGGACATTTTATCATGAATATATGAACGACTCACTTGGAAGTAAACGAGTAAATGTGAAATGAAACCAATACCAGAATCAATAATACTCAAATATTTTTAATGGTTACAGCTGCAAGAATTTACTTGCGTGACATGTATTTTCTAAATTTAGTTAAATGTTTCAAAATATTAAAAAATGTGTTCTTTTAAATTAAAATGAATCAGTTGAATTGATTGTGCATCCTATTATGTCCATCATCGCAGAGTGCCCCATGTCTGACCACATTATTCATCTTTAGCTCTACTGTCCTCTGACAGGTTGTCTTTGATCTGTCATTTCCCTTACCTCCGGGGACCAGAGGCGGGCAGTTCTGTCGCGGTAAACTGTTGCTCGGTATTTATATCTTTTGTCCTTTCTAATACTATTCTAATTCTAATACTAAACAGGCTAAACAACACTTGTAAACAATACAATATGAAGATCAACATAAACAAAACCGAACTAATGGCAATAGCGAGAAAGAAAGAAAAACGAAACATCATAATAGATAATACGCCTCTGATGCAAGTAGACAATTTTAAATATCTGGGTAGCACGTTAACACAAGACAATAACCAAGAGACAGAGATAGAAATAAGGTGTAACAAAGCATGTCAAGTTATAGGCCAAGTATCAACACTATTGAAAAACAAAACAATAACTACGGAAGCAAAAAGGGCAATATACAAATCAATTGTTCTACCACCAGATCTTTCTGTGTCTTCAGTGCCAGAATTGGACGCTGGACTCTAGAACAATAAGAAAGATAATGACCACCGAATTTAAATGTGTCAGAAGAATGACAGGAAACAGCTTAAGGGACAGAGTAAGAAACACTGACCTGGGGAAGAAACTCGAAATTGAACCAGCCATCGAATACATAAAGAAACAACAGATAAATTGGTTTGCCACATAACAAGACAAAAAGAACTAAAAATGACTCAAAGAGCCATAAACAAACGCTACGAAAACGCCAGATTAAGAGGAAGACGGAGAAAGAGATGGATTAAGGGAATACTAGAGCCATTAGGAGGGATAACACCAGAAGAGGCCAACAGAAGAGCAAAGAATCGCAGATTGTATCTCCCCTCGACGCCAACGGCAATAGAGGAAGGATATAAGAAGTAGTAGTAGAAGAAGAAGAAGTCCTTTTTGTATTTCTCTTTCTTTATACACATCTTATCCCACCTACAGGTTCACTTATTCCCACATTTAGATTATGTTTTTCAAAATTTGATTTGTTGAATAATTGTGATCAACCGTGTCTTGGTTCCATCATCTTGAAGCACTGTATCGTTGTTAACTTACGTTTAATAGTGACGCAATGAATATTTTTTTCCATATTAATATATTAATAAATTCCCTATTAATGTCCTTACAGGGTTTTAGAACAACAACACACAACCAAATGAACAAAGACGTTGTAATAACACTTGACACTACTATTGTGACACTTGTATGATGCAATAAGGCAGATTGCAAGCAACAATGTCACGTTTCGGGAGTCTGGAGATGATTAGCACTCCGTCACATACTATCTGACGCTGGGTCTGCATCACTCTATGTTTCTTGGCAGTTAAATACACCTTATAACGTGGGTGTTATGTATGTCCTAAAGTGAGATGACAATGCCAAGAGATAGAATTCCGTGATAGCTTACCTTAGATGTGGTGACGATACAAGAAGATTTACCAAATGACATGAAGAGACAAGAAATTAATTCTAATCGAAATTTTAAACAATAAAACTTCAGTAAACTACATTTCAACCTAATGGGACACCATCAGAGTATCACTGCTTACGTGTTAATTAGAGCTAATTATCTTTGGTTCATTATTATTTGTCACAGAGCTTATCGGGGGTACTTTACTTTTTTACTTTATCAAACAAGGTGCAATAAAATGTGGGATCATTAAAAATAGAAATCATTATCCGACGCGTCACAGACTTTGCCCCACGTAACCAACGTTGGCATGTAACACTGTAATCCGATTAATTGTTTGGTCACAGAGTAGGCGGTCGCATTCCACATAGTATTCGAATATTTAATCGTGATCTGGAGGTACAAAGTCATTATTGTTTCAAATTCCGCGAGAAAAAACAACACTCGGGTAGAGTATAGTTGTGTCATGTAATTGTGACTAGATACGGACAGCAGATTCGATCAGAATGTTAATACAGACCATAGTGTCAATCATTATATGATGATAGTCTTGCACTATATCCAGTCAGAAAATATCCCAAGTTTTTACTTTCAGATAAAACAGAAGTCGACCCCTTTAGAGTGTCAAAAATCCTAAGTATTTCCACGGAAAATGCTCCTGATGATCAGATGGATTGCCTTTTGTTGTTAATTTCTCTATGAAAAGTCTCATATATATGAGAGAATTGTTGGGAAGGAGTTTGGTATAAAAGGAATGCATGTCAGTTTATGCGAGGCTATGTGGTCAATTGTATGTTCAGTGCAATCCTTGAACTCCAGCGTCAAAATTTTTCTGTACTACGAAATGAGCTCAAATTACAGACAAACTTTTGATAGAATATTGTGTTTACATAATGACAGGCAAAACATTAACTGACTACAACAATGTATCGGTTACGAAGAAGCGGCTGCAATAGTCCTAAGCCTACAGAAATAATTCCCATCGTCGTATTTTTATTATGGTATATGTATAATTATGAAAGAACAGTATGAGGTTAATACTCGCTCTTAATGTTACACATAGTCAAGTAAAGAGCCCCCGACACGCCAAGTGGCGTATAGGGAACATGGTGTTAGTGACCATAAATTAGTTCTTAAATGTTACGTAGAGCCAGTCTTAACATATGGATAGGAATCATGGACAATAGGACAACAGACAAGAAAATCACTGGAGTCTGTAGAAATGTGGTTTTACAGAAGAATGTTGAGAATACCATGGACAGCTATGATGAGTAATGAAGAGGTTCTGAGAGAGGTCAAAGCAAAAAGAGAGCTAATTTCCAATGTTAGGAAGAGACAATCATCCTTTTTTAGCCATGTAATGAGAAGAGAACAACTAGAATATTGTAACAACTGGAAAAATTGAGGGACGAAGAGATAGAGGGGAGCAAAGAGAAAATATAACAGACAGCTTAAGAAAATGTCTTGGCAGAAGGTCAACAACAGAAATGATAAATAGCTGCCGAGATCGAAAGTCGTGGAGAGACATGAGCACCTACGCCACTAGGCCCGGCACTTGATGATGATGATGACTATAAATTTTACAGACATTCAGCACATGATTTTTGGGGTAATGTGGTCGGTATTACGCCTGTGCCGCAAACTTTCCCAGAAAAAAATCCGGCATCCATTTAAAGCTGGGTGGACCCTGAAGCCGTCTGTTGGGATCGAACTCTACCTCTTGTCCTTTATAGTCCAGTTCACTAACCACTGAGCTATAGCGGCTACTTGATGTTGCACATACAGAAAGGCAAATTGCTTGAAAGTAAGTTTAAAACAGCAAAAAAAAACGTTTCTCTTTCTTTCCTTTTTCACTTGTCTTCCAGAGACGGGAGATTAAAAATTTTTCAGTTTTTTGCTCTTCTTATGTCCTCTTTTGCTGTTATGTTTTCTGTCTAGTGTTTTTTAACATTCCATCAATCCATCTATTTCATGATCGACCCTTCAATCAGATATTCTCGCACAGTTGATTAAAATGCTCGTTGTATTTTGATTTGGTATTTTCGCGTTTCCAAACTATTTTATATGCTATTTCCTTAAGTATTCAATGGCAGGAATTTTTCTAGCTTTTCCTTTTCTCAGTTCTTTATTTCTGATCTAATCTCTCAGGCTATTTATTCCTGCCATTCATCTAACACATTTAATATCGTTAGTGGTGATTTCTCACTTTGCTAATGAGTCGCACTAGAAGTACACCAAGAATAAAACTGTTTAAATACTGAATAATACAATTAGCCAAATGTACATTGCAAATGAAAACGTGTAGATTTTTTTAGAATGTCCGCAGAAAGCAAGTTATGAAATTTGAATTGCTGAAGATATCAGAGAAAAAGAAAACACGTTTGACCATGTGGTATGATAATTGTGATGTTTGTGATTTCGTGTTCTCTAATTATTGAAAGGTAAGATATTAAAGATATTTGATTTAGTGACTTTGAAGAAGAATGCCCAGTGACGATATTTATCTGTTAACATATATGCAATTTTACGATAATTTACTCACAATAATACATCTATATTTTTCATTTAGTGTTATCATATATCTTGTAAGTTATTCACACTGTGTTGGTATTCTCTAACTCTGACCGTAATCATTATTTCATATATAAAGATTACGTTCTTCTTTCTTCTTCTTTTCTCTTTTCACTGATACCTAAAAGGTGTCGTGGTTTATATCATTTGTCGTTCTTGTGCTGCTCGAATTGTCTGAATTAGTGATTTTACTTTGTTGTTACATGTCTCTGTCACTGCATCTATCCATCTTTTTAAAAGATTACGTTACTGAATATAAAAGCGTTGAAATAGTTTATTGTCTAGACCAATGACATCGCGACCAGGATCCAATGGGATTCCTTCTTATCCTCGATAAATTCATCGATATCAATTATTTCTAACAAACACAGTTGCTGACTTGCAAAATAAGAGCTTGAATAAAGAACATACGAGTTATTGAGTTATTTGCGGGTCATCATCATTGCACTCCGAACATGTCCATAGGTGCTCAGATCCCCTCCTCAGCAAGTCCCGCAGTGTCCAGCAACTGACGACTCCAGTTCTATGTTGGTTGATAAGTCTTCTTACACGGCCACCAAGTTTCTCATTTCTGGCTGTGCCCATCTTAACTCCCATTTCCATCATCCGAAGAAGCGACGTTGATCTGTGTTTGTCGAAGTCCCGTGCTCTTCCCACATCTCGGAGTGCATTGATGATGTCCGCCCGATCCATCGGTTGCCCGTCCTCAACGACAGCGCAGCTAGCCAACCTGTCCGCTCTCTCATTTCCCCGCACTCCCGCATGTCCAGGGACATAGACAAAAGTGACCTTACGTATTTTGGATTTCTGCAACGACTCTACCCATTGCATGCGTACAAAGCCCGCCTCCACTTTTTTTATCATGCTCATCGAATCACTCAGTATACATGCGTGGATGTAGTCTTGTGACTCTAACCATTTGAATGCCTTGGTCACTGCCATCACCTCCATTGTCATGCTACTCGTGGTCATGGAGTATGCACCACTGTCTTCCTTGGCTATTCTGCCTGCCGAACGTGCTGTAAATGCCCATGCACTTCTTTCGTGTCGTCTTACAGATCCGTCTGTATAGATGGCTGCATCTTTTTCATCGGTGTTATCGCAGATGAGACCGTTGACCTCAGCATTAACCACGACCGGGTTCTGTTCCCTACTTTTCCTGTCGAGTGTGACAATACATGAGAAAGTCCCCTTGAATGACGTAGGCACCGGTATCCACTCCTCACCAACGCTGAGATTGGTAAGCCCACAGACCTGTTTGATGACATCTTCTGCTCGGCCCACCCATGATTTGCCTCTTTTTAGCCTGGTACTTTTCTCTGTGTTGAGCACGTGGTGCAATGGATGCTCTGTATCTGTACTAATCTTCAGGTATGCTCGTGCTCTCCAGATCTTGATTCTGTCATCCATGGTTGGAAAGTCAAGAAGATACCTCATTGCCACACAGGGAGTGTCCCTCGTACATCCCAGGATAATGCGCATGGCTTCATTTTGTATTTTCTCCAGCCTATCAAGTTGAGTCGTACTGACAGTAAGAATGGCCAGGGCATACTCGATTGGTGCGAGGACTAATCCCTGAAACAGAAGAGTAAGTAGCCTCTGCTCGATGTTGGCAGCTGCCATGACCTTCAAGGCGGCTAATCCTTTGCGGGATTTTGTTATCACATGGTCGACATCGAGTTGCGACGATTAACGTCCTGATACTATTTACTATTTAATCTTCTGATACTCTGAACCATAATCTATGTATCACTATCAGGTCCAACAAAATCCATTAATACTGTAAATCACAGGGAGCCGCGATAGCTCAGTGGTTAGTGAACTGGACTACAAAGGACAAGGGGTAGGGTTCGATCCCAATCGACGGCTTCCTGGTTCACCCAGCCTTAAATGGGTACCGGATTTTTTTCTGGGAAAGTAAAGCAACACGGGCGTAATACCGACCACATTACCCCAAAAATCATGTGCTGAAGGTCTGTAAAATATTGGGTCACTAACACCATATTTCCCTATACGCCACTTGGCGTGACGGTGGTACTTTACTTTTTTTTACTTTACTGTAAATCACATTATAGCAAATTTAGTAGTGAAGTTTTGTAAGGATATATGAATGTGTTCTGTAAGTCTCCTCTCTTTATATTCAATCTTGGAATGTACGTTTAAATTGAGGCAAAAGATAGCGGTAATATTTTTGCTGGTTTCATTTTGTGGGCATAAATTTACTCTTTTTTGGTCGCCATTTTTGTTTGTTTGCCTGGTTTTAAAAAAAAAATATACTTCTTGCACTAAATCTATCATACTTTTGATAATACAAGTTACAGGCACATGTATTAGGCATCACATGATAGGGAAAAATAGGATATAGTGTCATATTCACTGAAAATATTTTCAAAAAAAAAACGTAATTGCTTTGTTACCAATAAGCATGTCACGTAACTATAAAATTGTATAATCAGTGTTACTAAAACTACTAGTCCTGCACATTCAAAGTTCTTAGAACATATTCTCTAGCCTGTTCTGCTGTTTTAATAATATTTTGCATTAGTTGTTCTTGATAATTCATTGCTGCCAGTCATTTTCCTCTTTTACCTATAAATTAGTTGTAATGCGCTGACAACTTTCGGAACGTTACAAATTCGGCTATATTGAGAATAAAATTAAACAAGGGAGATCATTCGGGGTTTGCCACAAAACAGGGTAATTATATTTGAATTGAATCCCTTGAAAATACGTTAGTTAAGCACACTGTATATTTAAAATACAGGGTCACATCGAAAAACTACCATACCAGCGTTCGCTTTGAAAAATATGTATTCGTGAGTAATGCTGATAGCGTTAGGCAAACGTGACAAAAGCTTTAGAAACATTTCAAGCGTGAAAGGCTACGCCTAAAGTATATACGTATTAAGTACTTGAATTGTGCCTCAAACAATCAAAGATGGCCCAAAAATGAAATTTGATAAGCTCCTGGGAGGCACCGATACAATGGTTTTTGCAAGAAACACATCTTGGCGACAGAACAGTTAGTTCCCTTGGATTCCGCTGTTTCTACATAGACGACACATTGCCAGGCTATCCTCGTGCGAATCAATATGGTGGCATCTGAGTTGATATGTCCGCGTGGGACAGTGACGATTTGCAAGTACATACAGTTATGGTGCAGACTCGAATTCCTTTTACTGTTGTAAATGTGTATACCTGTAATGGGAGACATTTATGCTAGAGGCATTCTATGGTGTATCATCATAACCAAAAATCAGGGAGGGGGCCTACATGACACACAGGTGTCGATTGATTTAGTGTACTTAAACAATGGAAGGGCAACCAGGATGGTTACTCGAACTGGAGACTCTCATAGTGTCATTGATTTGGCACTGGCGTCTTCCACCTCTGCACCTTATGCAGGTGGAGTGTACTGGGATTCCATGGTAGTGATTACTTTCCATGCATTATTGTAAATGAGAAGGGCAGAAATATAAACATGAAAAACAAGTGCAAACACTAGACATAGCAAGCAAAAGCGACTTTCGGAGGAGGCAGGAGAGTTGGATGCAGCCACCATGGTGGAACGAAGAGAACGAGCAAGCATTACGGAAGAAGAGAGAAGCGGGCCAAGATATGTCAGAAAGCCAGGAAGAATGGAAATACGCAACATGAGAATCTGAGAGAAGCGGGCCAAGATATGTCAGAAAGCCTGGAAGAATGGAAATATGTAACATGAGAACCTGAGAGAAGAGGCTGATAAGAAGATGATGCACTTTAAACTGTGTGCTAAACATGCTAAGGATGTAGTCTAAAGATCCATCTTAAGCATGCAAATGTGATGATTTCTGCAAGAAAGCCAGTCAGAAAAATCCTTCGCAACATTCTGGGGTCTACATCAGAGCATGAATGGCAAATAATGGCGCAGGACAACTTCCAGAGTACAAGCTAAACATGACACAATTCTGACATGGCTCAATGCTGCAGTCTTTGCTTGTGGCATCTTCGAAGGGTTCCACATACGAGAAGAGACATGTGAAGCTGCGATAGATCTGAAAGACGCATACAAAAGAGTACCATTTGAGTATCTCATACACATGCCCCTCAAACTGCAGTGCACCTCTTCCTCATGGATGGTTAGCTACATCACTGTTTCAGTGGAAGGTGATACTCTGATGTGAAGGTTGGTCGTCCGAGCCACGATAGATTATTCCAGGGTTGCCGCAAGGTTTACCACTGTCAGCAGTCACATATACACAGTAACAATCACGAAACAACAGCTGGATGGAAAGACAAGAACTATGACTTTAGCTGATGACATTCTGCTAAATCAACATGGTAAGAGACTGACGTACAATCATCTCTATACCGCAAAATCAATTCAATCGCATCTCATCCTGGTGTGGTGTAGCATCTGCATTGGTTAATCCTAATAAAGCTTAAGAAGCATGGTTCTCCCTTAATAATTACACTGTTAACTTGATAGCAACGGTGGTAAGAATGGGTTTTGACGATGTGACCAGAAGCATTAATGGTTATATCGAAGAAACAATCATCACCATCATGCAGCATAAAAATAAACGAGACAAACCTGAAACAAGTACAACGTTTCAAATACTTGGGCACAATAATAACATCAGATGGGAGATGCACCACAGAAATAAAAAGCAGAATAGCTCAGGCCAAAATAGCATTTCAGAAAATGAAAAATATCTTATGCAACAAATCTATGTCAATAAAAATGAGAAAGAGAGTTCATCGGTGCTATATAGAACCAATTTTGACCTATGGAAGCGAATCATGGACAGTAGACAAACAAATGAAAAGACGATTAGAGGCCACAGAGATGAGATTTCTCAGAAGAATGTTGAAAGTTCCCTGGACAGATAAAAAGACCAATGAGGAAGTTCTCAAAGAGGCCAAACACAAAAAGGGAGCTCTTAAAAAACATCAGAAAGAAACAATCAACATTTTTCAGGCACATCATGAGAAGAGGAAAATTGGAATACTTGGTTACAACTGGCAAAATAAAAGGAAAGAGAGATCGCTGACGACAAAGAGAGAAAATACTGGATAGCTTGGTGTCATGGCATGGAAAACATTCAACAACAGAACTGATACGATGCACTGTGGATAGAAGATTGTGGAGGGGCATGATCGCCTACGCCAACCGGCAGGGTACATGATGATGATGATGACCAGAAGCATATATGACATACATATGATTTAAAATTGATCCACAATCTGTGTTTTAGGGATAATGTCGACCATGTGATAACAAATGCCCTCAAAGAACTACCCGCCACGAAGCTCATGGCAGCTCCTAATAGTGAGCAGATTACTTACCTTTCTGTTCCAGGAACTGGTCCTTGTACCAATTGAGAATGCCCTAGCAATTATCACATCAGGTAGAATGCAGATGATAGTTTAATGAAAATACAAAATGAAGGGATACGTATTTATCTTTGAGTGTACAAGAGACACTACTTGTGTAGCAATGAGGTAGATTCTTGATTTTCCAACCATGGATGAAAAAGTGGCAAAACATGGGGAGGGGGTTGCTGCGCAGAAAATGTCATCAAACAGGTCTATGAGCTTACAACATTGACGTCATCACTGACGTGGAGTGGATACCGGTGCCTACATCATTCAGGGACACATGCTCGTGTATGGTCACACACACGCACACACACACACACACACATATTATATATATATATATATATATATATATATATATATATATATATATATATATAGTTCTACTAGTATTTTATTACAGATATACCACAGTCTTATGTTTTTTATTTATATTTACTCGTTGTACCGTTTTGATGTACTACTGTCGTTATCGCACTAACGCACCACCTCTAATGCCATTTAACATCTCCTATCATAACCTCTATACATACAGCTATCGATTCAGACAGGTCAGTTCACACCATAATCTACACCAACATTACTAACACATACACACCCTTATTCCATAGACTTGCCACCTACCACTTGACAACCTCTTCTCCTATACACTTACTAAAACATTCAGGGCGGTGCAGTTCCTCTGAATAACCTTTGTTAATGTCAGCTGTTGGTGGTGCCCACAGTGGTGCAACTAGTGAACTGGACTACAAAGGACAAGAGGTAGGGTTCGATCCCAATCGACGGCTTCCTGTTCACCCAGCCTTTAATCGGTACGGGATTTTTTTCTTGAAAAGTAAAGTGGCACGGGCGTAATACCGACCACATTACCCCAAAAATCATGTGCCGAAGGTCTGTAAAATTTATGGTCACTAACACCATATTCCCTATACGCCACAAGCGTGACGGGGGTACTTTACTTTTTTTTCAGTGGTGCAAAGCCTATATAAGTAAAGAATAGTGACACTGTGACCTTCCAGGCATGTTGTAAGAGGCGACTAAGGAGGTTGATCGATGGCTTGACAAGTTGTCATTGTTAAAAGTATTTTTATGGAAACAGCCATAGATTTTAGAAGCAGTGATTTCTGCAAAATGTGCCATTTTGGCACGCACGGTTTCTGTTTTTGAGATTGTGGTTCTGCCCTATGTGCCGTCTTCGGCTCGAAAGGACAATAGTTAGATAGAGGCCTATATACCCTCTGTGTGGTGGCTCAAAACCGGACTGTCCGCAACATTTTCTTACCATTGTCTGATCCAGTCCAATCAGAAGAAAGTATCGCGTCCCTTCCTCAGAGAAATCACAACCAAGAGAATCAAACACAACTCAAAGATGAAGTACTGACCACTAGAATAAAATAAATAACGAACCACCAATGAAGATGAGAAAACATTCGGTCATTCAAAATACCGGTTAAAAATGTTGCCGTGACATAAGAGAATCAAACCCGGTTCATTTTGCTACGAGTCCACATATATTTGTTCTTCTCTAGACGTACCATTGGTGCATTACTTCTAGGTCTGGTGTAATGGTAATTCTCTAGTAACAGTTAGTGAGTACTCAGCCAAAGTAATTTGCGATATAAATACGTAGTTGTACCATTCTAATTTGCGACAACTACCCTTGTTTCGCCTGGCCTTCAGCGTGAGTGAAAGAATTATGGAAATATATGATCATACAGTTGTTGCGGTAGTTTTAATAACATTATTCTAAAGCGCTAGAGCACACCCAAAACTTTAGGTAAATAGATGGATAATATTTTTAATCGATCGCACAATGAATATTATTTCGATGAACTATTTTAAGCTTCTAGTCCCTAAAACGTTATAATAAAACTTTTTGTACTCCGTTAACCAATCCATTTCTACAACTAACATAGCCATCATAGCCTCACAAATTCGTCAAAGATTTATCATTTGTCAATAAACTCCTTATAACCTGCAATATTATTTCAACAGGCGCTATACTTCCTGAAAGACAAAGGGTAAGCTCTACAATGTTACAAATGTGTTGGAAGTGGAAAAATACAAATGTATTTTATCATGGCATTTCAATAAACATGTTTTACTAACAATTGATCAACTAGATAATAAAACTACACTTCCTAACACCATCTCACGAGGTTTGAGTGAACAGATGCTGCAAATATCAAAAAGCACAAATTAAAACTTAACAACAGAAAGTAGGAAACAATATAAGAAAACTGTATATATATTTCAATAAAAGATGTTTCGGAAATAGAACTGTATCATGAAAAGAAAAATTATTTGAAACTGAAATTAATCAGGTGTGTTGCAAAGCAAACAACATAAATAACTGGACTGTAAAAATATTGCAGGCGTGAAATTGTATAGAAAAGAGTGTTACACAAGCCAACCTTTCTGATAAGATAAAGCTATTGATATCAGACAGACATAAATATGAATACTCAAAGTCAAAAACATGCTTCTACTTTTTTTTCATTTTTGTTTTGTTTTGTTTATTTGATGTGATAGATTCAAACTGTGGTTATCAACTCACAAGATGTTCGTAAATCAATCTTCTGTAAAAATTGCTGGGATATATGACCATCATTTTCATTAGCAAAATTATCAGTCGTTTGTTCCCTTCACAACATAATTTTAAAATTTCTTTTTCAAAACTGTACAGAAAAAATTCGTCTAAAGATAGTGAATCTGATGGTAGGTAAATCAAAACAAGTTATCTGAAAATGCATTAACACCTTTGGATTATGATGAAGCGAATACGAGTTTTTGTCGGATCCTTTATATATTTCTATATATTGAAGAATGGAAAGAATTCTAAAATACTATGTAGAACCAGGCTTAAAATATGGATGTGAATGAAAGACAATACGACAACAGACAAGAGAATCGCTGGATGCTGTAGAAATGTGGTTTTACAAAAGAATGTTGAGAATACCAGGGACATATAAGGAAAGTAATGAAAACGTTATGAAAGAGGCCAAAGCAAAACAGAGCTAATTCCCAATATTAGGAAACTATAATTTGTTGGCCAAGGGAACAGCTGGAATATATTGCTACAACTGGAAAATTGAGGGACGAAGAAATAGAGAGAAACAAAGAGAGAAGTTACGAGACAGCTTAAGAGAATGGCTTTGGCAGAGGGTTAACAATAGAAATGATAAATAACTGTTGAGATCGAAAGTTGTGGTGAGACATGATCGCCTACGCGAACAGGGACGAGTTTTTGCCAGACCCTTAATATGGTTCTATATATTGGAGAATGGATACGCATTACTTTTTGAGCAACTGTGCACACTAGTACTGCAAATAGTGCGCTACATCACATGGGATCATCAAGCAGAAATAAAATACATGTATGTGAAATACTAATTAAATTAAGAATCCGAAGAAATCTATGAAAAGCATGTCGTATAAAAATGCTGCAGATACCGTTTTCCTATGCCCATGCTCATATAACCATTTCTACTATGGCAAGTTGTTAGTAGAGATTTAAATGGAGATTACAGTTCTTTATTGTTTATGAAAGAGGCTAAAGCAAAAAGAGAGCTAATTTCCAATATTAGGAAGAAACAATCATCATTTTTTGGCCATGTAATGAGAAGGGAACAGCTGGAATATATTGGTAGAACTGGAGAAATTGACGGACGAAGAGATAGAGGGAAGCAAAGCGAAAAGATAACAGACAGCTAAAGAAAATGGCATGTTAGAAGGTCAACAACAGAAATAATAAATAACTGTCAAGATTGAAAGTTGTGAAGAGGCATGATCACCTACGCCAGCAGGCATGGTACTTGATGATGATGATTGTTTATTTTTCTTTAGACTAAGGAATCAAAGTAATAGTGATTTTGACTTACAATTTTTAATTCAGTTACTTCCATAAATCCAAGTTAACGGACTATGGGACTTATTTTAATAAAGACGATTGAAGTATAAAAGTTGGTTAGTTAGAAGATATATTTGTGCAGTAAACATTACTAAGACTGGAAAAACGCGTTCAGCTTTAGGGCGTAACTCGATAATAAAAGAAACACACAAAATGGCATCGTCAGAACAATGTATGTCCATTAACATCAGCATTGAATAGTGTCTCCGCATCAAAGGTTGGCCACCAAGAAGACCAAATTCGCTCTGTCTCTTGCCCTGTCCCTTAACATAGTGTACCTAAAGTCGAATATCGAAAGTTTCGAAGTAACGTTTATTGTTTACATTGTTTATACAATTTCAAGAACATCTCATCAAATGTGTCTCTGTATTTAGTGCTCATCTTGTAATAGAGAAAAATGTTGACGCTGGAGTTGATGGACTGGAAACAAAAGGCTACTGACCAAGCTGCACTGCATAAGTTGATGTATTGTCCTTTAATGTTAAACTCAGGCCTAACAATAAATGTTGCCATGGAGATGGTAGCACCAGGTATGTAACAAATAATGAGAACACTTGCTATCAGCACGACCATCTTCACAGTTTTTCTTTCCTTGCCAGAAGTAGTCACTTTTTTATTAGGATCATGCGTTGCCTTTTTGCGCCATTTTGAAGTTTGCCTCAGTTTGTGAATTAAGGCAAGTGTAAAGGTGATCACAGCAAAGAATGAAGTAGCACTAAGTAAAGAATGTATAACATAACACAGCCCTTCAACTTCATTTCTGCTGCTGGTAAAAATTATCCCCACAAGAGTTAGATTTTTAACTGGAACAAATCTCCAACCGAGGAAAGAAGTAGCGTACTCAGGAATGAGAGTTGCTATGTTGACAATGTAAATTAAACATATGATTATTGTAGTTCTCTTTGCTGTGACTATTTGTTTGACTTTTAATGGCAGCGCGATAGAAATAAACCTTTCTGCTGTAATATAAACTGTGATGTAGCTGGTGATTCGACAGAAACAAACGTGGGGCCAGGCTGCCGTAAGGTACATAATCTCTAAAGAGACCCAGGTGACGTCATATACTGGAAGTTTTGGGTTCATTGAAATTGAAGACCACTCCAAGGTTATCAGACAAAAAAGGTCAGATATTGCTAGTCCCAGAAAGGCAATGTTTACGGTATTTGTAAAACCTTGTTTGTAGAATATAACGATGTTGATCATGTTTGCTATAATTCCAAACAGACCAACTAAACCACAAAGAGTCACATAGTTCACATACTCAAATATTTTTTTTGTTTCGTAGCTCAAAAGAATTGTTAATACTTTGTGCCCAAGATCATTGTGCCAGTATTTAAGTTCAATACCCATGATGCAATTGCTAGAGTTGTTTGTCATTATTTCCATTTCTAACTTCGTCTACCTACTTATCCAACTAGATTTTGAAGCACTTATTAATTTTTTAACAGCGTTTTAATTCGCATTTGAAAAGAAATAAGTACATCATTCTGTTTCAGTCTTATGTTCTTTATATCACCATTAAGTAGTCGTAGTGTCCCATTTGCAGTTTTATATTGTTATTTTACATTCATAAGTAGTAATACAGCATTTTTTGCATAGTGGTAAATATAATGAATGCCCATAACAAATCATATGTCGAAGGTGTTAACACTCCAACAGAGTGTAAATGAGAGAAATGTTAGATTTTAATACTCTATTAGCCTACAGTGTAAAGGAGAGAAGTGTTAAGAGTTTTCTGTTATCAGGAACTCCAGATATTTGTTCTCTGCCTTTAATAACTTCTACTATATCTTCCAGATAGATTATTTAATAATAAAACAAAATAAAAAATAAACATATATTACTAATACATGTTCTAAAAAAAAGTGTATATAATAAAATGCTTTTGTGAAAATGTTCTGAAAATGTATATTTTATCTAATCTTATTAAACAAGCCGTATTTATTGTCAACAGATAAAACATAAAATAATTCAATGTGCACTTATTTTATTCTCATAACAATCGTTTGTCAAGCTACTCTCTTGCACCAGAATATAACTAATATTTAACCGACGATAATCACTGCGCTGTCATGGTGTTATTATCTTCAATAGCATCGCTTACGCTAGCTGTTTGCTTCTAAAACTCATCGCTTGAACGTATTTATTATAAACCTGGTATTTTATCAGATTCAGAGTTGATAGCACCTGCCCATCAGTGTCGTCATTTGCAAAAAAATATGTATCATTATCTTTCCCGGACAAATGAGTAAGTTAATGTTTGAAAATCTATTACGAAATATTACCCATTTCTGAGGTTTGATAATGAGTGCCTTTAGGGCAGTACATAGCACACAGACATTTTAAAAAAACTGCGCTAAATCGAAATGTAATATTATATAGACTTTAATAGACATGAGTAATTGGAATCAAACGTTGGAAGAAGTTCAGTCTAATTATTAGGAGTATTATTTTTTGACAATTTTAACTCAAACCTGATTTGTTATTCTTTCAAATGTAACAACACGTAATTAACTATAAGAATATGAGTGGATGTTGAAAAAGAAGAGATTTAATTATACCACACTTAACATCATTAGAGTAATTTGTAAAATAATAACACTATGTTTTAGACATATTTACCTCTATTTTATTGTTCGGCTTAACCAATGTTTCAACCTGCAAGTAGCAGTAATCGGTAAATCAAACATATCTAGTTTCATGCATTTACTTTCTAATGTTTTTATTTCTTTCTCTTATTCACGATATTTAGAATTGCAATTTCAAGACTGTGCTACATCTTATATTCCTTATACTAAATTATTATCAATATTATTTATTAGATGGTCATTTATTCATAATAACATTATGGCTTTTGTAGTAAATGCAGTGTTTCTGTCACCAACAAAAATTAATGGGGGATGGGTTAAAGTTAAGGGAAAGGCAATTGAGTTTTATATAATATATCTCACATACTCACTTTGGTATCTGTCTCTTGTTTAGATCCTCATTTGTAGCAGATCTACTATCAAATTTGTTTAATAACGTAGCGCTTCAAGCTTTTGTATACGAATTCTTGAAGTGGAATCTTTTCTCCTTCAATAGAAATCCTTATGCAGTGATCCAGTGAACTATCTCAAAAGCTGATTTCTAAATGGAGTCATTATTCTCTATATATCACAAAAACACTTTTCAGCAGTGGCTGTTGATATTGGTCAAAGTACATTTCAGATTTTTATGATGATTAACGAACATAATTAGAAATAAATAAAACAATGGGGAAAGGCCATAAATACTTCACCTTCCGCAATATGAAAGCAGGAAAAGCTCATGGGCCAGATAATATAACTTAAGACGAGTAGAAGCCATGGATGACTTCGGAATCATCATCATCGCCATCATCATCAAGTACCAGACCTGCTGGCGTAGGTGATCATGTCTCTCCACAACTTTCGATCACGACAGTTATTTATCATTTCTGTTGTTGACCTTCTGCCAAGCCATTCTCTTAAGCTGTCTGGTATTTTTTTCTCTTTGCTTCTCTCTATATCTTTTCCTGTTGTTATAATATATTCCAGTTGTTCTCTTCTCATTACATGGCCCAAAAAAAACGATGATTGTTTCTTCCTAATATTGGAAATTAGCTCTCTTTTTGCTTTGACCACTTTCAGAATATTTTAATTTCAGGTCGGGTAAATTTACCTGCTACTGTATGCAGAAAACAGTGAAACCTGTGGCTGCCCTGCTGCCACGCAGGTAAGCTCGGGAGAGTAAAAGGCTAAGGGAGAGCACCCCGAAGTAAAACAACCCCACTGTCTTGTAGGTGAGACTTTTTAGTCAAAGGCTGGCGGAGCCAACCGTAAACAAATCGACAGAAGGCAACAGAAAACCACCATCGTAACTTCTTTGTACAATCATGAATCGCCACAACAACTTTGGAATATTTTTTTTTATAATTTAATGATATAACCTGTTTGCGATTGAATGCATTGATCATCGCACACTGAGCCTTATGAGTAACACAACTAAGATATTATTAAGAATCATCATGAGATGAGTGCGAAACAAAATTAGTCCATAAATAAGTCATGAACGGTATAGTTTTGTTGAAGGTAAAGGTTTGAACAATGCCATATACATCATAAGATCTTAAGCAGAAAGAGCCATAGAGGTGAAAACAGATCTAACGCAAAGTTTAATAGATTATACAAAAGCAAAAGATAAAGTAAAGCACACACAAAAAAATTTAAAAAATTGACAGATATAAACGTTGACCGCAAAGATCTAAGAATACTAAAGAACATGTACTGGCAACAAACAGCGGCTATAAGAACTGGAATATTTTAACAAATAAAACTCCGTGTTAGGCAGGGTTGTGTGCTGTCACCAAATGTATTTAATATGTATATTAAGATTATTACACATATTAGTGCAAGATGGCGACCAAGAAGGCGGTTGTTTTATTTTCGGAGTGTAGATTATGTGATTAAAGTGATTGAATATAGTGTTTCCAACGGAATATAATTTTCGAAAAATTGTGTAATGTTTTCTACCAAGAAGGAGGATAAGAACAGATAAGTACTTTTTTAAATGTAACCAGCTAAAGTTTTATATTTAGATCGTAAAAGATCGCATGTGAGACCTTAGAGATCAAACACGTGGGGGGAAACATCAGTCGGGCTAAACCTCCAACATGTGTTTTTCTTAAGTTAATCCCTTAACTTACGACTGACTCAGCAGGTCGGTAAGGGATACATGTTTTATGCTCAGAGAAATACGCAGAATATGGAGATTAAAGTAGCAACGATAAATATATGCGGTATAAAAAATAAAGAAGTCGAACGTATAGAAGAAAGGACAAAAAGGGAAAATTAAAATACTAGGATTAGCGGACACCAGAGTTAAAGGACAACAGATAAAGAAAACACACATGAACTACACGAAAATATTCTCAGGATTCGACAACACAGAAAGAGCAATACATGGAGTAGGTTTTATCATCGACCCAGATAACGGAAAGAACATTCTAGAAATAAAATACCATTCAGAAAGAATTATCACAATTAAACTACTAGAAGACAACCGAAAAACAAATTACATTCAAATCTATGCACCATGCAACAACAACGAAAGAGACAGCGAAAAATCTCTACGACACATTGAATGAAATCATTAACAATATTGGCGAAAGCGACGACATGTTAGTGATGTGAGATTTTAATGGAAGGCTTGGGAAACGCAACAGAGAACAGTGATATCTTAGGACCCTTTGGCGATAAAACAGCTGAAATAAACGAAAATGGAAGCAGACTGCTGGAACTATGCAATCAAAATGATTTATTTATTACCAACACATTCTTCAAACACAGAGAGTCGCAAGTATACACCTGGAACAAAGGGAATGACACAACATGCAGAAGCCAGTAGATTTTATATTAACAAGAAAACTGAACAAAAAAAGAGTAACCGACAGCAGAGCAATCCCAAATATTACAGACGACACGGATCACAAGGTGGTTATGATCACACTAAGACAGCCAAAATTAAAGAGAATATAGAAAACAAACAAAAGAAGCAAAAAGAACAGACAATAAAAATAAAACAATTAAAAGATCAAGAAGCAAGGGAACCCCTAGAAAAAAACTAACAGAGGAATTAAAGAAACGCCCTAAGGAAGTATGCACAATAGAAGAAGAGTGGAAACAATTTAAGGAAACAGTAACCAACATCTCTAAAACAGTTTGTGGAACGAAGCTAAGAACAAGAGAAGGGAAAAAGAGCACCCCGTGGTGGAACGAAACAATCTGAGAAGCAATTAAAGAAAAGAAGAAAATGTTTAAAAATTGGAGATAACCAAGATAAATATGAAAAATATATCTTAGTTCGAAAAAGTGTTAAAATGTTGATCAAAGAAGCTAAGCAAAGGAATTGGACAGAATTCGGACAAAACATGAGCAGGGACTTCAAGACAGCCACAAGAGATTTCTACAAAGCAGTAAAAGCCACAAGAGCGAGAAAAGAAAACCATGATCCTACTGAGCTGATAAATGACAAAGACAATATCAAATAACCAATGTATGCAACAGAGATGTAAAGAATATTTTGAAGACCTGTTAAACATACCAACTACCAATAAGACAACAAAAACCACGCTAGAACTCACAAATACTGAACCCAACATCATGAAAGAGGAAATCGAAGAAGTAATCAAATATGCACCAAGAAATAAAGCAATGGGGATAGATAACATACCAATAGAAATAATAGTAACAGCAGGAGAAACAGGAATGCGATGGCTGCACATAATATTTAATGCAGCATGGCACCAACAACAAGCCCCAGAAGACTGGCAACAGGCAATCATCATACCAATATGGAAAAAGAAAGGTAGCAAAAGAGACTGCAATCAACATAGAGGTATATCTCTTCTCAGCCATGTATGAAAGCTATACGCCAAAATCTTGGAAAAAAGGCTGAGACCAATAATAGAACTACAGTTAAGCGATTCTCAAATGGGGTTCCGAAAAAAAAACAGAGGATGTTCCGACGCACTATTCACATTAAAACACCTTGCAGAAAAAAAAACGACAAAACATAATCAAAACTTATACATAGCTTTCATCGACCAGGAAAAAGCATTCGACAGAGTAAAC
This sequence comes from Megaustenia siamemsis, assembly GCA_032433765.1. Taxonomy (NCBI): domain Eukaryota; kingdom Metazoa; phylum Mollusca; class Gastropoda; order Stylommatophora; family Ariophantidae; genus Megaustenia; species Megaustenia siamemsis. The sequence continues at coordinate 70,020,631 of JAVIAB010000051.1, read as the reverse complement.
AGAGAACTACTGTGGGAGATACTAACAAAATACGGAGTAAGCCAACATCTAAAAAACCTTATTAAAAGTCTCTACGTCAACAGCAGCTGCAGGGTCAGAACAGCAGCAGGCTACACAGACCACTTCGAAGTTAGATCAGGTGTAAGACAGGGGTGCGTACTATTCCCCCTACTGTTTATTACATACATGGACCATATATGCAAGCTAGCCAACCCATCAGAGACAGAGGAGATCAACGAGCTTTTATTTGCAGAAGATCAGGCAATAATACATGAAACAATAGATGACCTACAAGAACACTTAAACAAACCCAACATCTCAAGCACAACATGAAAATCAACATCAACAAAACAGAAGTCATGAATGTCGCCAAAAATAAACAGAACATCAACATAACTACAGAAGGCAGACAACTAAAACAAGTAGAGGAATTCAAATACCTAGGAAGTCTAATGACAAACAATAATTCTTAAACAGCAGAGATAGAATCAAGATGCAACAAAGCTTGTCAAATCATCGGACAGTTATCACCACTATTGTCCAACAAGGAAATAACTCTGGAGGCAAAACGAGCACTATACAATACAATCTTCATCCCAACTTTGTGCTACCAATGCCATACCTGGACCCTAGATGCAAGAACAATAAGAAAAATAACCTCTAGAGAGATGAAATGTGTTATACGAATGACAGGAAACAGTCTGAGAGATAAGATCAGAAATGAAGAACTGAGAAAAAAGCTAAGAATAGCCCCGCCATAGAATATATAAGGAAACAACAGATAAAATGGTTTGGCCACGTGACAAGGCAGAAAGAAGAAAACACAACACAACGAGCCTTCAACAAACGTTGTGAGAACACCAGACCCAAGGGGCCAGACCCACGAAAAAGATGGGTCGATGGAATATTAGAAGCACTAGGAAACATAACATTAGCAGAGGCGAACAGAAGAGCAAAAGACCGCGAATTATATCTCCCCTCGACGCTGAAAGGCAGATGAGGAAGGAAAGGAGAGAGATGAAGAAGAAGAGTAAGATTATTTTAAGAATCAAAAGGGACATACCGGAATAACCATTAGAGGTTATAATATAAGTAACTTTTGGTTTGATGATGATACGTCTTAATCGACAATAGTGAAAGTGACTTAAAAGAAATGTTAGACAAAGTGAAGGAAAGCAAAAATAAAGGACAGTCTAAATTGCTAAAAGCAAAAAAATGTTTTTACAGGTTCTCGACACATAAAAGGCCAAGGGTGGGAAAAATGTAGTCTTAAATAATTCCATATTTTCCTACAGTCAAACAAGAAATGTTCTTTCCTATTTCTATATAGAAAGAAAGGTAGCTGACGATAACGTCTCGACTACTTCTTCTTTTTCTATCCTTCCTCTGCTGCCGTTGGCGTCGAGGGGAGAAATAATGTGCGATTCTTTGCTCTTCTGTTGGCCTCTTCTGATGTTATTCCTTCTAGTGACTCTAATATTCTTTAGAGTTTATCCATCTCTTTCTCGGTCTTCCTCTTAATCTGGCGTTTTCGTAGCGTTTGTTTATGGCTCTTTAAGTCATTTTTAGTTCTTTTTATCTTGTTATGAGGCCGAACCAATTTATCTGTTGTTTATTTATGTATTCGATGCCTGGTTCAATTTCGAGTTTCTTCCTCAGGCCAGTGTTTCTTACTCTGTCCCTTAAGCTAAGATCAAGAATAGAAATGATAAATAACTGTTGAGATCGAAAGTTGTGGAGAGACACGATCGCCTATGTGAGCAGGACTGGATATTTAATAGTTATGATGATGATAATATTGATATTGCTAGAGTCAATAATTTTACACTATTATTTGTCATTTCTCCATAACTATTTGAATAGTGAAGAATATATTTTAACTGGTGATACACTGTCGTTCACGTATGAGGGCAGGTATTTAAAACGTCTTCAGATCTGCTTGTAAATGATCTTGATCTTTATCTAATTACTGACATAGAGTGTTAACATCTGACTCTTCTATTTGCTGAATGTGATGAAGTGATTAAACAAATGAATATGCTGAGATTATTTCCAAGGGTTGCTTACTGAACATTACGTCTATTTCAGATATTACAGTAGCTCTGAATTAAACAAGTGTCGGTAAACGCGTTTTTTCATCAGAGACATCTGCTTTTAATTGTTCGGATATGTGACCCATTATCTTTAAATTCTTTAGATGTTGCTGTAAAATCACTGTGTTCGTGTTTTTCTGCTTTCTGTACATCCGCAGATATTGATTGTAATTGTAAAGATGTGCTTTAAGTTAGCTTTGGTAGAACTGCCAACTGACATTCCTGCTACTGCAAGCATTTTCTTCAATTAGAAACGACTCCCAGTATCTCCACCAATAATCAAAGTGGTAACATGAAAGTAGATTTTACCATTTCAAGACGTTATCCTCCAACCAAAGAAGCTAGATCTGCCCCATCCTTATGTAAATGCTCACAAGTCATTATAATTGACCATTAACATTTCTTAATGTTGTGAATGGTGTTATAATGACTGAGCCAGAGCACACATGTAGCATCTGAAATTCTCAGAAAATGCTTTTTTTCTAACATTTTTTAATGTAAATGTCAAGATGAACTGTTTCTCGTTTTGTAGATTGATGAGACAACTTATATGTGTCTCTGACTACATTACACAAAAACGTAGGGGAACTGATCTCTTGAACTAGTCACTGCAAGTGACAATACATGAGCCCTACAATGTATGTTGGGAATAGTCCTTCCTGATTAATCTGACATTCTTTTATGAACCCCAGAGATACTGCTTGAAAAAATTGAAACATCCATTATACAAGTAATAAGATTACCACTTGACGTACATCGTTTATTTATTTCACTTTGAATGCAGTTTGTGATGGTTTTAGCTGTTGTATGTTGAGGTGGAATTATGCACACACATATTTCTCTAATCTCTCCACAGTCATTTCCATATCTCACACATACAGACAGTTCAGAAATGTTGGCAGTTTTTGTGGATTCGTCAGCCATTAAAGTAAATTGTTTCCCCTTAATTTCAGTATCAAACTGTTCATCGAGTTCCTATCCCTTGTAACATTTCCCAAGCTGTGTCTTTACTGCAATATGTAGATCGTTCACTCTGTTTCTGAAGCTAGTCACTTCAACTCAACACACAAGTACCATAAACAATCTCACAGTGCGTTCATATTGTGTTGTGTAAGCTACCTCTTCTTTAAGTAGGAAACTTCTCATTAAAATACGTATGCCATACCTATTTTCTTCATTATCAGCTTTGAAGTGCTGATGTAGAATAGAGTGGATATGTCTTTTTTTCATGCAAAATACGGAGATTTTATTTCTCGATTCAATTTTTATGATATTCAATAAAATCACCTTATTTTTTTCAAATTTCCCAGTAGTTCATTTTGCTTTCTTATAATTATTGAAAGGCAAAATCATAAAGATAGCTCACTGGTTAGTGAATTGGACTAAAAAGAACGTTTTATTCGATTCTGATCGATGGCTTCCGGGTTCACCCAGCCTTAAATGGGTACCGGATTTTTTTCTGGGAAAGTAAAAAGATACGGGCGTAATATCGACCACATTACCCCAAAATAATGTTCTGAATGGTGTATAAAAATGATGATCACTAAAACCATATTCCCTCCCTATACGCAAATTAATGTGACGGGGCACTTTACTTTCTACTATATTCATAAAGACACATTTTGTTTTCTGAAGTTTGTTTGCGTCCTTCAAATAATATGTAGAACAAACACGGTAAAATGTACCACCTTGATCTTTATTTTTAAACAAAACAGGCCACTTGTTTTTATCTGCCGAAGAATCAATAAAATTATACACGGGCTTATTTATAGGCTAGCTTTTCTCGAAGTATGTCCAGATAAAACTAGCACTCTATATAGGCACTGGATCGTGAGAAAATATTGCTATGGTTGTTGTCTGAATAAGAGGACTGCCAGTATCTTCGGTGGCTTTTTCACGGAAATTATATTCATTTGCAAGATCAACAGTGCACGTACCATGTTTCAACATTTTAATAGAAGTTATAAAATATGACAAAACAACACGTTAAGTACTCCTTATGAAAACCTGATATCTCTTTTTTTCAATTATTAGTTCGTTTTCTAATAAAAACTAAACAAAAAAACAAGCACAACCATAAGAGAAGAAAACTAACTTTATTCGAAATAAAATGTATTGAGTTATTTAGTTACTTAGAGTCATCATCATTGCACTTCGAACATGTCCTGAGGTGCTAAGATCCCCTCCTCAGCAAGTCTCGCAGTGTCCAGCGACTGACGACTCCAGTTCTGTGTTGGTTGATAAGTATTCTTATGCGCCCTCTAAGTTTCTCTTTTCTGGCTGTGCCCATCTTAGCTCCCATCTCTTTCATCCGAAGGAGTGACGTGGACTTATAGTTGTCGAAGTCCTGTGTCCTTCCCACTTCCCAGATGGCATTGATGATGTCCGCCCAAGGATGACCATCCTCAACAATAGCGCAGCTAGCTAACCTGTCCGCTCTTTCATTTCCTCGTACTCTCGCATGTTCTCGGTCGTAGACAAAGGTGACCTTACGCATTTTTGACTTCTGCAATGACTCTACCCATTGCATACGTACAGATCACACCTCCACTTTTATTATCAGGCTCATCGAATCACTCAGTATACAGGCGTGAGTGTAGTCTTGTAAATCTAACTAGATGAATGCCCTAGTCACTACCATAACCTCCATCGTCATGCTACTAGTGGTCATAACGTATGCGCCACTGCCTTCATTGACTATTCTGCCTGCCGAACGTGCTGTAAATGCCCATGCACTCCTTTTGTGTCGTATTACTGATCAGTCTGTATAATTGACTGCACCTTTCTCATCGGTGTTTTTCCAAATGAGATCGTTGACCCCCGCATTGATCACGACTGAGTTCTGTACCTTAAATTTCCTGTCGAGTGTGACAATACACCATAATATGCTTCTGACATGGACACATAGACGATGACGTCAGGGACGCACCAAAATGGCAGCTTATTTATATTCGGGCTATGGACTAAGCAATGTTTACATTGAACAACACGATATATGATATTGCTGCGAGTTGGCAGATTTTTGAAAATGTTTTCAAGGGTTTGAACATAAATGTTTGTTCACAGTTCGTTAACCTTCGCTGTAGATAAAGTCGTTAATTCGATGGCTTCGTTTCAGACGTTTGGGACGTTGGTAGCTAAGGACCTAACTTGTGCAAACGGATGACATTGGCAAGGATCATTTTGAATCTATGAAGTGGGATCATTGTGTGTTTATATATGGCCCTTTTCGTCTTGTCAGACGGTCTAGTGGAGGCTATTGCGTATTTTTTTGAGGTATTGTTTTTGCCGAACAGCTTCTCTCGTGGCTAATTCTACCAATGTTTGACAAACACACGCGGTCACATAATGAACAGGTCAGGCTCGCTGGTCCACAGGGTTTACCATCCTTTTTCATGAGTCTCTTCTCTTCTAAGTCCTGTCTTAGAACAGTCTCAAATGTTGTTATACCGTTCCTTATACGTGCTCTCCATGATGTGCGATCACTTGCCAGATGTTGCCAGTCGTTTTCACAGATGGCGAAGTCTTTCAGAGATGATTTGCAGATATCTCTATATCGTAGTTTAGGTCTGCCGATTTGTCGTTTTCCGTGTTTTAGCTCGCCATATAGTATTTGCCTAGGAATGCGTTTTTCTTCCATCCGTTGGACATGCCCCAGCCATCTTAGCCTTCGACTTCTGAGCATCGACATGATTGTTAGGGTCTTAGCACGTTGCAGGACAGTTAAGTTGGTTATTTTGTCCTGCCATTTGATGTGCATTATTTTGCGGAGACATCGCATGTGGAAGACATTTAGTCTTTTTTCCTGGTTTGAGTATGTTGTCCAGGTTTCGGATCCATATAGTAGTGTGCTAAGCACACAAGTTTGATATATTAAGAGTTTAGTCTTTTGAGTTAGTTTCGTGTTGTTCCATGCCCTTTTTGTGAGTTTGCCGAAGGTCGTAGCTGCCTTACCAATTCGACAGTTTATTTCTTCATCAAGAGAGATGGTTTGCGTAACTGTGGATCCAAGATATGTAAATTTCTGTACTGATTCTAGTGGGCAGTCTTTTAGAGTAATAGATATAGGTTTGAAGTCACCTTGATTTAGTATTACTGTCTTCTGAACATTAATTGACAGTGAAAAAAGGTCGCATGCTTTATCCAGGTTGTTGATCAGCGACTGTAGGGTGGCCTCACTATGAGCGACTAGGGCTGCATCGTCAGCAAATAAAAATTCTTTAAGTAGGGCAACATTTGTTTTGGTTTTTGCTCTTAGTCGTGCTAGGTTGAACAGTGAGCCATCTGGTCTTGTGCGAATGTAAATATCTCCTGAGCTGTTTTCGAAGGTGTAATTTAGGAGGGCAGCAAAAAATATACCAAAAAGGGTGGGGGCGAGGACACATCCCTGTTTCACTCCTTTGTTGACTTTGAAATTCTCTGATGGACTCCCATCAAAATGGACTTGGCCATTCATGTCTTCATGGAAGGAAATTATCAGCCTAAGTAATTTAGGAGGGCAGCCTATGCCTTCTAACACCTTGTAGAGACCATCTCTGTTTACTGTGTCGAATGCCTTTGTGAGATCCACAAAGGCAATATAGAGCGGCATATTTTGTTCCCGACATTTTTCCTGCAGTTGTCTAAGAGTGAAGATCATATCTATGGTTGATCTCCCGGGTCTGAAACCGCATTGGGACTCGGGAAGCACCCGTTCTGCAAGTCTATGCAGGCGATTAAGTACGACTCTAGCAAAAGCTTTGCCTGTTGTGCTAAGGAGAGAAATGCCTCTGTAATTGATGCAGTCTCCCCTGTCTCCTTTATTCTTGTACAGCGTTATAATCTTAGCATTTCTCATATCATGAGGTATTTCTCCGTTTCTCCAGCATTTAATTAGCAGTTTGTATAGGTGTGGAAGTAGTACGCTTAGGTTGTCCTTTAGTACATCTGTGGGAATGTTGTCATTTCCTGCAGCTTTTCCTCTTGAGAGGGCATTTATAGCGTCAGCAAGTTCGTTCATAGTAGGCTCAACATCCAGTTCAATCATTGTAGGATATTTGGGTATTGATTGTGCTAGAGCTGTGTTTGCTGGTCTGTCGTCACTGTATAGATTAGAGCAGTGTTCAACCCATCTTTGCATTTGTTGTCCCTTGTCAGTAATAGGTTCTCCAAACTTGGATTTTAGGGGGGCTAATTTTGCTATTTTTGGTCCAAGGGCCTTTTTTATATTGTCATGCATGGTTTTTGAGTCGCCCCTGTCTGAGGCTTTCTGTATTTCAGAGCATAGGTTGTTCCAGTATTCGTTTGCGCATCTTCTTGCTTCGCGTTGTAGGGTGGCTTGCGCATGTTTGAGCTGATCCTTGGTGATTTGATTGGGATTATTATTGAAGTTCAGTAAAGCCTTTTTCTTATTAGCTATTAGTGGGTCTAGTCTTGCTGCATTTTCTTCGACCCAGTCGTTCTTTGAGAACCGTTTCTGGCCGTAGGTAGATAGAGCGCAGTTATAGATGTGTGTTCTCAGGGAGCACCTGTTGTCATCCACACTTGATGCATCTTCTACTTCTTCTACCAGTTCATCAAACTTGGATCTAAAAATATCTTCGGTTGGTGTGGTTTTTGTCGCTGTGATGTTGATCTTGGCTGCTGCAGGCTCTCTTGATTTGTAGATACGACTACTTCTGGCTTTGATCTTACTAATGACTAGAGCGTGGTCTGTGTTGCAGTCTGCACTGTGATATGTTCGTGTTATTCTGATGTTATTTAAAGACTGCCTACGTGTAAGAACTAGGTCTAGTTGGTGCCAGTGACCACTTCTAGCATGACGCCATGTTACTTTATGCTTGTGTTTCACATTAAAGTATGTATTTGTTACACATAGGTGGTTATTTGAGCAGAATTCTAGGAGTCGCTGGCCATTTCCGTTGATTTTTCCAATGCCGTGGTGTCCTAGACATGTTGGCCAATATTGCTGATCAGATCCTGTGCGTGCATTGAAATCACCGAGTAAGTATAATAGTTCCTCTTTTGGATGTGAGTCAATGGTCATTTGCAGTTGTTGGTAGAAGTTGTCTTTCTCTTCGTCTGATGCAGCCAACGTTGGTGCATAGGCACTAATGATATTTATTGATCCACTCTTCGTATGTAGCTGGAGTATCATCAAGCGTTCAGACACTCCTTTTGGCGTGGTTATGGAGTTTATGTGTTTGTTATGTACAGCAAAGCCTACTCCATGTATACGTGGTTTTTCGGGGCTTAGGCCTTGCCAGAAAAAGGTATAGTTTTCTTCCTTTACAGAACCACAGTCTGAGAGTCTTGTTTCTTGTAGGGCAGCAATATCAACATGTAGCCTATTTAGTTCTTTATCTATGAGTGCTGTTGTTCTAATTTGTCCTTCTTTCAGTGTGCTTGTTTTAGTAAGTCCAGGGCACATGGTCCTTACGTTCCATGTGCCAAGTTTAAACATTGGTGCTTTCTTCCTCATTTCACTTTGCCTACTCTGCCTGGGCACAGGATATGGAGATAGTGCTTTACCCAGTCGCACTATCCCCCTCACACACTATTGTGTGTTTAACTCAAAAGCATATGTGCTTTTTAACCAAAGACCTTTTTTTGGGGGGTACTCAATGAAGATATCCCCGATGGAAGAATAAACTGTACTATTAGTCCCATAAATGATTCGCTTCCAGAGGTTTATGATGTAAACAAAGCAGTTTTGTCATTGCAAGTTAATAAGGTCCACACCTATAATTGGTCAGGATTGTGTAGCAGCAGCAGCTTTATAGCGAACAAAGAAAACATTATAGGATTGTGCTGTTCTGAAACAGCTATGCCATGCTACCCTAGAATTGCCTTTAATGGGATTACTGTGACCACAAACCACTCTCCATGTGTGTGCCACATATTTACACCCCAGAAAGAAATACTGAATATAACAACATCATGTGCCGTCTGTGATATTAATGACCACAGACCAGGAGCCTCCAGTATGATTGATACAACTGTTGCACCAAGCATTTCATCAGCAGAGCCATATCTATGGAATGTTAATCTGACATTGTTCTTGAATGATATGCAAGTTAATGAGACATCAGAATCGTGTGGCGGCAGCTACAAGAACGGAGCGGAAACATCAAGTTCTGCTGCTATAAAGGAGACTTGCCTTGCTATCCCAGAATTGCCTTAAATGGGATCACTGTAGTTGAAAACTTCTCCTCTTGTGTAAACTACACATTCACATCCAAGAATGAATCAGTGAAGGTCACAAAATCATATTCTCTCTGTGGTTTTACTAACTACAGGTCATGTGGCTTCTGTTGGATTGGAAATGATAACTTACTACCACTGTGTGTCTATATGTTTGGAATTGGAGTCATCAATGACGGCCTAACATCATCAAGTGCTATGACGATCATCATTTTCGGGAGGACGTGAACTCCCATGGTATATGGTGGATAGGCGGCAGGAACCATTGAAGGCTATGTCTGAAAAGTGTTCCTTCTTGCAGTTTCCTCATATTCCAAGTCCGGCTTGTTGCAGGAGCTACTGAGTTAAGTGCTCTGTGCACACCGTGAGCTGTGCGTCTCATCCGTTTTGATCCTGCTTCGATATCCCGCTTGTTTACGATGAATGATGATATCGTGTGACGGGGAACAGTTGGCTGTGTTCACTTTCTGCGCGGTTTCGCCTTATGTCTTTTGGCGTGTGCTGAGACTGCTACGATGGGGACTACAGTTACCTTTCTTTGTTTGGGAGATGAATTAGTAATTCGGATGATTCCACTGGCACGGGCGGTTGAGCAATTATGGATTTTAATTCGTTTGCTGTGAAACCAAGGCCTTCCATAACCAATAACCAATGCTTCTGAATGACGTAGGCACTGATATCCACTCCTCGCCAGCGTTGACACTGGTAAGCCTACAGAAACGTTTGATGACATATTCTGCTCGGCCCATCCATGATCTACCTCTTCTTAGCCAAACACCTGTCCCTATGTTAAGCTCGTGGTAAAATGGATGCTCTTTGTCTACACTTATTTTCAGGTTTTCTCGCACTCTCCAGATCTTGATCCTGTCATCCATGGTTGGAAAGTCAAGAAGATACTTTATTACTATACAGGTAGTGTCGCGTGTACACCCTCAAGATAATGTGCATAGCGTTATTCTGTATTTTCTTCAGCCAGTTAATTAGCGTCGTACTGACAGTAAGAATTGTTAAGGCGTACTCGATTGTTACAAGAACTAGTCGATGGAAGACACAAGACGTCGTCTAAGTTTCGTATAAAAGCTTTTTCGAGCAGTTCTTTAGTTAAACTTCATAGGTCATCTTGATAAATATCTGTGTAGTATATAGATGTTAGTCATCACATATACTGTTTGCTGTGGCCGTCTTTCACACTATATCATTATAAGAAATTTTGTATTCATGTTTCGACTTCCGCCGTTGTTACATTCACTCATTCTGTATGGCACGGTGCTGTAATTACATTCACATAACGTATGGTACTTTGCACAAATTCACACACACGATCGATAAAATGTCTTCATTTTCAATCTGTAAATTTTTAGCCTTGATTTCCCTAATAAGCACTGATCTCTTTTGAGACTTTAAATATTTACCTACCTGTAACTATACATCTTCTCTTGAAATAAATATTTATGTACAATCCTTTCCTAAAACAATACTTAATTTTTCTCTAAGTTTTGAAGCCCCAGTAAGGTTCTCAACTGTAATGTTCTCTCAGTCTCTTTATTTTTTTCTCCTGATGTAATCGGCCCATTTAATATCGCCCCATGTAATGTCGCCCCATTTAATATCCAAAAGCTTACTACGGCGCCTTTTATAGCCTAGAGCAATCTTGGTTTCCGCCATGTTTCCGTCATTCGCCCAATGTTTGTTTCCGCATATTTCCTGAATCGTTTAACTTAAGCAAATCGTTTAGCTAACGTTTAATTTCAAAGTAAAACAAAAATTAGGGTGGGTATTTTACGAGCTACGTAACTTAATCTAATGTCGTCGCCGCGAGAATATCTTATTTGTTTATTTGCCTTTCGTTTCCTGTATAGTCAGCATCTCGTATCAATATCAAACATTTCATTTGGTAAAGTCGCTCACAAACGTGGCATGGGTGTAGTAAATATTTATATCTATCAAATAAAGTCCGATAAGAGTATTAATTCCGACGTAACTAACAACAATGTAATAATAATATTACACAAATACCTCACCATCTAGACTGTGTGCTAAGAGCTGTTATGCAAGAACAGAGATATTGTGGAAGAGTTAGATGATTTATCAAACAACATCGACGTGGCCAAATTAGTCCATGTTTGTTCGTAAATTTTTGAGTAGACCAGAGTGCCTATGGATGTGTCCGGAATGTTGTGACGGTGATCCTAATTTAACATAACGTATACAGAAACTTATATATAATTATCTTCATATATTTATTGTATGCTGGCACTAGAACATTTAAAGACCAGCTCTTAGAAAAATGATTTATTACTACATCTATTCACACAATCATGTTTACATGGAAGTGGATAAAACAACAAAGACAGTTAGAGAGAAGAAGCTTTAGGCTAAAATATTATTGCTGGCTGAATTGTACATAAGCACACAAACATTACAGACAGCAAAAGACATAATTAGAAGCAAGAGCAAGTAGTGGGGTGTAACGTACACTACTGCAAGTTATGGTGACAGCTTTACAAAAAGGAAACACCAACATACTAACGTTTCGGACTAAATGCGCCTTTTTCATAAATCGAGAAAAACATAAACGAACAACGAAATAAAGATAAACTCTACTACATCTGGGATGAACGGCCAGGTAAATCAAGAAGAGATAAACAGAGGGGTAAGAGATGAAATGAAAGAGAGATGTGCTACATATCGGAGGATAAAAATTGATAATATGTGAAAATACGTGTGTATTCATAATAATACATATAAAACATGTGTCTGGAGGGTAATTACACCCCACTACTTGCCCCGGCTACCAGCTTCACCGCAGTACTGTAATTATTTGCCGGTTCGCCCGTAATTGACAAGCGCGATAGCAGAATCAATGACCAGTTGTTTGACAAGAGAGACGTCTTCTCATTTATGTCCACCCGAATCCCAGAAGCATAAAAACTTTCCATTTCTAGACTTCTAGACGTGAAAGGTCACTCTCTTCACATTGTTGACACGGCATGTCTAACTATAGCTCATTTCAAATCATGTGCCCAACTTCAAAACGCTATTACTCAGTAACCATTTTTTAAAAACTGTTGAAATTTTCCAAATGTTATTAGAATGCAAAAGACCCTTTAAATGTATATTTAACAAATATCTTGCAGCTGCAGTTTTCTTAAAGCGGCGAATTTCTTTGATGTTTGTCAAAATTGTAAATTGTGAACCCCTAAAGAATAGAAATTACCGTAGTTGCTGGTCTGTGATTAATTTTCACTAGGTAAAGGCGTGGCCGTAATTGGGAAATAACTGGATAAGACAAAACACCAGGATAATTATTGTCTTCTCAGTTCCAGGACGGACGATAATATCAAGGTATACCTGTATGTCCAATTTTCATAGTTGTGTGGTCCTGAAAAGGACCGTTTGTTGAACTAATTTAAGGTAATATAGGAGCCAACATTGTGGGGGCTATATACTTTCATTCTGAATCAGACGAGTCTAAAAGATTAATAACTGTTTGGGGTTGAACATTCCACAAACCATCATTTTTCCAATATTCCTCTTCCTGTTTTAAGACGTGGTCTTCACATTTAGCCCAATAATCTTTGTCTATATTTAATAAAGCAAGATTAGCAAGAGTCTTTACATCGCATATTGTGAATGTTGTATTTTCATCTGCCACTTGTCCTTTTAATTTTGCCCAGATTAGTTCTATTGGATTTAAATGAGCATGGTAAGGTGGCAGCCTCAAACTTATATGACCGTGCTCTTGGATAATCTTATCTATTTGAAAAATCTGTGTCCTTTGTTTTTGCTTTACTAGAGATAGTAATTCAGGTTTTAAGTACATGTTATTAAATTGTATGTGCCCCTTTGTGAGCCATATCTTAATAGCATATTTTGTACTGCATGACGTCGGGACTTTATCTTCAAGTGCAACAATGTTGTGATACGCTGCATTGTCCATTATTAGGCAAGATGGTAGATCTAGTGATGGGAGAGCAGAATTTTCAATCCAATGTCTAAATATGTGACCATTCATCTCAGAGTGATAATCCCGATTGTCTATGGATTTTGAAAGAAAAATGAGCTCTGCATACTGTATTAGTCCATGTTGTCGACTACCTGCATGCGCAATTATCAAGCGCTGTCCTTTGCTGCTAGGTATTAATCTCTTAATCTTTCCATCTGATGACTAACATTCCCTTTGGTTAGTGTGGTGAGCATTTTATCCATGTTTCATCCAAGTACACAATATCATAACATTGCTTGCGCACCTCTTTTACTTCACGTAAGTACTTGCTTCTCATGACTACTATATGTGGCTTCTCACAGAAGATGTTTCGTCCATTGGAATACTTTCTGAATGTAAAGCCTGCAGCTCTCACATTCCTCCATAATGTAGACTTTGATATTTCAATACTGTTGTTCTTTTTCAGCGATACTTTTAATTTTCTTATTGTAACAGTTTCATTCATACCCAACATTTTGTGAATTTCACTTCTAATAAGTTCACTGTCGAAATTATCCAACATTTTTGCTCTTCCTTGTGATTTTGTATATTTTGAACATTGACGGTCACGTGCTTGAATCCAGCGATTAAATGACCGTTTAGATAAATCCAAAATGTGTCTTGTCCTATTCTCAGGGTTTTCTAAAGAATGAAATAATCTTCCTCGTTTAGCCTCTTTGCAAAAATAGTCATACATTTTTATTGTGATGTTTTTGTAAACTGCAGAATTTCATTTTAAGACCCATGATAAATGTTATCGTTCCACGTCTCTGCCGCTGAATGAACGGAAATGGAACACACAATTTCTCGTGTTTTTTACAAGTGTCTAATTGTGTCGGATAACCCACGTTGAAAGCGTGCAAACACGTCAATTTGACCGTGTATGGATTATTACTCGCTATTTTTAACTTAAAATACTGTAAACATTAAGTTTTGACTACATCAATGGGTCGTTATAAATTTATATAAATCAAATAAGCAACAATAATAACCAAATGTTTTTTTTTAATGAAATTAATTCCCTGTTGGGTTCTAATCATTATAACTGTACATGCCAATTTTGAACAACTTACAAAAAGCGGTTAAAAAGATATCGATTTGAAAAGTTGGGCACGAGTTATGAAACGGACTATAATCTCACATTAACATGTATGAGATCTAACATCGTCTCAACACGTCCAGTGTGAAACAGTCCAAAAGATATTGCCACACATTATCCCAATTAAAGGTCATTTCTTTTTGAGCTGAGGCAGACATTTCTTACTTCAACATCAGATAATGATAATACTTTTTAAATTGATATTTTTCTCTCCATAATCCTTGGGGTCGCTGGTGTAGTGTGAACCCCTAAACCGGGCTACGGCCGACCAAATAAAGAAACAGAGAGTGTCATTGCGTACAACAGGCTAAGATAACCTGGCAGGGCCCAAACCGCTCCATGACGGAAGTGTCTATATTAAATGAATATCAGAGCTTTTGTCATTGCAATTGAAATTCACTGCCTGCCACCATGGAGTGGAGATCATAACCGACACTATTTGTCGGCTGCACCCACGCCATCCATCATTGTTCTCATAGCTTCACGTAACCCTGTTAGGTTGAGGACAGTGGACTAAGCAGGTACTCACTCACCTTACTCAATAGTTTTCCGTTGGCCAGTGGTGATAAGATTAGAAATGAAGAACTGATTAAAAAAAAAGCTAAGAATAGCCCCCGCCATAGAATATATAAAGTAAAAATAAAAACAGATAAAATGGTTTGACCACCTGACAAGGTAGAAAGATAAAAATATAACACAGCGAGCCTTTAATAAATCTTGCAAGAACACCATAATGCAGAATCGATCACGAAAAATGTCGGATTGTCTGAATATTATAAACACGAAGAAACATAACAGTATCAAAGGCAAACAGAAGAATAAAAGATCGCAAATTATATCTCCTCTCGACTTATTCGTTGAAAGCACAAGAAAATGAGTTTACAATCTAATATTTAGGTTTTGTTTTTTTTAAATGTGAAACATAAAAATAAAATTATTGATAAATTCACGATCGTTGTTTTGCTTCGTAAAAAGAAAACTAAATTATTCTGTGATCTACAGTATTGTAGAAGTGAAACTGTTCTTAACATAGTAGCACTAAATATAATTAATTTCCGGAATAAGTGGTGTAGCAATAAACGTTCTGTTCATGACGTAAACTAAATAAATGATGAGCCAAAGGATACAATAGAGATAAGCTGTGTTAGTTAACGGAGTTTGGTACATTTAAATGTGCCAAAAATTCAAAGTACTTGCTTTGATTTACACCGGTTAAGAAATTTCAAGAACATTGCATTAAACGTATGTCTGTACTTTGTGCTCATTTTGTAATAGAGGAAAATGTTAACGCTGGAGTTGATGGACTGGAAACAGAAGGCTACTGACCAAGCTGCAGCAGCAGTGTTGGAGTATCGACCTTTAATAGTAAACTCTGGCTTTACTATAAAAGTTGTCAAGGAGATGACTGCACTTGGGATGTTACAGATAATGAGAACACTTGCTATCAACACGATCATCTTCACAATTTTTCGTTCCTTCACAGAAGTAGACACTATTTTATGTTGGTCAAGCGTTGCTTCTTTCCTCCATTGTGAAGATTGTCTCAGTTTGTGAACCAACACAAATGTAAAAATTATGACAGCGAAGAATGAAGTAGCACTCAGCAAGGCATGAAGTACGTAACACAGTCCTTCGATATCATTTCTGCTGCTGGTAAAAATTATACCTACAAGAGTTCGGTTTTTGCTGGAACAAATCTCCAACCGAGGAAAGAAGTAGCGTACTCAGGAATGAGAGTTACTATGTTGACAATGTAAATTAAACATATGATTATTGTAGTTCTCTTTGCTGTGACAATTTGTTTGACTTTGAGTGGCAGCGCGATAGAAATAAACCTTTCCGCTGTAATATAAACTGTGATGTAGCTAGTGATTCGACAGAAACAAACATGTGGCCACCCGGCAGTGAGGTACATGATTTCTACAGAGACCCACGTGGTGTCATAAACGGGGATTCCAGGGTTCATGGTAATTGAAGACCACTCCAAGGCAATCAGACAACAGAGGTCGGAGATTGCTAGTCCTAGAAATGCAATGTTTACGGTATTAGTAAATCCTTGCTTAAAGAATATAACGATGTTGATAATGTTTGCTGTTATACCAAACAGACCAGCTGAACTACAAATAGTCACGAAGTTAACATATTCAAATATTTTCCTGTTTTCATCATTTAGAATACCTTTCAAATGGTTCGTCCCTTCAACCTTGAGCTTATCATTAAATTTATTGTCCAGAACTGTAAGGTTTAAAGTGTTCGAAAATAATCCCATTTTTGACATAAAAGATCTATTGATCTAGGCTGTGGAAAGTCACACTTTTGTTGCACGTATATTTAATCCGCATCTGCTGTGAAATAAAAAGAAAATGCGGCATTCTTTATATATTATGTCCTAAAATACCATTAGAATTACTTTTTTCTGAGCTGCTTCTAAAAGTGTCAATGTAAACAACATCTATATCTATCAAAATGTAACAATGGTTAAATGACACATTTTCCTTATATATATATATATATATATATATATATATATATATATATATATATATATATATATATATATATATATATCAATACCGAAGAAGTCAAGCGCCACTGATTGTGAAGACCATCGCACTATTAGTCTCACGAGCCAAATGACTAAAATATTACTAAGAATCATCATGAGACGTGAAAGAAGCAAAATAAAAACAGAAATAAGTGAGGAAAAATGTGGATTTGTGGAAGGAAAGGGCGCCAATAATGCAATATACATCTTAAAAACATTAATAGAAAGATCTATAGAGATAAAGAAAGTTCTATATATGTGCTTTATAGACTACACAAAAGCATTTGACAAAGTAAAACATGTGGAAATAATAAATATGCTGGAGAAATTAAACATTGATGACAAGGATCTGCGAATCATAAAAAAAACATGTACTGGCAACAAACTGCAGCTATACAAATTAACAACCAAACAGGACAATTGCAATATATAAAACAAGGAGTCAAACAACGCTGTGTTCTGCCGCCGGATTTGTTTTCACTTTACAGCGAACATATTACGAGATCAATAGTAGACAAAAAAAGGAATAGAAGCCGACGGTCACAAAATAGATAATTTGCGACATGCGGATGACACAGTCTTAATAGCAGAGACAGAGACTACAAGAAATAATAGTAAAAGAAAGCAACAAGAAAGGTCTCAGTCTGAATAGTAAGAAAACAAAAGTAATGGTCATAACGAAGAAACAATCATCATCATGCAGCATAAAAATAAACAGGACAAATCTGAAACAACATTTGAAATGCTTGGGCATAATAATAACATCAGATGGGAGATACACCACGGAAATAAAAAAGCAGAATAGCTCATGTCAAAATATTCAGGTTTTACCATAAAATCTGCTGCATAGAAACATGAATTAAAAATAAAAGATAACTCAACAAAATTGGTAGTTCCATATCATTTTTCTATGCGTCTTTTATAACTGCTTGTTTACAGCTTCAGCTCCCGCTTTGGTTTTCTATAAAATTATCTTCAAGTGTTTTTATGTATTGGTAATTTAATGGGCAAGAGTAGCAGGCATCGGCTCCCTCAATGAGATGGAGTTGCTTGCACAGAACAGAGACAAATGGCGAAATTTGATAAAATATCTTTAGAAAGATTGAAAACTGCTAGAATAAAAATTTAGATAAGAGAAAGAGTATCTGGCCCTATGGGCCGGCTACGGCTCGATAGGTCAATAGATAGATATATTTTAATTAATTTTTTTTTCTATTAACGATTGCTTAAACTATATTCCTTTCGTGTATTACGCTTGCAAATTTTGCTTTCTTGTACATCATTAGTTAGAAAGTCATTTTAATTAATTAATCTCAAATTGCATTGCTGTGATGTAATACAACCATTGTTATAACCAATGAACAGTGTGCTGAGCGTGGTCAGCCATTCAGAGCTAACTATAGGCATCAGAATAGGGGCACAACACAGCTTATTTTGACCCTATACACAATGCACCTTAAGTGGGGAACCTGGAAATGTTCTAATCAGTTGGGCTAATGAGTAGAGATTGAAGTGGACAAGCAACCTGGTACTCAGAAATTCCGTGCGGAAATCGAATGTGCTGGACTGAAAGTCGTTGTTATAGAATTTTAGATACACACGAACAACACAAGTAAATTATGCCCATTTTGCGTACCTTCAATCGCTAATGACGGAGATGGCTCGGTTGATGGGGAGAAAGATAAAAACAAGTAAAAATGTTATATTGTTTCGTTTGTTTTTCCTGGACTTTTACAATTATTTTCTTATTTAAATTGATTTTATTTGCTTTCGCATTTTTCAGTGTTACCTCGTTTAACATTTATTTCATGAAATATGTAAATACCCTATCGTATTAAGAACGATGTCCTAACATCATCGAGCGCTATATAGTTTTTGTTCTTAATATGACGATCATCATTTTCGGGAGGACGTGAACTTCCTTGGTATATGGTAGATTGGCGGCAGGAACCATTGAAGGCTATGTCTGAAAAGTGTTCCTTGTTGCAGTTTCCTCATATTCAAAGTCCGGCTTGTTGCAAGAGCTACTGAGTTTTGTTAAGTTCTATGTGCACACCGTGAGCTGTGTGTCTCATCTGTTTTGATCATGTTTCGATATTGCAATTGTTTACGATAAATGATGATATCGTATGACAGGGAACAGTTGGCTGTATTCACTTTCTGCGCGGTTTCGCCTTATGTCTTTTGGTGTGTGCTGAAACTGCTACGATGGGGACTGCAGTTACCTTTCTTTGTTTGGAAGATGAGATATTAATTCGGATGATTACACTGGCACGGGCGGTTGAGTAATTATGGATTTTAATTCGTTTGCAGTGATACCGAGGCCTTCCAGAACCAATAACCAATAACCCTATCGTGTTATAGGAAAGATGAAGCTTTTATGTTCCTCACTATTGGACACCAACAATTGGAATTCATTCCCTCATTTTATTCCAAATACCCATTGTTTTGTTTTCCATTTCGTTTTTCATTGATCAATTATTTTAAATCTGGTAAACATTTTTTAAAAATGTTATGGAGTGTGGGTGGTAAACATAGTTGTTCCTGTTATTCAAAATTGGAGTTATTGTTTTTTTGCTAAATGTAATTACTTCTTTCGTGTATTGTTATTATTTTTTATTTCTCTTCATTCAATGCGCAACGATTTAAATTCTTCTTATATAATCGCTAGATGATTACACCTCTTCATCGACTTCTCTTTACAGGTCGTTGAGTGGGCGTTGATGCTTTTCATTGTACTTTACAACACGCCGCTATAAGTAAGTTTTGTTTGCCCACACTTCCGTTTTCAACATGGCATTTTGAGTTGTACGTTGTCTTTCCTCATGAGCTCTACTCAACTCGTTTGGCCACACTGGCACCGAGATAGTGGAGTAAACTA
Organism: Megaustenia siamemsis; assembly: GCA_032433765.1. Lineage (NCBI taxonomy): Eukaryota > Metazoa > Mollusca > Gastropoda > Stylommatophora > Ariophantidae > Megaustenia > Megaustenia siamemsis. The sequence goes on along the minus strand of JAVIAB010000051.1, from coordinate 70,000,846 downwards.
TGAATAGATCTGATTCACCGACTTGACGCAAACAATCAGTGGAGAGTTTATGGCTGCTTTCAGCCCTAAGCAAACATGTATCCTCATTGAATTTAAAATACGGAAAATTAATTAGGTTTAGGTGTAAGAATGTAAGATGTCATCAATGAATTCGGTAATTTTTGTACATAATTTATTTTACATTTATTTTATTCACGTTTTATACACTCTTAACCTTATCCTTTTTTCGAATATAATAACTGAAGATTACCTGACATGAAGTAGTTAATATATTTTTTAAACACAAGTACAGAAACAACGTAAATTTAATTCATTCTAGTCAACATGTATTTGAACTACTTAAATTTCGTATCGGAGAACAGTTGTAAAGCTAGTATATATATATATATATGATCAGGTCAGATTACCTGTTAAAAGGATTACGTATGATATCGTATCTTCCAAGTCTCAAAGAGACATGGCTCAACGCAGCAGTCATCGCCTATGACGTCTTCGAAGGATTTCACTGACGAGGGGAGAAAAGTGAGTCTGCGATAGATCTGGAAAATGAATACAACAGAGTGCTATTTGTGTACCTCACCTTCTCCGACTGGCGATGCAACCCTCCTCATGGACAGTTGTAGCATTGTTTCTGAAGGTCATACTCAAATGTGGAAGATGGTCGTCCGAACCAAGACCAATTTGTCCAAGGCTGCCGCAAGTTTCACCATTGTCACCAAGTTTGTTTAGCATGTACACAATAACGATCACCGACCAACAGATGGATGCGAGGGGAAGAACTATGACATTTGCTGATGACTCTCTGGTATATTCTAATGGACAAAGAGACAGACGGGAAATGGCTTCCAAGCTGCAGAACTAACTTGATCGCACCTCTTCCTGGTGTAGGGTATCAGGTGTTCTGGTTAATCCTAAAAATTATCAGTTGCATGGTTTTATTATTAACAATCATACTGCTAACTCGAGAATACAGGAGGTTAGAATGGGAACTGATGATACGACCGGGGACACGTTGATGACGAACCTTGGAGTTAAGTTTGACCGCAATTAGTGTTTTAGAGACCGCGTCGACAATGTGATAACAAAAGCCCGCACAGGATTTACTGCAATGAAAGACATGGCAGCTGCTAACATCGAGCAGAGGCTACTTAACGTTTTGTTCCAGGGACTGGTTCTCGCACCAATTGAGAATGCCCTAGCAATTCTTATTGTCAGTACAACGCAGATTGGCTGAAGAAAATACAGAATAAAGCGATGCGCATTATCTTGGGGTGTACGAGGGACACCGTCTGTGTAGCAATGAGCAATCTTCTTGATTTTCTAACCTTGAAAGACAGGACTAAGATCTGGAGAGCTCGAGCATATCTGAAGATAAGTACAGATAAAGTGCACCCATTGCACCAAGAGCTCAACACAGTTTACAGGCTGAAATGAGGCAAATCATGGGTGAAGATGTCATCAAAAATGTCTATATGCTTACCAATATTAACGCTGGCGAGGAGTGGATACTGGTGTCTACATCATTCAGGAGCACATTTTCGTGCAATGTCACATTAGACAGTAAATGTAGGAGGAAAATCCAGTCGTCGTCAGTGCGGAGGTAAAAAATCTCATCTGGGATAACACCGACGAGGAAGATGCAATCATCTACAGATGAATCCGTAATACGACATCAAATGAGTGCATGGGCATTTACAGCGCGCTCGGCAGGCAGAACAGTCAAAGAAGACTGCAGTGCATACGCTATGACCACGAGTTGAAGGAAAATAGAGATTATGGCTGTCGCCAGGACATTCATCTTCTTGGTCATAAGATTACACCCACGCCTGTATACAAAGTGTTTCGATGAGCATGAGAAGAAGAGTCGAGACGGCTCTGTACACACAAAATGGATAGAGTTACTGCAGAAGTCAATAGTTTGTAAAGTCATCTGTGTCTACATCCCTGAACTTACGGGGAAATGAAAGATAGGACAGTTTGCCTATCTGTGGTGTCGTTGAAAACGGTCAACCAATGGATCGGGCAGACGTCTTAATGTCTTCCGAGAAGCGGGACCTCCACATGAATTCGACAATCATGAGTCCATATCACTCCTTCAGATGAAGGAGATGGGTGTTTTTAAGATGGGCACAGCTAGAGATGAGAGACTTAGTGGACTTATAAGAGGACTTATCAACCAACACAGAACTGGAGTCGTCAATTGCTGGACACTGCGGGACTTGCTGAGGAAAGGATCTAAGCACCGATGGACATGTTCGGAGTGCAATGATGATGACCCGCAAATAACTCAATACAATAATTCAATGTCTCGAACCTTACAGTACTATCCCATATTTGGTGAAGATGAAACTAATGTTGTTCTTCTGCTATCGCAATCCTCATGTCAGTGAGCTAGGTGTTTGTTCTTTCTTTCAGCTCTTGACCCGAGATAATAAAAATGGAGTTATCCCATGTTTACTTTATAGTTAAGAAACTGCTATAAAGGTTGACATTCTGGCTTTTTTTATTTATATATTTTACAAATACATATATACAAATAATACAATTATTGTTTATATACAATTACTGTAATTACAAATAATAATGGTGCTGTTTATGAATATTGTTCTTTCTGAAAGCGTTTTTCAAAGTTATATTCCCTTAGTTTTTTTTTTATTTTAACGTTTACAAAACGTATGGCCTATTCATTATCCTTTAAAAAAAAAAAAAAAACTTAATTCACGCTTTACTTTAAAGTAACATATATTCAACGTACGTTAGGTGGATTGGCTTCATAGCTATCTTTTGCTGAGCTACGTTTCGTAAGCAAAGCTTTTCCAATAATCAATGTGATAACACTACGAGTCAAACTTTTGTGAATATATCTGCTTGTTTCTAAAACTAAACACAAGAGTGTGTATGATAAAACTGGTATCTATCAGATATCACGAAAATGATCATACTATGTCGCCATTATAAAATTCATTTGGATTTATTTTTCCTGCGACTGTGAGAACATATTTTTAAAATTACTACTTCAACGTGTATCCAAATTCTTGGGTTTGTCCAATTTATTTATAACTTTTGATAGAAACTGGTGTCTTTGGAGATGTAAGTGCCATGGATAGCCAATAAACACCGCCTGCTAACATTTAAATATCATAATTTGCGAGCATATTTTGCGGATGGAGTATCGATTACAAAATGAATGTGGTTGACAATAAGCCGTCGTTTTTACTTGCGTGTTCTTTCAAACTAATGTTAACTTACCGCTGATGTATAATTTTGTTAACATAGTTCCACGACGTGTAATTTAGTGTAGGGAAATTTATGTTGAAGACGGCGAGATTTGATTATAGAAGAATTTCTTACCTTAACGTTATTCTACGAAAAATAAATTCTAACTTAGAAATAAATACATTTTGAAAAATTAAAATTGTGGTAAACGTTTACATTGTTGATAAAATAGAGATCATATTGAGTAAGTGCTTTTGGAGGTTAACTACATGTCGTTTTATTTAATCTACATTAATTCATGTCGTCGTTGTTTTTTTTTTTCTTTTTTTTTTTTTGTCATTCATGCCATTGTATTTACCAAATATTTGGCTGGAGTTAAAAAAGAAATGTTTAAGTGGTATCAGTAGCTTATAACAAATATGTAAAAATAGCTTAGTCTATCTAGATCATCTTTATTGAATAACCGACTACTGCCCAACGAACAGATCCTGCCCAGTATTAAGCACACTCGCCAAACGCTGGCGAAAGCACTAAAGATAACTTCAACTCAGAAACACAAGCTGTGTAGCACAGGCGAACACCTCGACTACCATTCCGTAGAGTCACTTACGACATGCGAGGCAAGTGAAAGTGGTTCTATTCCGTCCTCACTTGACCTACGAGGCCAGCCACACGAGCGTCAGTCTGTTAAATTAGTTTAGTTTTGTGATGTCGGTAGTTTATGTTAAATATATAACATTAGTTTAGTTTTGTGATGTCGGTAGTTTATGTTAAATATATAACATTAGTTTAGTTTTGTGATGTCGGTAGTTTATGTTAAATATATAACATTAGTTTAGTTTTGTGATGTCGGTAGTTTATGTTAAATATATAACATTAGTTTAGTTTTGTGATGTCGGTAGTTTATGTTAAATATATAACATTAGTTTAGTTTTGTGATGTCGGTAGTTTATGTTAAATATATAACATTAGTTTAGTTTTGTGATGTCGGTAGTTTATGTTAAATATATAACATTAGTTTAGTTTTGTGATGTCGGTAGTTTATGTTAAATATATAACATTAGTTTAGTTTTGTGATGTCGGTAGTTTATGTTAAATATATAACATTAGTTTAGTTTTGTGATGTCGGTAGTTTATGTTAAATATATAACATTAGTTTAGTTTTGTGATGTCGGTAGTTTATGTTAAATATATAACATTAGTTTAGTTTTGTGATGTCGGTAGTTTATGTTAAATATATAACATTAGTTTAGTTTTGTGATATCGGTAGTTTATGTTAAATATATAACATTAGTTTAGTTTTATGATGTCGGTAGTTTATGTTAAATATATAACATTAGTTTAGTTTTATGATGTCGATAGTTTATGTTAAATATATAACATTAGTTTCGTAGTGAAAAGTGATGCTATGAGTTTTATGTATTTTGTATCGATCTACCGTAATAAAGTTAGTGAGAAATAAATGTATATAAATGGGTAGATCGATGTAGGTTTGCCCGTTTATGAACGACCTATGATTGTTAAGAAGATAATTATTATTCTGATCACTTTTGAAACTTTTGAAAGAAAGGCAAAATATATGGAAATTTTTAATGTTTTGTAAAGCTGAAATTGAGGGCAGCGGAGAAAGGAAATCAAGATCTGATGAATGAAACAAACGTAACATAAATTAATCGGTAATGTAAACATATGTTTAAAGATAATTTAAAGCAATATCAGTACTACTACAAAAACGTATATATATATTGTTTTTATTTTTGTTTATTTTAGTGCAAAGAGTCTTACTATGCGAGGTTAGGAAATCTAGGGGTACAGTTGAATGTAGTGACTTTAGAGAAACAAGCATAACGAGCTATGTGACAAAGAGTTTGTTAAAATTTATGCAAAGGATTCCGAATAAAATCAATATGGGATTAGAATAACAACAATTTCGATGTAGGGAAAACATTGGGACAAAAGAAGGCATATTCAGCACGCGGACATTAATCGAAAAGTACACAGAAGTAAACAAATCAAACTATCCCTGCTTCATAGACTACACCAAAGCTTTTGATAGAATACACCATAAACAACTTATAGACTTCTTAAAAGATATACAACTAGATGACACAGACATCAGTCTAATATATAATGTATACTGGGAGCAAACAAACAGCAATAATGAGATATAACAACCAGAACTCTACACCTATTGATATATATATAGAGGAGTAAGACAGGGATGCATCTTATCACTAAGCTTGTATTTTTCTGAGCAAATATTTAAAACCGTTACTGAGATATCAAACCTAAATATTAATGGAAATATTATTAATAACCTAATATATGCTGATTTTTCTGTATTACTGGCGGAAAATCCTGAAAGTCTACAACAATTAGTAGTAGCAGCCTTCGTCAGTCATAGTTGACTATGGATTTTGCAGCGCCTCTAGAAATGTTATTTTTTTCTTTTCTTTCGCTGTTTTTTTTTCTTCTGTGAATCTGCCTTCTGTTTGTTTGTGCTGGAACTTTAGAGTTTGTTTTCAAAGATTGCGTTCTACGGTTATTTCTTTCTATGCTGCAGGGTTTATGTTCAGAGTCTTTATGTCCCGTTTACATACGTCTACAAACCGAAGTTTGGGCGGCCACTTGTTCCATGGGTTTATGTTCAGAGTCTTTATGTCCCGTTTACATACGTCTACAAACCGAAGTTTGGGCGCCACTTGTTCCATGGGTTTATGTTCAGAGTCTTTATGTCCCGTTTACATACGTCTACAAACCGAAGTTTGGGCGGCCACTTGTTCCATGGGTTTATGTTCAGAGTCTTTATGTCCCGTTTACATACGTCTACAAACCGAAGTTTGGGCGGCCACTTGTTCCATGGGTTTATGTTCAGAGTCTTTATGTCCCGTTTACATACGTCTACAAACCGAAGTTTGGGCGGCCACTTGTTCCATCTCCATCTACTAGTTGTCCTTAGAGTATATCTTTTGGTATTCAATTATCTTTCATATAGCATACGTGACAAACCCAGCGTAACCTACGTTGTTTGAACATCGTGGAGCTGTTCGGGAGGCCTTTGCGAGTGACGACCTCCACGTTTGTCACTTTATCCTTCCAGGTGATACCAAGACTACAGTGCAGACATCGTATATAGAATGGGTGTAGCCTTCTCCCCTGCTTTGCATAAGGTGTCCATGATTTGCCGCTATACAAAAGGATACTAATTATGCAGGCTTTATATACTGTGGCCTTTGTTTTAATTGTCATTTTGCTGTTTTGCCAAACACGCCTAGAAAGACGAGCGCAGGTTGTAGCAGCTTTGCCAATGCTGGTGTCGATTTCTGTATCTAAAGATAGTTTGTCGTTGATGATGGACCCCAGCTAGCTATACTGCTGCACAACATCGAGTTTGTAGTTGTCGATAAAGAGGACAGGTGTTGCTTTAATGTCCTGAACTGCTGCTTCTTTTCTTGTCAACACCAAAACGGCACAGCTGGAGTGCCTTCTCCAGAGCACAGCCTTTGGCAGAAATAGAAAGAGACAAGTTGCTGCCCATGCAACATGTTTTTTCTCTCCACGCAGCCTGGTGATCCAAAGGTCTAAACATCAATTACTTAATGAAATAAACAGAAAACCAAACATAAAACAATTATTTATTGGAAAACACATTAGCAAAAATTATGGATTAGAAAGGAATATAAAAAAAATTAATCTATGATCATAAATAAAGAAAATACTTAAAACATACAATCGAATATTAAGTTTGAAGGAAGTAACCTGGAGGCAGTTTAGAACTACAACTACTTTGGACATACTATAAGCAGTGATGGAAAATGTAAAACTGAAATAAACAAAAGAATAGAAACGGTAAAAGGTAAGTATTATGCCAAAACAAATATACTAACATTAAAACAAATAACATCAGGACAAAAACTAAGAATAACAAAATGTTATGTCTTCTCAATATTCCTTGTTGGTGCAGAAACATGGACAAGAAAAAAAAACAGAAAATGGAAGTCTTTGAAATGTGGATTCTTAGAAAAATAAGTAGAATTGGATGGAAAGAAAAGAAAACAAACGATGAAGTCTTAAAAGAACTAAAAATGAAAAGAGAACTACTAAAGACAATTCAAACAAGACAAATGAGATTTTTGGGGGCATTTAAAATGCACAACAGCCTACTAAAAGTAATATTGGAAGGGAAAATACAAGGTAAAAGAGGCAGAGGCAGACCAAGACTAACATAAACAAGTAAACATCAAATGATGAACAAGTCAGCCTATGACAACCTGCACCATCAAATGACGGACAAGTCAGCCTATGACAACCTGCACCATTAAAGCAAGCGACAAAGCGGAATGACGCGGTTCCATGGTAGTCAACCTTCGATGCGGAGACGAGATTCAATGATGAAGATGATTGAAAGCTATGAAAGAATTGGTGGCTGTGTGAGTAATGGAAAGCAGGTTTTGAGCATTTACCAGGAAATGGTTTTTTTCTACGGACGAGCACACTCTGGCAAAATGATTCTCACCCATGCGCAAACAGAAAGACTGGAAGGGATGCACAAACGATGACATGGACACCACTCTTAAATGAACAAAATCAACGAGCTATTTTTGCTCACAATATTCACTGCAAAAAGAGAACAAGAGAAACAGAGGTTGGAGCTTAAAACAACCAAATTATTTTCAGCTAACGTAAAACAGGTGAAAAATATGCTGACAACAAAACTCGGTCGTCGGAGACAAAATAATCTTTGATTATTTTATAACTCTAAATGAATGGTTTGATCGGTTGTGGTATTTTGTTCGGTGTAGTCGAGCCCTTCACAGCTCAGGCAGGAGAGTGAATTGTAAAGGGACACAACTATGCTTATGCTCTGACTACAAACAATTTAACTATTATGGTCCTGGCTTTAACGTGCAAAGCTTTACTGAAGACAGAATTTCACCGACTGTTGCTTTTTTCTTGTTCAGTACCCTATTGACAATCATCAGGGAAATCGAAATCTCCATTGAATAAAAGGCGGCAGTTGGAGTTTCTTAAGAGGTTAGGGTTGAACTAAATGAAATAAAGTGTTTCATTTTTTTTGGGTGGGATGGAGGGGTGCGAACAGACGAACGTGCAAACAGGCATGTTAGAATAGTTGTTGTGGCCAATGAATGAGCAAAATACCAGGCAAGTATTCTAATGTTCTTTCATTGGCAGAAGAGTAAATTATTCAAGCATCGCACGCGAATGTACAACCTTCATTTTAAACTGCAGAAATATAAAATCATTGGGGATTGTACCCAGATAAGAGCGCTTTGTGGAGCTAAGGAGGAACTGGTAAAGCGGAGCTGAGGGTCGTCATTCTATTGAAGCTGAAAGCTATATTAAGGAGGAAATCTGAGTACCCAGATAGTACTGATCAGCGTGCACTGAGGATGCTTGGTCGTCTAACTACTAAAAATGCTATAAACGGTTGACATCTGAAACGTAAAGCACTGTTTTTAAAAAGTAATATATAAAGGTCAAATAACAATTAATTATATAAGTGAATATTTTGATTATTTCGCGAAATAAATTATTGGATGTTCGATTTTAAGTTCCCGTTTGTTGAGTTTTTTACGTAGAACAGAATAGCCTAATTGATGATCCCAACGTTAAAGAGAGCTAATTACCATTGTAGCCATTGATAACGACAAGTCAAAGAAGACAGTGAGTCTCGTGCTTGTATGTAATATAACAACATTACTTCATCAGGCTGTTCATCCTTCTTTCGTGAGTCCTCCAAATCTGGACACTTGTTTTACACGCTGTCTTCCATCTTCCCATCTGATTTAACCGCATACATGGTCTTGGTATGGTTTCTGGATCTCTCTAGAGTATGTAGCTTATAGATCTATATCGGCAGGTTCTCACACTGTTTGCAATTCATTTTGATTGTACGGAGTGAAGGATTACTCATTTGTTTGTTTATTACACACCAAATGTAATTTCACGATATTCCTGTGTATATTGTATGAAAAGATGGCCGTCTTGTTATCCGTTTTGCTCCTTTCCATTGTAATTCACACAGAATGAAATTTAAAGTACGCATCTTTAATCAATACGCCCGTGCGCTGCCGGGGCCCGAAAGGGAAGTAAAGAATAGCGGCGCTGTACCCTACCAGGCATGTTCGTAAGAGGCGAGAAAGGAGGGTTAGGCATGGGACTGGCTATCCCATACTGTAAAAAAATAAGCCGAAAAAACTTCACAAACATGAACAAGTCAAAGAAAGATAAAGTAAATCCGTCAACCAGGAAAGAGAAGGGCTCTCTGTCTAAGAGATGTATGACGCAATCCGGAGAAAGCCATAAGGAGTCCGGGTTGCCGACTCACCCTTTGTCTACCAGGAAATCATCCAGAATTGGCACCTGGAATGTTCGTACCCTTAACGAACAGGGAAAAGCGGCACAAGTGGCAGCAGAAATGAACAACTACAAGATAGATATTCTGGGAATGTGTGAAACAAGATGGCTGGGAGCGGAGAGAATAAAATTGAATACAGGGGAGATGATTTTATCATCAGGACACCAGGAACCAGGAGCACAACATAGCGAAGGGGTAGCTATAATGCTATCAAAGAATGCACAGAAGACACTAATAGAATGGGAGGCAGTGGGACCAAGACTGGTGAGAGCAACATTTAGAACAACCAAAAACAAAATAAAATTACACATTATACAATGCTATGCACCAACCAACGATAAAGATGACTCAGTTAAAGATGATTTTTATAAACAGCTACAATGCCAGATGGATGCAAGACGAGCCAAGGATATTATAATCTTGATGGGAGACCTAAATGCTAAGGTAGGATCAGACAACAGAGGCTTTGAAGAGATTATGGGAAAACATGGACTTGGAGATATAAACGAGAATGGAGAGATATTTGTGAATTTCTGCGCCCTTAATCAAATGAGCCTAGGAGGAACAATATTCCAACATAAAAGAATACACAAAGCTACATGGGTGTCACCAGATCATAGAACGGAAAATCAAATTGATCACATATGTATTAATAATAAGTTTAAGTCATCCTTACAGGATGTAAAAGTATATAGAGGGGCAGATATAGCTTCTGATCATCATCTTCTGTTAGCCAAACTTAAAATTAAATTAAAAAGGTATACTACAACGAATAAGGGCAGAACGTATTTCAATGTAGGGTTTCTTAAAGAACAAGGAATTAAAGATAAATTCGCAGTCACAATATCAAACAAATACCAAGTCCTCCAACAACTAGAAAATACTATAAATATAGAAGATCATTGGAAACAGGTAAAAAATATATGGAAAGAGACATGCGAAGAAACACTGGGGAAAAGAGAACGCCAGAATAAGGCATGGATGACAGCAGAGACCCTGGATAAAATTAAAGAAAGAAAGAACAAGAAAGCAGACATAAATAAAAGCAAAACAAGAAGTAATAAAGCCAAGACACAGGAAGCTTACACAGAGGTGAATAAAGAAGTGAGAAGATGCATTAAAAGGGATAAGAGGAAATATATAGATGAATTAGCTAAAGAGGCAGAAGAAGCAGCAAATAAAGGGAATATGAAAGAACTGTACAACAGCACAAAGAAATTAGGTGGAAAATACAAACAGATCAACGCCTTTATCAAAGATAAGGAAGGAAATCTGCTTAGTAATATAAAGGAACAAATGGAGAGATGGAAGGAGCACTTTGAGGAACTTTTGAACAGACCCGGCTCAAATAATCCTCCAGATATACTACCAGCAGAAGAAGAGTTACACGTTAACTGCGGAAAACCAAGCAAAGAAGAAATAATGAAAGCCATCAAACTATTAAAAGATGGTAAAGCCACAGGACCAGATGAAATTCCTTCGGAAGCCATCAAAGCAGATATTATCACCTCTACCAAGATGTTACATAATCTATTGGATAAAATTTGGGAGAGGGAAGAAATACCTAAAGACTGGAGAGAAGGTTATATGATCAAACTACCAAAGAAAGGAAGTTTACAGGAGTGCACAAATTATAGGGGAATTATGCTACTATCAGTGCCAGGAAAAATATTAGGCAGAATCATTCTGGAGAGACTAAAAGAGGCTATAGAGAAACACTTGAGAGATGAACAAGCAGGTTTTAGGAAGAACAGATCATGTGCTGATCAAATAACTACTCTACGTATAATAGTTGAACAAAGTTTAGAACTAAAATCCCCACTTTATATTGGATTCATAGATTACGAAAAGGCATTTGATAGTTTAGACAGAAGAATGCTTTGGAAGTTGCTGAGTCATTATGGAATCCCCATAAAGTTTATTAACCTGATAAAAACAATGTATGAAGGAACAAAATGTAGTGTGGTGCATGAAGGACAGCTTACAGAAGCATTTGAAATAAGAACAGGAGTAAGGCAAGGATGCCTTCTGTCTCCATTTCTCTTTCTACTGACCATAGATTGGATTATGAAAATAACTCAAAACAACAGAAATGGGATCCAGTGGTCACTGACCAAACAACTTGATGATTTAGACTTTGCTGATGACATAGCTCTCCTATCACACAGCCACCAACAGATGCAAGATAAAATGAGTATATTAGATGAGAGATCACAACAGCTAGGACTAAAGATTAATAGAGATAATCCCAACATTATGAGAATTAATGCAGTTGGCAATAACCAAATAAAACTAGGAGAAATACCTCTACTAGACGTACAATCTTATATATATCTGGGCAGTAATATAGATAAAGAGGGAGGAACAGAAAACGATACCAAAATAAGGATATCAAAAGCAAGAGGAGCTTTCATTGCACTGGGAAACATATGGAAATCCAAAGAAATTAGGCTAAATACAAAAATACAAATTTTCAACTCCAATGTTAAGTCGGTTCTATTATATGGCTGTGAAACATGGAGAATAACAAAATTGACAATCACGAAGGTACAGACTTTCATTAATGGATGCTTGCGCAGAATAAAGGGATGGAAATGGCAGGACAAAGTCACAAACGTGGAATTATGGAAATGTACCGGTCAAATACCAGTGGATAAAGAAATACAGCGAAGACGATGGCGATGGATAGGACACACACTACGGAAACCAACTGAGAGTATTACACAACAGGCCCTTTTTTGGAATCCCCAGGGGAAAAGACAAAGAGGAAGACCAAGGAATTCTTGGAGAAGACAGATTGAAGCAGAGATGAAGATGATGGGGAAGACATGGAATGATCTTAAAAGAATTGCAAAAAACAGAACGACTTGGAAAGTGTTTGTTGAAGACCTATGCTCCACTGGGAGCTAAAAGGTAGAAGAAAGAAGATCTTTAATCAATCTATCACATTCTCTCTCTCTCTCTCTCTCTCTCTCTCTCTCTCTCTCTCTCTCTTCTCTCTTTCTCTTTCACTCTTATTTTTCTTGCAGCGTGTGTATAGGTGTGTCACAAGGGCAATTTCATTTCTATTTTTTTTACAGAAAAAAAAAGATTTTCTTTTTTGTTCACCTACTTTTTTTTAAAATTCATAGCCAGCTCACCCACATAGTGTTACTCCGCTCCTTAAGTATGAGAAGGTGCTTCATGCAAAAACAGTAGGACAACTGATTGTGCAGCCATATGAAAGTTTTTTGTTTATTGTTTGTTATGGAGAGACCGTTACAGTGACCTTACTACTCTTAATCTCTCTGTCTGGAAAAAAAAAACAAAAAAAAACATCAGCTGATCTCTAAAGTTTCTAAATTGTGACAGTGCTAATCTGTGGGACTAGATTGAGTTGAGAGAGTGCTAATCTGTGGGACTAGATTGAGTTGTGACAGTGCTAATCTGTGGGACTAGATTGAGTTGTGAGAGTGCTAATCTGTGGGACTATATTGAGTTGTGAGAGTGCTAATCTGTGGGACTAGATTGAGTTATGACAGTGCTAATCTGTGAGACTAGATTGAGTTGTGAGAGTGCTAATCTGTGGGACTAGATTGAGTTGTGACAGTGCTAATCTGTGGGACTAGATTCAGTTGTGAGAGTGGTAGTCTCCTGGACTAGATTGAGTTGTGAGAATGGAAATCTTCGGCACTAGATCGAGTTGTAAGAAAGGTAATCTCTGGGACTAGATTGAGTTATTATCAGAATGGTAATCTCCAGCACTAGATTGAGTTGTGAGAGTGGTAATCTCCAGCAATAGAATGAGTTGTGAGAGTGCTTATATCTGGGTCTAGATTGACTTTTAAGAGTGGTAATATCCGGGACTATATTGAGTTTTGAGAGTAATAATCTCTGGTACTAGATTGAGTTGTGAGAGTGGTAATCTCCGTGGACTAGATTGAGTTGTGAAAGTGGTAATCTCCGAGACTAGATTGAAATGTGAAAGTGGTAATCTCCGGGACAAGATTGAAATGTGAGAGTGGTAATCTCGAGCAATAGTTTAAGTTGTGAGAGTGGTTATCTCCGGGACTAGATTGAGTTTTGATAGCGGTAATCTATGGGACTAGATTGAGTTCTCAGAGTGCTAATCTACAGGACTAGATTGGGTTGTGAGTGTGGTAATCTCCAGCAATAGAATGAGTTGTGAGAGTGCCTATCTCTGGGACTAGATTGACTTTTAAGAGTGGTAATATCCGGGACTATCTTGAGTTTTGAGAGTTATAATCTCTGGTACTAGATTGAGTTGTGAGAGAGGTAATCTCCGGGACTAGATTGAGTTGTGATAGTCGTAATCTCCGGGACTAGATTGAGTTGTGATAATGGTAATCTCCGGGACAAGATTGAAATGTGAGAGTGGTAATCTCCAGCAATAGTTTAAGTTGTGAGAGTGGTTATCTCCGGGACTAGATTGAGTTCTGAGAGTGGCACTCTCTGGGACTAGATTGAGTTGTGACAGTGCTAATCAATGGGATTAGATTGATTTCTGAGAGTGGTAATCTCGAGAATAGATTGAGTTGTGAGAGTGGTAATCTCTACGACTAGATTGAGTTGTGAAAGTGGTAATTTTGGGACTAGATACAGTTGTGTGAGTGGTAATCTCTAGCACTAGATTGAGTTGTGAGAGTGGTAATCTCTGGTACTATATTAAGTTGTAAGGGTGGTAATCTCCGGGAAATAGATTGAGTTATGAGAGTGGTAATCCTAGGCAATAGTTTGAGTTTTAAGTGATGTAATCTCTGGGACTAGGTTGAGGTGTGAGAGTGGTAATCTCCGAAACTAGATTGAGTTGTGAGAATGGTAATATCCAGGACTATATTTAAAATGTGAGAGTGGTAATCTCCAGCAATAGTTTGAGTTGGGAGAGTGGTAATCTCCAGCACTAGATTGAGTTGAAAGAGTGCTAATCTCCGGGATTGGACTGGGTTGTAAGAGTGGTAATCTCTGGTACTAGATTGAGTCGTGAGAGTGGTAATCTCTGTGACTAGATTGAGTTGTGAGAGTGCTAATCTCCGGGACTAGATTGAGTTGTGAGAGTGCTAATCTCCAGGGCTATATTGAGTTGTGAGGGTGGTCATCTCAGAGACTAGATTGAGTTGTGAAAGTGGTAATCTCCGGGACTAGATTGAGTTGTGAGAGTGCTAATCTCCAGAGCTATATTGAGTTGTGAGGGTGGTAATCTCAGGGACTAGAATGAGTTGTGAAAGTGGTAATCTCTGGGACTAGATTTAGTTGTGAGAGTGGTAATCTCTGGAACTAGATTGAGATTTGAGAGTGTTAATCTCTGGGACTAGATTGAGTTGTGAGAGTGGTAATCTCTGGGACTAGATTGAGTTGTGAGAGTGGTAATCTCCGTGACTAGATTGAGTTGTGAGAGTGGTTATCTCCGGGACTAGATTGAGTTGTGAGAGTGGTAATCTCCGAGACTAGATTGAGTTGTGATAGTGGTAGTCTCTGGGACTAAGGTGAGTTGTGAGGGTGTTAATCTCCGGGACTAGATTGAGTTGTGATAGTGGTAGTCTCCGGGACTAAGGTGTATTGTGAGAGTGTTGATCTCCGGGACTAGATTGCGAAACAAAAACACAAAGCTGGGTTTATCATAACCTGATGCCTTCCTTGCACGCATTTACATTGATCCTGTACTTTCAGTCTTTTCTATTTAATTGTTTTAAAAAAATAATTATACCGTAACACGAAAGTTCAACCTGGTAAATGATAATTCCTGACAGACAACTCAGCCAACAATTTTATGCAGGAGGACAGTTACCACATTGAACGATAATTCACGTAATTAAGGAACACTGTATTCTAACGCGTTTAGGAAAGACTTGTTAACCTAATAGACGGCTATTACTAGAGAATCTGCTCTAACGACTAACGGCTGCTATCTTGCAGAACAATCAAGGAAACGACTAGGGCAATATCTCTACTTTATTACGTATGAAAGACTATTTGCACTATATCGTATTGTGCAAAACTGGAAATAAATTTATATTTAGAGATCTGAATCTTCTTATATTGCCGGAGCCACCTATTGCTAAGTTTACAAAATCGACAGGCTGACAGAAGATTCTCGGAAAATCTAAAACTAGCGTGACAGTTTCAGCTTTAAGAGCTACGGCGGTTGTGTGTGGAGTGACGTCAGTCGTCTGTAACTCCTATAGCTGGCAACGTCACGCTAGTTGTAGGGTTTGATGGTTTTATTTTCTACTCGCGGGCCTTTGTAAATCTAGAGATGGCTATGATTTTGCGCATAATTTTATACTTAAATCTTCATGAGTTTAATTAAAACAAACAATATTACAAATATGATATCACTGTGCACATTTATTAGAATAGCTTCAGTGATAAGATGCTGCATGATAATCCTCTGTTCTTCTGGACATCTGTGTAACTTGGGTAACTTTAGTGACTTTGTCAATATCAAATTCACCATCGCTTTCAAGTTTTGTGTTTGTGAAGTGGTACATTATTATGTTCACTTACATATGAAGTCAATATTTTCGTAAGATTGTTTTTTTTTTACTGAAATAGTAGAAAGCTATATTATTCAATTGAACTGGTATTCTGAATATAATATTAATATTCTATTATACTATTAATATAAATATTTATATAAATATAAATGTCAATGTTGCTTTACTTTCTTCTGACGACACATCGTTCTGATTCTTCAAATGTTAGCATGCACCTGATGGAGACCAGCCTCAACATCCATATGCTAGTGTTTCAGCATAATCCTTCACCATCTTAATTTAATGATCTAATGATCTTACTACTTTATGTGGAAACACAACTTTAGAAATTTTAGAAATAAACTGATGTTTTTTTTCCCCCCCCCCCTTGCCAGACAGAGAGATTAAGAGTAGTAACTGTAGTAGCACTGTACCGGTCTCTCCATAACAGTCAATAAACAAAAGACTTTCAGATGTCTGCCTAATCAGATTTTCTTCCTACATTAAATCTAAAGATTTAAAGATCTTATATTACGATGGGAATTAATGAACACAATTCTGGCATAACATTTAGACGTTCATTTACGGCTTCAGTTCATCAAAGCATAACCATTTGTTTAACTGTTTGTCACCAGGACGAGAACGGTTGCTGCTTCCCTCTGGTTGCTGTGACAATGTATTCATCAGAAGGAGGACACGAAACGGCAACGGATCTAAACATCTTGACAGTAATTTTCAAACAAAAGTCAACATTAAAAATCATTATCAACAGCAGGAGGATTGAGTTTGATATTTACGTGAACATGTGCTTGACACAGTATACATACATTATAAAGGAGCAAGTGGTGAAGTATAACGTTCACTCCAACATGTTATGGTGATAGCTATAGATTTACACAAAAGGAACACAAAATACTGACCTCGGCCTATATGTTGCCTTCTGCAGGAAACGAAAACAACACAAAAGGACAACGAAATAAAGATTAACTCTACTACATCTTGAATGAGCGGACCAGGTATGTCAAGGTGAAATAAAAAGAGCGATAGGAAAAAAAATGATAAACCGAAAGTGCATTCTGCTACATATAGAAGAATAAAAATTGAAAATATGTAAAAATGTAAAAAAAAAAAAAAGTACAGTACAGATATAGTATATAGTCAAAGTGCTAATCTAGTGCATAACGTCTAGACTTACATAATAAAACATCGAGCAAGGCCGGGGAAAACACAAATATTTGGCTCATTGGACATTTCTGGAGAGTTAATCGATAAATGTTATCTTGACACCATAACGATTTTGTTGAAATGTCAAGTGAACAACTCGCTCTTCGTTAAAATAAATCAGTGTATAACAACTATTAAATCAGTGTATAAAAACTTTTAAATCAGTGTATAACAACTATTAGATCAGTGTATAACAACTATTAAATCAGTGTATAACAACTATTAAATCAGTGTATAACAACTATTAAATCAGTGTATAACAACTATTAAATCAGTGTATAACAACTTTTAAATCAGTGTATAACAACTATTAGATCAGTGTATAACAACTATTAGATCAGTGTATAACAACTATTAAATCAGTGTATAACAACTATTAAATCAGTGTATAACAACTTTTAAATCAGTGTATAACAACTATTAAATCAGTGTATAACAACTATTAAATCAGTGTATAACAACTATTAAATCAGTGTATAACAACTATTAAATCAGTGTATAACAACTTTTAAATCAGTGTATAACAACTATTAAATCAGTGTATAGCAACTAATAAATCAGTGTATAACAACTATTAAATCAGTGTATAACAACTATTAAATCAGTGTATAACATCTATTAGATCAGTGTATAACAACTTTTAAATCAGTGTATAACAACTTTTAAATCAGTGTATAACAACTAATAAATCAGTGTATAACAACTATTAAATCAGTGTATAACAACTATTAAATCAGTGTATAACAGCTTTTAAATCAGTGTATAACAACTATTAAATCAGTGTATAACAACTATTAAATCAGTGTATAACAACTATTAAATCAGTGTATAACAACTTTTAAATCAGTGTATAACAACTATTAAATCAGTGTATAACAACTATTAAATCAGAGTATAACAACTATTAAATCAGTGTATAACATCTATTAGATCAGTGTATAACAACTTTTAAATCAGTGTATAACAACTTTTAAATCAGTGTATAACAACTTTTAAATCAGTGTATAACAACTAATAAATCAGTGTATAACAACTATTAAATCAGTGTATAGCAACTATTAAATCAGTGTATAACAGCTTTTAAATCAGTGTATAACAACTATTAAATCAGTGTATAACAACTATTAAATCAGTGTATAACAACTATTAAATCAGTGTATAAAAACTATTAAATCAGTGTATAACAACTATTAAATCAGTGTATAACAACTATTAAATCAGTGCTAATAATTCATCTTACTAATATATCAGTGCTAATATTTCATCTTGACTATCGACATATTTATGGCTTATGTGGTAAGCACTACGCAGGTCGCCCAACGTGGAAGGAAACGTTTTATAACAAGATTTACATCAAAGGCTCAACCAACGAGCGCTTCTTTTCTTTACCTTCTGAAGACTCATACACTTTAAGGATGAAAGTCTTAACTGGATCTTAATTTCCACATGACACTTTTCTGTTATATTCTGAACATGAGAGCTTATACCTGACCAACATACACAGCTGTTTGTCACTGATATATTAGTAATTTTGCAATGAGGGTTTAATAATGTATAAGCTGGAACATGTACACACATCTTATATGTTGCATCCAAGTTGGAAAGAAGAAGGTATTTAATAAATATTATCATAACTTGTGATTAAAAGTGGAATATTTCTCACCGGAATGTGTTTAACGTCTCATTTATTAACACATTTCTTCTCTTGCACGTTAATCTACTAAAATGTCACTGATATGAAAACAATGAAAGATTAAATCAAGTTGTTTCTAAAAGTGTGAGAGAAGCATGATTATGTAGCTTTTTTTTTCACGATGAAGATGACAAGAAAAGAACTATCTGTTAAACAAATATTTAAAACTATTAAATACATTGAACCGGAAGCTTAGGGGAAAAGAAACACAGGTTATCATATGTCAAGGCAACCTATAGGCATTAATGTCTAAGCTCGGAAACTAATCTCGATAATTACTTCTTGAAAGCATTGCCTTATTTGAAAGTCAACCGCGTGCTAGAGGAACCTGAATCTGACCAAGATGAATTTGATGAGATCCCAGCTTGGACCAGTTGAAAAGAATCGGTCTTCAATGTGAGAGTTGAAAAAAGTGTAAGTGTGGTCAGTATTCATTTTGAGGTATGTAATGTTAAATTTCTTCAGCAATAATTTATTTAAATTGCACTGCACAGGGCATGCGGCCACTTTTCTTCAATCGCATAGACTGTGCTAGCACACTGCAGAGATATGATCTATCTTGTGACAATTATTTTTATTTCTAAGTGAATGAAAGGTAAAATGAATGATCTAATACATATGTGCTAGTGGCATCTAAACAATCAAATGTAAAAATGTGAGAGAATAACTGGCACTGTGGGAGAGCGTGTTACAGAATCAATAATCTGCCGTGCTCTAGACTAGCAGAATGCAGGTTCTGATCACGGTAGAGTCAGCGATCTCTACCACTGGAGCTGAAATGAAATATGAGACCCATCTCGCGGCGACTACATCAGACATTGTGACTGGGCTGTGACCTTTCTGATCCTATAGGTACCCTCGTTAGGGCTGATGAATGGGATAATGACATAAAGATTGTTTTTTTTTTTTTTAATTTAATATGATAGTAGATCCAGTATTGACATAATATTAGATATTGTATTGACATAATAGTAGATCTTGTATTGACATAATAGTAGATTCTGTATTGACATAATAGTAGATCTTGTATTGACATAATAGTAGATCTTGTATTGACATAATAGTAAATCCCGTATTGACATAATAGTAGATTCTATAAAGACATAATAGTATATTCTGTAATTACATAATAGTAGATGTTGCACTGGCATAATAGTAGATCATATATTGACATAATAATAGATCCGGTATTGCATAATAGTAGATCCTATATTGACATAATAGCAGATCCTATATTGACATAATAGCAGATCCTATATTGACACAATAATAGATCCTGCAATGACATAATAGTAGGTCGTGTATTGACATAATGGTAGATCCAGTATTGACATAATAGTTGATCCTGTATTGACATAATAGCAGATCATGTATTGACATAATAGTAGATCATATACAGACATAATAGCATATTCTGACATGACATAATAGTAGATCCTGTAATTACATAATAGTAGATCTGTAATGACAATAAATTGAAGCTGAGCTCCATCGTGGCTTGACTCTCTTCAATCGATGCAACTAACAACAGTTGTTTATCATTAAAGCTTTAGTTGATTGCCTCATTTTGCTTTCCAGTCCAGAAAGATAAAGTACAAATGTTTCTCCTTTTATACATTCACAGTGAGTACAACAGCTATATCGTAAAATAAAAAAACACCTACAACAATCATCATCATCATCAAGTACCGGGCCTACTGGCCTAAGTGATCATGTCTCTCCACAACTTTCGATCTCGACAGTTATTTATCATTTCTGTTGTTGACCTTCTGCCAAGCCATTCTCTTAAGCTGTCTGGTATCTTTTCTCTTTGCTTCCCTCTATCTCTTCGTCCCTAAATTTTTCCAGTTGTTACAATATATTCCAGTTGTTCTCTTCCCATTACATGGCCAAAAAAAATGATGATTGTTTCTTCCCAATATTGGAAATTAGCTCTCTTTTTGCTTTGACCTCTCTCAGAACATCTTCATTACTCTTCTTAGCTGTCCATGGTATTCTCAACATTCTTATGTAAAACCACACTTCTACAAACTCCAGTGATTTTCTTGTCTGTTGTCCTATTGTCCATGATTCGCATCCATATGTTAAGACTGGCTCTACATAACATTTAAAAACGCATTTTCTTGTTTCTATTGTCGAAAATGGATTGCATAGTATCTTCCTCATTTTTTTGGAAAGCTGCTTTTGTCTGAGCCATTCTGCATCTCACCTCATTTGTACATCTTCCGTCTGAGGTTAACAAAGTTCCCAAATAATACAATTCATTCATACACCTGTTTTAATATTGTTCCACTTGTCTTTATTTTGCACTGAGGTGATGTCTTTTTCTTTGTTGTTAACGTTACCTCTGTCTTTTTGCTATTAAGGCTGAGTCCTTATATTTGCATTCTTTCACTATAATGTCCAACATTTCTTGTAACTCATTTTCACTCTTAGCGATTAAGACTGTATCATCAGCATACCTTAGATTATTTATATTATAACCTGCATTTGTTATTCCAGGCATGCCCCCTTATGGATCTTAAAATAATCTCATTATAAATATTAAACAAATCTGGTTACAACACACAACCTTGTCTAACACCTTGTTTTATTTTTTGAAACATTCCCAATTGGACAAGTCAGGTCAGGTAATTTTACCTGCTGCTGTATGCAGTAAACAAAACAACCTGTGGCTGCCCTGCTGCCTTGCAGGTAAGCTCGGGAGAGTAAAAGACTAAGGGAGGGTACCCCGAAGTAAAACAACCCCACTGCCTTGTGGGTGAGACTTTTTAGTCAAAGACTAGCGGAGCCAACCGTAAACAAACCGACGGAAAGCAACAGAAAACCACCGTCGTAATTTCTTTGTACAATCATGAATCGTCACAACAATAGAAATAACGACAACAACGTTAAGGCGGATTCCAATATAAAATCCTCGTTCGGTAGGGGACATCATGTGCTACAGTTGATACTCGATCGTCATCAAGCTACTGTAAGCAAAATAAAGATAAAATAAACTCTAAAGATAGGTACTTTGAATGTGAGAACACTCATGCAGAAAGGTAAACTATAAAACATCATACAAGAAATGAAAAGAATGGTTTTACAATTACTGGGACCTTGCGAAATGAGATAGACCGGATCAGTGAAGATGTATTCTGATAAACATAAAATAATCTATTCTGGAGGTACTGAACACCAAAGAGGAGTAGGTATCGTCTTGGATGCAGAAAGAGCAAGAACAGTGAAATGCTTTTACCCAATATCTGACAGAGTCCGTTTAGTGAAATTGAATGGAAAGCCAATAGACATAAATCTTATACACGTTTATGCACCAACAGCAGACAATGTAGAGGAAACAAATGACAAATTTTACAACTAGTTAAATGAGGCACTTCATAAATGCAAACCACATGAAAACCTACTACAATATCTCTCATATATAAATACTATTTTCTTTAGCTACAAATTTGACATTTTTTATAAGTGGTGTCCAAAAAGCTGAATCACTTCAAAGAATATCAAATGTAAGAAGGAAGAAAATGTTCTACTCTAAGCTCATCCATAAATACTGCAAAATTGCCGAGATTAAACTTAAAATGCCATTTTGGTATGTTATGTTATTTCATATTACTCTATGTTATGTTATTTCATATTACTCTATGTTATGTTAAATTAGGATCATCATCACAATACACCGGACACACCCATAGGTGCTCCGGTGGTCTCATCAAAGTATTCACCTTCACACACAGCGACTAACTGCATCAGCTCATTGTTGGTTGACAAATCATCTCATTCGTTCATACTATCTCTGATGTGGCAACACGCAACGTAGCTAGCAATGTATTTTAACCTCTATCAAAGTCCTTTGTTCGGCTCGGCCTCTCGTGATATTTAGTACATTGTATGCAAGTACTTTGTCTAGGCTCTCATTAGGTTCACCTTCTTAATATCATTGTATGCTTATTTTATATAATTTCCTCTGGTCTACTCTCGGCCTCGCGTGCTATTTAGTGTATTGTATGCAATATTATTTATTATATATTGCTGCATATCTTCTTTGTTAGACCCATCTCTCGTAGGTCACTTTAATATAAAAACAAACAGTTATGAAGAGAATGGGTTTTTGACATATTGTTTTGGTAAAGGTAAAGATCTGAATGGGTGTACGCTAATTCCCTTATCTCGATTTATGCGACATTACGTGTCGAATTATAATAATACACTTTCCTATGATTTGAAATAAATGGATGCACTGGCCACAACAGAAGGAGAAACCACATGTTCACCAAACAGAAAAAGGAACTACCAGCCAAAACCACCGTTCCTTGGATAACATGACAACAAAACACGTGCTACAGGATTGCCCCCAGTACACAGACCTGAGAAGGGCAATGTGACCCAAACCTACCTCCCAGGAAGAGAAACTCTACGGAGTAACCGAATCACTTAAACCGACAGCTGCCTTCATATGAGAGCCCGGAGTCCTAGTCTGAATGTGCCATTATCGTAGCATAAGAAGAATAAATAAATGGATATGTGGCTTTCTTTTTTTTAAAGGCTGTGAATTCAACATATTGAGTTGCTTGACAGTTTGACTCTCTAGGAATAAAATGTGGGTCATACTATGAAGAAAATGAGAATGAATAAACAAGTATTAATCGTTATTAACCAACGTATTTTGCCAGGTGTAACAAACTATTCTAACATTATTCTTCTCATGATGTGATCTAAAATAATTGATGGTTTCTTTCGAATTTTTTTAGGAGGTCTCTTGTTGTACTGACCACGTTGAGAATGTTCACCTTGATCTTTTGGCTGTCCACTGAAATATCAACATTCTTCTGAGAAATCCTTCATACGTGGCTCACTATCGTCTTTTCATTTGTTTGTCTACTGTCCATAATTCATTTCTTCCATAGGTGAGAATTTGCTCCATATAGCATACTAAACTCTCTTTCTTACTTCTTTCGATACAGTCTTGTTGTATAAAATATTTTTTTTCTCTTTCTGAAATGTTACTTTGGCATGCGTTCTTCTGATTATAATATATTTCTGTGGTGCAACTTCTGCCTGATTGTATTATTGTATATTCTAGTGGTATATATTTGTACAATGGGATCAACGTTACACCGATGCTCATAGTGAACCTAGATCGAGATTAAACTACATCTCTTGTACCTTATATTATAGTTCACTAGCCACTTTCCCACCACGGCTCACAATGTAGTTCATTGAAATTTAGAAAAATAAATTATTGGAACCTTTGCTCAAAGCTGTTTGTTACTGTTATTTTATTATTTCTGCTTATTTGTTTACTTCGGAAATATTACTTGCATATCATTCACCGTTACTACATTTAAATTAATTAAAAGAAATCATTGATTAAACTTGAAACACGACTGTGGTATGCATATGAAATTTTCACAAGAGAGTTATTCTATCTATCTATTGTCCTTTCGAGCCGAAGACGGCACATAGGGCAGAACCACAATCTCAAAAACAGAAACCTTGCGTGCCAAAATGGCACATATTGCGGAGATCACTGCTCTAAAATCTATGGTGCTGTTTCCATAACAATACTTTTTACAATGACAGCTTGTCAAGCCATCAATCAACCTCCTTAGTCGCCTCTTACGACATGCCTGGAAGGTCACAGTGTCACTATTCTTTACCTCCCTCATAATGAGGCCCGGTAACACACAGGAAAGTTTGAGAGAGTTATTGGTTATTGGTTATTGGTTATGGAAGGCCTCGGTAGTAGTATATAATGTTGTAACTAAGTCGCATTTGGCCGTAAATTAACAAAGATATATAAGAGGCGCCTTTAGCGCCTAATGTACACGAGAGACAAGGGGAGTTAACCATGACTGCTCGTGTCGGGATGTTGACCTCTAGTCCCGGTGACCCCGGAAGTGACCTGTTTATGTCTGCTTTGTGCTGACTTTGGCGTTCTTCATGTACTTGCTCGATAGTGATAGGTTAGTAGATTATACAACATCAATGAAAAACAATAGCATTAAATATAAAACAGAAAGCAAAAGATATATTTTATTCTTTTATTATCTCAATAGGTGTATAACATACATTGATATTATATAACATTACAAACATATTTAGTACACTGAGTAAATATATAGTACAGGGAAAACATTTATTTATAACTATGTAGTTGGGTGTCTGCTTAGCTCTATGTCATAATGAAGCATAAGGGTGAAACAGTTAGAGATTACTGGGTAGTCTAAGCTGATAGTGTAAATATGTTCCTCGGTGTTAGTGGTTCGCTATCTCTCTCGCTCTCTCTCTCTCTATCTCTCTCTCTCTCTTTCTCTCTCTCTCTCTCTCTCTACTATTCCAGCCTAGATTTCCCTCCATTGAAACACTTACTCATTCTCTCCATTTATCCCTATCATCGCGCCTTCCTTCTCTCTCTCGCTTTCTCCCCTATCCTCTCTTAGACTTCTAACCTATCACTCCACCCTCCGCCTCTCTCTTTAGCTCCCCCGCCCTCCCTCATATTTTTAGCGTCCCTACTATTGTAACACTTGATTATTCTCACCATTAATACATAGCATCTCGCCTTCTTTCTCATAGGCTTCTCTCGCTCTCTCTCTCTCTCTCTCTCTCTCAGTTAGAGATTACTGGTTAGTCTTAGCTGGTAGTGTAAATATGTTCCTCGGTGTTAGTGGTTCGCTATCTCTCTCTCTCTCTCTCGCCCTCTTTCTCTCTCTCTCTCTCTCTCTTTCTCTCTCTCTCTCTCTCTCTCTCTCTCTACTATTCCAGCCTAGATTTCCCTCCATTGAAACACTTACTCATTCTCTCCATTTATCCCTAGCATCGCGCCTTCCTTCTCTCTCTCTCTCTCTCTCTCTCTCTCTCTCGCTTTCTCCCCTATCCTCTCTTAGACTTCTAACCTATCAGTCCACCCTCCGCCTCTCCCTTTAGCTCCTAGCCCTCCCTCATATTTTTAGCGTCCCTCCTATTGTAACACTTGATTATTCTCACCATTAATACATAGCATCTCGCCTTCTTTCTCATACGCTTCTCTCTCTCGCTCTCTCTCTCTCTCTCTCTCTCTCTCTCTCGCTCTTCTAACCCTACTAGACTTCTCTCCTACCATTCCACCTTTCTTCCTCTCTCTCTCTCTCTCTCTCTCTCTCTTTACCACGCACTTAACAAACTACAAACTTAATAAACCACAACCCCACGAACCACGGACTTAACGAACCATCAACTAACGAACCACGAACCATAACCCCACGAACCACGGACTTAACGAACCCTCAACTCACGAACCGCGAACCACAACCCCTACGAACCATGGACTTAACGAACCATCAGCTAACGAACCACAACCCCACGAACCACGGACTTAACGAACCATCAACTAACGAACCACAAACCACAACCCCACGAACCACGGACTTAACGAACCCTCAACTCACGAACCGCGAACCACAACCCCTATGAACCATGGACTTAACGAACCATCAACTAACGAACCACGAACCACAACCCCACGAACCACGGACTTAACGAATCATCAACTAACGAACCGCAAACTCACGAACAACGAACTTAACAAACCACGAACTTAACGAACCATCAACTCACGAACCGCGAACCACAACCCCTACGAACCACGGACTTAACGAACCATCAACTAACGAACCACGAACTACAACCCCACGAACCACGGACTTAACGAACCACGGACTTACCGAACCACGAACCACGACCCCCCCCTCCCCCCCTAGTTTTCTGTCCTTGCCTCTTAGGTTTCTGCCATTGCCTGCTAGATTTCTGTCCTTAATATAACTTCCTGTTTGTTGTATCCAACTATTTATAACTGTCATGGAACTCCTGGTATTGCAGCAGGGGTCAAAACGCGTTCAAGTAACACGCCACTTGTATTATTTCCCCCACCATTGACCCGCTAGGTCGATTTAAAGTAACCCATGCATCAGACTCGACAGCACTTCAAGTTGAAAATGAGGTCAGTTATCACGATAACAGTAATCCTCTTCTCCGATTAGTTAATCCAGAGGTCAGTCATTTCGTTGATGGGTGTCCGATAGAAATCTTCTTCTCTGATTGGTTAACCTAGATATTAGTCGAGGGTGGAATAGTATCGTCCAAATTTTATTTACCAGATTATATTTAAACTAGTCGGATGTGAGACTTCGTGTTATAAGTGCGCTTGATTCACGGACGTTTATTTTCGTAGTACTGTTCAGTCTAGCGGTCTGTGTTGTAGTGGAATATTTTACGGTGTAAGTTGAATTTTTTTCTTTTTTTCTCTTAGCTCATAACGATGTGATAGGTTATCATTAAAGGAATTTCAGTTGTATTAATGGGTGATGTGTATAAAGTACGTATGTTACGCTTGTCGAGTGTATTATTCCTTCGTTTTTCATATGTTTATCTTATTGGTTCTTTAAAAAGTAGATATTTCAAGTCTTTTTGTAATTGATATTCAATGTTATTAATGTGTTACACTGGTGGTAAGGTAAAAATACGAATGAAGGCGGAACGCTAGGCGAGGTAAAGAGAGAGAGAGAGAGAGAGAGAGAGAGAGAGAGAGGAAGAAAGGTGGAATGGTAGGAGAGAAGTCTAGTAGGGGTTAGAAGAGCGAGAGAGAGAGAGAGAGAGAGCGAGAGAGAGAAGCGTATGAGAAAGAAGGCGAGATGCTATGTATTAATGGTGAGAATAATCAAGTGTTACAATAGGAGGGACGCTAAAAATATGAGGGAGGGCTAGGAGCTAAAGGGAGAGGCGGAGGGTGGACTGATAGGTTAGAAGTCTAAGAGAGGATAGGGGAGAAAGCGAGAGAGAGAGAGAGAGAGAGAGAGAAGGAAGGCGCGATGCTAGGGAAAAATGGAGAGAATGAGTAAGTGTTTCAATGGAGGGAAATCTAGGCTGGAATAGTAGAGAGAGAGAGAGAGAGAGAGAGAGAGAGAGAGAGAAGAGAGAGAGAGAGAGAGAGAAGAGAGGGCGAGAGAGAGAGAGAGAGAGATAGCGAACCACTAACACCGAGGAACATATTTACACTACCAGCTAAGACTAACCAGTAATCTCTAACTGAGAGAGAGAGAGAGAGAGAGCGAGAGAAGCCTATGAGAAAGAAGGCGAGATGCTATGTATTAATGGTGAGAATAATCAAGTGTTACAATAGGAGGAACGCTAAAAATATGAGGGAGGGCGGGGGAGCTAAAGAGAGAGGCGGAGGGTGGAGTGATAGGTTAGAAGTCTAAGAGAGGATAGGGGAGAAAGCGAGAGAGAGAAGGAAGGCGCGATGATAGGGATAAATGGAGAGAATGAGTAAGTGTTTCAATGGAGGGAAATCTAGGCTGGAATAGTAGAGAGAGAGAGAGAGAGAGAAAGAGAGAGAGAGAGATAGAGAGAGAGAGAGCGAGAGAGATAGCGAACCACTAACACCGAGGAACATATTTACACTATCAGCTTAGACTACCCAGTAATCTCTAACTGTTTCACCCTTATGCTTCATTTATGACATAGAGCTAAGCAGACACCCAACTACATAGCTATAAATAAATGTTTTCCCTGTACTATATATTTACTCAGTGTACTAAATATGTTTGTAATGTTATATAATATCAATGTATGTTATACACCTATTGAGATAATAAAAGAATAAAGTATATCTTTTGCTTTCTGTTTTATATTTAATGCTATTGTTTTTCATTGATGTTGTATAATCTACTAACCTATCACTATCGAGCAAGTACATGAAGAACGCCAAAGTCAGCACAAAGCAGACATAAACAGGTCACTTCCGGGGTCACCGGGACTAGAGGTCAACATCCCGACACGAGCAGTCATGGTTAACTCCCCTTGTCTCTCGTGTACATTAGGCGCTAAAGGCGCCTCTTATATATCTTTGTTAATTTACGGCCAAATGCGACTTAGTTACAACATTGTATACTACTCTCGGTATCACTGCAAGCGAATTAAAATCCGTAATTGCTCAACCGCACGTGCCAGTGGAATCATCCGAATTATAACTCATCTTCTAAACAAAGAAAGGCAACTGTAGTCCCCATCATAGCAGTCTCAGCACACGCCAAAAGACATAAGGCGAAACCGCACAGAAAGTGAACACAGCCAACTGTTCCCTGTCATACGATATCATCATTCATCGTACACAATTGGAGTATCGAAACATGATAAAGATGGATGAGACACACAGCTCACGGTGTGCACAGAGCACTTAACTCAGTAGCTCATGCAACAAGCCGGACTTGGAACATGAGGAAACTGCAACAAGGAACACTTTGCAGACATAGCCTTCAATGGTTCCTGCCGCCTATCCATCACATTGCCCGGAAGATCACGTCCTCGTGAAAATGATGATCGTCATAGTAAATGTATGGCGCTTGATGATGTTAGGACATCGTGTTTGACTCCAAATCCGAACATACAAAACACAGTTCGTCTTCAGATTATCCCCGATGCACACCAAACAACAGATCGCAAGATTAGCGCATGGTCGGTCTTGGGACACACGATGATCCATTATGATGACGTAGCACGCACAAAATGTCTGCGCCCATGTATTCATTATTACTCTACTGAATGCAGTCTACAACGAACGAAACATGGTACAAACTTCCCAAAGACGCTGACTTGACTGACTTGACGGAGCCCACCACATTAATGCGTTGGAACTTGTAAATAACTTGCGTCAACCATCTCCATCAAATGGTCACTGAACAGCACTTTGTGTGACGTAAAACGCAGATCAACATTAGACGTTGGAAGGCGCATTCACAACACTTGAATTGTCAAAACGGAGCATTGCTGTGCGTGCAACGCCAATTCAATGGTAGATCAATTGATGTCACAAGAGAGTGTGTCACATCAATTCTTTTATTTCAATTTCTTTAATCCTTATTCTTAAATGTGAACCTATTATTGCCGACATCAACATGTTAAGGCAAGAAAGTTATATTTTTTTAAATGTAAATATCTCCATAAGAGTATTTCTTGTAAGATTGAAGTGGATATATTTGCTTATCTTACAAATAAATAATGAATAACTACTAGCATAATGATGGCGAGATGATTGAAAGGTGTTCTCGCGATTGACCTGAGAGTTCTGAATTCAACTGTCAGTTTCCAGTGTTTTATTTCAAACCGACTTAACTTCGAGGGATTCTTTTCTAGAAAAGTAACGCTAAACAGCCTGTAGTTATAGAGTAAGTCTCTGGTTATTGACAAATATGGGCACTAACACAATATTCAACATGTACCTTGTGGCGTAGAGGTAGTCATGACTTACATGATTATTGTTTGCAAATCACTCTGAGATTTAAAAGGTCGGTTTAGTCTTCGGCTCGTAGGAAAGTAAATAGGTCAAGGTGAAGTACGAGACTTGCATTGGCGTCTTAGCATGCGAGTTTTCATTCATATGTGCTCGGGCCGCCTGTCCAGAAGTGAGATAGGAGACTTCTTGACATTCCTCTCCTTCCCAGGGTACTATATCCTGGCATACATTTCTGCTACCGTCTGGTTCGCGACCGCGGGGATATTTTTTTCCCAACCGCACTGTTTCCAACGGGAATTGAACACGGGTTGTCCGAGCGTCGGTAGTCTAGTAGGGTGGTTTTCCCAACTAGCCTACTGGGAGCCCCAGGAAAGTAAAAATAACTAGAGGTCATGACAACAGTGAAACGTGGTTTTCTTAGTGGAAAGGTCATTATTTTCTTATGTACATGAAGAAACAAGTTGTTTTTTTTAGGATTTAAAAGAAACGGTTTTATGATTTAAAATAGTATCATTTAGATGCAATAACAAGGGATACAATTTGTCTGAATATATATATATATATATATATATACGGTTAGCGGGGTAGAGTTCTGCCCTACCAAAGGAGGAGTAAGACGTCTCCTTTCCTCTGCTAGTCTTCGGGACACCCCTGGGCAAGGTGGAGCTCCCGTTTAGGCCCCATATCTGGGTTTTCTGAAGCCATTGGAGCAGGTGGTGGATGGTACTGTGGGAGTAGCCGACAAGTAGTGCCGGTTATGGTCCCCACACCGCGATGGCAGGCAGAGGATCTCATGTATAGAGACAATTACTGCGATCTCCGACTATGGAAGCGAATCATGGACAGTAGACAAATAAATGAAAAGACGATTAGAGGCCAAGAGATGGGATTTCTCAGAAGAATGTTGAAAGTTCCCTGGGCAGCTAAAAAGACCAATGAGCAAGTTCTCAAACAGGCCAACACAAAAAGGCAGCTCCTAAAAAAGCATCAGAAAGAAGCCAAAAACATTTTTCAGGCACATCATGTGAAGAGGAAAATTGGAATACTTGGTTACAACTGAAAAAAATAAAAGGAAAGAGAGATCGCGGACGACAAGGGGAGAAAATACTGGATAGCTTGGTGTCATGGCATGGAAAGCAGTCAACAACAGAACTGATACGATGCACTGTAGATAGAAGATTGTGGAAGGACATGATCGCCTATGCCAACCGGTATGGTACATGATGGTTATATATGAGCGGTATTTTAGAAGTTTCATTAATAACTATCCATGAATCAAATGGTCGAATAAGAGCTCCATTAAGAATATTTAATTGTTTGGTGACGCATTAAGGAACAAGGGAACTGAGAAATTAATACCATTATGATTGTGTTTATCTGGAACAAAATAATTAAATGTCGATTAATTTAGAATGTTTTTGAAGACGCTTTGGAATAAAGTGAAAATTGATGTCAATGTGATTCTGTAGCAACAAATGTTGTGTAAATGACATGACCTATAAGAGAAGAAAGAACACAATAGTTCTATTACACAATCGTTAATGCTATTACCAAAAGATATACATAAATAAAGCCAAAATTCAAGGTTTCATTGTCTTTTATATTGTTTAAATAATGTTAAGAACATCTTATGAAACGTTTGTTTGTATTTTGTGCTCATTTTGTAATAGAGGAAAATATTGACGCTCGAGTTGATGGATTGGAAGCAATATGCTACTGACCATACTGCTTCACAAATATTAAGATAGCGGCCCTTAATATTAAACTCTGGTCCCACAATAAATGTTGCCATGGAGATGGTAGCTCCAGGTGTGTAACAAATAATGAGAACACTTGCTATCAACACGATCATCTTTACCGTTTTTCGTTCCTTGTCAAGAGTAGATATCTTTTTCTGATAAGCTAATGTTGCTTCTTTTCTCCACTCTGAAGTTTGTCTGAGTTTGTGAACCAAAGCAAATGTGAAAATGATGACAGCAAAAAATGAAGTAGCGCTCAGTAAAGCGTGTAAAACATAGCACAGACCCTCGTAATCATTTCTGCTGCTGGTAAAAATTATTCCCACGAGAGTTCGGTTTTTAGCTGAAACAAATCTCCACCCGAGAAAAGAAGTAGCGTACTCAGGAATGAGAGTTACCATGTTGACAATGTAAATTAAAGATACGATTATTGTAGTTCTCTTTGCTGTGACTATTTGTTTGACTTTGAGTGGTAGCGCGATAGAAATAAACCTTTCCGCTGTAATATAAACTGTGATGTAGCTAGTGATTCGGCAAAAACAAACGTGTGGCCAGGCTGCTGTTAGGTACATGACTTCTACAGAGACCCATTTGGTGTCAGAAACAGGAAGTTTAGGGTTCATACATATTGATGACCACTCCAAGGCAATCAGACAACAGAGGTCAGAGATTGCCAGTCCAATAAATGCAATGTTTACGGTATTTGTAAAACCTTGTTTGTAAAATATAACTACGTTGATAATGTTTGCTATAATGCCAAAGAGACCAATTAATCCACATATAGTCACAAAGTTAATAAATTCAAATATCTTCCTGCTTTCGTAGCTCAGAATAATAGTTAAAACTTGAATATCGACGTCACCTTTAATTTCGCTTTCCAATACAGAATAGACTGTTGTGTTAGTA
Organism: Megaustenia siamemsis; assembly: GCA_032433765.1. Taxonomy (NCBI): domain Eukaryota; kingdom Metazoa; phylum Mollusca; class Gastropoda; order Stylommatophora; family Ariophantidae; genus Megaustenia; species Megaustenia siamemsis. The sequence goes on along the minus strand of JAVIAB010000051.1, from coordinate 69,967,944 downwards.
AAGGACGCCATGGTTAGCCGCGACTCTCTAATAGGCTAGGCTCTTTTGATGCACTTGTTATCCAGCTACACATGTATGTAATTAGCAACCGAAATGAGATCAACACAATAAAGCATTTTTTTTTCATTGTTTTCTAAATATGATTAAATATAGAACATTATGAGAATATTGTTTCAATATGTCTATCCACTTTTTTTAAACATCACAAGACGAAATGAAGTTGTGTTTATTTTTCTGTAATATACTCAGTGCTTATATTAAAGAAAATTACTCTTATCAACAAAATAAATGTATTAAAAAATAATGTAGTAAAAGTATGACGCAATCATTACAATTTACTTGGCCACTCTGAGGGATATGAGAACCAATGATCCTCCTCGCTGTTAATACTTTACAATCTCAAATAGCCAGGTACTTAGTCATTTACTTCTTTTCGCCTGGTTGGATCGTTGAGCATGACAGGAATAAAACCTGCTTCCACACTATTGCTAAGCCACAGCTCTAACAACATAGCTGCTAGTTCTAAGAGATTTGCTGATAATAATAATAACAATCATAGTTAATCAAAATACTTTTTTTCAGAATATGAATTGATATCAAAATAAGGTCTTTGGTTCAGCTAGGTTGTGTTAAGATAATCCTTTTCGGGCCTCAATTTCAATAGCCATGAACATTATTTTACGAGTAAATGAAAACTATAGCTCGTTTCAAATCACGTGCCCAACTTCAAAAAGCTATTACTCAGTAACCTTTTGTTAAAAACTGTTGAAATTTTCCAAATGTTATTAGAATGCAAAAGACCCTTTAAATGTTTATTTAACAAATATCTTGCAGCTGCAGTTTTCTTAAAGCGGCGAATTTCTTTGATGTTTGTCAAAATTGTAAATTGTGAACCCCTAAAAAATAGAAATTACCGTAGTTGCAGGTCTATGATTAATTTTCACTAGGTAAAGGCGTGGCCGTAATGGGGAAATAACCTAATAAGACAAAACACCAGGAGAATTATTGTCTTCTCAGTTCGAGGACGGACGATAATATCAAGGTATACCTGTATGTCCAATTTTCATAGTTGTGTGGTCCTGAAAAGGACCGTTTGTTGAACTAATTTAAGGTAATATAGGGGCCAACATTGTGGGGGCTATATACTTTCATTCTGAATCAGACGAGTCTAAAAGATTAATAACTGTTTGGGGTTGAACATTCCACAAACCATCATTTTTCCAATATTCCTCTTCCTGTTTTAAGACGTGGTCTTCACATTTAGCCCAATAATCTTTGTCTATATTTAATAAAGCGAGATTAGCAAGAGTCTTTACATCGCATATTTTGAATGTTGTACTTTCATCTGCCACTTGTCCTTTTAATTTTGCCCAGATTAGTTCTATTGGATTTAAATGAGCATGGTAAGGTGGCAGCCTCAAACTTATATGACCGTGCTCTTGGATAATCTTATCTATTTGAAAAATCTGTGTCCTTTGTTTTTGCTTTACTAGAGATAGTAATTCAGGTTTTAAGTACATGTTATTAAATTGTATGTGCTCCTTTGTGAGCCATATCTTAATAGCATCTTTTGTACTGGATGACGTCGGGACTTTATCTTCAAGTGCAAAAATGTTGTGGTACGCTGCATTGTCCATTATTAGGCAAGATTGTAGATCTAGTGATGGGAGAACAGAATTTTCAATCCAATGTCTAAATATGTGACCATTCATCTCAGAGTGATAATCCCGATTGTCAATGGATTTTGAAAGAAAAATGAGCTCTGCATTCTGTATTAGTCCATGTTGTCGACTACCTGCATGAGCAATTATCAAGCGCTGTCCTTTGCTGCTAGGTATTAATCTCTTAATCTTTCCATCTGATGACTGCCATTCCCTTTGGTTAGTGTGGTGAGCATTGATCCATGTTTCATCCAAGTACACAATATCATAACCTTACTTGTGCACCTCTTTTACTTCACGTAAGTACTTGCTTCTCATGACTACTATATGTGGCTTCTCACAGATTATGTTTCGTCCATTGGAATACTTTCTGAATGTAAAGCCTGCAGCTCTCACATTCCTCCATAATGTAGACTTTGATATTTCAATACTGTTGTTCTTTTTCCAGCGATACTTTTAATTTTCTTATTGTAACAGTTTCATTCATACCCAACATTTTGCGAATTTCACTTCTAATAAGTTCACTGTCGAAATTATCCAACATTTTTGCTCTTCCTTGTGATTTTGTATATTTTTAACATTGACGGTCACGTGCTTGAATCCAGCGATTAAATGACCGTTTAGATAAATCCAAAATGTGTCTTGTCCTATTCTCAGAGTTTTCTAAAAAATGAAATAATCTTCCTCGTTTAGCCTCTTTGCAAAAATAGTCATACATTTTTATTGCGATGTTTTGTAAACTGCAGAATTTCATTTTAAGACTCATGATAAATGTTAGCGTTCCACGTCTATACCTATGAATGAACGGAAATGGAACACACAATTTCTCGTGTTTTTTACAAGTGTCTAATTGTGTCAAAAAACCACGGTAAAAGCGTGCAAACACGTAAATTTTACCGTGTATGGATTTTTACTCGCTATTTTTAACTTAAAACATTGTAAACATTAAGTTTTGACTACACAATGGGTCGTTATAAATTTATATAAATCAAATAAGCAACAATAATAACCAAACGTTTTTTTTAATGAAATTAATTCCCTGTTAGGTTCTAATCATTATATTACATGCAAATTGTGTGTAATTTTGAACAACTTACAACAAGCGGTGCAAAAGCTATCGATTTTAAAAGTTGGGCACGAGTTATGAAACAAGCTATAGAACTGCTACCAGTTAAAATTCTCGTATTACAATTCACGACAACCATTGTACATATTTAAGTACAGCGCAGCTTCAGATACCTGGTATTTTACAATTTTACTCTCATTATAGTTGTTGACTATACAGCCTTACAACTTGATAGAAATTGTAGATAATACAAAGACGTGGTATAATACGATTTCATATTTAATCTCATCGGATGATAGAGTTAAAGTAAACTTTAAAAATGAAAATATGAAAGAATACTGAGTATAGCGTTGTGCAGCGCTAACATCTCAGAAAGAGATATAGTGCATTCTGTAATGCTTAATATTTCAACTCGGGTTAATATTAAAGGATTAAAATGACGTTTAAACAGCGGTCATGCATGACTGTATCACATTGTGAGCTACCTCAGGATCGTCAGAAATTACTCAATAAATAGCAATCTATGCAAACAAGGAGTTGTTATCGTCTTCAGTATGCCATCTCTTAGCTGTTGGCTTCTAAATTTAAAAACACTATTTATTTTGATAAAAGTGGTAATTACCAGAGTTATTTTAAAGAAAATACGCTTTTGCAACATCAATGTCATGATAAAATACACTTAGAACTGACATTCCTGAATCATTAAACACAGCACCTATTATTTAAGAAACCTGCATTTTAAAGCATTTATCCCTACTCTGGGGAGCCTTTAGACATTTTGGACAGTGCAAAATCTGAGTATTTAATAACTACCATGTGATAAAATATAAATATGATACTTAATGCACTTTCTCTAGGAGAATCTATGGCATAGATAAAATAGATACAATTCAGACACCATTTTTGTCGACTTATCCTGTGTCAGATTTAACAAGAAACGAATGTATTATTATTTGCATAGTTTCAACACATGCAATTCAGTGTAGGGAAATTAATGTTGAATAGGGTGAGATTTAATTATACATGGATGCCTACACTTAGTGTCATTTTCTTTCAAAATTGTTACTGGTTAAGAATCAGGAATTTCGCACTGACTCTAAATGTTCTTGTACTTCCATTATATTATTGGTTCTCGCTCGTTTTCGTCATTGCATGTTGAATTTTGTAGTTTGAAGATTTTACTATCATAAAAAAAAAGTTTGCATTAAGTAGGTTTAATTTTTTTTTTTTATTTAACGAAAATAACTCAATTGTAGATAGAACCTTCTTTATCTTCATAAATATTAGACTTTCGTAGGTTAGAAATGAGGTTCTTTCGATCTTCCGAGAATTTTGAGCCAGGAAACCCAGTGTTAAAATGTGCCGAGAAAATGTTTCTTCAGGAACAAATCTATTGATATTGTTGCATGGCGGAGACAGCATACAGATAGCCTTCTACTGCATCTTTTCTTTTTTGGAATTACACCACTGACTAATAACAACTGCTGTCCACAGAAAGATTAAGTTTAAACCAAAGGCTATAGAACGGTTTCCCCACAAAAATTGTTGTTGAATCGGAAGCACGCAATCGTGAAACATCCCAAAATATATTTATAGAATGTAGTTGTTACATCTGTCTAGTGTCCTTCGAGCCGAAGAGGGCACACAATTTCCACATTTTCTAAATGTACATGAATGTCTTTACTGCCTATGCTACTATTCTGAATTAAAATTCTTTCTGTATGTCTCCTTGATCTATGCGACACTTCTTGAGATGTGCAAAGTTTTCATCTTCCCTCATAACTGTCTCTTCTATATATTTTTTTTCTTTTTATTCTGAATGAATTTGGCGTTTCCATTACGCTCGTCTGTTTTTGTTGTTGTTGATCTCATGTCCTATTCTGCTAGCCATCAAAAGCAAGGTATTTATTCTTTTTCTGTGTGTTATATTCACATTGCTACTGTTAGGAACCATACCGTCTGTAAATTCACTTGTCCTTTAATTGAGACCCAAGTATTCATTCACCGCTTCTGTTAGTCGTACTTAAGGCTATACTTCTGCGTTATGAAATCGAGGATTTGTCCAAATAACAAAGGAGATCTAATACGTTCTTGTTCCATTCCCGTTTCTATCTGAATCCATTCATCCAGTCCTTCATCATTACAAGAAGCACAAACCCGTCACACATATGTTTGTTAATGTTGATGATATTTTGTAGTATTCCTTATTGTTTCACATTTCACAAGGAATTTGTATGTAAACTGTCGAACGCCCTTTTGAAGTCAATGAAAATTAGAACCAAAGGTTGTTGCTTTTCAATATGTTTCCCTGTATACTTCTTAACGTGATCAGGGCAGCATCTCCTTTTTCTAAATTTTACTTATTCTTCGAGCATAACAATGTCTCCTGCATCTTTGATTCTATTCAAGATGATTGTACAGAATAGTTTTAAAATAATCGTTAAAGAGTTTTCTATTTCAACTGATTGAAATACTTGAGATCGTACTTTAGCGACACGGGCGTAATACCGACCACATTACTCCAAAAAATCATGTACCGAAAGTCGGTAAAAACGATGGTCATAACACCATATTTCCTAAACGCCACTTGACGTGACGGGGTGCTTTACTTTTTTACTTTTATCGATTGCATTTAGCATCGCCAATGTTATATCTTCTTCACTTAGACTACGGTAGCCACGAACCGTATAATCGTCCCTACTTTATTGAAGATGAATTCATCAAAATGCATATCTAATTGTGTGGCTGGTGTATGGACTTCAAAATATATTTAATTTGTGGGTGGTGGGCGATTAAGGATTTCCTAAATTGTTCAACCCTTTGTGATCTTATCTTTACCCCTGATGTTATTACGGTTCCTTGTTTGTTCCACAGACATGTAACAGGAGTTCCACTAATAGTAAGAGCGAAGGGGTGTTGAGCTCTGTTGAAGGGGGTGAGTACTCACAAGGCATCACTTACTAGAGGTTTGGTTCTTTGCCTTCGTACGAAGGAGGCGATTTGAAGGGATTTTGATATCAAGTGTGTTAATAATTGGATCAGTGTATAAATGATGGGGATTACTAGTGTGTGTAGTATGTGATGGTCACATGCATAAATGAAATGGAACACAGTATCATGACACAGTGGGACTCCTCGGAACCCTCCCCCCAGAAAAAAAATGACTCATAGATAACGAATTTATTTTATTTTAATGTGGAAAAAAGAAAAAAAAAAACACTTTGGAACCACTCTAAGGGGAGATAATGGCAGAGTTTAAAACTTAGCGGTAAGTGAGACAATCTCGTAAAGTTGGCGTTGAGGAGGTAATCGTTGAAAATGAATTATAATCTGATGGCAATAAAAAAGCGCTGACTCATAGTTGACCCATTTATTTTATTTTAATTAATTTTAATTGCATATTAAGGAGCGGATTGTTAGGGTAAGGTCGGGTAGTAGGAACGGAAGGGGTGGTAACAGGTGATTGCCGAACGATAGCCGACCGAATAAATGCATTTTATTGAATTTTACTTGGTTTTAAAGGGATAAATGGTTTATGTGGTGTGGTATAGATTCGCCGTAAATAGATGAGAAGAATAAAAGGGCCAAACCAAAGCTGACCGATTAATTTTTTAAATCATATTTTATTTATTTTTTTTTTAATGGATTCCTAGTAATTTTAGAAGCAGTGTATGAGGTAGTGGGTGTATGTGGTAGCGGGTGTGCGCGGTAAAGACAGAAAAAAATATAATACCTAAAATAGTGAGCCAAAACTGACCGACGACAAAAGATTGGGGCTGATGTAGGTATTATTTGACGTAGAAACGTTGCAAATATAGGAAAATGTTATTTTTATAATATATAATTTACCATTGGTGTTATTTTACTAGATTATATAGCATATGTTGGTTATATAGAAAAAATATATAAAAGTGGTGCAATAGATCGTGAGCGTTTTAAATGACTTGTTCGAGAGTTTGACACAATCATCTACCCATACTTTTGCTCAAACAACAAACTGGAAAAAAGGTATATAATATTTGCAGCGATGACATTAATCAAAATGGATCACCGAGTGGAAACATCCATTTACGTCTCGTACACCTGGATCGCCTAGGTGTGGGGAAAACGGTATTTGTGCTAAAAGTTTCAACATAATCTCCAAGAATTTCTTGTTCCCATACTGGATGAAGTTGTATGGTGTTACGTGTTGTGGCAGCCAATGAGAATATGAAGTGTGCAAGATTCATCGAGGGCCTACCGGACATCGATAACATTGAGAAAGAGTATAAGAGAAGACTTATCGTCTTCGTGTGATATAATGTCTGAGATCTATGACAGGGTGACCAAATTATTTATCCAAGGCAGCCATCAAGGAAATAAACATAGTTCAAAATCCATTTGAGTAAAATAAGGAGCATCGCAATAAATCTCAATACTCACTGTTCAATGGTTTTAATGAATCCCAGAGACGGTAGGGGTTTAAATTACCAATCTTGCTAGACAAATGTTTCTTGGCCACATGGTGTACTCAAAGAGAGTTTTCAAGCCACGACCGCGCCATCTGTTATTTGTTGGTGGACAGTCGACAGGAAACGCTGGATCATCTGAGGTTGAGATAAAAGATATTCCCAGGCAAGAGACAAATAGCCTACGTGCCAAAGTAAAAAAAATATTGTTTAGCAGACTCACTTAGACAACACGGTTAAATGCTGAGATTCCACCACGCCGATGGGTATAATAGCCGCGTTAAAAAAGACTTTGCTCAAGCTTAGTCCCACTTTCTGTGAGTGTTTTCACAACATCTTAAAAGTTAATTTTAGACTCATACGTCACGAGAAACTTCCGTTTCAGAATGGTGGAACGTTTCACGTTCTCTCGATCGCTGCAGAAAAAAAACATCTGGAGTTTGCTTAATTTCGGCTCTCTGATGCAATTTTCTGTGTTGAAATCAAAATGATGTTCTATTTAGCGAATCTGCGCCGACGACGTGGATAAATCTGCGCCGCTGAGTACATACAGCAATGTTTCTTTTGACAAGTCAAGTATTGTAAAAGCCACCTTCCACGTCTAGTGTTGACATGCGGTTTACGTCATATTGAGTGCTGTTCAATGGCGACGTTGGAATTGTTTGACGCAAGTTATTTACATGCTGAAACGCAATGGATTGCTCCGTCAAGTCGACCGAAGATTTTCCTCTTTGGGGAATTTGCACCGTGTTACGTTCGTTATACGCTAACCGCAGGGTCTGTTGTTTGATGTGTGTCGGGGATAATACGACGACTAACTGTGTGTTTATATGTTCAGTTGGAGTCAAGAACGATGTCCTAACATCATCAAGCGCTATATATTTTTTTTCTCAATATGACGATCATCATTTTCGGGAGGACGTAAACTTCCATGGTATATGGTGGATAGGCGGCAGGAACAATTGAAGGATATGACTGGAAAGTGTTCCTGTTGCAGTTTCCTCATATTCCAAGGCCGGCTTGTTGAAGGAGCTACTGAGTTAAGTGCTCTGTGCACACCGTGAGCTGTGTGTCTCATCCATTTTGATCATATTTCGATATTGCAATTGTTTACGATGAATGATGATATCGTATGACAGGGAACAGTTGGCTGTGTTCACTTTCTGTGCGGTTTTGCCTTATGTCTTTTGGCGTGTGCTGAGACTGCTACGATGGGGACTACAGTTACCTTTCTTTGTTTGGGAGATGAGATATTAATTAGGATGATTCCACTGGCACGGACGGTTGAGCAGTTATGGATTTTAATTCGTTTGCAGTGATACCGAGGTTTTCTATAGCCAATAACCAATCACCAGAAGCACAAAATACGTCGACATAAGAACAAGTTGAGACTCCTAGTTACAAAGAAAACAAGCCTTAAGCAGAGGAAATATTTAAAAAATCGATGGTCCCAAAGGTCCTTTGCTCCGAATTATTTTAAGCGTACATAGGGAAGTATTTTATGCCCCTTTATAGCCAAAGAAATGGTCTTAATGGAGCCTCAGTTGCTGGTGGGTCTGAAATAAGCTGCGAGGTATATCCCATTTGACACGAAAAATGACAACTTGACCACAATGATTTAGCGCTTGTGGAAAAGGCCAGAGTGTACCAACGTACTCTGCGCTAGTTTTTAACGAGATTGAGGCAGTATAAATTATGCTATTCGGTCAATCTCATTCAAAATATCCCATCAATGTAATCAATAGCTTCTTCTTCTTCTTCTTCTTCTTCTTCTTCTTCTTCTTCTTCTTCTCCACTCGGCGGACAAGATACCAGACACCTCAAAGGCGGTTAATGAAAACACACAAGCAATATCAGCTAGTATGCGCTGAGGATAATAAAAAATAAAGTCTAAAAGGCCAACAAATGAACGACGGCAAAAACGGCGAAACGTCATTACTACGACGCCAGTTGACCCTTATAGTGGAGCGATAGCCTTGCATCGTAGTACCAATCTTCAGACTAAAGCAATCAAGCAGTCATTGGGTCGACATGATACTATACCCTACACAAATCGATTTGTCGTACATTTCTAAGACGCTCCATTATAACATGTGGAAAAGTGCGGCAACAGCAAGCAGATCTGACTTATATGTAAAATAAAAAAAATAAAATAAAATGCGGGTTTCCTATCTTTAAACGGGCGTCTATGTATTTATAAAATATGCCTGGGCCGAATCGATACGGGCCAAACGGGTACGCAAATTTTAGTAGAGGCCGTCAGTATATATTCGTCGAAAGGAAACTTGAGTTTTCAAACCGATAAAAGTTTAGAATTTTGTAACAGAACGTTGTAGAAATTTCTCGAGGAAAACAACGCTCACTTTTCACCTACCCAGAATGAGGATACTAAAGCCACGGTAGTGGAAAATTTTCCTTGAAAACACGACTTAGAACAGCGGATGTGGTGTATAATTAATAATGTATAGATTACTTATCTGTTTTGCATATATGTAAAGCCATTATAATTGTTTTCATGATAATGATTTTTCTTATTCCGAAATATTTTGTGACTTGTAATTGTATATAATAATATATGTAAAGACATTATGTTTGTTTTCTTGGTGTTAAAAATAAATAAATCTCACACACATCGTTACTTTGTAGCGTTTACTTGTAAATGTAAATTCGACTTTAAATTCATATTTCTATTTTGTAATTGTATGCTCTATGATAGTTTAATAGAAGACTGGAACACCACGTTTCTTAATTTGCAATATTAATACAATGTCTCTCATTCAGTGCTTCTACTTACTTCATATAGGTCGGTCGTTTTTCTTACACTCATTCAATCAACATTCTTTCTTCACAGTCAACAAACTCTTGAGGTGTTCCATAACGCTGAAACATATTTATTAAAATACTATTATTACAGTCCTATAGTCAGGAGTTATATTAAAACATAATAAGGTACATTCAGTGTTGTTATAATGAAATTAACGGGTGGTCTGGAGAAACACTAGACTCACATAGTCATGGAATTAGTAAATCTCAGAACACAATTCTAACACCAGTTCTATTGTGGACTGACTACTAGCTACAGCTACTATTTAATAATATATCATCTATACTAGTATTAGTAGCCTTTCTAATTTATCTCTGATAATCGTTAATCTGTGCTTATCTCTGCTATTCTGCTAATTTGCTAATTTCCGAATTGTTAAAGGTTTTTGTATCCGGATCTACTAAATTCTGCTACATTGCGAATCTTTGCTAAATCTCATAGTTTCTCTGGTAAACTATCTATCTATCTATCTATCTATCTATCTATCTATCTATCTATCTATCTATCTATCTATCTATCTATCTATCTATCTATCTATCTATCTATCTATCTATCTATCTATCTATCTATCTATCTATCTATCTATCTATCTATCTATCTATCTATCTATCTATCTATCTATCTATCTATCTATCTATCTATCTATCTATCTATCTATCTATCTATCTATCTATCTATCTATCTATCTATCTATCTATCTATCTATCTATCTATCTATCTATCTATCTATCTATCTATCTATCTATCTATCTATCTATCTATCTATCTATCTATCTATCTATCTATCTATCTATCTATCTATCTATCTATCTATCTATCTATCTATCTATCTATCTATCTATCTATCTATCTATCTATCTATCTATCTATCTATCTATCTATCTATCTATCTATCTATCTATCTATCTATCTATCTATCTATCTATCTATCTATCTATCTATCTATCTATCTATCTATCTATCTATCTATCTATCTATCTATCCATCCATCCATCCATCCATCCATCCATCCATCCATCCATCCATCCATCCATCCATCCATCCATCCATCCATCCATCCATCCATCCATCCATCCATCCATCCATCCTTCCATCCATCCATCCATCCATCCATCCATCCATCCATCCATCCATCCATCCATCCATCCATCCATCCATCCATCCATCCATCCATCCATCCATCCATCCATCCATCCATCCATCCATCCATCCATCCATCCATCCATCCATCCATCCATCCATCCATCCATCCATCCATCCATCCATCTATCTATCTATCTATCTATCTATCTATCTATCTATCTATCTATCTATCTATCTATCTATCTATCTATCTATCTATCTATCTATTGTCCTTTCGAGCCGAAAACGGCACATAGGGCAGAACCACAATCTCAAAAACGGAAACCTTGCGTGCCAAAATGTCACATATTGCAGAGATCACTGCTCTAAAATATATGCGCTGTTTCCATAACAATACTTTTTACAATGACAGTTCGTCAAGCCATCGATCAACCTCCTTAGTCACCTCTTACGACATGCCTGGAAGGTCACAGTGTCTGGTAAACTGCGAACCTCTTATTCCGGTAATTTCTGCTAAACTTGTTGCTCGTCTCCGAGTGACACTTTTTATATCCTGGCCAATCCGCTAAATATCTGTTAAGTTTCTTTACACCCACATCTTTCCTGTTTTGATTGTCTGCCCACCTTGTCTGGGCTAAGTAGTTTTTGTTTTAATATTTCACCCACACAGTCTCGTAACCTTGGCATACATCTTCAAGTTTTAAATTTAATTATTTATACCCACTATGGACAAACCTGGTTGTCCATCATTAATTGCAATCTCGTTTTCCAGGTCTACATCCTTTCTTTGGTATGTCTGTGTCTGTGTGTTTGTAGAAAATACTTACGACAAGCCGATTCAATCCAGCCTCAGGGATACTGTTACTCCTACATTTATTAGACAATAACACAGCTATCTCTGACCACTTTTGATATTTTTTTCTATATATCCTATATAATCTAATGAAAATAATAGTATTCCTATTTGCGTACGGAATACCTATGCCGATTCATACCTGTTTCATCTCCCTCCCCATCTTTTTGTCGACTGCTTTGGTTCACTATTGCTATATCTTCTCTATCTTTACCACACATCCCCACCCCATCACAGTCTACCCCAAAAAATCATAAAAAATTCATTTTAAAAGTAATTAAAATACCATTTGTTTTTTTTTTTATCGGTTATCTTTGGGTCGACCCTTTGATACTTATTATCTATTTATGTATCTATATATTTATCGGTCACATTTTACCACACCGTACATACCATTCCGCCCTAGTCCCCCCCCCCCCTCCCCCCCCCAAAAAAAAAATAAAAATAAAAATAAATAAATAAAATAAAATACATCGTTCAGCTATGGTTCGTTACATTCTTATTATCGGTTTTGTTTCAACTTCTACAATTACCTTCCCCTTACCGACAACGTTACCCGACCATCTCCTCTTACCACTTCGTTTTAAATTCCACAATTATCTCCCCTTAGATAATAGGTGGTCCCACGGTATCCATGAGACGCAGTATCCCATTTCAGGCACATAAGTGGCCAGCATATCCTATTGATGTGTGCTCAATGCACGAACTGAACTGGTGACCTGTTCCAACGTGGATTTTGACAATAATTACTGCACCCTCCCACAAAATACTCTGATATCTTATGATCGATCACAGTCAAACTGATTGCTTATCTAAGACATTTTAACTGCTACTTTACCAAGACTTCAGATGTGTCCTCTCGTATAACTGAATGGTTAGTTGGTGTTGACTCTCCCTTGTGACTTTGTAGTTAACGCAGCCAGGTTCATACTCTGGGAAGGTGAAGAATGGAACCTTCAAGAAGAATGGTGAGTTACATGCTTGAGGCGACACTAGGTAGATACTCCTGTCTCTAATCACTTTTGTATAGGCGGCCTAGCACATAAGAGTTAAATCTCGCATGTTAAGACGCCGGTTCAAGTCTCGTACCTTTACTTTTCTTGTTTCTTTCTTTTTAGTTACACAAATACAGGACTGGACATTACATCATGTGACAACTGTACAATATAAATCAAACGCTTGATATAAAATATATGCAGGTCGCATCCTTGACTTGGCCTCTTTCAATTATTTATAATGTTATTGAGTTATTTGCGGGTCATCATCATTACACTCCGAACATGTCCATAGGTACTCAGATCCCCTCATCAGCAAGTTCCGCAGTGTCCAGCGACTGGTGATTCCAGTTCATATTTATAATGCTGTGAATGGTAACAAAATATTCAATCATCATCATCATTGAGTGCCTTCTCCGCATCGAAGGTTGGCTACCATGGATCGCCATTCTACTCTGTTTCTTGCTTTTATGGTGCAGGCTGTCATAGGTTGGCTTGTCCATCTTTTGATGTTACTCGTTCATGTTAGCCTTGGTCTGCCTCTGCCTCTTTTACCTTGTATTTTCCCTTCCAAAATTACTTTTAGTAGGCTGTTCTGTCTTTTAACATGCCCCAAAAATTTCATTTGTCTTGTCTTAATTGTATTTAGTAGTTCTCTTTTTATTTTCAGTTATTTTAAAACTTCATCGTTTGTTATCTTTCTTTCCATCCAATTCTAAAATATTCAATAAAACAACTAAAAACCATGGCTCATAATCACTCCCTACCCATAACTAATGTCTGTTAGAAGTCATTTCTATTATAATTTCTCATGGGATAATCTACTAAGCCCCTTCACAGCCTAGGCACAAGAACTTCACTTAAACATTATTCTCATTTATAATCAACTAAGTCATACTTATATTATCTCCTGTTACAAATTTAACCGTCTATAGTCTCTTCTGGATGGTAACATCTTACTAACTGGTCAACTGTATTCCTTTTCACATGTGACCCCAATCTTCTCCTAGTTCCAATAAACGAACGAACTCTTTCTCATATTCAAAGGTTGACTTTTTCTTCCTTCTTAACCCGTGAACTTCTGTCTCTTATTTCCCACTTGAAGTAGTGACAAATCTCTTGGTCCACGCCTGTTCTTAATCCGAACATTTGGATTTTGACCTTCAATATTTCCCTTTCATTAAGTCTACTGACTGTTGTTTATATCATGATTATCTGCGGTAACGTCATTATACTATAACACGAATGTTCGTCGTCATCTTTGCTACATTATGGAGTTTTGCTGTCTCTTATCATTGCTGTTCTCTCCGTTTTCACTACCAGGTTATGAAATAAGTTGTATTTCTTCTGTCCGAGCTTTTTACTTTGCTCTTCAGATCTTCGTATGCTAATTTTTGTCTAACTTTTTCCAAGAACTGACTTTACATCCGTCATGTCTGTCTATTCTTCTCGCCTCTATCTCTCTTTAACGTATTTTCTACTAACATTTCTGTTGGTGTTTTCATCTTTCAATTTCAGACATGTATACACTCAATGCATCAGTTATGGGTACATCATTTCTGCATTGAGAAATCCATATAAATTTAATATAATTAGATTAGATATCTAACCCATCCTTCATTTCAGCATCAATATGGAACCATTTATTCAGACCTGCCTTGGTACGAACAGCACAAAATAACACGTCATACAGATCCCTGATGATGTCCGTGATTTTGTGTGAGTATCTTATTGTTTCAGTAAATTTTATGAAAGACTCTATATATATATATATATATATATATATATATATATATATATATATATATATATATATACTGTTGAACAACTTGTTGAAGTGAATAAAGTTAAGAATACAATATTTCTGTCTTTCAATTGTTTTTAGTATAATTCTTAAGGCATAAAAAGTGATCTGCCATTTCTCAATTTTCTAAATCTTGCTTGTTCTTCGAGCATAACAGTGTCTACCACATATTTTATTCTATTGAAGATGATCTTACCGAATACTTAAAAGTAATTGATAGAAGAGTAACCGCCTTGCAGTTTTTGAGATTCTTGAGATTGCACTGGTTCAAAAATTGTAGCATTGATACTTTTTGCGGATCGCATGTGCTTTTTTGCTTCTCATATTGTATTTGATATTTTCTGCAACTGTTATGGTTTTCAGTTACTTTTAGCATTTCGAATGTTAAATCATCTTCACATGTAGTCATGTTGGTAGTCATGAACCATATAATCGTCTCTACTATATTTAGAGTGAATTCATAAAAATTGGTACCTAATTGTGAGGCCGATGTATCGGCTTCAGATCTATTAATTTTCTTTGGGTAGTGGACGTTTAAGGATTTCCTAAATTGTTTGCCTCTTCGTGACTTTATCTTCACCTAATGTTAATATGGTACCCTGTTTGTTCATAACAGGTGCCCCACTGTGTGTACGAGTATTCTTCATAAGCTTTTGCACACATTATTTTTGCATTATTATGTAATTGCTGCCATATCTATATAGGCTTTATGGTCCCTTCTGGTCGAGCTTTTTACTGAGCTCTTTAGTTCACTGTACGGTAATTTTGTCAGATATTTTCTATTATGGTTATTTTCAATGATCGTTATTTTAAAAAAAGTTTACAAAAATTGTCAAATGCTCTTTCAATATCTTTAATATTCTTTTTTTTAAAAAATCAAGTCTTTGTTTCCATATCACCTCAGTGCAGAAACTACTGACAGATCATCTGTGAGGAACACAATGTTTTCTTCTATTATCATCTCCTTCAGGAGTGTTAATTCTGCAGTCGTAAATTCGTCTGCACTGCCTTAACGTTACTTGAATATTGTCCAACCGCAACAGTCTTTTCTATATTCTAATATTTTTATTTTTATTTTTTTTTTAATTTTTTTTTTTTGGGGGGGGGGGGGGGGGAGACTAGTTGGTCTCGAGGCCGGCGTCTTGCTTCGAGACAGAGAGGTTGTGGGATTAAATCCCGGCTACACCCGTTGGATTTTTTTTTTATGATTTCTCTCTGTGGCAACCACCCCTGGTCTCAGCAGCGAGGCCCGGCTTGGAACGTCAATTACTCATCGACGGAAAAAATTATGAGTACCTCCGAAATCGGAGTTATCTGCATGTGTGGCGATGGACCCCTGTGGTCCACGGCAGCCAGAGAAAAATGGAAAAGTAATTACATTACTTTAATAACTTGAGATTTCTAATACATTATTCCAAAAGTAAATGACTTCTATATCTTCATTACATTACTCTAATAACCTTACATTTCTCCAACTAGATCTCCACCAAATGACTGCTGAATCTCGATGACATATTTGTTAAATATTGTTTACTACATAGGAAAGGACCAAGGAAAATGTCGACAGAAAAATATGACTTGCGATAAATTACTATATGTTACTGCAGAAAAACGAGTCTTCTTTTCTAGATCAATACCAACTTTTCCAGTAGGAGATTTTATATGGCGGTCGTGTGTGGACAGTGTTTTCCGTTACCGCGTGCTGTTTCAGTGGGCCATGAAATTCTCGTTCTTTGGTGGATGTTTGTCTTCTTTCAATCAGGATAAACCTATAGGTGATCATCATCATCATCAAGTACCGGGCCTGCTGGCGTAGGTGATCATGTCTCTCCACAACTTTCGATTTCGGCAGTTATTTATCATTTCTGTTGTTAACCTACTGCCAAGCCATTCTCTTAACATGTCTGTTATTTTTTGTCTTTGCCTCCCTCTGTCTCTTCGTCCCTCAATCTTTCCAGTTGTTATAATATATTCCAGTTGTTCTCTTCTCATTACATGGCCAAAAATGATGATTGTTTCTTCCTAATATTGGAAATTAGCTCTCTTTTTGCTTTGACCTCTCTCAGAACATCTTCCTTACTCTTCTTAGCTGTCCATGGTACTCTCAATATTCTTCTGTAAAACCACATTTCTACAGACTCCAGTGATTTTCTTGTCTGTTGTCCTATTGTCCATGATTCGCATCCATATGTTACGACTGACTCTACATAACACTTAAGAACTCTTTTTCTTGTTTCGATTGTCAAAAATGGATTGCATAGTATCTTCCTCATTTTTTTGGAAAGCTGCTTTTCACTGAGCCATTCTGCATCTCACCTATTTTGTACATCTTCCGTCTGAGGTTAACAAAGTTCCCAAATATTTAAATTCATTTACCTGTTTTAATATTGTTCCACTTGTCTTTATTTTGCACTGAGGTGATGTCTTTTTCTTTGTTGTTACCATTACCTCTGTCTTTTTGCTATTAAGGCTGAGTCCTTTATTTTTGCTTTATTTCACTATAATATCCAACATTTCTTGTAACTCATTTTCACTCTTATCGATTAAGACTGTATCATCAGCATACGTTATATTATTTACATTATGACCTCCAATTGCTATTCCAGGCATGCCCCTTATGGATCTTAAAATAATCTCACTATAAATATTAAACAAATCTGGTGACAGCACACAACCTTGTCTAACACCCTGTTTTATTTCTTGAAACATTCCCAATTGGTTTCCAGTTCTTATGGCTGCTGCTTGTTGCCAGTACTTGTTCTTTATTGTTCTTAGATCTTTGCTGTCTACATTTATGCTTTATACATTGTTGATAATTTCTAAGTGTGCTTTACTTTGTCATTTGCCTGGTGTAATCTATGAAACATAGGTATAGATCTGTTTTCACCTCTATGGCTCTTTCTACTAAAGATCTTTTGATATAAATGGCATTGCTTGTTCCTTTATCTCTAACAAAACCACACTGTTCATCGCTAATTTCTGGACTGATTTTGCTTCGCACTCTTCGCATGATGATTCTTAGTAATATCTTAGTCATATGACTCATAAGGCTTATTGTGCGATGATCATCGCATTCAATCGCACCCGATTTCTTTGGTAGAGCTATGAATATTGATTTGAGCAGGTCGTCTGGTATATATCCGCTGTTGTAGATATCATTCAGTATTTTTGTTATTATTTTTTTTTCCGAAATCACCCATAGTTTCAATCTCTTATATAGTTATATTATCTGGTCCAGGAGCTTTGCTTGCTTCCATATTGAGCAAGGCGTCTTCCACTTCTTCTCTGAGTATTACAGGCCCTTCTCCATTATCCTTAATATTTACTTCCGTATAATTCGTTCATCATTAAAAGATCTTTAATGTATTCTGTCCATCGTTCCCTTATGTTTTCTTGATCAATCAACAGTTCTCCTTCCTTTTTTTCTTAAACATCCATTTTTTTTTGCGTTTTTCTTATTTTTAATTCCTCAATTTGTTTGTATATAGTTTTAGCATCTCCTTTTTTGTTGCATTTCAATCTCTTTGCATCTCTCTTTTAGCCATGCTTCTTTTGCTTCATAGTATTTTACTACAATTTATTTATTTAATATCTTATACTCATCTTTATTTTTTTATTTCTTCTTCTTGTATCCATTAGCTGCAAAATGTCATCTGTCATCCATTTCTTTCTTGAATTTGTCCTCACTGGTGGTATGAACTCTTTTGATGTTTGTTGCATTGATTCTTTTAGCATTTCCCACTGTTCATCAATGCTTTGTATCTTCTCTATTGCATTGTACCGGTTCTGAATTGTGATTTTATATTTGTCTTGCAGCTTCTTGTCTGATTTTAGTAAATCTAAATTTAACTTGATGTTAACTGAGGCTCGTTTTGTTGTTTTTAATTTTACTCTAAGCTTTCCCACAACTGGTACATGATCACTATTGCAATCTGCCCCTTTTCTAGTTTTATAGGTGATAGGTCATGGTTTTCACTGTTGCACCGGCGAATGTCTATTTCTAAAAACGGCTTTCTGGTCAAGTTCGTTCACTGCCTTGTAATAAGGACTCGGAGAGTTCGAAGGCTAAGGAAGTCAACCCAAACAGAAAATCTGAAGGCCCCTAAGGCAGTCGGTGGTGTATTATTCATCTTCTGGCACTCCCTGCAAGTCAACTTTGGTTCCGAACGTATGGTCCTTATCCTCTTTCAGCATGTTTGAGAGAGGAGCCGGGGGAGGTGGTTGTGCCTTTTGGGCAAAGCACTATCTCATATTATTAGTCCAGGCATAGCAAGCAAACATAAATGTCAGTTCCATCCTCATTAGTACACAGCAAAAGCTGTTTCAACAATGTGTAGCCAGTCCTGCAGCTATATCAATAACATACCCCTTGAATCTGTGCGAAAGTTCACCTATCTCGGTTCTATGGCCACAACCACTGTCTCTCTTGAAGTAGAAATAAATTCCCAAATCGGAAAGGCAGATACCACATTTGGTAAACTTGAAGATAGAACATGGGCCAAAACTAAATTAACACTCAGGACTAAAACTCCAATTTACCAAAGTTGCGTGCTCAGTACACTCACTTCTATACGGATCAGAAGCTTGGATTACATATACAGGGCAGGGGACAAAGGTTAAACAACTTTAATGTTCATTGTCTTCTAAAGATTATGAATATCAATTGACAGAACAAAGTAACTAACTCGAATATCTTACAAGGAGCCAAACTCCCATCCATCATGGCAACACTTAGGAGTCGTAGACTAAGGTGGCTGTGACATGTAAGAAGAATGACAAACATTCGTATTATTACACAAATATTATATGGCGAAATCAAGGACGGAAAAAGACCAAAGGCCATGCTAGTGCTGAAATATACATATGTTTCCAGGGCTGCCTTGAGAGAATTCCCTACCAGTGTAAGAAGTTATGAAAATCTGGCTGCAGCTTTCGAGGCAGTGCTGGTATCAAACTCAGAAGACAAAAGGCGCAGGAGAAAGGAGACGGATCTGCGGACGGATCTGTCTGTACGACATTGGCAGATTCAGCCACGAGAAAAGCTGCTCAGCAAAGCAGCATCCAGCGTAAGACACTTTTTTTAAAAACCAAACTATGACTTAACATGATTGCTTGCTACCAACCGTCTGTCAAGACGCCAAAGGCCATATACCTCCAGTAGGAGCCAGGACATTAAGTAAAACCATTACACTTCGGTATTTAATTATTAAAGTTTAGAATATACGACTCCGAAACACACAAAGAAAACCTGCACCATGAGATCAATATCAACACAAATTGTATAAATATGTGATTTTCTTTATTTCTTAAGAAAATAAGCACAAAGCGTAACAACAACAAACTAAAGAGACGGCCTATCCACTAAGGGCAATGTCACCTGTTTATGATATCAACGTCCTTGCTACAATATATTGTGCCTGCTAATGTAAGTGATCATATCACTAATAACATTTATATTTCTTGAGTTGTTTATCACTTTTGATGTTACCTCCAACTAAACTATTCTTTGAAAACTATGAGTAACGTTTATCTCCAATTCCATCGATTTCCACTTCCCTCGGTTTTCTTTTCCTTGTAGGTGGACAACTCACTGTGCTATGACAAAACTTAGAAGAGAAAATACTCATAAAAAAGGATTGAATACTCTGCGGATCAGTGGCCTGACTTGTTAACTCAGTGGCTGTGTGTGTTTGTCAAACATTGGTAGAATTAGCCACGAGAGAAAAAGTTCAACAAAAACAATTATTCATAAAAATAAACAGTAGCCTCCACTAGACCGTCTGACAAGACGAAAAGGGCCATATAGGTGGGCAACATATGTACTCTGCTTGAAAGATAAGGAAATCTCTTAGATGTGCGATTTATGAGAGTACTTTTCTGTTATACGGATTGAAATATGTAACTTCATTCCAAACACACCACACGGGTCTACGTTTATTTAGATAATTATTAAAATTAAATCAGTAAGCTAAGCAGCAGATATGACATTCCTGTAGTCTTACTGCTTTATCATTTTTAACTTATTTTTGCCACACACTTAGTGATTTTTTTTACTATCATACACGAACTGTGTTTATGTAATTGGAATATATAGTGCAGTGGCTGAAATAACAGCTGCTGAATGAGTTTCCAAGCAATATTTGTTCCTTTTAGGAGACGTCTGAAAGGCATAAGCCTATTTTTGTTGGAAATTGATATGAAGTCTCAAGGCAAAAATAATGACACTATTACGAGGCTTATTTGATAACATGATATTATATACATCAACAGGATTCGCGGTAAATCAATGGTTAGTTGTCATAATTTCTGTGACGAGAGATGGGACAGTAGCCCAGTCAGCGGCATCTAGATTCACCAAGCCTTAAACGGGCACCATAATTTGTAGAAATATATATATATATATATATATATATAATATGTTTCAATATATATATATATATATATATAGATGTATATGAGCACGAACACCATATTCACGTGACGTGACATCATTCATTCTTGCTCTCTCTTTCTCTCTCTCTCTCTCTCTATATATATATATATATATATATGTATATATATATATATATATATATATATATACATATATATATATGTGTATGTATATATACACATATATATATGCATATATATACATATATAAACTTACATAAACTTATATATATACATATGAATACATATGTATATACATATACATATATATATATATATATATATATATATATATATATATATATATATATATATATATTGAGAGAGAGAGTTTGCAGCTCATAAACAATTATCTTATAAGAATAAACACATCTACGATGTAATGACTGGCAAAGTTATAACCCTAAGCAGTCTTATTGACGTTAACAGATCCACGATCTCACGAAAGTAGCAATCTTATAAGCATATACGACAATTTGACAGTAACAACAATTTAGCAGAGAGAGAGAGAGAAAACAATATCAAATATATAAAACACCCTAAATAAATAGAACAACACTGATACATCGGATCGTAGAAAAATAATAATATTACACATTGAAATTATCATCAGAAAAACACATCATTATTAAAAAAAAAATATTAATGCTGGCGTATTTTCTTCTTTTTCGTTTCCCTTTCTACTAACATTGGAGGATAACTTTCAACTTTAAGAACACGTTCCAAGACAACTAGATTAGTGTGTCATTTTCTTCAGAACGTGCCATGTTTTTTCCCCTTTTAAATGTCGATCTCCACAATGTTTACCTTTCCTTTAATCTCCTTCCGTGTATATTGAAAAAAGGGCTAGAAGTTTGGCGTCGGCAGTGTGATACATCCAGCGTTATCGTCTTTGTTGTACATCTGTTCCCAAGAAACTATCAGTTTTTTTTTGGTAGATATAAGTTATGTTTAAAAATTAAAAAAAAAACAATTTTATAAGCGCTGCTAAAATATAGATGTAACAATCTTGCATTTAAACAATAATGTAGGCTTTGTATCTTTTTGAGAGTAAAACCATTTTTGCCCGGAATATTTCATGAAGTACAACCAGATATTCAGAATCAGATATTAAATAGGTGAAGTAAACGTCTTAAGGTTTATGGGGAATAGTGTGCTACTGTCGATTTTTTGCCACCAGCAACGATCTCGTATCAGGCTGCCATACTTTCTCCGGTACCTATTTTCAGAAACTGGGTGAACATTGAAGTCATGTCACTCGGAAAAAAAAATAGGGACCTCATTCTTCCTTCGCCTGCGGTGGAAATTATACGAGGCGGCGTTTTTATTGTCCTCCATGATTGTACGGTGATAACTGGAATGACGTTTTATGTGATGCCTACAATGAGACTGCAACATTTACGTATATAGCGTTAAATAAGTTGGGATAATGACTTACAAGCGCATTATAGTTATGTGTCTAACAAGCGAGCTACTGGAAACACCAGCGTGGTCAGTGAACACATTGCGTCACCTAAGATGATGTACACTTATGGATTTGCCATTTGCCATTTGCCAACTGTGGTGTTACCTATAACACCAATAAACAATAATTGTTCTTTTGTAATATAATCTATCTATCTATCTATTGTCCTTTCGAGCCGAGGACGGCACATAGGGCAGAACCACAATCTCAAAAATAGAAACCCTGCGTACCAAAGTGGCACATATTGCATAGATCATTGTTCTAAAATATGTGGCGCTGTTTCCCTAACAGTACTTTTTACAATGACATCTTGTCAAGCCATCGATCAACCGCTCTCCTTAGTCGCCTCTTACGACATTTCTGGACGGTCACAGTGTAACTATTCTTTACTTCCCTAATAATGAGGCTTCGGTAACACACAGGAATTGAATATAATCTACTGAGATTAAAAATAAAATAGCGGATAATATATATTAAAAGGTATAACT
Organism: Megaustenia siamemsis; assembly: GCA_032433765.1. Lineage (NCBI taxonomy): Eukaryota > Metazoa > Mollusca > Gastropoda > Stylommatophora > Ariophantidae > Megaustenia > Megaustenia siamemsis. The sequence goes on along the minus strand of JAVIAB010000051.1, from coordinate 69,944,825 downwards.
GTTATAAGTGAGTATAATACAAAGTAGTGCTGGCTGGCTTTGTCATGATGGTGAATAACGATTATTGGTATATTTGTTCTCTTTTCCTTTGATTCACTTAATACCCTCTGCGTCAAATGCGATACAAATTTCAAGCCATCGAGATGCTGACAGTCTCAAACATTTTCGTTTGATGCTAACGTTTCTTACGGGCTCATTTCTAATTGTTTGTCTCTTCTGGTCACTCCAGCCATTTTCCTCATATATGACATATGAATATGGTTGGAGTTTCTTGTTAGTGACCACATTTAGCCACTTGTGGTGTAATGTGTGAAAAAAATTGCAAAATACTCTGCATGTGCTATTTCTTTCTGAAAAGAACTTATAAAAAAAACTTTCTTAAAAGAATTCTGAAAAAGACTTTCTGAAAAAGAATTTCTGAAAAAGACCTTCTGAAAAGAATTCTGAAAAAGACTTTCTGAAAAAATCTTTCTGAAAAACACATCTGTTTGTTGTGAACACACACAGTTAGATATACACAGTTTTTACATATCTTGTACCCACGTCCCCGTATTTTTAGAACCCTTCCTTTTTCTCACCTGACTGCCTGGATATAGTTGTTCATCCCGCCTACTTGGTTATTTGGTTATGGAAGGCCCCGGTATCACTGAAAACGAATTGAAATCCATAACTGCTCAACCGCCCGTGCCAGCGTAATCATCCGAATCTCATCTCCTAAACAAAAAAAGGTAACTGTAGTCCCCATAGCAGCAGTCTCAGCACACGCCAAAAGACATAGGGCGAAACCGCGCAGAAAGTGAACACTGCCAGCTGTTCCCTGTCATACGATATCATCATTCATCGTAAACAATTGGAATATTGAAACATGATCAAAACGTATGAGACACACAACTCACGGTGTGATTTTTTAAAAAATATATAACGCTTGATGATGTTAGTCCATCGTTGTTGACTCCAATTCCGAACATATAGACACACAGTTATTTTCATAACTCGTGCCCAACTTTTAAAATCGATAGCTTTTTAACCGCTTGTTGTAAGTTGTTCAAAATTTGCATGTAAAGTTTTAATGATTAGAACCCAACAGGGAATTAATTTCATTAAAAAAAACATTTTGTTATTATTGTTGCTTATTTGATTTATATAAATTTATAACGACCCATTGATGTAGTCAAAACTTAATGTTTACAGTATTTTAAGTTAAAAATTGCGAGTAAAAATCCATACACGGTAAAATTGAAGTGTTTGCACGCTTTCGCCGTGTTTATTTGACACAATTAGACACTTGTAAAAAACACGAGAAATTGTGTGTTCCATTTCCGTTCATTCAGAAGTAGAGACGTGGAACGATAACATTTATCATGAGTCTCAAATGAAATTCTGCAGTTTACAAAACATCGCAATAAAAATATATGACTATTTTTGCAAAGAGGCTAAACGAGGAAGATTATTTCATTCTTTAGAAAACCCTGAGAATAGGACAAGACACATTTTGGATTTATCTAAACGGTCATGTAATCGCTGGATTCAAGCACGTGACCGTCAATGTTCAAAATATACAAAATCACAAGGAAGAGCAAAAATGTTGGATAATTTCGACTGTGAACTTATTAGAAGTGAAATTCGCAAAATGTTGGGTATGAATGAAACTGTTACAATAAGAAAATTAATAGTATCGCTGAAAAAGAACAACAGTATTGAAATATCAAAGTCTACATTATGGAGGAATGTGAGAGCTGCAGGCTTTACATTCAGAAAGTATTCCAATGGACGAAAC